>OX235279.1:54720447-55353487 GCA_944472155.2 Trichobilharzia szidati | reverse complement strand
GGTAAGTGTTGGACGCTGAGTAAATTTAGCGTGGCTGTAGGCCAGCTAAACTGCTCCTCAAATTCTTCCCTGCAAACTTCAATCTTCTATCCTCAGGGGTTATCAAAGTACCCTGCTTCTCGGAAATCGTCTCGCTTACCATTGCTATTTTACAACTCGTTCCCCTAATCAGTCTAAATAGTTGTCTGGTCTTACCTACCACCGATGCCTTCTCCATCTCTTTGGCTTTCGTCGCACACCACTTCTCACGGTCCTCTCAAAGGCTTTCAGTTCACTTACATTTATTTGACCAGCTTTCACTGCTCCTCACGTTCGGAGCCCATCGCAATCAGTCCTCTTGTGTCTACCAGTTCGAATGAAGCAAGGGGAATCCACTGCTGACAGGCTGTCAACAGCCTCTACCACTCTTTCGACACCCAACTGACTGGCTATTATACCCGGCTTCCTCATGATGCCTATTCATGTCAATCTCAGACAGACGTTTAATTATATATCTGTTTATTTATTTTTTTTATTTATTTATTTATTCAGATAGTCAGTTATTGGTACATTCATTCTTCTATTTCCTAGATGAAGAGCTTGTGTTCTCATCAAGAAGTTGGGCGTGCACACGTTGTGTAGCCACCTGTTTCCTATGCCCCTTCAGTCGTAAGTATACACGTTCACAGACTATGGCGTGGTCGGAGTCTACACAGTTGTTCCACAAGGAGCAGCAGTCTTCTACCAACCCTCCACATCGATAGCCTATAGCCGTGTCACCTAATTGTGTCAGTCGTGGATTCTATGATGTAGGTCGTCAGGTGGGACAATGTCTCTCTTCATGTCTGAAATTACTGCTGACCAAGAGGAGATGATTATATGAACAGGATTATGAAAGATATTGGACTCCGTGTTAGTCAAGTTGAACCACTCATGATGATCACACGACGACTCGTCTCCCTTCTTGTCAACTGGCACAATCAAGGATTTTATCCAGTCCAGCTGGACTATCTCAGATTCCCACATATTGCTGAATATCTCAGTTGACTCACACAATACTTCATCACCACCATCCATCCTCTAACACCTCTGCAGTCATACCACCAGGCTAGCATGCTCTACCTCATTTCAGATTACAGACAGCTTTGGCTACATCCGTTACAGTTGGAAGACCGATGTCTACATCCCATTCAGGTAAGTGTTGGACGCTGAGTAAATTTAGCGTGGCTGTAGGCCAGCTGAACTGCTCCTCAAATTCTTCCCTGCAAACTTCAATCTTCTATCCTCAGGGGTTATCAAAGTACCCTGCTTCTCGGAAATCGTCTCGCTTACCATTGCTATTTTACAACTCGTTCCCCTAATCAGTCTAAATAGTTGTCTGGTCTTACCTACCACCGATGCCTTCTCCATCTCTTTGGCTTTCGTCGCACACCACTTCTCACGGTCCTCTCAAAGGCTTTCAGTTCGCTTACATTTATTTGACCAGCTTTCACTGCTCCTCACGTTCGGAGCCCATCGCAATCAGTCCTCTTGTGTCTACCAGTTCGAATGAAGCAAGGGGAATCCACTGCTGACAGGCTGTCAACAGCCTCTACCACTCTTTCGACACCCAACTGACTGGCTATTATACCCGGCTTCCTCATGATGCCTATTCATGTCAATCTCAGACAGACGTTTAATTATATATCTGTTTATTTATTTTTTTTATTTATTTATTTATTCAGATAGTCAGTTATTGGTACATTCATTCTTCTATTTCCTAGATGAAGAGCTTGTGTTCTCATCAAGAAGTTGGGCGTGCACACGTTGTGTAGCCACCTGTTTCCTATGCCCCTTCAGTCGTAAGTATACACGTTCACAGACTATGGCGTGGTCGGAGTCTACACAGTTGTTCCACAAGGAGCAGCAGTCTTCTACCAACCCTCCACATCGATAGCCTATAGCCGTGTCACCTAATTGTGTCAGTCGTGGATTCTATGATGTAGGTCGTCAGGTGGGACAATGTCTCTCTTCATGTCTGAAATTACTGCTGACCAAGAGGAGATGATTATATGAACAGGATTATGAAAGATATTGGACTCCGTGTTAGTCAAGTTGAACCACTCATGATGATCACACGACGACTCGTCTCCCTTCTTGTCAATTGGCACAATCAAGGATTTTATCCAGTCCAGCTGGACTATCTCAGATTCCCACATATTGCTGAATATCTCAGTTGACTCACACAATACTTCATCACCACCATCCATCCTCTAACACCTCTGCAGTCATACCACCAGGCTAGCATGCTCTACCTCATTTCAGATTACAGACAGTTTTGGCTACATCCGTTACAGTTGGAAGACCGATGTCTACATCCCATTCAGGTAAGTGTTGGACGCTGAGTAAATTTAGCGTGGCTGTAGGCCAGCTGAACTGCTCCTCAAATTCTTCCCTGCAAACTTCAATCTTCTATCCTCAGGGGTTATCAAAGTACCCTGCTTCTCGGAAATCGTCTCGCTTACCATTGCTATTTTACAACTCGTTCCCCTAATCAGTCTAAATAGTTGTCTGGTCTTACCTACCACCGATGCCTTCTCCATCTCTTTGGCTTTCGTCGCACACCACTTCTCACGGTCCTCTCAAAGGCTTTCAGTTCGCTTACATTTATTTGACCAGCTTTCACTGCTCCTCACGTTCGGAGCCCATCGCAATCAGTCCTCTTGTGTCTACCAGTTCGAATGAAGCAAGGGGAATCCACTGCTGACAGGCTGTCAACAGCCTCTACCACTCTTTCGACACCCAACTGACTGGCTATTATACCCGGCTTCCTCATGATGCCTATTCATGTCAATCTCAGACAGACGTTTAATTATATATCTGTTTATTTATTTTTTTATTTATTTATTTATTCAGATAGTCAGTTATTGGTACATTCATTCTTCTATTTCCTAGATGAAGAGCTTGTGTTCTCATCAAGAAGTTGGGCGTGCACACGTTGTGTAGCCACCTGTTTCCTATGCCCCTTCAGTCGTAAGTATACACGTTCACAGACTATGGCGTGGTCGGAGTCTACACAGTTGTTCCACAAGGAGCAGCAGTCTTCTACCAACCCTCCACATCGATAGCCTATAGCCGTGTCACCTAATTGTGTCAGTCGTGGATTCTATGATGTAGGTCGTCAGGTGGGACAATGTCTCTCTTCATGTCTGAAATTACTGCTGACCAAGAGGAGATGATTATATGAACAGGATTATGAAAGATATTGGACTCCGTGTTAGTCAAGTTGAACCACTCATGATGATCACACGACGACTCGTCTCCCTTCTTGTCAATTGGCACAATCAAGGATTTTATCCAGTCCAGCTGGACTATCTCAGATTCCCACATATTGCTGAATATCTCAGTTGACTCACACAATACTTCATCACCACCATCCATCCTCTAACACCTCTGCAGTCATACCACCAGGCTAGCATGCTCTACCTCATTTCAGATTACAGACAGCTTTGGCTACATCCGTTACAGTTGGAAGACCGATGTCTACATCCCATTCAGGTAAGTGTTGGACGCTGAGTAAATTTAGCGTGGCTGTAGGCCAGCTGAACTGCTCCTCAAATTCTTCCCTGCAAACTTCAATCTTCTATCCTCAGGGGTTATCAAAGTACCCTGCTTCTCGGAAATCGTCTCGCTTACCATTGCTATTTTACAACTCGTTCCCCTAATCAGTCTAAATAGTTGTCTGGTCTTACCTACCACCGATGCCTTCTCCATCTCTTTGGCTTTCGTCGCACACCACTTCTCACGGCCCTCTCAAAGGCTTTCAGTTCGCTTACATTTATTTGACCAGCTTTCACTGCTCCTCACGTTCGGAGCCCATCGCAATCAGTCCTCTTGTGTCTACCAGTTCGAATGAAGCAAGGGGAATCCACTGCTGACAGGCTGTCAACAGCCTCTACCACTCTTTCGACACCCAACTGACTGGCTATTATACCCGGCTTCCTCATGATGCCTATTCATGTCAATCTCAGACAGACGTTTAATTATATATCTGTTTATTTATTTTTTTATTTATTTATTTATTCAGATAGTCAGTTATTGGTACATTCATTCTTCTATTTCCTAGATGAAGAGCTTGTGTTCTCATCAAGAAGTTGGGCGTGCACACGTTGTGTAGCCACCTGTTTCCTATGCCCCTTCAGTCGTAAGTATACACGTTCACAGACTATGGCGTGGTCGGAGTCTACACAGTTGTTCCACAAGGAGCAGCAGTCTTCTACCAACCCTCCACATCGATAGCCTATAGCCGTGTCACCTAATTGTGTCAGTCGTGGATTCTATGATGTAGGTCGTCAGGTGGGACAATGTCTCTCTTCATGTCTGAAATTACTGCTGACCAAGAGGAGATGATTATATGAACAGGATTATGAAAGATATTGGACTCCGTGTTAGTCAAGTTGGACCACTCATGATGATCACACGACGACTCGTCTCCCTTCTAGTCAACTGGCACAATCAAGGATTTTATCCAGTCCAGCTGGACTATCTCAGATTCCCACATATTGCTGAATATCTCAGTTGACTCACACAATACTTCATCACCACCATCCATCCTCTAACACCTCTGCAGTCATACCACCAGGCTAGCATGCTCTACCTCATTTCAGATTACAGACAGCTTTGGCTACATCCGTTACAGTTGGAAGACCGATGTCTACATCCCATTCAGGTAAGTGTTGGACGCTGAGTAAATTTAGCGTGGCTGTAGGCCAGCTAAACTGCTCCTCAAATTCTTCCCTGCAAACTTCAATCTTCTATCCTCAGGGGTTATCAAAGTACCCTGCTTCTCGGAAATCGTCTCGCTTACCATTGCTATTTTACAACTCGTTCCCCTAATCAGTCTAAATAGTTGTCTGGTCTTACCTACCACCGATGCCTTCTCCATCTCTTTGGCTTTCGTCGCACACCACTTCTCACGGTCCTCTCAAAGGCTTTCAGTTCGCTTACATTTATTTGACCAGCTTTCACTGCTCCTCACGTTCGGAGCCCATCGCAATCAGTCCTCTTGTGTCTACCAGTTCGAATGAAGCAAGGGGAATCCACTGCTGACAGGCTGTCAACAGCCTCTACCACTCTTTCGACACCCAACTGACTGGCTATTATACCCGGCTTCCTCATGATGCCTATTCATGTCAATCTCAGACAGACGTTTAATTATATATCTGTTTATTTATTTTTTTTATTTATTTATTTATTCAGATAGTCAGTTATTGGTACATTCATTCTTCTATTTCCTAGATGAAGAGCTTGTGTTCTCATCAAGAAGTTGGGCGTGCACACGTTGTGTAGCCACCTGTTTCCTATGCCCCTTCAGTCGTAAGTATACACGTTCACAGACTATGGCGTGGTCGGAGTCTACACAGTTGTTCCACAAGGAGCAGCAGTCTTCTACCAACCCTCCACATCGATAGCCTATAGCAGTGTCACCTAATTGTGTCAGTCGTGGATTCTATGATGTAGGTCGTCAGGTGGGACAATGTCTCTCTTCATGTCTGAAATTACTGCTGACCAAGAGGAGATGATTATATGAACAGGATTATGAAAGATATTGGACTCCGTGTTAGTCAAGTTGAACCACTCATGATGATCACACGACGACTCGTCTCCCTTCTTGTCAACTGGCACAATCAAGGATTTTATCCAGTCCAGCTGGACTATCTCAGATTCCCACATATTGCTGAATATCTCAGTTGACTCACACAATACTTCATCACCACCATCCATCCTCTAACACCTCTGCAGTCATACCACCAGGCTAGCATGCTCTACCTCATTTCAGATTACAGACAGCTTTGGCTACATCCGTTACAGTTGGAAGACCGATGTCTACATCCCATTCAGGTAAGTGTTGGACGCTGAGTAAATTTAGCGTGGCTGTAGGCCAGCTGAACTGCTCCTCAAATTCTTCCCTGCAAACTTCAATCTTCTATCCTCAGGGGTTATCAAAGTACCCTGCTTCTCGGAAATCGTCTCGCTTACCATTGCTATTTTACAACTCGTTCCCCTAATCAGTCTAAATAGTTGTCTGGTCTTACCTACCACCGATGCCTTCTCCATCTCTTTGGCTTTCGTCGCACACCACTTCTCACGGCCCTCTCAAAGGCTTTCAGTTCGCTTACATTTATTTGACCAGCTTTCACTGCTCCTCACGTTCGGAGCCCATCGCAATCAGTCCTCTTGTGTCTACCAGTTCGAATGAAGCAAGGGGAATCCACTGCTGACAGGCTGTCAACAGCCTCTACCACTCTTTCGACACCCAACTGACTGGCTATTATACCCGGCTTCCTCATGATGCCTATTCATGTCAATCTCAGACAGACGTTTAATTATATATCTGTTTATTTATTTTTTTTATTTATTTATTTATTCAGATAGTCAGTTATTGGTACATTCATTCTTCTATTTCCTAGATGAAGAGCTTGTGTTCTCATCAAGAAGTTGGGCGTGCACACGTTGTGTAGCCACCTGTTTCCTATGCCCCTTCAGTCGTAAGTATACACGTTCACAGACTATGGCGTGGTCGGAGTCTACACAGTTGTTCCACAAGGAGCAGCAGTCTTCTACCAACCCTCCACATCGATAGCCTATAGCCGTGTCACCTAATTGTGTCAGTCGTGGATTCTATGATGTAGGTCGTCAGGTGGGACAATGTCTCTCTTCATGTCTGAAATTACTGCTGACCAAGAGGAGATGATTATATGAACAGGATTATGAAAGATATTGGACTCCGTGTTAGTCAAGTTGAACCACTCATGATGATCACACGACGACTCGTCTCCCTTCTTGTCAACTGGCACAATCAAGGATTTTATCCAGTCCAGCTGGACTATCTCAGATTCCCACATATTGCTGAATATCTCAGTTGACTCACACAATACTTCATCACCACCATCCATCCTCTAACACCTCTGCAGTCATACCACCAGGCTAGCATGCTCTACCTCATTTCAGATTACAGACAGCTTTGGCTACATCCGTTACAGTTGGAAGACCGATGTCTACATCCCATTCAGGTAAGTGTTGGACGCTGAGTAAATTTAGCGTGGCTGTAGGCCAGCTGAACTGCTCCTCAAATTCTTCCCTGCAAACTTCAATCTTCTATCCTCAGGGGTTATCAAAGTACCCTGCTTCTCGGAAATCGTCTCGCTTACCATTGCTATTTTACAACTCGTTCCCCTAATCAGTCTAAATAGTTGTCTGGTCTTACCTACCACCGATGCCTTCTCCATCTCTTTGGCTTTCGTCGCACACCACTTCTCACGGTCCTCTCAAAGGCTTTCAGTTCGCTTACATTTATTTGACCAGCTTTCACTGCTCCTCACGTTCGGAGCCCATCGCAATCAGTCCTCTTGTGTCTACCAGTTCGAATGAAGCAAGGGGAATCCACTGCTGACAGGCTGTCAACAGCCTCTACCACTCTTTCGACACCCAACTGACTGGCTATTATACCCGGCTTCCTCATGATGCCTATTCATGTCAATCTCAGACAGACGTTTAATTATATATCTGTTTATTTATTTTTTTTATTTATTTATTTATTCAGATAGTCAGTTATTGGTACATTCATTCTTCTATTTCCTAGATGAAGAGCTTGTGTTCTCATCAAGAAGTTGGGCGTGCACACGTTGTGTAGCCACCTGTTTCCTATGCCCCTTCAGTCGTAAGTATACACGTTCACAGACTATGGCGTGGTCGGAGTCTACACAGTTGTTCCACAAGGAGCAGCAGTCTTCTACCAACCCTCCACATCGATAGCCTATAGCAGTGTCACCTAATTGTGTCAGTCGTGGATTCTATGATGTAGGTCGTCAGGTGGGACAATGTCTCTCTTCATGTCTGAAATTACTGCTGACCAAGAGGAGATGATTATATGAACAGGATTATGAAAGATATTGGACTCCGTGTTAGTCAAGTTGAACCACTCATGATGATCACACGACGACTCGTCTCCCTTCTTGTCAACTGGCACAATCAAGGATTTTATCCAGTCCAGCTGGACTATCTCAGATTCCCACATATTGCTGAATATCTCAGTTGACTCACACAATACTTCATCACCACCATCCATCCTCTAACACCTCTGCAGTCATACCACCAGGCTAGCATGCTCTACCTCATTTCAGATTACAGACAGCTTTGGCTACATCCGTTACAGTTGGAAGACCGATGTCTACATCCCATTCAGGTAAGTGTTGGACGCTGAGTAAATTTAGCGTGGCTGTAGGCCAGCTGAACTGCTCCTCAAATTCTTCCCTGCAAACTTCAATCTTCTATCCTCAGGGGTTATCAAAGTACCCTGCTTCTCGGAAATCGTCTCGCTTACCATTGCTATTTTACAACTCGTTCCCCTAATCAGTCTAAATAGTTGTCTGGTCTTACCTACCACCGATGCCTTCTCCATCTCTTTGGCTTTCGTCGCACACCACTTCTCACGGTCCTCTCAAAGGCTTTCAGTTCGCTTACATTTATTTGACCAGCTTTCACTGCTCCTCACGTTCGGAGCCCATCGCAATCAGTCCTCTTGTGTCTACCAGTTCGAATGAAGCAAGGGGAATCCACTGCTGACAGGCTGTCAACAGCCTCTACCACTCTTTCGACACCCAACTGACTGGCTATTATACCCGGCTTCCTCATGATGCCTATTCATGTCAATCTCAGACAGACGTTTAATTATATATCTGTTTATTTATTTTTTTTATTTATTTATTTATTCAGATAGTCAGTTATTGGTACATTCATTCTTCTATTTCCTAGATGAAGAGCTTGTGTTCTCATCAAGAAGTTGGGCGTGCACACGTTGTGTAGCCACCTGTTTCCTATGCCCCTTCAGTCGTAAGTATACACGTTCACAGACTATGGCGTGGTCGGAGTCTACACAGTTGTTCCACAAGGAGCAGCAGTCTTCTACCAACCCTCCACATCGATAGCCTATAGCAGTGTCACCTAATTGTGTCAGTCGTGGATTCTATGATGTAGGTCGTCAGGTGGGACAATGTCTCTCTTCATGTCTGAAATTACTGCTGACCAAGAGGAGATGATTATATGAACAGGATTATGAAAGATATTGGACTCCGTGTTAGTCAAGTTGAACCACTCATGATGATCACACGACGACTCGTCTCCCTTCTTGTCAACTGGCACAATCAAGGATTTTATCCAGTCCAGCTGGACTATCTCAGATTCCCACATATTGCTGAATATCTCAGTTGACTCACACAATACTTCATCACCACCATCCATCCTCTAACACCTCTGCAGTCATACCACCAGGCTAGCATGCTCTACCTCATTTCAGATTACAGACAGCTTTGGCTACATCCGTTACAGTTGGAAGACCGATGTCTACATCCCATTCAGGTAAGTGTTGGACGCTGAGTAAATTTAGCGTGGCTGTAGGCCAGCTGAACTGCTCCTCAAATTCTTCCCTGCAAACTTCAATCTTCTATCCTCAGGGGTTATCAAAGTACCCTGCTTCTCGGAAATCGTCTCGCTTACCATTGCTATTTTACAACTCGTTCCCCTAATCAGTCTAAATAGTTGTCTGGTCTTACCTACCACCGATGCCTTCTCCATCTCTTTGGCTTTCGTCGCACACCACTTCTCACGGTCCTCTCAAAGGCTTTCAGTTCGCTTACATTTATTTGACCAGCTTTCACTGCTCCTCACGTTCGGAGCCCATCGCAATCAGTCCTCTTGTGTCTACCAGTTCGAATGAAGCAAGGGGAATCCACTGCTGACAGGCTGTCAACAGCCTCTACCACTCTTTCGACACCCAACTGACTGGCTATTATACCCGGCTTCCTCATGATGCCTATTCATATCAATCTCAGACAGACGTTTAATTATATATCTGTTTATTTATTTTTTTTATTTATTTATTTATTCAGATAGTCAGTTATTGGTACATTCATTCTTCTATTTCCTAGATGAAGAGCTTGTGTTCTCATCAAGAAGTTGGGCGTGCACACGTTGTGTAGCCACCTGTTTCCTATGCCCCTTCAGTCGTAAGTATACACGTTCACAGACTATGGCGTGGTCGGAGTCTACACAGTTGTTCCACAAGGAGCAGCAGTCTTCTACCAACCCTCCACATCGATAGCCTATAGCCGTGTCACCTAATTGTGTCAGTCGTGGATTCTATGATGTAGGTCGTCAGGTGGGACAATGTCTCTCTTCATGTCTGAAATTACTGCTGAACAAGAGGAGATGATTATATGAACAGGATTATGAAAGATATTGGACTCCGTGTTAGTCAAGTTGAACCACTCATGATGATCACACGACGACTCGTCTCCCTTCTTGTCAACTGGCACAATCAAGGATTTTATCCAGTCCAGCTGGACTATCTCAGATTCCCACATATTGCTGAATATCTCAGTTGACTCACACAATACTTCATCACCACCATCCATCCTCTAACACCTCTGCAGTCATACCACCAGGCTAGCATGCTCTACCTCATTTCAGATTACAGACAGCTTTGGCTACATCCGTTACAGTTGGAAGACCGATGTCTACATCCCATTCAGGTAAGTGTTGGACGCTGAGTAAATTTAGCGTGGCTGTAGGCCAGCTGAACTGCTCCTCAAATTCTTCCCTGCAAACTTCAATCTTCTATCCTCAGGGGTTATCAAAGTACCCTGCTTCTCGGAAATCGTCTCGCTTACCATTGCTATTTTACAACTCGTTCCCCTAATCAGTCTAAATAGTTGTCTGGTCTTACCTACCACCGATGCCTTCTCCATCTCTTTGGCTTTCGTCGCACACCACTTCTCACGGTCCTCTCAAAGGCTTTCAGTTCGCTTACATTTATTTGACCAGCTTTCACTGCTCCTCACGTTCGGAGCCCATCGCAATCAGTCCTCTTGTGTCTACCAGTTCGAATGAAGCAAGGGGAATCCACTGCTGACAGGCTGTCAACAGCCTCTACCACTCTTTCGACACCCAACTGACTGGCTATTATACCCGGCTTCCTCATGATGCCTATTCATATCAATCTCAGACAGACGTTTAATTATATATCTGTTTATTTATTTTTTTTATTTATTTATTTATTCAGATAGTCAGTTATTGGTACATTCATTCTTCTATTTCCTAGATGAAGAGCTTGTGTTCTCATCAAGAAGTTGGGCGTGCACACGTTGTGTAGCCACCTGTTTCCTATGCCCCTTCAGTCGTAAGTATACACGTTCACAGACTATGGCGTGGTCGGAGTCTACACAGTTGTTCCACAAGGAGCAGCAGTCTTCTACCAACCCTCCACATCGATAGCCTATAGCAGTGTCACCTAATTGTGTCAGTCGTGGATTCTATGATGTAGGTCGTCAGGTGGGACAATGTCTCTCTTCATGTCTGAAATTACTGCTGACCAAGAGGAGATGATTATATGAACAGGATTATGAAAGATATTGGACTCCGTGTTAGTCAAGTTGAACCACTCATGATGATCACACGACGACTCGTCTCCCTTCTTGTCAACTGGCACAATCAAGGATTTTATCCAGTCCAGCTGGACTATCTCAGATTCCCACATATTGCTGAATATCTCAGTTGACTCACACAATACTTCATCACCACCATCCATCCTCTAACACCTCTGCAGTCATACCACCAGGCTAGCATGCTCTACCTCATTTCAGATTACAGACAGCTTTGGCTACATCCGTTACAGTTGGAAGACCGATGTCTACATCCCATTCAGGTAAGTGTTGGACGCTGAGTAAATTTAGCGTGGCTGTAGGCCAGCTGAACTGCTCCTCAAATTCTTCCCTGCAAACTTCAATCTTCTATCCTCAGGGGTTATCAAAGTACCCTGCTTCTCGGAAATCGTCTCGCTTACCATTGCTATTTTACAACTCGTTCCCCTAATCAGTCTAAATAGTTGTCTGGTCTTACCTACCACCGATGCCTTCTCCATCTCTTTGGCTTTCGTCGCACACCACTTCTCACGGTCCTCTCAAAGGCTTTCAGTTCGCTTACATTTATTTGACCAGCTTTCACTGCTCCTCACGTTCGGAGCCCATCGCAATCAGTCCTCTTGTGTCTACCAGTTCGAATGAAGCAAGGGGAATCCACTGCTGACAGGCTGTCAACAGCCTCTACCACTCTTTCGACACCCAACTGACTGGCTATTATACCCGGCTTCCTCATGATGCCTATTCATATCAATCTCAGACAGACGTTTAATTATATATCTGTTTATTTATTTTTTTTATTTATTTATTTATTCAGATAGTCAGTTATTGGTACATTCATTCTTCTATTTCCTAGATGAAGAGCTTGTGTTCTCATCAAGAAGTTGGGCGTGCACACGTTGTGTAGCCACCTGTTTCCTATGCCCCTTCAGTCGTAAGTATACACGTTCACAGACTATGGCGTGGTCGGAGTCTACACAGTTGTTCCACAAGGAGCAGCAGTCTTCTACCAACCCTCCACATCGATAGCCTATAGCCGTGTCACCTAATTGTGTCAGTCGTGGATTCTATGATGTAGGTCGTCAGGTGGGACAATGTCTCTCTTCATGTCCGAAATTACTGCTGACCAAGAGGAGATGATTATATGAACAGGATTATGAAAGATATTGGACTCCGTATTAGTCAAGTTGAACCACTCATGATGATCACACGACGACTCGTCTCCCTTCTTGTCAACTGGCACAATCAAGGATTTTATCCAGTCCAGCTGGACTATCTCAGATTCCCACATACTGCTGAATATCTCAGTTGACTCACACAATACTTCATCACCACCATCCATCCTCTAACACCTCTGCAGTCATACCACCAGGCTAGCATGCTCTACCTCATTTCAGATTACAGACAGCTTTGGCTACATCCGTTACAGTTGGAAGACCGATGTCTACATCCCATTCAGGTAAGTGTTGGACGCTGAGTAAATTTAGCGTGGCTGTAGGCCAGCTAAACTGCTCCTCAAATTCTTCCCTGCAAACTTCAATCTTCTATCCTCAGGGGTTATCAAAGTACCCTGCTTCTCGGAAATCGTCTCGCTTACCATTGCTATTTTACAACTCGTTCCCCTAATCAGTCTAAATAGTTGTCTGGTCTTACCTACCACCGATGCCTTCTCCATCTCTTTGGCTTTCGTCGCACACCACTTCTCACGGTCCTCTCAAAGGCTTTCAGTTCGCTTACATTTATTTGACCAGCTTTCACTGCTCCTCACGTTCGGAGCCCATCGCAATCAGTCCTCTTGTGTCTACCAGTTCGAATGAAGCAAGGGGAATCCACTGCTGACAGGCTGTCAACAGCCTCTACCACTCTTTCGACACCCAACTGACTGGCTATTATACCCGGCTTCCTCATGATGCCTATTCATGTCAATCTCAGACAGACGTTTAATTATATATCTGTTTATTTATTTTTTTTATTTATTTATTTATTCAGATAGTCAGTTATTGGTACATTCATTCTTCTATTTCCTAGATGAAGAGCTTGTGTTCTCATCAAGAAGTTGGGCGTGCACACGTTGTGTAGCCACCTGTTTCCTATGCCCCTTCAGTCGTAAGTATACACGTTCACAGACTATGGCGTGGTCGGAGTCTACACAGTTGTTCCACAAGGAGCAGCAGTCTTCTACCAACCCTCCACATCGATAGCCTATAGCAGTGTCACCTAATTGTGTCAGTCGTGGATTCTATGATGTAGGTCGTCAGGTGGGACAATGTCTCTCTTCATGTCTGAAATTACTGCTGACCAAGAGGAGATGATTATATGAACAGGATTATGAAAGATATTGGACTCCGTATTAGTCAAGTTGAACCACTCATGATGATCACACGACGACTCGTCTCCCTTCTTGTCAACTGGCACAATCAAGGATTTTATCCAGTCCAGCTGGACTATCTCAGATTCCCACATATTGCTGAATATCTCAGTTGACTCACACAATACTTCATCACCACCATCCATCCTCTAACACCTCTGCAGTCATACCACCAGGCTAGCATGCTCTACCTCATTTCAGATTACAGACAGCTTTGGCTACATCCGTTACAGTTGGAAGACCGATGTCTACATCCCATTCAGGTAAGTGTTGGACGCTGAGTAAATTTAGCGTGGCTGTAGGCCAGCTGAACTGCTCCTCAAATTCTTCCCTGCAAACTTCAATCTTCTATCCTCAGGGGTTATCAAAGTACCCTGCTTCTCGGAAATCGTCTCGCTTACCATTGCTATTTTACAACTCGTTCCCCTAATCAGTCTAAATAGTTGTCTGGTCTTACCTACCACCGATGCCTTCTCCATCTCTTTGGCTTTCGTCGCACACCACTTCTCACGGTCCTCTCAAAGGCTTTCAGTTCGCTTACATTTATTTGACCAGCTTTCACTGCTCCTCACGTTCGGAGCCCATCGCAATCAGTCCTCTTGTGTCTACCAGTTCGAATGAAGCAAGGGGAATCCACTGCTGACAGGCTGTCAACAGCCTCTACCACTCTTTCGACACCCAACTGACTGGCTATTATACCCGGCTTCCTCATGATGCCTATTCATGTCAATCTCAGACAGACGTTTAATTATATATCTGTTTATTTATTTTTTTTATTTATTTATTTATTCAGATAGTCAGTTATTGGTACATTCATTCTTCTATTTCCTAGATGAAGAGCTTGTGTTCTCATCAAGAAGTTGGGCGTGCACACGTTGTGTAGCCACCTGTTTCCTATGCCCCTTCAGTCGTAAGTATACACGTTCACAGACTATGGCGTGGTCGGAGTCTACACAGTTGTTCCACAAGGAGCAGCAGTCTTCTACCAACCCTCCACATCGATAGCCTATAGCAGTGTCACCTAATTGTGTCAGTCGTGGATTCTATGATGTAGGTCGTCAGGTGGGACAATGTCTCTCTTCATGTCTGAAATTACTGCTGACCAAGAGGAGATGATTATATGAACAGGATTATGAAAGATATTGGACTCCGTATTAGTCAAGTTGAACCACTCATGATGATCACACGACGACTCGTCTCCCTTCTTGTCAACTGGCACAATCAAGGATTTTATCCAGTCCAGCTGGACTATCTCAGATTCCCACATATTGCTGAATATCTCAGTTGACTCACACAATACTTCATCACCACCATCCATCCTCTAACACCTCTGCAGTCATACCACCAGGCTAGCATGCTCTACCTCATTTCAGATTACAGACAGCTTTGGCTACATCCGTTACAGTTGGAAGACCGATGTCTACATCCCATTCAGGTAAGTGTTGGACGCTGAGTAAATTTAGCGTGGCTGTAGGCCAGCTGAACTGCTCCTCAAATTCTTCCCTGCAAACTTCAATCTTCTATCCTCAGGGGTTATCAAAGTACCCTGCTTCTCGGAAATCGTCTCGCTTACCATTGCTATTTTACAACTCGTTCCCCTAATCAGTCTAAATAGTTGTCTGGTCTTACCTACCACCGATGCCTTCTCCATCTCTTTGGCTTTCGTCGCACACCACTTCTCACGGTCCTCTCAAAGGCTTTCAGTTCGCTTACATTTATTTGACCAGCTTTCACTGCTCCTCACGTTCGGAGCCCATCGCAATCAGTCCTCTTGTGTCTACCAGTTCGAATGAAGCAAGGGGAATCCACTGCTGACAGGCTGTCAACAGCCTCTACCACTCTTTCGACACCCAACTGACTGGCTATTATACCCGGCTTCCTCATGATGCCTATTCATGTCAATCTCAGACAGACGTTTAATTATATATCTGTTTATTTATTTTTTTTATTTATTTATTTATTCAGATAGTCAGTTATTGGTACATTCATTCTTCTATTTCCTAGATGAAGAGCTTGTGTTCTCATCAAGAAGTTGGGCGTGCACACGTTGTGTAGCCACCTGTTTCCTATGCCCCTTCAGTCGTAAGTATACACGTTCACAGACTATGGCGTGGTCGGAGTCTACACAGTTGTTCCACAAGGAGCAGCAGTCTTCTACCAACCCTCCACATCGATAGCCTATAGCCGTGTCACCTAATTGTGTCAGTCGTGGATTCTATGATGTAGGTCGTCAGGTGGGACAATGTCTCTCTTCATGTCTGAAATTACTGCTGACCAAGAGGAGATGATTATATGAACAGGATTATGAAAGATATTGGACTCCGTGTTAGTCAAGTTGAACCACTCATGATGATCACACGACGACTCGTCTCCCTTCTTGTCAACTGGCACAATCAAGGATTTTATCCAGTCCAGCTGGACTATCTCAGATTCCCACATATTGCTGAATATCTCAGTTGACTCACACAATACTTCATCACCACCATCCATCCTCTAACACCTCTGCAGTCATACCACCAGGCTAGCATGCTCTACCTCATTTCAGATTACAGACAGCTTTGGCTACATCCGTTACAGTTGGAAGACCGATGTCTACATCCCATTCAGGTAAGTGTTGGACGCTGAGTAAATTTAGCGTGGCTGTAGGCCAGCTGAACTGCTCCTCAAATTCTTCCCTGCAAACTTCAATCTTCTATCCTCAGGGGTTATCAAAGTACCCTGCTTCTCGGAAATCGTCTCGCTTACCATTGCTATTTTACAACTCGTTCCCCTAATCAGTCTAAATAGTTGTCTGGTCTTACCTACCACCGATGCCTTCTCCATCTCTTTGGCTTTCGTCGCACACCACTTCTCACGGTCCTCTCAAAGGCTTTCAGTTCGCTTACATTTATTTGACCAGCTTTCACTGCTCCTCACGTTCGGAGCCCATCGCAATCAGTCCTCTTGTGTCTACCAGTTCGAATGAAGCAAGGGGAATCCACTGCTGACAGGCTGTCAACAGCCTCTACCACTCTTTCGACACCCAACTGACTGGCTATTATACCCGGCTTCCTCATGATGCCTATTCATGTCAATCTCAGACAGACGTTTAATTATATATCTGTTTATTTATTTTTTTTATTTATTTATTTATTCAGATAGTCAGTTATTGGTACATTCATTCTTCTATTTCCTAGATGAAGAGCTTGTGTTCTCATCAAGAAGTTGGGCGTGCACACGTTGTGTAGCCACCTGTTTCCTATGCCCCTTCAGTCGTAAGTATACACGTTCACAGACTATGGCGTGGTCGGAGTCTACACAGTTGTTCCACAAGGAGCAGCAGTCTTCTACCAACCCTCCACATCGATAGCCTATAGCCGTGTCACCTAATTGTGTCAGTCGTGGATTCTATGATGTAGGTCGTCAGGTGGGACAATGTCTCTCTTCATGTCTGAAATTACTGCTGACCAAGAGGAGATGATTATATGAACAGGATTATGAAAGATATTGGACTCCGTGTTAGTCAAGTTGAACCACTCATGATGATCACACGACGACTCGTCTCCCTTCTTGTCAACTGGCACAATCAAGGATTTTATCCAGTCCAGCTGGACTATCTCAGATTCCCACATATTGCTGAATATCTCAGTTGACTCACACAATACTTCATCACCACCATCCATCCTCTAACACCTCTGCAGTCATACCACCAGGCTAGCATGCTCTACCTCATTTCAGATTACAGACAGCTTTGGCTACATCCGTTACAGTTGGAAGACCGATGTCTACATCCCATTCAGGTAAGTGTTGGACGCTGAGTAAATTTAGCGTGGCTGTAGGCCAGCTGAACTGCTCCTCAAATTCTTCCCTGCAAACTTCAATCTTCTATCCTCAGGGGTTATCAAAGTACCCTGCTTCTCGGAAATCGTCTCGCTTACCATTGCTATTTTACAACTCGTTCCCCTAATCAGTCTAAATAGTTGTCTGGTCTTACCTACCACCGATGCCTTCTCCATCTCTTTGGCTTTCGTCGCACACCACTTCTCACGGTCCTCTCAAAGGCTTTCAGTTCGCTTACATTTATTTGACCAGCTTTCACTGCTCCTCACGTTCGGAGCCCATCGCAATCAGTCCTCTTGTGTCTACCAGTTCGAATGAAGCAAGGGGAATCCACTGCTGACAGGCTGTCAACAGCCTCTACCACTCTTTCGACACCCAACTGACTGGCTATTATACCCGGCTTCCTCATGATGCCTATTCATGTCAATCTCAGACAGACGTTTAATTATATATCTGTTTATTTATTTTTTTTATTTATTTATTTATTCAGATAGTCAGTTATTGGTACATTCATTCTTCTATTTCCTAGATGAAGAGCTTGTGTTCTCATCAAGAAGTTGGGCGTGCACACGTTGTGTAGCCACCTGTTTCCTATGCCCCTTCAGTCGTAAGTATACACGTTCACAGACTATGGCGTGGTCGGAGTCTACACAGTTGTTCCACAAGGAGCAGCAGTCTTCTACCAACCCTCCACATCGATAGCCTATAGCCGTGTCACCTAATTGTGTCAGTCGTGGATTCTATGATGTAGGTCGTCAGGTGGGACAATGTCTCTCTTCATGTCTGAAATTACTGCTGACCAAGAGGAGATGATTATATGAACAGGATTATGAAAGATATTGGACTCCGTGTTAGTCAAGTTGAACCACTCATGATGATCACACGACGACTCGTCTCCCTTCTTGTCAACTGGCACAATCAAGGATTTTATCCAGTCCAGCTGGACTATCTCAGATTCCCACATATTGCTGAATATCTCAGTTGACTCACACAATACTTCATCACCACCATCCATCCTCTAACACCTCTGCAGTCATACCACCAGGCTAGCATGCTCTACCTCATTTCAGATTACAGACAGCTTTGGCTACATCCGTTACAGTTGGAAGACCGATGTCTACATCCCATTCAGGTAAGTGTTGGACGCTGAGTAAATTTAGCGTGGCTGTAGGCCAGCTGAACTGCTCCTCAAATTCTTCCCTGCAAACTTCAATCTTCTATCCTCAGGGGTTATCAAAGTACCCTGCTTCTCGGAAATCGTCTCGCTTACCATTGCTATTTTACAACTCGTTCCCCTAATCAGTCTAAATAGTTGTCTGGTCTTACCTACCACCGATGCCTTCTCCATCTCTTTGGCTTTCGTCGCACACCACTTCTCACGGTCCTCTCAAAGGCTTTCAGTTCGCTTACATTTATTTGACCAGCTTTCACTGCTCCTCACGTTCGGAGCCCATCGCAATCAGTCCTCTTGTGTCTACCAGTTCGAATGAAGCAAGGGGAATCCACTGCTGACAGGCTGTCAACAGCCTCTACCACTCTTTCGACACCCAACTGACTGGCTATTATACCCGGCTTCCTCATGATGCCTATTCATGTCAATCTCAGACAGACGTTTAATTATATATCTGTTTATTTATTTTTTTTATTTATTTATTTATTCAGATAGTCAGTTATTGGTACATTCATTCTTCTATTTCCTAGATGAAGAGCTTGTGTTCTCATCAAGAAGTTGGGCGTGCACACGTTGTGTAGCCACCTGTTTCCTATGCCCCTTCAGTCGTAAGTATACACGTTCACAGACTATGGCGTGGTCGGAGTCTACACAGTTGTTCCACAAGGAGCAGCAGTCTTCTACCAACCCTCCACATCGATAGCCTATAGCCGTGTCACCTAATTGTGTCAGTCGTGGATTCTATGATGTAGGTCGTCAGGTGGGACAATGTCTCTCTTCATGTCTGAAATTACTGCTGACCAAGAGGAGATGATTATATGAACAGGATTATGAAAGATATTGGACTCCGTGTTAGTCAAGTTGAACCACTCATGATGATCACACGACGACTCGTCTCCCTTCTTGTCAACTGGCACAATCAAGGATTTTATCCAGTCCAGCTGGACTATCTCAGATTCCCACATATTGCTGAATATCTCAGTTGACTCACACAATACTTCATCACCACCATCCATCCTCTAACACCTCTGCAGTCATACCACCAGGCTAGCATGCTCTACCTCATTTCAGATTACAGACAGCTTTGGCTACATCCGTTACAGTTGGAAGACCGATGTCTACATCCCATTCAGGTAAGTGTTGGACGCTGAGTAAATTTAGCGTGGCTGTAGGCCAGCTGAACTGCTCCTCAAATTCTTCCCTGCAAACTTCAATCTTCTATCCTCAGGGGTTATCAAAGTACCCTGCTTCTCGGAAATCGTCTCGCTTACCATTGCTATTTTACAACTCGTTCCCCTAATCAGTCTAAATAGTTGTCTGGTCTTACCTACCACCGATGCCTTCTCCATCTCTTTGGCTTTCGTCGCACACCACTTCTCACGGTCCTCTCAAAGGCTTTCAGTTCGCTTACATTTATTTGACCAGCTTTCACTGCTCCTCACGTTCGGAGCCCATCGCAATCAGTCCTCTTGTGTCTACCAGTTCGAATGAAGCAAGGGGAATCCACTGCTGACAGGCTGTCAACAGCCTCTACCACTCTTTCGACACCCAACTGACTGGCTATTATACCCGGCTTCCTCATGATGCCTATTCATGTCAATCTCAGACAGACGTTTAATTATATATCTGTTTATTTATTTTTTTTATTTATTTATTTATTCAGATAGTCAGTTATTGGTACATTCATTCTTCTATTTCCTAGATGAAGAGCTTGTGTTCTCATCAAGAAGTTGGGCGTGCACACGTTGTGTAGCCACCTGTTTCCTATGCCCCTTCAGTCGTAAGTATACACGTTCACAGACTATGGCGTGGTCGGAGTCTACACAGTTGTTCCACAAGGAGCAGCAGTCTTCTACCAACCCTCCACATCGATAGCCTATAGCCGTGTCACCTAATTGTGTCAGTCGTGGATTCTATGATGTAGGTCGTCAGGTGGGACAATGTCTCTCTTCATGTCTGAAATTACTGCTGACCAAGAGGAGATGATTATATGAACAGGATTATGAAAGATATTGGACTCCGTGTTAGTCAAGTTGAACCACTCATGATGATCACACGACGACTCGTCTCCCTTCTTGTCAACTGGCACAATCAAGGATTTTATCCAGTCCAGCTGGACTATCTCAGATTCCCACATATTGCTGAATATCTCAGTTGACTCACACAATACTTCATCACCACCATCCATCCTCTAACACCTCTGCAGTCATACCACCAGGCTAGCATGCTCTACCTCATTTCAGATTACAGACAGCTTTGGCTACATCGGTTACAGTTGGAAGACCGATGTCTACATCCCATTCAGGTAAGTGTTGGACGCTGAGTAAATTTAGCGTGGCTGTAGGCCAGCTAAACTGCTCCTCAAATTCTTCCCTGCAAACTTCAATCTTCTATCCTCAGGGGTTATCAAAGTACCCTGCTTCTCGGAAATCGTCTCGCTTACCATTGCTATTTTACAACTCGTTCCCCTAATCAGTCTAAATAGTTGTCTGGTCTTACCTACCACCGATGCCTTCTCCATCTCTTTGGCTTTCGTCGCACACCACTTCTCACGGTCCTCTCAAAGGCTTTCAGTTCGCTTACATTTATTTGACCAGCTTTCACTGCTCCTCACGTTCGGAGCCCATCGCAATCAGTCCTCTTGTGTCTACCAGTTCGAATGAAGCAAGGGGAATCCACTGCTGACAGGCTGTCAACAGCCTCTACCACTCTTTCGACACCCAACTGACTGGCTATTATACCCGGCTTCCTCATGATGCCTATTCATGTCAATCTCAGACAGACGTTTAATTATATATCTGTTTATTTATTTTTTTTATTTATTTATTTATTCAGATAGTCAGTTATTGGTACATTCATTCTTCTATTTCCTAGATGAAGAGCTTGTGTTCTCATCAAGAAGTTGGGCGTGCACACGTTGTGTAGCCACCTGTTTCCTATGCCCCTTCAGTCGTAAGTATACACGTTCACAGACTATGGCGTGGTCGGAGTCTACACAGTTGTTCCACAAGGAGCAGCAGTCTTCTACCAACCCTCCACATCGATAGCCTATAGCAGTGTCACCTAATTGTGTCAGTCGTGGATTCTATGATGTAGGTTGTCAGGTGGGACAATGTCTCTCTTCATGTCTGAAATTACTGCTGACCAAGAGGAGATGATTATATGAACAGGATTATGAAAGATATTGGACTCCGTATTAGTCAAGTTGAACCACTCATGATGATCACACGACGACTCGTCTCCCTTCTTGTCAACTGGCACAATCAAGGATTTTATCCAGTCCAGCTGGACTATCTCAGATTCCCACATATTGCTGAATATCTCAGTTGACTCACACAATACTTCATCACCACCATCCATCCTCTAACACCTCTGCAGTCATACCACCAGGCTAGCATGCTCTACCTCATTTCAGATTACAGACAGCTTTGGCTACATCCGTTACAGTTGGAAGACCGATGTCTACATCCCATTCAGGTAAGTGTTGGACGCTGAGTAAATTTAGCGTGGCTGTAGGCCAGCTGAACTGCTCCTCAAATTCTTCCCTGCAAACTTCAATCTTCTATCCTCAGGGGTTATCAAAGTACCCTGCTTCTCGGAAATCGTCTCGCTTACCATTGCTATTTTACAACTCGTTCCCCTAATCAGTCTAAATAGTTGTCTGGTCTTACCTACCACCGATGCCTTCTCCATCTCTTTGGCTTTCGTCGCACACCACTTCTCACGGTCCTCTCAAAGGCTTTCAGTTCGCTTACATTTATTTGACCAGCTTTCACTGCTCCTCACGTTCGGAGCCCATCGCAATCAGTCCTCTTGTGTCTACCAGTTCGAATGAAGCAAGGGGAATCCACTGCTGACAGGCTGTCAACAGCCTCTACCACTCTTTCGACACCCAACTGACTGGCTATTATACCCGGCTTCCTCATGATGCCTATTCATATCAATCTCAGACAGACGTTTAATTATATATCTGTTTATTTATTTTTTTTATTTATTTATTTATTCAGATAGTCAGTTATTGGTACATTCATTCTTCTATTTCCTAGATGAAGAGCTTGTGTTCTCATCAAGAAGTTGGGCGTGCACACGTTGTGTAGCCACCTGTTTCCTATGCCCCTTCAGTCGTAAGTATACACGTTCACAGACTATGGCGTGGTCGGAGTCTACACAGTTGTTCCACAAGGAGCAGCAGTCTTCTACCAACCCTCCACATCGATAGCCTATAGCCGTGTCACCTAATTGTGTCAGTCGTGGATTCTATGATGTAGGTCGTCAGGTGGGACAATGTCTCTCTTCATGTCTGAAATTACTGCTGACCAAGAGGAGATGATTATATGAACAGGATTATGAAAGATATTGGACTCCGTGTTAGTCAAGTTGAACCACTCATGATGATCACACGACGACTCGTCTCCCTTCTTGTCAACTGGCACAATCAAGGATTTTATCCAGTCCAGCTGGACTATCTCAGATTCCCACATATTGCTGAATATCTCAGTTGACTCACACAATACTTCATCACCACCATCCATCCTCTAACACCTCTGCAGTCATACCACCAGGCTAGCATGCTCTACCTCATTTCAGATTACAGACAGCTTTGGCTACATCCGTTACAGTTGGAAGACCGATGTCTACATCCCATTCAGGTAAGTGTTGGACGCTGAGTAAATTTAGCGTGGCTGTAGGCCAGCTGAACTGCTCCTCAAATTCTTCCCTGCAAACTTCAATCTTCTATCCTCAGGGGTTATCAAAGTACCCTGCTTCTCGGAAATCGTCTCGCTTACCATTGCTATTTTACAACTCGTTCCCCTAATCAGTCTAAATAGTTGTCTGGTCTTACCTACCACCGATGCCTTCTCCATCTCTTTGGCTTTCGTCGCACACCACTTCTCACGGTCCTCTCAAAGGCTTTCAGTTCGCTTACATTTATTTGACCAGCTTTCACTGCTCCTCACGTTCGGAGCCCATCGCAATCAGTCCTCTTGTGTCTACCAGTTCGAATGAAGCAAGGGGAATCCACTGCTGACAGGCTGTCAACAGCCTCTACCACTCTTTCGACACCCAACTGACTGGCTATTATACCCGGCTTCCTCATGATGCCTATTCATATCAATCTCAGACAGACGTTTAATTATATATCTGTTTATTTATTTTTTTTATTTATTTATTTATTCAGATAGTCAGTTATTGGTACATTCATTCTTCTATTTCCTAGATGAAGAGCTTGTGTTCTCATCAAGAAGTTGGGCGTGCACACGTTGTGTAGCCACCTGTTTCCTATGCCCCTTCAGTCGTAAGTATACACGTTCACAGACTATGGCGTGGTCGGAGTCTACACAGTTGTTCCACAAGGAGCAGCAGTCTTCTACCAACCCTCCACATCGATAGCCTATAGCCGTGTCACCTAATTGTGTCAGTCGTGGATTCTATGATGTAGGTCGTCAGGTGGGACAATGTCTCTCTTCATGTCTGAAATTACTGCTGACCAAGAGGAGATGATTATATGAACAGGATTATGAAAGATATTGGACTCCGTGTTAGTCAAGTTGAACCACTCATGATGATCACACGACGACTCGTCTCCCTTCTTGTCAACTGGCACAATCAAGGATTTTATCCAGTCCAGCTGGACTATCTCAGATTCCCACATATTGCTGAATATCTCAGTTGACTCACACAATACTTCATCACCACCATCCATCCTCTAACACCTCTGCAGTCATACCACCAGGCTAGCATGCTCTACCTCATTTCAGATTACAGACAGCTTTGGCTACATCCGTTACAGTTGGAAGACCGATGTCTACATCCCATTCAGGTAAGTGTTGGACGCTGAGTAAATTTAGCGTGGCTGTAGGCCAGCTGAACTGCTCCTCAAATTCTTCCCTGCAAACTTCAATCTTCTATCCTCAGGGGTTATCAAAGTACCCTGCTTCTCGGAAATCGTCTCGCTTACCATTGCTATTTTACAACTCGTTCCCCTAATCAGTCTAAATAGTTGTCTGGTCTTACCTACCACCGATGCCTTCTCCATCTCTTTGGCTTTCGTCGCACACCACTTCTCACGGTCCTCTCAAAGGCTTTCAGTTCGCTTACATTTATTTGACCAGCTTTCACTGCTCCTCACGTTCGGAGCCCATCGCAATCAGTCCTCTTGTGTCTACCAGTTCGAATGAAGCAAGGGGAATCCACTGCTGACAGGCTGTCAACAGCCTCTACCACTCTTTCGACACCCAACTGACTGGCTATTATACCCGGCTTCCTCATGATGCCTATTCATATCAATCTCAGACAGACGTTTAATTATATATCTGTTTATTTATTTTTTTATTTATTTATTTATTCAGATAGTCAGTTATTGGTACATTCATTCTTCTATTTCCTAGATGAAGAGCTTGTGTTCTCATCAAGAAGTTGGGCGTGCACACGTTGTGTAGCCACCTGTTTCCTATGCCCCTTCAGTCGTAAGTATACACGTTCACAGACTATGGCGTGGTCGGAGTCTACACAGTTGTTCCACAAGGAGCAGCAGTCTTCTACCAACCCTCCACATCGATAGCCTATAGCCGTGTCACCTAATTGTGTCAGTCGTGGATTCTATGATGTAGGTCGTCAGGTGGGACAATGTCTCTCTTCATGTCTGAAATTACTGCTGACCAAGAGGAGATGATTATATGAACAGGATTATGAAAGATATTGGACTCCGTGTTAGTCAAGTTGAACCACTCATGATGATCACACGACGACTCGTCTCCCTTCTTGTCAACTGGCACAATCAAGGATTTTATCCAGTCCAGCTGGACTATCTCAGATTCCCACATATTGCTGAATATCTCAGTTGACTCACACAATACTTCATCACCACCATCCATCCTCTAACACCTCTGCAGTCATACCACCAGGCTAGCATGCTCTACCTCATTTCAGATTACAGACAGCTTTGGCTACATCGGTTACAGTTGGAAGACCGATGTCTACATCCCATTCAGGTAAGTGTTGGACGCTGAGTAAATTTAGCGTGGCTGTAGGCCAGCTAAACTGCTCCTCAAATTCTTCCCTGCAAACTTCAATCTTCTATCCTCAGGGGTTATCAAAGTACCCTGCTTCTCGGAAATCGTCTCGCTTACCATTGCTATTTTACAACTCGTTCCCCTAATCAGTCTAAATAGTTGTCTGGTCTTACCTACCACCGATGCCTTCTCCATCTCTTTGGCTTTCGTCGCACACCACTTCTCACGGTCCTCTCAAAGGCTTTCAGTTCGCTTACATTTATTTGACCAGCTTTCACTGCTCCTCACGTTCGGAGCCCATCGCAATCAGTCCTCTTGTGTCTACCAGTTCGAATGAAGCAAGGGGAATCCACTGCTGACAGGCTGTCAACAGCCTCTACCACTCTTTCGACACCCAACTGACTGGCTATTATACCCGGCTTCCTCATGATGCCTATTCATATCAATCTCAGACAGACGTTTAATTATATATCTGTTTATTTATTTTTTTTATTTATTTATTTATTCAGATAGTCAGTTATTGGTACATTCATTCTTCTATTTCCTAGATGAAGAGCTTGTGTTCTCATCAAGAAGTTGGGCGTGCACACGTTGTGTAGCCACCTGTTTCCTATGCCCCTTCAGTCGTAAGTATACACGTTCACAGACTATGGCGTGGTCGGAGTCTACACAGTTGTTCCACAAGGAGCAGCAGTCTTCTACCAACCCTCCACATCGATAGCCTATAGCCGTGTCACCTAATTGTGTCAGTCGTGGATTCTATGATGTAGGTCGTCAGGTGGGACAATGTCTCCCATCATGTCTGAAGTTACTGCTGACCAAGAGGAGATGATTATATGAACAGGATTATGAAAGATATTGGACTCCGTATTAGTCAAGTTGAACCACTCATGATGATCACACGACGACTCGTCTCCCTTCTTGTCAACTGGCACAATCAAGGATTTTATCCAGTCCAGCTGGACTATCTCAGATTCCCACATATTGCTGAATATCTCAGTTGACTCACACAATACTTCATCACCACCATCCATCCTCTAACACCTCTGCAGTCATACCACCAGGCTAGCATGCTCTACCTCATTTCAGATTACAGACAGCTTTGGCTACATCCGTTACAGTTGGAAGACCGATGTCTACATCCCATTCAGGTAAGTGTTGGACGCTGAGTAAATTTAGCGTGGCTGTAGGCCAGCTGAACTGCTCCTCAAATTCTTCCCTGCAAACTTCAATCTTCTATCCTCAGGGGTTATCAAAGTACCCTGCTTCTCGGAAATCGTCTCGCTTACCATTGCTATTTTACAACTCGTTCCCCTAATCAGTCTAAATAGTTGTCTGGTCTTACCTACCACCGATGCCTTCTCCATCTCTTTGGCTTTCGTCGCACACCACTTCTCACGGTCCTCTCAAAGGCTTTCAGTTCGCTTACATTTATTTGACCAGCTTTCACTGCTCCTCACGTTCGGAGCCCATCGCAATCAGTCCTCTTGTGTCTACCAGTTCGAATGAAGCAAGGGGAATCCACTGCTGACAGGCTGTCAACAGCCTCTACCACTCTTTCGACACCCAACTGACTGGCTATTATACCCGGCTTCCTCATGATGCCTATTCATATCAATCTCAGACAGACGTTTAATTATATATCTGTTTATTTATTTTTTTTATTTATTTATTTATTCAGATAGTCAGTTATTGGTACATTCATTCTTCTATTTCCTAGATGAAGAGCTTGTGTTCTCATCAAGAAGTTGGGCGTGCACACGTTGTGTAGCCACCTGTTTCCTATGCCCCTTCAGTCGTAAGTATACACGTTCACAGACTATGGCGTGGTCGGAGTCTACACAGTTGTTCCACAAGGAGCAGCAGTCTTCTACCAACCCTCCACATCGATAGCCTATAGCCGTGTCACCTAATTGTGTCAGTCGTGGATTCTATGATGTAGGTCGTCAGGTGGGACAATGTCTCCCATCATGTCTGAAGTTACTGCTGACCAAGAGGAGATGATTATATGAACAGGATTATGAAAGATATTGGACTCCGTATTAGTCAAGTTGAACCACTCATGATGATCACACGACGACTCGTCTCCCTTCTTGTCAACTGGCACAATCAAGGATTTTATCCAGTCCAGCTGGACTATCTCAGATTCCCACATATTGCTGAATATCTCAGTTGACTCACACAATACTTCATCACCACCATCCATCCTCTAACACCTCTGCAGTCATACCACCAGGCTAGCATGCTCTACCTCATTTCAGATTACAGACAGCTTTGGCTACATCCGTTACAGTTGGAAGACCGATGTCTACATCCCATTCAGGTAAGTGTTGGACGCTGAGTAAATTTAGCGTGGCTGTAGGCCAGCTGAACTGCTCCTCAAATTCTTCCCTGCAAACTTCAATCTTCTATCCTCAGGGGTTATCAAAGTACCCTGCTTCTCGGAGATCGTCTCGCTTACCATTGCTATTTTACAACTCGTTCCCCTAATCAGTCTAAATAGTTGTCTGGTCTTACCTACCACCGATGCCTTCTCCATCTCTTTGGCTTTCGTCGCACACCACTTCTCACGGTCCTCTCAAAGGCTTTCAGTTCGCTTACATTTATTTGACCAGCTTTCACTGCTCCTCACGTTCGGAGCCCATCGCAATCAGTCCTCTTGTGTCTACCAGTTCGAATGAAGCAAGGGGAATCCACTGCTGACAGGCTGTCAACAGCCTCTACCACTCTTTCGACACCCAACTGACTGGCTATTATACCCGGCTTCCTCATGATGCCTATTCATGTCAATCTCAGACAGACGTTTAATTATATATCTGTTTATTTATTTTTTTATTTATTTATTTATTCAGATAGTCAGTTATTGGTACATTCATTCTTCTATTTCCTAGATGAAGAGCTTGTGTTCTCATCAAGAAGTTGGGCGTGCACACGTTGTGTAGCCACCTGTTTCCTATGCCCCTTCAGTCGTAAGTATACACGTTCACAGACTATGGCGTGGTCGGAGTCTACACAGTTGTTCCACAAGGAGCAGCAGTCTTCTACCAACCCTCCACATCGATAGCCTATAGCCGTGTCACCTAATTGTGTCAGTCGTGGATTCTATGATGTAGGTCGTCAGGTGGGACAATGTCTCCCATCATGTCTGAAGTTACTGCTGACCAAGAGGAGATGATTATATGAACAGGATTATGAAAGATATTGGACTCCGTGTTAGTCAAGTTGAACCACTCATGATGATCACTCGACGACTCATAGTCAGTCCTGTTGTGTCTACCTGTTCGAATGAAGCTAGGGGAATCCACTGCTGGCAGGCTCTCATTAGGCTGTAGCTGTGTTTCGATGCCCAAATGATTGGGTATTATTCGTGGGGTGTTGTGTGGGGTGATGGGAATTTTGGAAGCATATGAATTCATATCGCTTTTGAGGTTCATCTTGAGAACAATGAATGTGTTGCACTGTGGGCGTGAAGGGCCTGATGAAGTGATGTATTTTCTTATGTATAGGGAAAATACTTTTATAATGATCGTATTTGATTTTTGACTTGAGTTAATCAGAGTTTGAATGAATAATGGAAGAGTGATCGGGAACAAGTATGTCCACATGTTATTTTATTTCAGAATCGAAATATAGATTGCAAATATCTAATATCAGTATTATGTACAAAGTTCTTGAATGTCAATATTTATAATGGGAGCACTCAATAAAGCTCTTTGGCTAACCTACAACATTCATCGTTTGATATGTGCTCAGCAATTGCAATAGCGTTGGCTAGGATCATAGTTTCTCTGGGAGAATTCGCTGTTAACCAAATTCGGCCATTAACACCAATGAACACTTCAAATGGAAAGACCTAAACATATGGTAGAAAAGCATTACATGTGAATCAAACAAAAAGGTATGCAAATAGAGATCGATGATGGTGAGTGTTTTAAAGTAAACTTGTCAGAAACCGGTTGATATTAGTGTCAACAAAAAGTTTGAGAACTGTGGAATAGATGACATAAATTATAATTATATTTACACATAATTATAAATAATTTGGCTCAAAATATTACGAAAAACAAAAACATGATTGTGTGTAAACCGGTTGATATTGTTGAAAGAAAAAATATGTAAGCTGAAATTCAAAAATAGCCTCTTTGACAGTAAACATTCCTAACAGCACTTACGAATTCAAATGGCAGTCCGGAGGATTTTTACTAGATAAACACTAGTCTATTATTCTATATCGCTTGTTTCATTAAGCACACTAACGATTTTCACAAAGCCTCGTGAATCATAATATGGAAGAGTTTGTAGAAAAGTCACTGGAATAGTTTATTATGTCATGCTGAAATTAGACATCATATTGAATAATTCATAGAACACTGTATTCACGAAGATAAGATCAAAAAGCGGCTAGGTAAAACTCGCTTCAATAGAAAACTTTCGCTTTTCATAGGCTTTAAAGCTGTCTCCATCAGCCAAACAAATGATTAATTTTCAGTCACCATTGTTGTATATTCAATATTACTATAAGGATAATCATCTAAATTTCATTTGGAAATGAATGTACTTTGAGACGCTTAACTACCTGACTTTAATCTAGTCTAAGTTCTAATCACCAACAAGAATATTTCAATATCTCAAATTTAAAATTATCATAAATTGTGTTTACCCTTTCAACTATTTCTATTATTATATCCCTTGGATCCCGAGTGGAACATAGGATTACAGTACCACATCGCCACTTTAATCTGTTCTCTGATGTCTTTTTTAGCTGGCTATATGACAAACCACAGGCTTTCATTTCTTTATCACATAATCTCCTCCTTCAGATGTCCAACTCGTCACATCCCCAATTGAGTTCCACTCGAAGACCTGGCGTCTGGTATCACTCAATGGTCTCCTTAACGTATGCCTAACTCATATCGATTTGCTTCTGGATATTTTTTGTTAACAGACTGTTAGTATATATCGGTATATAAATGTACAACTATAGAAATGGATCTGTCAAAACGAAGACACTTTTCTTGGACGTAATCGACTTCGTTCCTTTTTTAAAAATGTACGACTTTACAAACTTTAATCTTCATAGCCTCCACTTTTTACTTTTGTCATCGCTGATCTTATCCTCCACTGCATACCCACTTGAAAGACTCATAACCATATCACAAAATCTATCGACTAGGCAACACCATATCGTGCTTCGTTCCTTTTAAGTACGGAAATAAAGGAGTGGAAAATAAACTGATTATGACAAGTCTTTTTTTCTTGAGTCAAAAGCTTCCCATATATGAAAACTAACAATAAGCAATAAGATAAAGAATGCAAAGAATAATGAAATTCTAACCTTGGATAAAAGTTGAAGCAAAGGAAATACTTTTTGATCGCCTAGTCGTCTGACTAAGTCCTGAGTACAGTGTAACAGTATACCTCCAGGTCGACCTCCAGCATTTCCAACTGTTCCGGGTTCATAACGACCAAGGATGCCCATTCCACAAGCTTTTCCCGCTTCATCTACACATGATAACTCGACTTCTAAATCTAGAAGACAGAAATATAAAACTGACTGTTACATGTGGTAAAACTCCAACACGTCTTTACCTCTATTTCGATTTATCTACACAAAAGAATTTCCACCGTAAGTTATAAGAGAAATTTAAAAAAGGCTTCTACATGGTTGTCAAGTCACAATAAACCCTTATTAATTGTGCATTTAAATGTAAAGTGAAAGCAACGTAAATTATGCATCATGAATAGTCATGAATACATGTAAAATGTTCTAACTTAGTGCACAGAAAAGTATTGCAGTATAGTTCATAAATTTTATTAGGTGTAAAATACTGATTCTATTAGCACTCCCGCATATTAAGTATACATTATTGGAGTCTGAAACGAAACGTAAACTTATTCACAGAACTACGTAAGACAAAAAAGTTACACTAAACAATGCATCAAAATTATTACTTGGAGAACATCTTGGCAAGTTATTCGAACGCTTAGGATTATTTAGAAACTAGAATAAGCACGCATTTATTTTGGTGTATTTGATTAATCTAGTAAATGTCTTCCATCGACAACCAGGAGGCAGACATCTGCAATATGATGTTGGGCATTGATAGTGTTGAAGAGTTGGTGGGTTTTCAATGGTCTGCAGTGAATATGGTGACGGTAGAGAGGCTGTCGAGAGTTTGAGCCACTGAGTTGGATGATAAGAAACAGTTACGAAGAAGATGATGATAGATGCTCTCTGAGTGGGCATTATTATTATTATTTCCTTTAGTTCCTAGAGGAACATAGGGCTTCAGCCATGCGTCTCCATTGCGTTCGGTTCTCTGCTAGAGTTTTCACCTGGCTCCAGGTCTGCCCACATGCTTTCATCTCCTCTTCACATGATCTCCTCCAGGTCACCCTTGGACGACCAACTCGTCGCTTCCCTTTCGGGTTCCACTCGAGGGCTTGTCTAGTGATGTCACTTGCTGGTTTCCTCAGACTATGGCCAATCCATCTCCATTTCTTCCTGCCTATTTGTTTCACAATCGGTTCCTGGTTGGTTCGCTCCCAGAGATCTTTGTTGCTGATCCTTTCCGGCCATCTGATCTTGAGTATTGAGCGAAGACATCTGTTAATGAAGGTCTGTAGTTTGTTTGAGGTGCTTTTCGTGACACGCCATGTCTCTGATCCGTATAGTAGTACTGACTTCCCATTGGAGTTGAAAATCCCGATCTTATTTTTGACGCTGAATGCTGTTGACCTCCACACAGACTTGAGAGTAATGAAAGCTTGCCTTGCTTTCCCGATCCTTGCTTTGATATCCTCGTCAGTTCCGCCTGTAGTTGAAACAATGCTTCCCAAGTAGGTAAAGGAGGTAGTTTCTTTCAGGTTCTTTCCATTTATGCTGATTGCTGTCTGCTGTTGTTGTTGTTGGTGTTGGCCAGGGATCTTCATCACCTCTGTTTTCTCTATGTTCACCTGGAGTCCTATCTTTGATGCTTCTTCTGCCAACTTGTTACTTTTCACTTGCATATCTTCCAGTTTGTGGGAAATCAGGCATATATCATCGGCGAAGTACAGATCCTCCAAGTTCTTTGTGTGAGTCCATTTTATGCCTGTTTCCTCATTCTCCGCTGTTTGTCGCATTATCCAATCTACTGCAATCAGGAAAATCATTGGCGATAGTAGGCAACCCTGTCTTACTCCTGTCCTCACTTCGAAGGATTCCGTGAGCTTCCCGTTGTGGATTACTTGGCATGCAGCGTTGTCATACAACTGTTGGATGAGATGTATAATTGTCGGTGGCACCCCGTAGTAGCGAAGTAGTTGCCAAATCACCTCTCGATCGACGCTGTCCGCTGAAGGCCATTTCAAAGTCGATGAAGTTGAGATAGAGAGGTGACTGCCATTCCAAACTTTGTTCAATGATGATCCGTAGTGTGGCGATTTGATCAATACATGACTTGTTTCTCCTGAATCCAGCCTGTTCCGGTAGAAGATTTTCGTCCAGGGCATGTTTGATTCTCTTCAGGTTGATGCAGCTTAGTATTTTGCTTGGGATGGACAGGAGCATAATTCCTCGCCAGTTCTTGCATTGACTTAGGTCTACTTTCTTTGGTAGTTTGAGTAAGTATCCTTTCTTCCAATCCTCGGGTACTTTGCCTTCTTTCCACACCTTCTCCAGTAGTGGCGTCATCAAGTCTGCTGTTGTCTCTGGGTCCACTTTCAATACTTCTGCTGGGATTCCATCTGGTCCTGCTGCTTTTCCAGCTTTCAGCATCTTGATTGTCTTCAGGACTTCTGTTTTTGTCGGGGGGTTGATGTTCACTGGTAATTCTGCTTCCGTTGTTGGTATTGTTGGGCGCGTTGTAGGTGGCGGTCGGTTTAGTAGTCTTTTGAAGTGTTCAGCCCAGTGTTTCCTTTGCTCCACTTCTTTGGTGATTGACTTTCCATTTTCATCCTTCACTGGCTTAATTTGTGACGAATTTTTGCCTGAGAGGTATCTAGTTGTTTGGTAGAGTGTTGCGAGGTCTCTTTTGCCTGCTGCTTGTTCTGCTTCATTGGCCATGGCTTCATAATACTTTCTTTTGTCTTCTCTGGCACTCTTCTTTACTCCTTTGTTCAGTGTATTGTAGCTTGCATTCAACTCCTGTTTCTGTTGCTCGTCGGTGCACTGGATAATCTTTTGTTTCACCATCCTTCTCTCTTCTATTAGCCTCCAAGTGTCCGTAGTGAGCCACGGTTTGTCCTGTCTCTTCTTTCTGCCCAGAACTTCCATGCAGGTTTCGCTCCATACTGTTTTCAGGTTGTCCCAGTGTTTTTCGACGCTGACCTCTTCGCTAATGTTGATTTGTTTCTCAGCTTTGTCCTTTATACTTGCAGTAAAGATATCCTTTGTATCCTGGTCCTTTAGTTTTTGAGTGTTGAACTTGGCTTGTGGTCTATCTGCAGCTCCTGATTCTCTGAAAGCTTTTAATTTGAGTTGGATTGTTCCTTGTACGAGGTAGTGGTCTGAGCCAACGTCTGCTCCTCTTCTTGCTTTTGTGTCCAGTAGGCTGCGCCGCCACTTCCTCGAGATTGTGATGAAGTCAATTTGGTTTTTGGTTCGCCCATCTGGTGACACCCATGTAGCCTTGTGGATATCCTTGTGTTTGTATACGCTGCCACCAATCACTAGTTCATTGAAGGCGCAGAAGTCGGCGAAGAGTTCTCCATTTTCATTCATCTCTCCCAGAGCTTCTTTACCCATGATGAGTTCCCTTCCTGTGTTGTCTGGTCCAAGTTTGGCGTTCATGTCTCCCATTAGTATTTTAATGTCACCGGCTGGAGTATTGTCTATTGCTGCCTGTAGTTGTCTGTAGAATTCTTCTTTCTTTTCGAGGTCTGCGTTGTTTGTGGGTGCATAGCATTGTATAATTGACACTTTTCTTCCTTTGGAGTTGAATCTGGCGCTCATTATTCTGGGTGAGATCGCCTCCCACTGTATCAGAGCCTTGGTTGCCGTTGGTGACATCATTATAGCCACGCCCTCGGTGTGTGTGTGGTTGTCTTCTGGGTGACCGGAGTAAATCACTGACTCACCTGTTGACAATTTGGTGAGTCCGTTTCCGTTCCATCTGCTTTCGCAGATCCCCAATACTTGTAGTCCGTATCTTCTCATTTCGCTTGCGATCTGGGCAGCTTTGCTAGTCTCGTACATGGTGCGGACATTCCATGTCCCCACACAGACTTTTTCTTTTGACGCAAGGAGATTGTTCACGCTGAAGTTTCTGTAGCAGGTTTGTTTGCCCCCCCCCCCTGAGTGGGCATTAGCAGAGAGAAAAGATTTGAATTATGTATTAAAAATCATTCCTTCCCGAGGCAATTTTATAAAACTTTCAAATACATTAAATTACAACCAAATATCTCTAATTTTGTTCGTCTTACAAAGTCACATATCGAAAATGTTAGACAAACGTTACAAGGACTACTTGTTCTTCATACCGATGCGTCACTTATTTTATCTGAATTATCATGGAAAGATTTGTCTCAGAGAAAAATGGAAACTGGTCAATGGACTGTTGGGAAAGAATAAACAGAAAACTAGTAGAAGCGGAGATTTTGAAACAAAACATGTTGACACAGGAAATGTTAAATGGTATTAGTACTATTGTAACATCGTGCCTTTGTCCAAGAAACAACAACGAAGTCATCCACCAATTGACCATTGGCAGGAAATGAAGACTACTAACACAATACAACTTGACAGGACTTACAGGGTGCAGGACAAGCTGCCAAAAAAGTAGGGTGTAAATAGAGAGCTGACTCCACGAAATGGGAACAGCAGGAAGTTAAAGAAATGGAAACCACTTCAATTGGGCGATAGTAGAGTACACCATAACAGGTCCATGAAGTAACTTCCAAAGTTAGAATGAACACATACATATACGCAGCCACTTTCATACCACGTGAAAATGAAACAAAAACATACATACTAATATCATACGACTTTAAACTAGAATACAGTGATAAGAAGAAGCTCATTCGAAGATACAACAGAAACATAAGACACCAATAAGGTTGACACGATTGTAGGTATGAATTTTCGCTTGAGGTGACCAGTATGGTGTGATACATGTAAGGACGCATAATTAACATGCAGGATAATAACCTCAGTAAAAGTAAAAACAGATAAAGATTCACGAGATTTCCTACTCGAGAAATAAAGGAAATTGATCGTCAATGTAGACAGCATGGAATGAAAAGGTAGAAGTTGAAGAGTAACATAGCGGAAAACAGAATATGAATAACTTGCACAAAATCAATTTACAACGTCCTGTTTTCTTCATATTTTATTACAAATGTACACAATTTTACTAATGCGCAATTGTGCACCAATTCTCCACTGTGTTCTTAACAATTGTCTGACCAGATGTCAAAGAGACACTAATGAAAATGATTTATTTCTAATTAAGTTGAGTCGCACTTAAAGCGAGCATATTGCGTGACCTTCTGATTAAAGTCAAAAAATTCCCATTCATCCGACAAGAGAATAATTTCAAGTAGTTACAAGTTAGTGAAGTGACAGGTCATGTAAATTACATCCATTATGAAAACAAGGGTGCATATTATAGCTGTGAAGTACTATTTACTTTGGAAATCAGACTGTTAAATATGCATAGAACGAAAATAGGCGCTGGATGGCGCAACAGAGATATGTTGGATTCAGGTGTTTCTCATTGGTTTGAACTTTCACCTTACAGGTCCCGAGTTTCAATCTAAAACCACCACCGATAAATATCTCACTATCTTCCAAATTGTTTTTTATTTAAACACTAAAAATCAAAATAATGAAAACTAAAATGGAAACAGTTCATTGCCGAGGGGAAAAACTCAGTACAATTATAAAGCATTCCTATAGCAAGTTATTACATTACAGAGTAACAGAAAGTAGAACTTTGAGACTGAAAATATATCCACTGTAGCCACCAGAAAAGTTTTCAGTTTCACACAAAATTATATAGGAAATTCTACTGATTGTACAAGACAACATGAGAAGTAAGGAGAAATTTAAATTTATTATTCGTTACCACTGAATTATGAGAAAAGACTACAATACATTAAAAAACACTCACCTCTATCAGCCCGCTTAATCATGGCAAAAATGACATCACCTGCATGAATATCAGGACGGTTCTTTTTAGAAGAACCTTCAAACGATTGGTATTTGATCGTAGCAGGAGTGGCGCAACCAATGTCAATCACAAAATTTCTACCAGCTCTTCTTGTTACAATACCAATAACCTTGTCCTCTTTTTGGAACTGACCAACATGACAACGATATGAAAGTCGACTAAGCGGAAGTAATGTGGTTACTGAACGAAAGCATGGTGGGCTCTCTATCCAAATATAATTTTCTTCCGTATCGCCCGATGAGTCACTGGATTTAAAACGCTTGACTGAGGTCAGTGGCTCCGAATTTTTCACTGTTTTCCTTTTGAATTTCAAAACACCAAACTGTAACAAATAATAAAAACACTTTAAACATATTCATATATGAAACCTGCACTTTGCTAAATGTACAAGATGAGGCTATTTGAAAAAATGCGTGTGCGATAAGGTTCATTGGCTTTAGTTTACAAATTCTCGCAAATGGGTTTAAGGGTTAAATTCCGCTCTTACTTAAGTCTGTGAATAGAGGCTACTATTAAACACTCACAAAGTAAGCATGGTTCATAGTCTATTACATGAAAAATCTGCTCAGGCTAAATGCATCCTAACTTCCAAAGATAGTCAGTTGCGAAGTTCTGACCAAAGGATTTGTTGGTGGCCTTTACTTTATAGCCGGTTACAAACAAAACGAATCAACAGCGGTTAGGACGCTCGCTAATCATGCACATGGTCCGGGAGTTCGATCCCCGGCCGACACACCTGATATCAATGGTTAGCCTGCTAAATTTGGGCTGAAAATTCCATAGTTGTACCAAAATGCTGTGTGGAATCAAGTTACAATTAAATTTAATTATTTTATACTGGAAAAAGTATTTACATAACTAAATATTTTGTTTTTTCGAAAAAATATAAAGTTAGTGACCATGTTTAGTTATAATTTTCTTGGATTACTATCAACTAGATATATCACAACAAAATATATGAAAATACAAGTGAGTGTTTCACCATACAGAGAAACTCATGGCTATAATTGGCGAAATAACATACAAAGTGAGTCTTTTGATTCTTTACTCTCCAGACTGGGTCTTACGCAAATCACTCCGTGCCACATTGAAGTGGGTCCGGAACAATCAAATGTTTAAGCTATGAGTAGTCTCATTTCGTCCTCTAATGTTGCCTGTCCTGGAGTGTGGTTCCGACCTACTTCTTCAGATTGGTTAAAATGCATTGGTTACAGATTCCCAGAGAGACAGAGAAAGAAGAAAAAAAGACCTTGTGTAATTTTTTAGACCTTGCAAATTAATGCCATTTTAGGTGTAAGGATGCCTGATAACAAAATAAATGAGGACGAAAACAAGAAGGTCCATCCAGATGTCTTTAGTTACCCACAAGATCTATCACACATCACGACAATTGTTGATAATGATATGGACAATGACAATGGTGAGTGGTTTCGATATAAGTGATCTGGGTATTAGTCCAAAAAAGTCGGAATACATGACAGACCATCTAGAATGTGGTTGTGATCAAAAGGTTATGAATCTAAAAAGACCAGTAGGGTGCGGCAGGTCGAAGGTGAGGACAAATACTCACCGAAGAGATTGGCTAGTGGTTGTGCAATGTCGTGAATTGGCAGAAGTTGGAATTCATGGGCCATTGGATCGAGTCCCAGTGGTTTAATGGCCTACGAGCTCGCTTTGTAACCCAGAAGATCCTGGGTTCGAACTTCAGTGGGTGCGAACTGATGAAGAGTTCCAAACTAGGACGAAACAGCCGTCCAGTACTCCCAGGTTTTCCAATGGTTCGCTAACCGAAGTCAGCTTATGATGGAGTCCTGTAACCAATAAAGGGAGCAAGTTGACTTTGTTAAGACCATTCATACCTCATTATCACTGTGTCGATTATTGGCTCAGTAAGCGCATCCAGTCATGACAACTATTTGTTATTATTACTATTTCTATTAGCTATTACTGTTCAACAAGAACGCCACGATGGTGGTTGTTATAGCAACCTATATGTGGCATTACGGAGGCACATTGAGAAAATTCGGACGCGTAAAAACGTAAAAAGCGATAAGCCTAAGATGACATGCAGATTCTTCGGGGACAGATGGATTCCTTGAGGGAGATCTTTGGTCTACATGTCAAAACTAACAAAAAATTATGGGTAAGTGTGACTATAGATGCTGCTGTTTACCAAGCAAGCTACTGGATAGAGTTCAGTCCTCCTAGAGGCTGAAAGCAAGCAAAATTGGGGGAAAATAAGGAAAATGCGATGACAAAAAACTCTGCAAAACACAACAGAAAGCACCGCATAAGCTTCTGCAATCTTTAAACCCCCCCCTCAAGTTTTAACGACGTTCCTGATAATGAAAATAGTCAAAATGAACCATTTTTCTCTATTTGAACTCCTGGTTGCAAATATGTGAAGCCAAGACCTTTAATGAAGAAGCCCACTACGCAACCAAGATCATTATTTCATTATTTTGATTACAGCTTGATGCCACACCGTATTTTCAGTACAAGTATGGCATTTTCAGCATGGATATCGGTAGCCCAAATTTTGCAGGCCGACCATAGATATCGGGTGTGCGTCGGCAGGGGATCGAACCCCGGACCATGTGCATGGTCGGCAAGAGTCCTAACCACTGTGCCACCGACGCACATTTTCCTGTCCATTCTGTTCCTGCTACACACTGAGAACAGTTAAATGACTGGGCAATACATTCTACATACCCAGGCTACGTAAGGCGTCTTCTGCTTCGGGGAGCATCGGTAATTCGTGATCCCGTTGAGGCTCCCATACCACTTATCTCGAAAGCTACGATTCTGATTCGCAGTACACCGACCTACCTAATGCATAATAAGCATCTTCAGATTTATGCTGTAGACAACAACGCACCACAAGTGTAACTCATAGGTAAATGCATTATCATGTATGTGCCTACTGACAAACAATAAATGTCATTGAAAGAATTGAACGCACCTGTTTCACTAAAACTGAGTCCGCCAGTTTATGCTTGCCCATAGCACTTTTCGTTCTAGATGCTGGTACGTAAACAAGACCTGGACCAATAGACCAAGTAATAATCTTATCAGGTCCTGTTAATTCAAAAGTCATCCCTGGTAAGACCAAACAATCCAAAAAATGTTGGTAACTAGATTCGTTTGAACACGTCTGGATGTTGTTGTCAACAGCAGCCGAGATCATTGAGTAATAGACCTACACAAATCAAGAAAGGATTAAAGCTTAATATTAGTATAGCGAAAATATTCATTTAGACATCTATAATTTAATTAAATTAATTTTTGATTACAGCTTGATGCCACACCGTATTTTCAGTACAAGTATGGAATTTTCAGCATGGACATCGGTAGCCCAAATTTTGCAGGCCGACCACAGGTATCGGGTGTGCGTCGGCAGGGGATCGAACACCGGACCATGTGCATGGTCGGCAAGAGTCCTAACCACTGTGCTACCGACTCACAAAATAATTGAGCAAAGAATATCCTTTTCGATAACTTCCTCTTCTGGCTCTACAATTATATATATATATATACATAGCATATTCTAGATTAGTAGTCAATAATAATATTAGTGTTTTTTAAATAATATCGATTTGTAGAGTAAGATCAATGGAATTACAGTTCATTGAAGATGCTTAAATTATAATAATAATAATAATAATAATAATAATAAAGATATAGTAGCATATAGAATATCAATTAAAATTAGGAAAATCCCGCAAAATTGAGGATCATTCAAACCTACGTGGCCAAAAGATGTTGGTTCAGATATTATGCTAACCTTGGCCATCTAGGTTTGAATGATCCTCAATTTTGTGGAACTTTCCTAATTTTAACTGATATTCTATATGCTACTATATCTTTATTATTATTATTATTATTATAATTTAAGCATCTTCAATGAACTGTAATTCCATTGATCTTACTCTACAAATCGATATTATTTAAAAAACACTAATATTATTATTGACTACTAATCTAGAATATGCTATGTATATATATATATATATATATATATATATAATTGTAGAGCCAGAAGAGGAAGTTATCGAAAAGGCTATTCTTTGCCCAATTATTATTAGTAGTAGCCTAACATCGTACTAATCTGCCACATATGTTGGAATATTTACTTTTTATCACATGGTTTATTCATTGTTATATATAAATTTGTGCGATAACTGAATTGTTATCATCGAACTTTGCACAAAACTGCATCAGTTCAATTTGCCACACTTTACGTAGGAATATATAAGAATACATAAATGGACAGGTAGGAAATCCAGTGAAACTAAAAGACGGAAACGTATGGGAAGAAGGATAATCGAATGAGAAATAATGTGGACTTAATGAACGCGAAATATTACAAATAACAAAGGCATTTGTGTCACTGAAAACGATCTTGAGCCACCGCACTCAATATCTCCAACTATTGATTCTTAGAACCCGAGAACTCCTCCAGGTAACTATAGAAGATTTCATGGACTGGTGCCATATTTTTGATCCAACCGCCCCCAACTCATTCGCAACCTAACCCTATTCCAGTTAACGTTGAACGTCAAAAAAAGCGATGGTTAGACTATGATAACATACTCTAATTGTGTTTGAGCCTTCATAAGTATATAGGACCATATCACCATGCTCCTTACAATGCTAACTCCAGATTTACTTAACCAACAATTTCTTGTATTGTTCTATTAGACACATATACTCTGTAGATAGTAACAGTTAAGATGTACAAGTTATATATATATATATATATACATATATATATATATATATAAAATCTCGACTGTGACTGAAACTCATAACCAGATGACCCAAGAAATTTTTGTATGCAGTCACATTTTGCCCAAATGAAACACTGCTAGAGCTCAAGAAATCCTTTATAACGTAACTACTAGCTGTAGATTCCTAGTCAAAGTAATGCACTTGATTCGACCTTAGGAACCATTTAAAGTTCCTGTCCCAAACACCAGCACTCCGGCAAGATCGCGTTTCATTTGTAGATATAATTCAACCAGAATTTACTACAGATATACTTTGCACCCTCCAACAATGAACCTGTGAAATAACTCAAAAATTATACTCAGCATCCATATGAGAAGAAAAATTCAACAACATTCAGAGATCACTAAATATCCAATTGATAAACCCTAAAATGTAGGAGGACTCAATTCACAAATTACGTCGTCATTTTACAGAGAATGGCATAAATACCACTAATGTTATAGCGCTTACCACGGTGTAAGGCAAACCTATTCATGCTAACCTCGGTGAAATGTTATTTAAATTCAAATAAATAAAGAAGTCATAAACAACATCAGTGATATGCAAATCACTCTTGCTGGGAAAATAATATCATTATGTAGCATTGAAAAGTGATTGCGCCATATGGTTATCGAATGACTCATGTGGACAGCATTTCAGACACACTTCACAATCTCCTTCACCAAATTACAGCCGCTCCCTAATAAAGAGTAAGTGCGACACTTAGTCAAGTGCACATTCTTATTCTTTTAAATCAACTACAAATTGAAGCACATTAGATAAACTAGAAATTCTCACACTCCGTAAAACATATTTGCAGTTTTCATTTCAGTCAACACATTCCTTCAGGTAGCTATGATACTTGAAATAGTTACAAAAGGAAACAACTGATTTCTACGTACTCTGCCAACATCATTTTATGCATCACACGCCGTCCGAATTTAAAATAAGACAAGATGTCGAAGTCAACTCCTTCTTAAAAATGATACCAGTTTCATGTATTTGGACTGCCTGTCACATAGCAGGTTAGATTTCTGCAGACGGTCGAAGCAATATTGTACTTGTTTGACTTAGAAATTGGTGTGCATCAGAAACATAGGTAAGTTTCCTAAATTCCTAGCGACATTCACTTTGACATGTTCGCTAAATCAGAAAACAGACAAGCCACTTTAGGAGCCCGTTGTCAACCAACAGTGCACTGCATGACTATTTTGGCTGGAGCCATACGGTCATATAGGGGTATTTGAACCTTCACACAATCTGAAGACCCATATACTAATATGATAACAAAAAGTAGAAGGGTGAAGTTAGAGCATCACAGACGAAGTCAAAGTCCTTAAAAATGACCTTCAGGTAGCGATTAGGTGTGGGAAATGCTATGAAGCATCATCCTAAATCAAATCATGCCTGGAAGATACAGTATTCTACTTATTTACTGGGTACTTGTTCTGCAAATCTATACTGTTAGGTAGTGCGGTGGATTTTAAGATTAGAATTTGTTTGCATCTGAATTCTGTTTGGTTATCCAAAGTCACTGTGATTTTGGCTGCGATAGTTTTACTTTGCCAGTAGAAGACTTAAAAACCTTATGATTTGTGAAATACTTAATGGACATTGCAAGACTAGAAACAATACCACAACCTGCACCCTTTTTGATATATAGCGCAGAGGATTAAAAGTACGCCTAAATTCAAGTGAATACAAGTGAAATTCACAATGCTTTTCAGAGACAAAAATTTGGATATAAACCTTCAACTGAAATGCAATAATTACTATAGAGTTAATGAATTTATATACCAATAAATCGTTCACCGTGATGACGACTGTTTCATTGACTTCACTACCCAGAACTCAGTTTTGTGATACGGGTTATGAGGTCCACCTACATAGCGGGTTTACTCAGAAGGTAATGCAGAAGGCTGCATTCTTACTAACAATTCCAAATTCTTTTTGAAAGTGACTCAGTTAAAATTAGAGGTAAAAAAATTAACTGTGATCGTGCCATTTGTAATTCTGACAATGATCCTATTACAAAAGGACTTGAGTAAGGAATCACAAATCACTGTGCTTCAGTCAACAGCACAGAAGCTTCTGTTATTGTAAACATTGCCAATTTTTTTGAGTTATCAGTCACGAGTCATTTCTCTAATCTGTCGATATCTGGTTATGAAATCCATCTGTCTCTTTTCCCTTAGTCACTGCCACATTTTGATTTTACCCCAACATAAAACGATGGTAACTGCATTTAGGCACGAAAAGGCAAAACAGTAACACACTGTGTTACATCCCATAAAACAAATTTCATCCCTACTCTTTTACTTCTAGAGAGAAATATATATCCATTTACTTAGATTGTTCTTTAACCTAAAATCCTTTTCGCCAGATAATAAAGTACAGAGTCTGACACCAACAGACATAATCATTGTGACTCAGGCGAGACTAAAGTGGAGCGATACCATACGACTAAATTTTGCTGGATTTGAGAGTATAATCGTTACTACGTTTTAGGTAATCATCACAAGTGGCCGGGAGAAATATTCTGATAACATTGCTAAATTGTCACAACTGCTTATTTCTCATATCAGTTGCCTATTCACGAAAAGCCTGTCTTTAAAGTACATAATTGATGCTATACAAATCTTTTGAGCAAACCTCTAGCAATAGCAGCCCATCAATTCAATATTAATACCAATATAATTCGCCTCTATTGGACCATCTTATTGGTTGCATTCATCGTACATCACAAGATGATAAAAACAATCCCTGGTGACAGCATCGCAGCATTTACAGCACGGTCACAATAAGGTGAATAATCAGTAGCTTAACCTACAATTGCTGATGGCACAAACAAAATCGGGTGGGTCGATAATTTAGCGTTGTTTGTTCATGAGAAATAAAGGTTAAGGTTGATTACTGAGAATAAGCTTGACATGCCTTGCTAGGGAATGCTGAACTGAGGTATTTGAGACTGTGGGCCATCCACCATGAAAAAGGCGAAAAATGAAGCAGGCTATACATCCCAGGAGCCCTAAGCACGGCAGCTAGCTTCTGACAAGCTAGAACTAACCAGAAGCGAATGCCCTCATATGCTGAAACTTGGCACTATTCGATCATCCCATCAGCCTCGAGCATCTCAAAGAGACACAGAAACTTTTGACGATCCAACCATCATTGCCATATACTGAATGTCGCAACCATTACAGATTGCTCTCGACTACCGAAAAGCCATAACTTGACAGTTGTGCCGTCGCGTGCTATTTTTTTGTGGAAATTGAGTTGGTTAAAACATGAAATCTAATGATGATGGTGCCCAAAGACAGATCTTCTTACACCATTTAAAAATTCCAGGATTACAGAGCATTTCATTAGGTCTTCCAAAGCAGCGCAAACATTCCAAAGCTTTATTGACGAAGTAATCCACTGTCACGACAACGCATACACGTACGACTACAACGAACACTCATCATTGTAGTGTGCCTAGAAGTTACTTACGTGATGTTCTTAAGAAGTTATGTAGTGAATCTCTCCCCACTAACCAGTCGCTATACAGCACACCACTACTCAGCTTTCCCGGTCAGTGACAAAAAGAACGTAAATAAGTCTAAATCCTACCAATCCTACAGTCAGGAAACAAATGGATGAGTTCTGTGCTTTAGACAAATAATGACGCTGAGATTGTGATGGTAACCACCCCACAATTTCTGCTTATTTAGAGGGTAGCTGCACGAGCACCAATCTAGTCGTTCTTAATGACAATTTGATGATAGGATGCCAACCACTGCTTGAAGAAGTAACCAGTATTAAGAACGTAATTGATTCCTGTGATGGGATCTAATGAACAACACGTCATGGACAGACCTGAAGGTTGCCAGAGCACCTTTGATGAAAGGCGAACGCTCTTGACATTTTTACAAAATGGTAATTTCCTAAGTTTACGACATATTTTAATATACAGGGGGATTAATTTGCCCCAGAATCTGGTCTGCTTCGTGAACTGGTCGACTACAATCCCGAACTCCACCGGTAATGGTGATCAGCTCCATAACATTAACATATTTATCCCTGTCTTTGTAGGAAGACACTAATTATACAGCCATGGATAAGTATTATTTATAAAAAACAAAATGATTGAGCAAAGAATATCCTTTTCGATAACTTCCTCTTCTGGCTCTACAATTATATATATATATATATACATAGCATATTCTAGATTAGTAGTCAATAATAATATTAGTGTTTTTTAAATAATATCGATTTGTAGAGTAAGATCAATGGAATTGCAGTTCATTGAAGATGCTTAAATTATAATAATAATAATAATGAAGTGACATATAGAATATCGATTAAACTTAGGAGAATTCCACACATCTGAGGATCATTCAGACCTTGATGTTCAAGGTAAGCATAATGTCTGAACTTGCTTCTTTTTGATGCCCAAATTAGGCTTTTTATTGTCGATCCGAACAGCCTCAGAAATATTAAGTTACGGAAATCTAAATGCGAAATTTAGATATTTTGGTATGCTGTGAATGACTTAGAGAGCCTGGTTAACACCAGTCTTGTGTTCTGTATCCACAAAATGAGATAGAATAGCGCTATGAATCGATCTTGTTTGTCCTTTACTTAACTACGCAGAATAACGTTCGTTAATTTTATGAGAAACACGCCTAATTGTACGGCCTGTGTAACTGGCTTCACAGGAGCAGTCAAATTACTCAAATTCGGTATACCCCACTATTTTCCTTAACTTCACAGTGACCGTTGAGTTTTTCGTCATGAATCACTTCAAATCTGACACCATCGTTCGTGTTAAACAAGATTGACAGAGCTTTCAGTCTCTCCGCATTTTCAAAATCACTTCACGGTAAAAGCGGTCGATGCCCTTTTGAAAATCGCTAAAGATGAGATGGACAGTTTGCAGTCATTCTACACTCTGTCCAGTGATTATGTGTGCATTTGCAGATTTGTCTGCAAATGATTCTCCTTTTCTGTATGCACCTTGTCCCGGAGCAGTGAGGCATTCAGTGACCCTCTCAATCTCTCCAGTAGGACGAGCTTTTATATTTTGCTTGGTGGTGACAGCAGCATACTTCCTCGCCAGTCCTTATAAAGATGTGAGTCACCCTTTCTTGGTAGCGTGAGAAGTTTGATTTTCTTCCAGTGACAGAGAACCTCTCTGCTTAAGCCATTTGCAATTATGGCGACAGTATATTGTAAGTGGTCTCTAGTCGCTTTTCAGTGTTTCAGGGGGAAAATTTTCTGTTTCTGAAGCCCACAAAAATGAAAAAAATTCTTGGAATCAAGAGTTAATACTAAGGCTTGATTGGAACGTTCAGCAATTGTTGAATGTCCACACGATGAGCATCAGATCTATGTGAGAAGTTCAGTAAAACACAAACACTTTTGATTTCACTACTTATTCTCCATGCCAATCTCCATGTCCATCTGATTTTTAGTGTGTCTGTCTGTCGGAACTCATGGCTCCTTGACCATATCATTGCACACGTCGCCTCTAGCCAACAAGCCACTGTATGCACAAAAGTATACAATAGCTCTTTGTTCCTGTTTATTTTGTGAGGGCCTCACTTCTTGCGTTGCATGCTACCATTTTGGCATTCATATCATCTATCAGAATGGTACGTCATAATTTCAGGTACTGTCCATTGCTGTTCGCGGTTGTTTGGAAAATTCTTCCTTCCTCCCTTGTTTCACGTTGTTCATAGAAGCTCACCGCTGGACGACAGAAGGCTGCTTAACATTTTGAGTTTAATCTGGTTGTAACGACACCGGGTGAGACAAATTCCCACTACACTGCCTCCTGCAATACTGCCGGTGACACTATGACATCCACTCCCTTATTGTGCTCGCTGCTGTCGTCTGGGTGACTAGAGAGACGAAGACACTCCAGCTAAAAATTTTGAGGAACGACTAGGATTCCATCTGCCCTCACTCATTCTTAGCGCCACTGTTCTGTGTCTCTTCATTACGAATGCAGTACCAGCAGCCTTCCCAGCTTCGAACACTGTGCGGTTATTCCTCATCCCCTCGAATAATTTTGCCTTAATCGAAAGCATACTTATTAGCTGACTGACTTGCCGAAGGCTTCCAACAGTAAATGTCATTCCGTCTTTCAGATTTAAGGTGATAATAGGCTTTCTTAATGTTTTTTCTATGCACTGAAGTTTATGCAGTGACTGGGTTGATTTTTCGGGCTTAAATTATTAAATGCAGACCCAACATTCCCTCCTTTTTGGAACTGACGACCAGCTTGTAATACACGCGGGGTTGAAATTAAACTTCTACTTTAGTGGGACTTACAAATCTTTTCTTTCAGAAAGCATTCCATCTCCTTTACGTAGAAGGTATGATGCTTCTGTAATGCTTTTAATGCACTCCCGAAACTTTATATATTCGTTAGTGAGCCAGTCAACGACAAATAGCTGGGTGTAAGTCTAGAAATGCAAACCAGTTGAAGACACCACCGCTCTGAAACTTAATGACAGAAGTGCTATATTCAACACAAAACCAAAGGTAAAAACAATCCATTCCACTGTTTATTTTCATGTTTTGTCAAAAGATGTTAGATAAACAAAAATTTATTAAACGTCGCTAGGAGGACCATCACATGGTGAATGAAGCTGCAAGAAAGTCACACACTAACTCTCTCCGTTTTTGGACTGTTTATGCATAAAATGTATATAGCTGATTCGTTGGCATGGGCAAGCGGACACCTCTCACATCAAAAATCACACCGAAGTGATCCGAACAATGGACGTACTTTTCCATCGTTTCCAGGAGATAAAATTAGACATCTACTCATTGAGGTTCAGCAGAGAGGGCCGAATCACTGAAAACCAGGAGGATTCCCACCAGTTGTTTCGGGATATTGGTGATCAGATAAATCAAATCTGCAATTTACAAATTAACTTGAGATATCCAGTCACGAAATTTCGGGAAGTTTTCAATCAAAAGCAATACAATCAACACCAGAAACTCGCGCGATTTCAAGAATAAAATGCGGCTTAAACAACAAATCCACACATTCCTCTATTTTCAGCTGTCCACTTCAGCTGGGTCCACGGCTGCCTATAATCTCTCATCTCTTCCTCACATAGTCTACTCTAACACCCTAACACCAGCGACCCACTGTTCTCCTCTAATCGAGATTCCACTCGAACAGTGACCTGTACTGAGCACGATGTCACACGACGGTCTCCTCAATGCATGCCCGATCCATCTCCACTTTCTCCCACATATTTGCTGGGCAAGCGTTTCTTGGTTGCTTTTGTTCATCGCCAGAGTTTCTTGTTACTAATTCTGTTTGGCTGGCCAACAAAGAACGGTGTTGTTGAAAGTCTGCAAACTGTTGGAAATCCTTTTCGTGAGATGCAGTGCAAGTTTCTGACCAGTATAGAAGAAGAACTGACCGACTTGACATTGGTGTTGAAAATCCGAATCTTGTTATTTATGGTGGCTGAGTGAAGCAGAACGTTTCCAAGCTGGTATCAGGGTGCCTTTCCGATCCTGACTGGCTTTGACATTTTCATCTGTTCCACCCGTAGTTGAAACGATGATTTGTAGGTAAGTGAAGGAAGTGACCACTTTTAAATTTCCTCCGTTGATAATGTCCAGTGCAGGTTATCGTTTTTGTTGGTTGGCTATCTTCATCACCTCCGTCTTCTCCATGCTCATTTGAAGTCCTGTCTTCGCTACCTGCCTCTTCTACCAATTTGTTGTTTTTCGCCTGCCTCTAAGTCTTCCAGTTTGTGTGACATTAGAAATAAATCTTCCACGCGCGAAATCCATATCTTCTAGAGTCTCCTTAACGGTAAGTCCAATGCATTCCAGTCTCCTCACTCCACATGCACAGTTTGACACACAGTCCAGTCCACCACAATTAAGAATATCATCGGTGACAATTGGCAGCCAGTCTTGTCTTACTCCTGCAATCACTTCAAACGCCTCACTGAGTTTTCCGTTGTGGATCACCTGACACGTGGCACTGTCATACAACCAACTGTTGAATAAGGTTGATAAAGACTTAGGCATTGCACGCCGTAGTGTTGAAGCAGTTTCCAAATTACTTCTCGGTCAACGCTGTCTGGTGAAGGCCTTTTCGAAGTCGATGAAGTTGAAGTAGAGGTTTGACTAACATTCCATACTCCATCCGATGATGAGGATGCGTGGAGTCGAAATTTGGCCTGCACATGACTTGCCGTTGCTGAACCCAGCTTGTTCCGGCGGGCGTAGTTCTGTATCCAGTTCATCTTTTATTCTCTCCAGGATGAGGCGACCTAGCATTTTACTTGGCAAGGACAACAGCATTTTCCACGCCAGTTCTTGCAGAGTGAGGCGCAAGTCGCTAATCTTCGGTAGTTTGACAAGGTGTCCATCCCTTCTTCCGATCGGTAAGCAACTTTCCTTCTTTCCAAGCCTTTTGCGATAAGGGAGTCAACACATCCACCACAGTGTATATGTCACTGTTGGTAAACATCGATTGGGCATTCCACTAACTTACTTATCTGAACCAGTTTCTTGTTGATTGCAGGCAACAATCCCCATCGTGGCTTAGACATCTACTCGTTGACAGAAGACTGGAGGAATGCGATCAGAAGTACTGACGTTATTTGTAGACGTTTTTAGTATATTAATAGTAGACGACTGAGAATCACATGTGCAAGCCAGTGTGCAGTTAACTGCCACGTTGGCCTATACTTGGGTGATCAGTAAATCTGCCACTTACCGACTGTATTCTAATACTTCTTCAGTTGAAACTGGGTTGTTACGATATACGTAAAACAGTATTCTGATTTCCAGAGAGTTGTCTTCTACCTACAGCTAATTTTCCTATTGACACGCGTCTTGATACAATTATTACAACAGGTTTCATTTGATGAAGTAGTTTTGCTTGTTCTAAAAAGAAAATTCAATCATTTGCCTATCCTTACGCTGGACTGACGCGTCAATCCGAATACATGTACAAGAGGGTGTTTATGCGGATAAGCAGAAGGACTGCTAAGTTTTCATTTGTATATGGATTAAGTTACAATTTTAGCACAAGTGCTCAGCAATTCAAAAATAGATGGGTCATTGGTGCCATATACATAAAAATAGAGATTGGATGGCGACTATGAATCATCGTGACTGATAAGAAGTATTCTAGACTCCCATTATTCCGCTACTCATTGGGTGAAATCTTTAACAATAAGCCGTCTAGATTCCTAGGTTTGAAAGCATTTCGTCTAGAGATAATTTTTGGGAGAAGCGCTGCTATTGATACGCATCCGTGAAACTTAGTCAAGATAAGAGCGTCAGGATTTCACCTACAGCCAAGCTACTGTGTCGTTCAAGGAGACATACGACTTCTTAGTTTATTTAATATAAGCGCGAAACTAGAGACTTTATTGCAGGAAAAGGGGAGACGGTCTTTAGAGGCTGACGGTATTGACGTGCACGGATAGTAGGCACTATACTTAGGCAAGATCTAATACCAACAACTTCTATAGCATTCGTTACGCGTAGACCAAAGGCAAAGCAAAACAAAAGAATTGATCTTCCAAATTACGAGATATATTGCGTGATCGAATCGGAGTGCGAGATGATTGCTTAACTGGCGAGGGATCGTGCACGAACGTGACACGATGGAGTACCAAATGGCATGGATGCTTGACCGGAAGCCTTCAGCTAAACAAGTTGACTTAAACAGTGAGGGTCAGCATCCGATGTTCAGTGATGAATGCTTCGGTCAATAATTCAGAGGGATTACCTACCGCTACAATATGATTAGGAATAATCACAGTCCCATTTCTGGTAAGTAAAGGAAAATTGGAGATTGAGTAAGCCAGCTTAACGTCTTCTTTTTAATATTTCGATGGGTTTCTTTTTAGTAACAACTTCTTTAAGTTATATTCTTTTTACATTTTTGAGAATGACGAGAACATACTTGAGCAGAGTAACATCTGCTAATCTTCGCCTTCTCCCCTGAGACATGTATAGCTTGTAAAATTTTATAGAATACTTTATTCCAGAATTTGGGAGTCATTCTCATTAGGATGAATACCTGTTAATTTGGAGCATCTCTTAGTAATAAGATAGGGTTTATACATCATTTTGAGACGTTAGGCACACACATACAATTAGGATGAAGTTTTCTTGATGAAGGTTTTAGTTTAGTAAGGTGCGTTGTGAAGAAATTCCATAGGGTAGTGCAATATTTCGGATGACTGAAAGTGTATTCGTCCTACATGCATACCTGTCTCTGGCACTTCAAGTACTCTTCTTGTGAAATAACACACGAATGAAATATCGCACGGAATCTGCCTTCGGTTTCATTAATTGTCTCGAAATAGCTGCTTAAAATTTTCACAAATAAGTGACTTTCTACCTTCATGAAACATAAGTGCGGACATTGAATACGACGTGCATTTTCCTCTCTAACAGGAAATATCCACTTTTGTGAATAATTCGTTTGGGAAACCTGATCTTCCTATCCGGCGAATTTTATTCAACCATTTCTTCTTCACCGACCCTGTGTTTGGTACTTCCCACTGTCTCGAACTACTGCCTAAGCTTCAGGTGCTACTTCTGCAGCAACATCCCCCTCACTCTTTCAAATATACAGGACTTGTTGGTCTGTTACGTGATTGTTGTGAAGCCGAATAACCCGAAAGTTACAGGTAAAGTCAAAAGCTTTTACTTATATACTTTATCTTTCTGTTCTGTGCTTTCTATTGTCTTTTGCTGTCTATTGGACAAAACTCCACTGTCTCTCATTATTTAATCATCGGTATTAATTTAGGACTAATATGACTATAGATTCTCACCCTAAGCTAAGTAATGGGAGACCGTACACCGTAGTCACCAGGGCTTCAGCCAAATTAGGCAAACTGGTGAAGGTGATGGAATCTCGCATACTGGTCTTGAAGACCAGGGTAAATATTCCCTGCGTGGACAGATTGCCCATGTCACCGCAGTCCTACAGTGAAACTGTGAAAAGTCAACTAAGCGGATGTGGCTCCATCCTTGTTAAAACGACTAGGTTAATAGAGCCGAGTGGTAAATCTGCACAAAGTGAGAATAGTATGACACCCATATCCACAGTGGGCATTGAAACAAACAGGAAGGCCAATAAGAAACGTTCACGACGTCGCAAGACGACGAAAACGTTCCCCAAGAAGGCAGACGATTGCAAGGTCTGCAATTCTGTTGTCGAACAAGTAGACTCTGCTTTCGAATGCAACTTTTGCATGCAATGGGTACATTGTAGATGTGACACCGGGGTACCAAAAGTATGTTACGATTTTATGCGTAAGAACCCATGCCCATGGTTCTGGTACATATGTCCGAGTTGCCGTCCTGATGCAGCCTTGTGTTCCTCGAAAGCTAAAGATGGCATAGAGGTATCAGGGAAAAATGTAAAACGTTTTACTCCCACCAACTCAGAAAACAGCACAATTGCACGTAAATCGGGGGATACCAAAATCTACACCGGTTATACTTGCAATTCCTGCCATAACTGCCCCAGACACAGAGGTTGAAGCACCAAGGGTATCTGTCGCTGGGAAAAGACCCTTACCGTCCACCAGTAAAAGTGGCCACAGCACTGCGACACACAATAATACCCAGTTGCACCAGACGAAACAAAACGGTCTTAAGGGGGATGACAAATGTGCGAGGATCGAACCTAAATCCACGGTTAGTAGATCAAACTGCGTTATCCTCTTTAATGTACCAGACTGTAGCAGTAGTCTGTTGGAAAACAGGGCCCTGTTTGATCAGGAACATTGGTCCAACTTATGTAGCACACTGGGTCTGGACATCCAACCAGTAAAATTATGTAGATTGTATAGGGGCACTGCTGCTCCTTAAGGCAAACCATCCCCTCTGAGGGTGACACTGGGCTCTACCGAGGATGCCGAAAAGGTTTTATTGACTTCCCAAGTCCTTTCTATAGGGAGGACCTGCAATATACGTGTTAGGCCAGATAGGCCATGGAAGGAAAGACAGATGGCGAGGGAGTCGCCAGAGCTTATTTCTTCTGCCTCCATGGTTGTTCACGGCATTCCCAAACTGGTAAGTGGGAATGCTTGTGAGAAGCACTGTCACGATGTACAGCGATGGAGATGGTTGGCATCCCAGATGGCTCTGGGAAGTTCAGGGGCTGTCTCTATTTTTAGACTGCCTCGACCCACTCGCCTAATGTCAATTAACACTCCACGTCTGTTAGCTGTTAAGTTCAGCTCCCGAGACCACTTGAATACTGCTCTCCAGAGATGGTACGAGACCAAGGACAAGGTCAGCAGACACATTCGCTGCTGCGAGAGCCGGCCTCGTACCCAAAGGAGAGAACAAAACGTTGTCAAAGAACATCCCCAACCCCTAGTCACAATACAGCGGTGCAGCACGGACGATGATAGCCAGTGTCATCCAAGTGCTCCGATTGAATCAGAAGAAAAAAACGCCAACAGGCCGGTTCCCGGGGAATCGGCCAACTAGTTCGTAGGATAACTCCTCAACCGACAGCCCACACCACGTCAACCACCCCCCAATACGGGGACGTGGTGAGACTGACTACCAGTTGCCTGTACAGTAATGTGAGAGGTCTAAGAGGTAAAATAGCTGAACTTAGATACCTACAATCACAGCTGAACTCCAAAATCATAATACTGACGGAAACCTGGCCAACCCCTACGGTGGCAGACAGCGAAGTCAGTATAAATGATATGGTCCTAGTCAGGCGAGATAGGGATCTGAAAGAAGGAGGTGGAGTCGCCATATACGTCGACAAACAGCTCAGATGTGTCCATGCAATCGACCCTCCCCTCATTGAGCTCCCTGACTCCATATGGTGCCATTTCACCGTTGGGTACTGTAAGTATCTAGTGGGCAGCATTTACAGATCACCTTCATGTGGAGCAGACCACAACCAGGTACTGCTGAATGCAATTTCAGCGACACAAGACATGGGTTATGATCAAATTGTCATAGCTGGAGACTTCAATGCCCCATCTCTTAACTTGATGACGGGATATGCCCAGGACAGATTTGATCGAAATCTGCTGCATACCATCGGGGAGGCCGGATTCACTGAAAATGTCAGAATGGATACTAGATGGGGCCCAGATGGGAAGTCTTCTAGACTGGATTACGTGCTCACTAGTGACCAGCTACTAGTGGAAAACGTTCAGATCACGACTCCCATAGGTAGTAGTGACCACGCGGTCATAACATTCGACATAGTCCTCCGCGAGCGTTTACAGTGGGACAATACACAGCCCTATCTGTGTTATAACAAAGCCAATTACACCGAAATGCGAAAACTTTTGTCTGAAGCAAATTGGCCAAAAACTTGGACAGAGCTCACAATAGAAGAACACTGGGGAGTGGTAAAGGAGATCACTCACCAGGCGGTCTCAGACAATGTTCCTTTAGTCACACCAAAAGCTAGAAAGCTACGTTCATGGCTAAAAAGGGAGACACAACGCCTTCTACAGGCGAAGCGAAAAGCCTGGTTTGCGTAGCGAGTATCGAAGATTCAACCCGAACATGAAGTGTACCTCGAACTCAGGAATCGATGTAACACACGAGTTCGGAGTGATAGAAGGACATTTCAGAGAAACCTCACCAATAAGCTTCTCGTGAACCCCAAAAGCCTATACAGGTTTATGTCTGAAAGAAAACCGACCAACCAGGGAGCTTGCAATCTAGTGGGTTCTGATGGGAAATCTCTCACTAGTCTTGAAATAGCAGAGACATTCAGTCTAGCCTTTCACAGGCAACTGAACAGTAACGAGGATTTTACCCCCACAAAACATCAAGATTACAATGCAAGACCAACGTGCGAAAACCTGCTGGGTACATTTTAAATTACCCCGGCTATGGTACTCGTAAAATTGGGAAAGTTGGCTTCGGGAAAGTCTGCAGGTTGCGATGACATAAGACCATCCGTCCTGAAGCAGTGTTCAGAAAGTCTCTGCCAACCCCTAAGTGATCTGTTTCAACACTCCTTTGATGTAGGGAAACTTCCATGTGAATGGAAACGAGCCATCCTATCCCCTATCTTCAAGGGTGGTGACCGGCAGAACGCGACCAGTTACAGACCAGTTGCGCTACTCCCAGTGATATCGAAGATGTTGGAAAGTCTCATTGACGACCACATGAGAAAATACTTCGACGGGACTAACCTACTCCATGAAGCACAGCACGGTTTCAGGAGGGGAAGATCCTGTGTGACGAATCTTCTACTAGCTTGGAACGATTGGACACTATCCTGGGATGTAAAGGTACCAGTCCATGTGATCTCTCTCGACTTTGCGAAAGCATTCGACACAGTTCACCATGGTCTGCTCCTTCACAAAATAAGCAAAGCGGGTGTTTCTGGAGCACTTCTCGCATGGCTGGAAGATTATTTAGGCGAGAGAGAATTCTGCACCAAAGTCAACCGCATCCGATCATCCTGGCACACCTCAGCATCAGGGGTTCCTCAGGGTTCTATCTTAGGGCCGTTGATGTTTTTGATTTTTATCAACGACCTGCCCTGTCAACTGAACTGCTTTGCGCTTCTTTAGGCTGACGACGTAAAGATTTGGAGAGCAATAAACTCATCGGAAGACTCCGACAGATTGCAGGCTGACTTGCAAACTCTGGGAGACTGGGCTCTGGCTAACGGAATGCCTTTCAACCTAAAGAAGTGCAAAGTAGTGCAACTTCATTCCGGCAGGTCACAGAGTGCAAATTACACCCTTGGTGGCCAGAACTTGAGTTGTGTGCCATCAGAACGCGACCTAGGCCTTATTTTAACAGAAAAGCTAGACACCAGTGTAAATTACACGAGGGACGTCGCCAAAGCTTACGCAACTTTACACTTTATGCATAGGCAGCTGGGAGCTCTTACTCCTGAACTATTCTTAACGTTGTATACGACATATGTAAGGCCACTCCTTGAGGTGCATAATATCATTGCTCCTCCGCTACTCAAAAGGGATGCTAACATTCTAGAAAGTGTCCAGAGACGAGCGACAAAATGGGTGATCGGCTTCCGCAACAAATCATATGAGGAAAGACTGAAGAAATTAAGTCTTTTCACACTTAGTTACCGTAGTCACAGGGGAGACCTCATCACAGTCTATAAGATCTTAAACAACCACGCCCACCCTAATAAAAGCATCCTGCCATTAAGTGATTATAGGCTTCCACGAGGTAACCCGCTAAGGATAGCACACCAGAGACCAAAGACTCGAGTGCGTTCACATTTCTTCTCGCTTCGAGTTTGCCGTCTCTGGAACGCTTTACCGGCGGCCGTAACTACAGCGCCATCTGTGGAGACTTTTAAGCGGAAGCTGGACAATCATGCAGAAATGCATGGTTTGTGTCTCAATGGCTTACCCTCTTAAAATTTGAAACCACATTGTCAATGGATAAGCATACAAGCTAAATCCCCACAACTCGTTCTGTCTTCTCCCACTGTACCGACTAGTCTATCTTTTCCTTAGGTTACCTTTATTATTTCACTTATCTCAACCTATATTATCTACACTACAACCTATTATTATTATTACTATTCTGCTTTTATGACTACACCGAATGACCAACGGGTATTAGGTCAAACTCCATTCACGGTAGCAGCTGAGTCCTAACATACTGCAAACTACAAACCACAATCTTGACCAATCCTCGTACCACTCCTCTTGGAGTCTACCAGAGCTAAAGCAGTCGAGTGGCGGGATTTACTACGCATAAGTTCACCAAAGACCTGGAACCTCTACCTTACAATCAAGAAGCGAGCTCAAAGAAATCACTGGTTTATACTAGCTCGTAATCAGGATATTGGATATTGGAACATTTGAATTCGTCGGCCTTGGGCGCTTGTTGCTTTTCACCTTAATGCGGATCGCTCAGAAATGTTGAGGTGTGGTTTTATTTGTCAGACATTATTTTGATAGTAAGCTATTTGCTGGTACTTTGGGTTTATGGTGAAGGTCGGATTGATCAGCAGATTAGGTTGGCTAGAATAATGTCGGGAAGTGAATTTCCCTGTGACGTAATCACCAGTTAGAATTCAACCACTTAATACTGTTGAGCTATGGCTTTTCAGAAGTAATAATGCACTCTCTTTCATTCCTTCCTTTTATTTTTGTTATATTTAAACACAGACTGATTTAACGCCCTTTCCCAAGTTTACTATAATGCTGAATTAAATCTCACTAATTCTGAAATAATTCTAACATTCTATAGTGAGTAAATTCTGAATCTGTTCTGAAATGGATTCTTTCATGGCACAGACTAGAACTCAGTGCTTGTTTCCAGCATGACTGGCACTAAATTTGCAGCGTGTTCCTTTTTCTAGGCATTTTCAGGAGTAGATCAGAACCTACTGGGTTTGCTTATCAGCGTTGTTCCAGCCCCGGCAGGACATATTAAGCACAGACTTGCGTTAATTAAGAACGAAAAGGCTTAAATAAGCACCAAGCTCTCTTTTTAAGCACAAGCAGCTTGATTTCAGAACATAGTGGGTAGATAAAATCTTCATTTACCATAAAAGGCATTATCAAAGACTAGGTTAGAATAAGTTTAGAATTGTTGTAAGCTTGGGTTATAGTATACAATACGCAAATAAGTAATTTGAGGCGGTTTGTTATTTATTGATACATTTCCCCGGGATTTTATACATCGAGTCACCCTAAAATTTTTTATTTGGATATCGTGATAAGAAGTGTTCCGAACCGAGTAGAAAACAACACGTGGTTAAGGTGTTACATGAGAGGCCAATTGTTAAAGCACCGGGAACCGATGCGGATATGAAGTTGCTCCACGTTTTCGTCACTTGAGTGGATAGCTTTCATTGTTCTACCCCGTGCTTTTCACGTTCTGAAGAAATCCTACAAGTGTAAAAGACTAGCATGAAACGGTAAGACTTTTCCAGTCGTTCAATATGGCGACCATGGAGCCTTTGACGTATAAGAAGTAGCCTTGTAACGCTGAATGTATAACTGTATATTTTGAACTTGCACGGGCAAGTAAAGCCCTCAATATGAGTTGGTGTAATTTGCAGCCACACTTCAGTGCAGACTTAAGTGAGAGTTCAATGACAGTACAACAAATGTAGGTGTGCCGAATGTAATTCACGCCACTTGAAAGAATTTTTCACCAAAAATCGTTAGCGCTTGGTTCCCGAGGTCCCCAGCTAGTTACTTCACCCCTCAGTATGTGGCTCAAATAATTCACTCCTAACTCCTCTGCGAATTAATCCTGTACCTGCAAAATCTTTAAAGTAAGTTAATTACCTAAAGCGCATCATTTAGGTAGTTCCAAATATTAGTCTTTTTACCTTCTGTTAGCCAGTGGTGTTTGAATCAATTTTCACTGCCGTCTTATCTTGAAAGTTTGTAAAGCGGATGTAAGTTCAACTCTGTTTACAGTAGTATCCCATAATCTCGTCAAGGAAACTGTACAATCCAAAAATAGTGGTCTATCTGAATAGTTGGAATTCCCTTGTTTTATTATCCCTAATATCTGCTAATATTTTTAAATATGTTGACGTGATTGTCTTTCAACTGTTATGTTGTCAGTCTGTCTAGTACTCGATATACGAATAAGGTCGCAAACACTGCATCATTTTGAGGTATCTGTATCATGGAATCTGTTCTTCGCAAGGAATCATGACTTTAACTTTCTTACAATATTTATGTAAAATACTGTAGGGTGATCAGAAGGAAACTATTGGTGTTAAGATCCACATGTAATGTATTTACTTTATTTTAATTGTGCATCGATAGTGGGATGCTCGCCAGCCACGCGGGCGGTATGGGTTCGATTCCTGACCGATACACTGCTAAACCTTGCTTAGTTTGCTAACTTTTAGTAAGTCCGGGGAAGTGGGAAGGTTTGGTGTGAGGCTGGGAACTCCACCCCGTAAAAACATTATCTTAACTCCCAGGATTTCTAAAGCCCTATGTCCTACTAGAGATGCTAAAGAATGATAAAGACCCATCTTCCCTACACCTTCATGCAACAGATATAGTAGACTATATGAGGTAGAATTTTCCACATTATTTATAGAATGTCAAACATTGGAACAGCATTACGGACGTTTGTAATACAGTATTATTCATATATGTGTAACTGCATAAATTTGGAACTCAATTTTTAGTTCTCGTTCTTCATGGTTACAATTGGTGTGATCATGGACAGCATATTGTATTTAAAATGTTGTTCAGTAAATGGTCGTTTTTCAATATGGGGTATATCCGATAAACTAAATGAGGAATTCCATGCCACCACATTATCCAGGTTTCACATATTAAGGCATAAAAAATAGTCAACGCATTCAAGCATTTTACTGTCTGCCTTTAATGTAGAACTTAGTGCAGATCAGGCTTGGGGATTATTAGAGTTTCAAAATTATGGAACTCAAACGATACGCATTCAAGTTCTTACCCAAGGTTTTCAATGTCTTTCGTTTGCTTAAACCTTTGTCTAACAAGGGAATTTAGACCATTGGGAATCTGATCCAAATAACTACTAAAGGTCATTTGTGTTCTAGTAAACGTCCTTATTCAACTTTAAAAATTAAATTCGTACTCCTTTCACATTCAGATATTTGTTTTCGGACATCAAAGTAGAATACCACTCTCAGGTGTAGCGTTAAAAGTAGGGTGTGTGTTCTGTAGCTTGGTAAAGAATGATAATTCAGTCACGTCTCATTCTAAAACCAACCATCAGTTTCCTTAGCGTTGGCTTAATGTTTATCTAAAGCGCAGCTGTAAGCGGACTTCCATATTCTTAGATGTTACAGTTCTGCCGACAGAGGGAGTTGTCTATCCTAAGTGTCCTCAGTGATCTCCATATAGTCTCGATAGATGTTTCTCCAAAATGTCCCTTTTAGTAAAGCTAAATAAACTAATTATTGCACTCACATTCGCTTCCATCACTCACTATTTCTCGTGATCACTGCAAATATTTCAAGTCGGCTCACCACTAACTTACTAACAAACTGAGATGATTTTTGTTGTATCAAAAGTTTCTGAATAACAGAAAGATTGAGCCAAGAAATATTTACTATATATTTATTATATATAAATATATATATATATATATATTGAATGCGTATATATATATATTTATATATAGTCTTTTTATTACAATACACAACAGTTTACCAATCAAGTGGCGATATGTTTGTTAACAATAATTAGTCAGTGTCAAAATGTCAGTGGGTTGATAATAAACGAAGAAAATCAATACACATTTAAAGGGTAGAAATGGTTAGAATAAATTAATTTTACAAGGATAACACGTAATTAAAGATGAAATGTTCAGAAAAATAAAATAATTTGGACAACTATAATTTTTATAATTTTAAAGGTTTAGGGGGAGCGGCGGGAAATAGTCCGGTTTATACAGTCATGTAACGATGGCCAAGGCAAGGAAAGTGGCTGTACAAATTTCTTCTGAACACACAGGTTTGGCTTCTTCAGGTGCAGCTGTTGACTATCTTTTGTTAAAATTTAGTTGTTTTTATAACACAGCATTTTCATATGCAGATTCAGTTTTTGTTTAAATCCAAACACAAAAAGTTTTTAATGTTGTATACCTTGGACCCATTCTAATGCAGATAAACAAGTAGATTTCCAGGACGTATTTGCTAGATTATCTAGCGATTTAATGTTTACTTCCACTATTATCCCGTTATTAGCAGTCATTTAATAGGAATTTCTGCAGTTTAAAGTTATTGGTAATCAGTAATGAATGGCCCCCGTCGTCATTTCATCTGTAAGAGATTCTAGGTAACTGCTGGTATGGGGAATCTTAACTGTTTTGGATTAGGAGGAGGGTGAATTATAGTCAAAATTTTTAGGGTAATCTTCATTATCTTTTTGTTTCACTTACAGAGTTTAGTATAAATTTTCTGGTATATATGCGATCTAAAACTTAGTGAACTTTTTCATTTATACTTATATTTATAAATCTTGAACCGCCAAGCATTTACTCCTTTTAATACTGCATTATTTTTGACAGTGATATAGTTCATTTGCACAGAGTGAGAAATTCTTGGTCCTTGCTAACAGCTTGAAATGAGAACTCTGGATGTATCGATGAGACCAGCTGTTGAACCACTTATCCCACCGGAATTGGCTGGATTTGTTTGTGGAGGTATCTCAGGAACAGTTTCTCGAACAGTCACTGCGCCTATGGATCGTCTAAAAGTCTTGAGGCAGACTGAAGTCGCAGAAGTGGTGGGTAAAAATATGATTCAAGGTAAACGATTAACGTCTTCGATCGCTTTCATTTCTTCATCATATATAGTATATTTCTTAAGCACTACCATTGGAATTTGTTTCTGTTGCGTTAATTGTGTGCAGAACTTACTGGCGGTGTCGTATAAAGCGATACGAGAAAAACAATTACATGTCTCCTGCGAATAGGTTACGGCGATATCGTGTTATCCAGACAAGCTCCATTGTCCTGGTTTTAAGTAGTCAACTCGTTTAATCGGCACACGGTAGAGGAGTACTACACACTTGGTTACTTCGTTTTATTGTTTAGAAAAAGTCGAGAGAAGTTAGTCAAACTGAGTGGTTATTAAATCTTCGTCCTAAGCCTGTGAAGATTTGCGGGTAATTTGCTTAACTGCTACATGATCCTGGAAACCAGTTGCCTCTGTTGTTGAGCTAAATATAACTTCAGGTTAAGAAGTTTTATCTTTTCGTGATTTGGTTTGTAGTCTCCTTTTTGTCGACTAGATTACAACCGTATATTGTTCACTGTTGGATGATAAACTGTATGCCATTAAAAGCCAACAACTTTAAACTTTGCTTGTAGCTTGACTGATTGAATTTCAACCTAGGACCTTGCACAGAAGCACAACAGTTCAAGTTTCCGCACTCCATATAGCACACCAAGGTAGTAAAAAAGGAAAGATTCCAAAAATTATAATTAGGAGAGAACGAATAATTACATGCAGAAACATGAGGACTTATTGAATCTGAGAGAACACAAATATTGAATGTATCTGTTCATTTGAGAATGAATTTTAGTCATATCATTAACATTCTCAAGCCATTAGTTCTCACCATCTTGAGGACCACAATCAGACAGTCATCACTTCCCTACGTGTTTCGAACCTACAGTCAGACTTCGTGAACTGATGCCATTTTTTAGTCTGACCACCCCTAAAGTTTTTCAAACTTAATTCTAATAAGAACAAATTAGTTCAGCGAAGAGTCTCTTTTCGGCGAATTCATTCACTTAGCTGTACAGTCGCAAATATATATACAATTATTTTGTGTGTGTGTGTGTACATTAGGTTTGTCAAAAACAAAATAACAGTTAGTGTGGGTTGTTGATTATATCATCAAGATAATGAAGAAGTTAAAATGTGTGATTAATACTCAAAGTTGTAACTAAGTGGGGTGAAGATTGGTAAGATGTGAGTAGAGTTACATCATCAAAATAATGAAGAAGTTAAAATGTGTCATTAATACTCAAAGTTGTAACTAAGTGGGGTGAAGATTGGTAAGATGTGAGTAGGGTTACGTAATATGGACATGTTTAGAAAGATTAGATGCTAGTGAAGGAGGGTTTAATTCCAAGTTTATTTGTATTCAACATTTTGTTATCAAATTTTTTGCAATTTTCGTATAACAATTTTTAGTAACTAACCCATTCAATCTTTTCACCTATTATCTATCTAGTTTATTTTCATAATTGTCTCCAAACTCCTTCACTAGCATCTAATCTTTCTAAACATGTCCATATTACGTAACCCTACTCACATCTTACCAATCTTCACCCCACTTAGTTACAACTTTGAGTATTAATGACACATTTTAACTTCTTCATTATTTTGATGATGTAACTCTACTCACATCTTACCAATCTTCACCCCACTTAGTTACAACTTTGAGTATTAATGACACATTTTAACTTCTTCATTATTTTGATGATGTAACTCTACTCACATCTTACCAATCTTCACCCCACTTAGTTACAACTTTGAGTATTAATCACACATTTTAACTTCTTCATTATCTTGATGATATAATCAACAACCCACACTAACTGTTATTTTGTTTTTGACAAACCTAATGTACACACACACACACACACAAAATAATTGTATATATATTTGCGACTGTACAGCTAAGTGAATGAATTCGCCGAAAAGAGACTCTTCGCTGAACTAATTTGTTCTTATTTCAATGTCTTAATGGGTATATTTCGCGAATTAATTCTAATACTTATAGTGTCTGGGAATTCAGTGGCTTTAGTTTTTATGAATTGGTAGTCTGTTGATTATTGCTTTTTGATGTGTAGAAAGTGAGACGATTTTATGTGGAAATAGCAAACATTTCTCCTAGGTGAGGGAGGTGATTTTCATAATCTCTGAAGTTTTAGGTATTTACTTACAAATCTTGTTGGTCAATGAAATGAGAATTTTCGGTGTTCGTATCTCATTATTTGGTTGCAATATCATGGGTCTATTGATCGATTGCATTAGTTTTATCATGTGAAATCACTGACTTTCGTGTTAGCTCACTCTGATTGTGTTACTTTATCACTTAACATATATTAGTGATTATTTACGAAGGGTGAATTAGTTATGCACATATAATTCATAAAAAGCTGTATTTGGCATAAGTTGTAGAAATAAACTTCTTTAGCATATCATTTTGGTACTTTTTGCTTAGTTGAAGTTCAAAATACAATACCCCTAAATTAATGTGCTCTATTAATTGGGACTTTACAGAATGCGTTGTAAGCAATTATCTTTTTGTATATGTTAAGTCGAGAACAATCGGTGTATATTCTGGGTAACTGAATCAATAATAAAATTGATAAAATGCCTATATTTTCTGTGGTATGAAAATTCAGCAGGTGAAGTAACATGTGTCAACAAAAATAGTCTTCTGTTGAAATATTTTTATTGCAGTCAGTTAATTTTTTTTTCAGTAATGAACTGAATCACTGATATAAGTAGCTATATTACATGGTATCTGTTACTGATTCATTGTTTCTTATTTGATTCATCTGTAGCCTATGCTTGGTTGTATCATCTCAGTCGTATGCCTCACACCGTGAAATGCTAGCAGAGGGAAGAAAAGAAATTGGTACTATTTTAATTCGGTGGTCATGTAAATCGTAGGGACTGAAGTACACCATTAGAGGTGAAATAGGTCCATAAAACTAGACTCTGGCAAGCTCATACCATCAGAAAAGTATGAAAAGGGTATACATGCCAGTACCAGACAACTTTGAAACTAGATACACTGGCACAAAAAAGCCGAGTCTAAAATACTGCAAGAATAGATAGTGGCACTAAAGTTGGAGCGGCTGCAAGCATGGCATTTCGATAAAGAGGGAGATGTGTTATAAGCGTCTGGTAAGAACGCGTCGGTTATATTCAGTATGGTTAATTTGACAAAAGTTGTAAGCAGATAAGCGGTTGGTGAAATTTCCGAAATAAGAAATAGGCGAGTTCGGTTGTCCAAATAGGAAGCATAGTGTAAAGAGGAAGAAGTCGAGGGGAAACGCAGTGGAGAAGAAAATAAAAAACTGATTTCAAATGTACTGTTTTTATATTTTACCTCTACTATAAACTATTTCACTAATGAACAGTTCACTAGTTCCCACTGTTTTTCCAACAATAGCGTCAGCATACTTCTTGATGACTTTACTTGGTTATAAATAATAAACACTTTTTGACTCAATTTTCGTAAAAGTTACGCAACTTTTATATTGTTATCTCCAATTTATTGAATTATTAGGTTTCCATGCAATGGTTAAAGAAGGTGGTATATTGGCTTTGTGGCGTGGCAATGGCGTAAATATTTTAAAAAATTGCCCTGAAAGTGCCATTCGCTTTGGTCTACATGGATGGCTTAAGTCTGTAATTTTCCCAAATGTGAAAGGACCATTACCTCCAGAGGATCGTTTGTTGGTGGCTAGTTTGGCTGGCGCTTCATCGCTAACAATAACTTATCCAATTGAGGTGAGTCGACTGCAATTAACAGAAATAAAATCTGTTTTCACCGTAATCATATATTATCTTGAATATCTGTAAAGTGTATTAAGTGTTGATATGATCAACGTCTGCCTAATGCAAAGCTGAGTATTTCGGTGTGAGACTATTCTCGTAGTCTTGTTAAGTTGAAAAAATAAAGTCAGAGAAGAAAATGACTTAGGCAATAACTATTGATCTGACGACAGTAGACAAATTCACATCATGTAATGCAACAACAGGATCTTTATTGACTCAAGAAATTGCCTTACAAACACTTACTATGCCAGAAACGTGGGTAAAACTATAAGTAGTCCCAGTCATAGTGCGGGATAATAATGATAATCACTTCATTCCAAACAATAATACTTGCACCACTAAGGACTGGAACGTGAAGTCATATTGTTAGGGTGTAAGTACTGAAACAACAGTAGTAAATAAGCTTCCATCCAGTGATTAGACTCTTTACTACTCTAGCAAGAGGTATTGAAAATAGTCTACCTCATGAAGTGTACATCGTAATTTTGCCCATGATGACGTGTAGTCGATGGTGAAGCTTTCTTTACCAACGACAGATAGTGAACCGAATCTAACTACATCAGTTGGATATCTCCTGCGCTCTGTGGTCACGCTATACCAATTCGCCTAACATTTTGAGTAATTCAAGAAATCGCCTATACAACGAGTAACTGAAAAGAATCAACGGTTCACAAATCCTGTCTGTTCATCAATGACTAAGGATAGATACATACAGTCTTAATGTTAGACACCCATTCCGAAGATAGTAAAGGCCAGTGTGTGCTAGACTCCTAGGTGGTCCTAAGCCCAAAATGAGAAACAGATTGTGTGTTGGGCTGGTAACCCTACCCTGTGAATCCAAAAAACCTCAACAGGAACTTCATAGGACAAAAATTTAGAAAGTTAACTTATAATTCACTGAAATTATAGAAGCGGAATGACACCGATGAGAGCCTTCATGAAAGCGTACAACCAGTTTTTCTTCTCTAAATGAACACACAAGTAACCATAGTCATATAGAATGTCTCCACGATGTTTGAGGCAGTGTTTGCAAAAGAAACAAGATGATATAGTATAGGAGTACTGGGAGTATGTGAGAGTGTGGTGAGAGCTGTCTACTAGCCAAATTGGTAGACAGTAATTTACGTCAATATTTACGTTCCCAAGATTTGTCGTGAGAAAATGTGAACAAAGATTGATTCAAAACCGACCACAACAGACTTTGCGTAGGCGGATGCAGCTAACATATAGAGGATTTGACATTCAAGAAACAATCACAAATAGATGAAAGATTAACTTTACGTGAGAAACAACCAATCGGAAGACTGTGTTTGTTTGCTTAAATATCCATAGTAATGTACATGAAAATATATATAAATATGCGTTGATTTCCTTAATAAATGATCTGTTGCCTGACTCTTGCCTTTGTCGTTACAAGAGCAGTTGGAATGGAAGTGAATAATTCAAATTTCGAAATAGAGAATCAATAGTCTACTCTGGTCTTCCAGACGACAATTGTAAGCCCACTGTGTGGGTATGGCCACCATGATGTTACGAATATCATCGAAGGGGCTCATTCAGTAAGTAGCAATCCCTCACAGGATAATGACAACAAGACTCAACTCGAAAAGATAGAAAGTTGCGATCACAATACTACGCACCTACAAACAACGCAGACCGGGCCAAGGAAAGATGGAAGACTTGCAGAGACAATTGCAATCAGTAATCGAAAAAACGCCTGATAGTGACGTCAAACTCTAATGGGTGATATGAATGTCACTCAAAGGGGAAACAGACAAGACAGGAAGAGGACTCATTATGTGTGAAGTGATACTAGGTGAAATGAATGAGGAAGTATGATAATTTTCAGGTTTCTGCGAGTTTCGTGATTTGGTGATTGGAGGCAGCGTGTACAAGCACATGGATATACATAAGGCGATGTGGGTCCCTCCAGGTGGACAAATCGGAAATTGGATAGACTTCACCTGATTTTCTGGAAATTGGAGACAGCCTAGTGTACACAAAATCGAGAAGAGACGGAGATGTAGATTCAAATCACTATATAGTGCAGGGAAGCCTCAAGATGAAAGCGAAGGCCTTTGAAGAAACTGTAGATGAACTAGAATTCAAGCTGAACATTTAGTAGGTGAAGGATGAAGCTACAAAGGAAACCTTCACTGCAGTCATCGAGAAAATGTCGGAGATACTAAACAGCATGACCGAGACAACCTGTGTGGAAGGACATGGGGACTTTCTGGAAGCGATATGGAATGAAAGCTGTATAGTTGTTCAAAGAAGGAACCAGAAGGAAAGTTAAAAATAGTTTTCTACGAATACATGTAAGCTGAGGCAGGCAATGAGCTAGTACAGAGATGAAGATCGAAAGGAGGTGGCTATGATCTACACAGCACTAAACAAAGTGATGAAGAAGGATGCACAAAGAGACAAACGACACTTTTATGATGCACTGTCAATTAAACCGGAATAGGTTACCAGGTCCCTATCGAGGAAGAGATCAACGCATATGAGACTTGTGAGAGGTAGTGTATGTGCCACCTGCTGCAACTCGTCTAGAAATACCACCACCAGACATAGAACTATCCGTGAACATCCGCTCTCCGACAAAATGAGAAGTCTCTTAGGCTATAAAGTCACTGGAATCCAGACGAGGAAGTGGTAGAACCAGTTGGAATTTCATCACCACATCTGTCTGTATTAATTGACGTAATACTTCCCACCATAGTGATATGCTTGAAGATTAAAAAGCGTTGTATCACGTGGAATCTGCTATATAAATCTTAATGAAGTCAGTGAATGTCTGTCATACCGAAGTTAGTGAAAGCTAGTGGGTTTGTGTTTCCTCAGTCAGATTGATCAAGGTTTATGTGTAAGCGTAGAAGGAAGTGTGCGTAACTACTGGGAATACTTGTGATTTGTGTGCGTAAAATAAATGGAATAGGTATTAGGACTCCTTAGTGTGTCTCGATTGTTCGTACCTGTTGTTGGTGGTTGAGGGACACGTTTAGAAGGACTACATTAAGGGAAGCGTGATCTCTAGGGAAAATGGGTTTCAAAAATCTTCATCCACTGGCTTAAATGGGTGTGAACATTGTTTGTCCATCTACACTTGGAGTTTTGACAGCAGTTTGCAGTGTAGATGTTGAAGCAGTAGCACATGATTTTTTAGTTGTATAACTTTTTTGGTAAGGTTTGAAAGGGTTGTTGCTTAGATTACCTAAGATACAAGTCGTTGTTTGGCTGTGCGATATAGTTCCACTGGACCGATGTTTGTCGTTGATCAACTCGGTCTGCTAGGAGTGAAGCATATCTTTTCGTGGTGTCGGTAGCACAGCGGTTAGGACTCTCGCCGATCATGCACATGGTCCGGGATTCGATCCCCTGCCAACGCACACCTGATATCTATGGTCAGCCTGCAAAATGTGGGCTACCGTTATCACTTGCTGAAAGTTCCATACTTGTTCCAAAAATACTGTGTGGTATCAAGCTATAATGAAAAAATTAAAATTAGTTTGATTGCTTCGGTATCAAAAATCCTTAGTTTCATATTAGTGCGAAGACTAATTAAGGCTTACTGAGGGAAATATACTCGAAAAGCCAAGTTAGTTTGAGGATTTTATGAAACGCTGATATAAATACTTGCCATATTTATGATCTGAAGGCGTTATTCGACGTCGTTGGTGGAGCAGTATTTGGTAACGCTTTGAAGCATGAGTAGTCGCACAAAATGTTATTCTAAGTAAGGTACTGTACTAGATAGGAGGTGTGCTGTTGTTTTTGGTTACGGTGATTTGTCATCTGAAGGGTTGATTGATCCACAATACACTTATGTTTATGTTTGATGAAGAGGTTATCAAAGCAGAGGCTTGTGAATACCATTATGGGAAATTTTAGCATGTTTGGCATGAACTTTTCCCCTGTTACCGACCTATTCTCAAACTGACACTAAGGTAGCCATTTACATTGTAGCGATAAGAAATGCATTCTCAAGATTATGGGATTGCCATTTGTTGTTCAAAAGTTTGGGATTCTTGTTAGCACCATTTTCCGATTGGACACTGTCGTTTGCATACCTAGTCAATTGGTGTAATAGCAACGCGCAAGTCAGTCTTTGTAGGATCAGATGTTAAAGTAAAGCTCTGTAAAGTGATATCCGTGAAAAGCTTGAATAAAAGTGAGTAGAGTGGACTGTGTTGAGGTGCATCACTGGAAGTATATACCTCATGCAACGACATATTACAGTTTTGCACGTGATCACTAATATTCGAGTTTGTAACTATGAGTAAAACGATGCGCTTTCCAGCCATACATTTCAGCAAATGATACCACTACGTAACCTTTCGATCGACGAGGGTGAATGCTGCGGTAAGAAGTGCAGTCGATGTTGATTTTTGGTTGGTGTTGCTGCTTTAGAATATTTGACGTTTGGAGAGTATGTTGTGAATGCACGGTGATCATCTCCGAATGGAGCCTGGTTTCATATTGAATATGTGTTGTTAAACCTTATATGATTGTGGGCTAAAATTTCTGAAGTTATGAAGATAGGGCTAAATCCTCGGTGCTTTTCACAAGAGGATTTTCATCTTAGCTTGAAGATTGGTACAGTAATAGCATAGGGGTAAATGTGACTGTGGAATTGCATACACACAGATTTAGCAACTCTGACAATATACTTTACTAACTACATAGCGTTATTTACCACTTTCTTTTTCTTCATGTCTGTGGTTATTACTACGATTTGCAAACAGGCAGGTATTTGAAAGAAGCTTCTTTAATATGTGGAATGGAAACAGCTGAGTTTATTACTACTAAACGAAAGTGAAAGTACACTGACTGCTGCCTCAAACAGATGACCGTTTGACAACATTTTACATGAAAAGGGTTCTTTGTCATCGATCACTTTGTTGAGTCTGTTACTTTTATTAAAATAATATGTAGCTTGTTCATTATTCTTTTTATTTCTCTATAACACAGGCATCACCGGATACGAGTTAGAATATATATTGCTTTTATACAATTATGATTTGATTTCTGATAGAGCTATAGTTGTTTAGCGTCATTCATTATTTCGATTGCCGTAGAACCTTACGCGAATCTAAAGTTTACAAAATTAGTTCCACTTTGTTGGAAGCGTAGAAAATTAGCTTCATACTGGAAATATCGCGTTGTTATTGTTTTTATTGTGTCCATAGTTTGTCCCGGTTATGAGTAGAAGCCTTTACAGTAACTGGCGCGTAATTATGTTCCTGTCCACCCAATCAAAATAATAAGACCGTTCATCATGTAGAGAATGAAAGATGCCCTGGGTGGAAGACTTCTCCCGGAGCAAGTTAGAATCAAGGAAAATAATTCACTAGTGGACCGAATTGCAACACTGCGTCATCGTCGAAGACAGTTTATGTTGGTTGTCAGAGTCATCTAGGAGCGGATCGCGGAAGCAAGACAGGTGTACATTACTCTGGAATCGGTGTGGAAATCGATTGCACTTAGTAAAAGGAACAAGATCCGAACTTTCAACACTACTGTCAAGTTAGTGCTTCTATGTAGTTAAAAGACTGATGCGTCTCGAAAAGCATTTCCGACAGACTAGATTTTTATCAACAGCTACTTTCGCTGTCTCATTGCTAAAGATCAAGTCTTCAGAAGGCATAAAAAACGTGGATCTCTTGTAACGAACCACCAATAAACCTATTGCCCAACAAATATTCAGGAGAAAATAGGGGTGAATTGGACACAGTGGGTTGACCGTTCAGTGACATCATGCGCGCCAGCCCTTCGAGTGGAACCAAAATGCGAGGCGAGGAGTTGGGCGTCCCAGTTTGACATAGATGAGATCGTGTGAGGAAGAAATGAAAGCTTATATGCAGTTGCAGAGCCATCTAAAAATGATGGCAAATAACAGAATCAAATTGAGGTGTGCCATTAAAGCCTTGTGTTCCATTTGGAATCCAAGGGAATAAAGATAATAGTAATCATAATAGGAGTAGTGTAAATCAATTTTAACTATCGCTGTTTATATTTTAAGATTGTTTAAACCATTTAAGTGAGATTTCCGCCTTGTTTTAGATTTTAAAAACTCGAATGGCTTTGCGTAGGTCGCATGAATCAAATTCTATGTTTGTTACAATTCGAAAATTATATCATGAAGGTGGTTTACGTGGGTTTTATCGAGGCTACAAAGTCAGTATGATGAGCTATGTACCGTATTCTGGAATGGAGTTGTGTCTTTATGAAGTTAGTTTTTATGCTTACAATTTTGTGAACTTTTATTCAACTCTTGTTTTTAAAACTGTTGAGGTCTTTAACAGTGTATCTTCAATTTATTCTCCTGGCTTATAGTGTCTTCTTATGTAATATTCCCTAAAACAACATTTTGTCTATTTCGTATTATAACTATTGTTGTATGGACCTCTGATATTTACAGGATATCACTGCTACTAACTGAACATATATTTGTAGATTTTATTTCCGGAAAGTCTATCACCACTAAGTTCTATTTTTGTGTTTGCAATTCCTAAAAAGTTCTTTACTGCAAAAAGGCTATGTAGAGCATCCTGGCGTCGGTTGCTCTGAAAGTTGCGACTGAAAGTTTTCATTGTCCATATAGTATGCATGTTTTGAACCGTGCAATACGGAATAGTGTTTGAATCTGAACGAATTTGTTGCTCAGATTGCTTTATCGTTCAATAGCTTTCTTCCATAATTTAATAAATAGCGAAAATAATTAATAATGATGAAAGAATGTATTCAGTGAAAGCATAGAATAATTAGTGGCTTAGGATTGTGGCTGCAGTTAGGTTTCTTGAACAATTTGATTGAGTTGTGTGTATGATGCTGCCACAAAGCCATTCAACTCAACGCATTGCATTTCCTAACTTTTCTGATATCCTTTTTTCTCGTTTTCCAGATGCTTAAGAGACGTTACCTGGAGTATCATTATTCCCTTCAACAAAATTCAGATCATACAGTCAAAGTTCACATGCCGGCTACAATAACTGTTCCATTGATTTTGACATCATCCTGTATTCCTATGCTGATCACCTATCCAGCCAACCTACTTAGAACTCGTTTTCAGGCATCACCATCTCCATGCGGTGCTCCTATTGTACAATCACTTCGATGTATCGTAAGGAAGAATGGATTTAAAGGATTATATCGTGGAATGAGTGCTAGTTTGTCAAAAACCTTGCCATCTGTTTGCGTTACATATCTTGTTTTTGAATTTACCTCCGAATTACTAGGTGTTCCTGGTCTTGGTTGCAAATGAGAAAAATAATTGCTCAGATTTGGTGTATCAATCTACCCAGTCAACATTTTGTGTATTCATAAGTTTCATATTTTTTTGGAAAGTACAGACAGTTGCATTTGGTTTTTCCATTTACTTAGAAAATTAAAACATGGAATCGAGTCATCTTTATTTAACAATGTTGGCGATGATGACATGTTGATATGTCTTTCAGAGAACTCAAATTTATTTTCATTAAAAATGTAGAGAAGATTTTTATACTTTAGTTATAATCTCCATAGTAAATTAGTTGAGAAGTAATCGTGTTTTGTTTAACCTTCTTTTCCACTTTGAACTTTTATCTGGTTTTATATCTCAACAACTCATTCCCAATATTAGTACTACTGTTATTTCTATGCAGTTGTACAACGTTAACAATTGTCTGCATCATTCATCTACACATTGTGTCATCGTCGTTTATTCTATCGACTTCTTCCTCTCTATGAATATCTTCCTACAATTTTAGTTATTATCAAATTTTGTATAGACAAGTAGCCAGTATTTGTGTTTCATATTTTGCAGTTTTGTATAAGATGGAGGAAATTCTGTCAAGAGTTATCTATAGTTATGAAACTGACAGTCATATTGTTATTTGAGCAATTTGTAATTGTCACTCGTAATTACAATCCTAGCAAGTGGAAAATGATTCACCTTTATCCTAATGCTTCTCGTCAGCTAAAAACAGCAAAAGTTTATGTTGAATTTCTGGAACCAGGGAGTGAATTTTTGGGTTAAGAAGCACTAAACAGAAAAATTTAAGTTTCATAACGAAGTGATAGGATGAGTACTGATATTAGCATCATAATTGACAAGATAGGCAAACTGTTCGTTCACTAGCAATTATTGAGAATAAGAGTTAAAGGTTCCCAGAAGGTGGTGTAGGATAGGCTTCACAGTATATCAAATCCTTGGTCTTATTGCATTGTAGTTGTACAACTTGTCGCTGAAGAGATTTCAGCGCGGAAACCAGAAGCACAACTAACACTCACTGACTTGTAGCAGGAGAGGTATTTATCTACCCATCAGATATGTCATGCAGCATTTCATTCTCTCTTACTTTATGGCTGTGGGGTATATCAACAAAACAATAAGAAGACGTAATTTATTAGAAACGCGTAATTTATTTGCGCAACACATTTCCGATATTCTTATCACACGCATTTGTCATACATATTTATACAAAATTATGAAGGGTCAGAATCGAATCAACATAGGTCAAAATATTTAGGAGCCAAGATCACAGATAAGGGCTAGGAAAATGACGTAAGAACAAAGTGGGGATGGAAATATTACTAAGTGAAATGAATCGTGGTTCTAAAATCGGTTTGCTAAGACAATAAGTAATAGATAAAAGCCATTTCATCGCTAAGGCCTCAACGAATATACCATCTCTTTTATTCTCAACTAATCCTTATTTGTGATTCCTGTACTGATACGATTCTGACCCTTTATAATCTGTTAGCTTTTGTATGAATGCATGTGATAAGAATGTCGGAAATGTGTTGCGCAAATACATTACATGCTTATAATAAATTACGTCTTATTCTTATTTTGTCCAAATTCATAAAGGGAACTAACTGCTTTTAGTTTCTGTTAGACAATACTTCCGAAGGCTGAAGGTATGAAAACGGTAAGCGTTTCTGAATACAGGTGCCTTCGTCCAACTGCTTGAGTTAGATAGAGGAATATGTAGAGCATTAGTGTAGTTAAGCGTATAGTGATAAGTAAAGAGGGAGGTCAACCGATGAGGTTTAAACGACTTTATCACTATTTAGTTAAATCTTAGACATTATGTCCAACTGAATTTTCTATGCTACATAGTAGAACAAAATGTATAAATAACTACGATTGAGGATGAAATCGCTGAAGATATATCTTCTGCTGAAACCTTTTAATTTTTTCTCACTAGTCTCTCATTCGTCGTTCATAATATTGACATCAGCGTTTGTCTGTTTACTTTGCCATAGAACTAAAGATTTCTACGCAGTTTTTCTTCACCTAAAAATATTTGTTTCAGCTTCATGGACCTTATGTGTAACTGATACCTTAATATCTTATGAGGATAATGAAAGGAATATCTGTGAATGCTTTCAACGTTTCAGTGTCGTATTGCTCATTCCTGTTGTTTATGTTTGATGTGGATTTTTATTCATTCTAAGTAGGGTTACTTAAAATGTGTACCTCTCTCCAAAGTTTTCAGTTGATGCATCTGTTTCTTAGTGTAGATGTCATTTACAAATTATTAAAGTAAATCATGAAATTTCAGTGGTGATAGTAGGATATGTATTTATCTTCCTGCAACAAGTATAGTCCTAAAAAATTTCCTCAATTGTTTTATCAGTCTAGTTGTGGTTTAGTTTTTCACATTTTTTATCATCGACTTTCATCTACAGACTATACTGCTGAGACGGTTTCAGCAATTAGATTTATTACTATTGTTTCTTTGCCTTCCGAGTAGCACACAGGGTTTTTTCAGCACGCATTCAATGCAGTCGGTTCTCTGTTATCATTTACAGATGGTTCCACAACTGCCCACACGCTCTCATTTCCTCTTCACATGATCGCTTCCATGTCACCTTCAGACACCCAACCCATCGCTCCCCATTTGGATTCTATTCGAGGACCTAGTGGTGATGTCCCTTAGATTTTTCCTCGCCCTATATCCAGTTCGTCTTTGTTTTTTTCGCCTAGGTGGTTTTACTATGCATACGGACCTCTCATCACTTTACATAACTGAAGACTACTACAGATCAAAGTTTACAATTTTCCTATTATTTACTTACGCTTTCCGAATACTGCAAACTGACCCAGAGATTTCACAGGGCACGGAAATGAAATTAAAAGCTTCAGTCTTATACCTTCTGAAATGTTTGGCTAACTTTTCTGTGCACGTTACAGCATGAGATTAGCGCCCTTTAATGACAGAATGTCACACAGATTTCAACAGGGAGCATAATAAAAATCAAACTTCTGGAAGTTCGACATCTAAGGTAGACGTCGTGTCTCACAATGCGATTTCTCGTATATCATGATTAACACGATTTTATCTAACGCTAGTAGTTTGCTAAACAGATCAAAATTTTATCGGTTACTCTTCAAAAACCTATTTTTACGTGCTATTATCTTTTGGTTTTTCTACCAAACTGTCAAACAATATTCCATGTTAACCTAGCCTAATGTACTAGCCAGTCCTAGGCCCGGGAAAGGGGAAGGTTGGATGTGGTACCAGCAACCTCATCCAGTAAAATAAGCAGTCTCTACTGAAACTTCGAAAGCACAGAAACACTTACTCCCACCTGGAGTCGGGATGACTCTTCATTTTAGTTTGGGTGGTGTCGGTGGGTGAAATCCTTCAGGAAGCCAGTCGGCTGATTTGTTTCCTTTCATTGAATGTCAGCATGATGCTGGGGTCAGGCAAGAATGCTCACATTGCGGAAGAACTGATGAGGCGTGACGTAAAAGTGTTAAGAATTCGTGAGAGCAGATGAATCTCCAAATATGCTTAGATGAATCTACTACTGGCTTCTTGTTTAGGTTATTAGCGGCTTTCGAATCATTATAAGAATCCTAGGTGGTTCAGAAATTGGAAATTATAACTTATTTTAAAAAATCACATTATGTCATACTGATCAGAATACTTGCACACGACGCAGCTTCCCCTTTATTCAGGCTTATCCTGAAAAAAACCCATCTAAGCTTGACTTAATGTGAGAGACAGTTTAGCACAAACTTGTAGACTAACGCGATCTTGACTGGTATTCTGGAACCATCTCAATCTACCTTGGGGTGAAATTCAGAAAAAACTTTAATCTAGCTTCTCATATGATAACAGCATCATATGTTTTGATGATGTATCTGAGTTTATACTTGATTATCTAATGACATCTTAACTGAACACGTGTGACCAGTTGGAGGAAGTGATTCGGAATACAATACGGTTGCAACTAATTCGGCATAGAATTGTATCACAAAACTAAAAAAATTTGTTATGAGTAAAAGTTAGAAATTTGAAAAAGTGTTATAGCATCTAAATGAATTTTTTAACACTGAATCGACTACACAATAAGATGCCAATTCATCGGAATGATAGGCTTTGCTATGTTTATTCAGTAATGCAACGACAAGGTCTTTATTATTTCAAGTAGTTAATTATTTTAAGAACTCATTCTATTCTAGAAGCCTGGGTAAGACCAAGACCAGTCACTGCCATAGTGTGCTAGCTGTCTTTGATCATAGGTGCCTGCGTTCTGTCTCCCGTGTGAAATGGTATAATAGGGTGAGCAATATTGAGGTAATGCTTCGGTCGAGTGCTATGTAAAGAGGGGAAATCGATAGATGAGGTTGTGAAGTTACATCTACGTGAGATGGTTAGGACATGTGTTACGCATGCCTAGCCATCGCTTTCCTCAACGGGTAATGTTAGCTGACATATGGTCAGTTTGAAAAAGAGCCAGTGGTGGTCAAACCAAGATATGGCACCAGTCAATGAAATCCACAACAGTTAGTTTAAGCCACGTAGGAAGGTGTAAACTTCTTCGTTGGGTCCTCCGGACGGTAAAAACCAATGGCTGGAGACAATCGGTGATACGGCTCGAAATCTTCCTCCATGGCTGGTGCAAATGCATCTACTCCTTGTGACTTGTAATTACAAATAAAACTATATTGTTCCTCGATATTATTATTCTATTAGTCTCGTATTACTGTTTACTGTCTCTATTTTGGGTTTCTTTTTACTTCTCTTGCTTTGTGTGCTGGGTGAAGTCTGGAGACTCAAACTGCTGCATATCGGTGCAAAGTTCGATGTTGAAACCAGTCAGTCAGATTCATATTCTTTAAATGAACACACAAGTAACCATAGACATATAGGATGTCTCCACGATGTCTGAGGCAATGTTTGAAAAAGAAACAAGATGATATAGTATAGGAGTACTGGGAGTATGTGAGAGCAGTTGGAATGGAAGTGAATAATTCAAATTTCGAAATAGAGAATCAATAGTCTACTCTGGTCTTCCAGACGACAATTGTAAGCCCACTGTGTGGGTATGGCCACCATGATGTTACGAATATCATCGAAGGGGCTCATTCAGTAAGTAGCAATCCCTCACAGGATAATGACAACAAGACTCAACTCGAAAAGATAGAAAGTTGCAATCACAATACTACGCACCTACAAACAACGCAGACCGGGCCAAGGAAAGATGGAAGACTTGCAGAGACAATTGCAATCAGTAATCGAAAAAACGCCTGATAGTGACGTCAAATTCTAATGGGTGATATGAATGTCACTCAAAGGGGAAACAGACAAGACAGGAAGAGGACTCATTATGTGTGAAGTGATACTAGGTGAAATGAATGAGGAAGTATGATAATTTTCAGGTTTCTGCGAGTTTCGTGATTTGGTGATTGGAGGCAGCGTGTACAAGCACATGGATATACATAAGGCGATGTGGGTCCCTCCAGGTGGACAAATCGGAAATTGGATAGACTTCACCTGATTTTCTGGAAATTGGAGACAGCCTAGTGTACACAAAATCGAGAAGAGACGGAGATGTAGATTCAAATCACTATATAGTGCAGGGAAGCCTCAAGATGAAAGCGAAGGCCTTTGAAGAAACTGTAGATGAACTAGAATTCAAGCTGAACATTTAGTAGGTGAAGGATGAAGCTACAAAGGAAACCTTCACTGCAGTCATCGAGAAAATGTCGGAGATACTAAACAGCATGACCGAGACAACCTGTGTGGAAGGACATGGGGACTTTCTGGAAGCGATATGGAATGAAAGCTGTATAGTTGTTCAAAGAAGGAACCAGAAGGAAAGTTAAAAATAGTTTTCTACGAATACATGTAAGCTGAGGCAGGCAATGAGCTAGTACAGAGATGAAGATCGAAAGGAGGTGGCTATGATCTACACAGCACTAAACAAAGTGATGAAGAAGGATGCACAAAGAGACAAACGACACTTTTATGATGCACTGTCAATTAAACCGGAATAGGTTACCAGGTCCCTATCGAGGAAGAGATCAACGCATATGAGACTTGTGAGAGGTAGTGTATGTGCCACCTGCTGCAACTCGTCTAGAAATACCACCACCAGACATAGAACTATCCGTGAACATCCGCTCTCCGACAAAATGAGAAGTCTCTTAGGCTATAAAGTCACTGGAATCCAATCGAGATTTCAGTATGTCTAGGGGAACTATCCTTTATGCACTGAAAACAGACGAGGAGACTTCAGTGTCTTCGGAACTGTTATGCATGTTTTGAAAGGAAGGAGAGGCTCTTGCAGATTGGCTGGATGAATACCTTGTCATAGTAGCAACACATGTTGATAACAACTGGTGCGGCTTCATGATTCTATACAACGCAAATAAAATGTTGTACCCGATAAGTCAACAGAGACTATAACTGGCAAGGGATGGTACATGATATCATCATATTGTACGGAAGTACACAAACTGCGAAGCATTTATTCCTTCGCTTATTCAGTGTCTATGTTTTGTACCTGACTCTGTATCTCGTATGGATTTAGCTTGTATGCATTGTTTCAATTAAATTATTTGTTGGATAGACTTTCCAATCTTTAACTGTGAAACATATCGCCGTACACTACTTTAATGCATTCTGAAATAAGGACACTTTACTTGCCCTATATGGGGCACTTGATCAATTTTTGATCCTTTCTACCTGATGAAGCACTCCCGACGATGGCTGATACAATCAGGTGGTGACTTAGATTGTATAACATGTAACTTCAACGAGATATACTGCATAGAATTATTATTTCTGCACACAAATTCACCTAACTTTCATCTAATGGGTATCACTATTAATATTATTCCGAAGGTATGTCCTCAACGTTCTGTAAACTCCACGACCATTATTAGCGACCAGAGTTGAAAAAAGTCTGTTAATAATCAGTGAAAATTTCTCTGTCAACTTCATATTGTAAGATTATCGTTAGAAATCTTTGCAAAATGGAAGCCCCATCGGACATGTGTGCCATCTAATAGAATAGGCGAATCAACATATCCTCTAACACGCAAGACGAAAGCAACTCGGACGATAGGGATGTTGCTCAAAGCAGAACACTGAGAGTAATTTTTAGCAGGTTATATTAATCCTCGATTAGGGAAGTAGTACGAATCGCAATATATTGTCAATGGCACATATGCCGATGACTCCACACATAATTACCAGTACTCCACAGATAGACATCTCCACAAACCAAGCAGTAAATACAAAAGAGAAAAAGTATCATAGAAACAAGCGACCGATATCAAGTACACGAGATTTAAAAAACGAAAAGAGCAAAAAGAAGTCTGCCTAGGGAATATATAAAAGAATGCTGCTACTTGGAGAACAAATGTGTACACTCCAACAACGCTATAGTCTGTGAACGTGTATACTCACGACTGAAGGGGCATAGGAAATAGGTAGCTACACAACGTGTGCACGCCCAACTTCTTGATGAGAACACAAGCTCTTCATCTAGGAAATAGAAGAATGAATGTACCAATAACTGACTATCTGAATAAATAAATAATTAAATAAAAAAATTAATAAATAAATAAACAGATATATAATTAAACGTCTGTCTGAGATTGACATGAATAGGCATCATGAGGAAGCCGGGTATAATAGCCAGTCAGTTGGGTGTCGAAAGAGTGGTAGAGGCTGTTGACAGCCTGTCAGCAGTGGATTCCCCTTGCTTCATTCGAACTGGTAGACACAAGAGGACTGATTGCGATGGGCTCCGAACGTGAGGAGCAGTGAAAGCTGGTCAAATAAATGTAAGCGAACTGAAAGCCTTTGAGAGGACCGTGAGAAGTGGTGTGCGACGAAAGCCAAAGAGATGGAGAAGGCATCGGTGGTAGGTAAGACCAGACAACTATTTAGACTGATTAGGGGAACGAGTTGTAAAATAGCAATGGTAAGCGAGACGATTTCCGAGAAGCAGGGTACTTTGATAACCCCTGAGGATAGAAGATTGAAGTTTGCAGGGAAGAATTTGAGGAGCAGTTCAGCTGGCCTACAGCCACGCTAAATTTACTCAGCGTCCAACACTTACCTGAATGGGATGTAGACATCGGTCTTCCAACTGTAACGGATGTAGCCAAAGCTGTCTGTAATCTGAAATGAGGTAGAGCATGCTAGCCTGGTGGTATGACTGCAGAGGTGTTAGAGGATGGATGGTGGTGATGAAGTATTGTGTGAGTCAACTGAGATATTCAGCAATATGTGGGATTCTGAGATGCTCTTGTTAGATAGGTTTATTTATTTTTATTATTATTATTTTTTCCTTTAGTTCCTGGATGAATATTGTGCCTCAGCGTTCCATCTCCAATTCTCTTTTATATTCTTCACCTGTCACCCTTGGACGACCAACTCGCCGCTTACCTTTCGGTTTTCTCCCCAGGGCTTGTCTAGTGATGTCACTTAATGGTTCCCTCATGGTATGATCAATCCATCTCTATTTCTTCCTCCCTATTTGTTTCACAATCGGTTCCTGGTTGGTTCGTTTATTGTCAGAGATCTCTGCTGCTAATCGTTTCTGGCCATCTGATCTTGAGTATTGAGCGAAGACAACTGTTATTGAAGGTCTGTAGTTTGTTTGAGATACTCTTTATGACGCGCCAAGTCTCTGATACGTATAGTAGCACTGGCTTCACATTGGAGTTGAAAATCCGGATGTTATTTCTGATGCTGAGTGCTGTTGACCTCCACACAGACTTGAGAGTAGTGAAAGCTTGTCTTGCTTTTCCGATTCTTGCTTTGATATCCTCGTCAGTTCCGCCTGTAGTTGAAACGATGCTTCCCAGGTAGGTAAAAGAGGTTGTTTCTTTGAGGTTCCTTCCATTTATGCTGATCGTTTTCTGTTGTTGTTGTTCTTGTCCAGGAATCTTCATCACCTCTGTTTTCTCTATCTTCACCTGAAGTCCTATCTTATCTAGATGCTTCTTCTGCCAACTTGTTGCTTTTCGCTTCATATCTTCCAGTTTGTGGGAAATCAGACATATATCATCGGCGAAATCGAGATCCCCCAAGTTTTTGTGTGAGTCCATCTTATGCCTGTTTCCTCATTGCCCGCTGTTTATTGCATTATCCAAGCTACTATTATTATTATTGTTCCCAATCTACTGCAATCAGCGAAATCATTGGCGATAGTAGGCAGCCTTGTCTTACTCCTGTCCTCACTTCGAAGGATTCTGTGAAATTCCCGTTGTGGGTTACCCGGTATGCAGCATTGTCGTACAGCTGCTGGATGAGATGTATAATTGTCTATTGCACCCCATAGTAGCAAAGTAGTTGCCAAATCACCTCTCAATCGACGCTGTCGAATGCATTTTCATAGTCGATGAAGTTGAGGTAGAGAGGTGACTGCCATTCCAAGCTTTGTTCAATGATGATCCGTAATGTGACGATCTGATCAATACATGACTTGTTTCTCCTGAATCCAGCCTGTTCCGGTAGAAGATTTTCGTCCAGGGCATGTTTGATTCTCTCCAGGATGATGCGGCTTAGTATTATGCTTGGGATGGGCAGGAGCATAATTCCGCGCCAGTTCTTGCATTGACTTATGTCTCTTTTCTTTGGTAGTTTGAATAAGTATCCTTTCTTCCAATCCTTGGGTACTTTGCTTTCTTGGGATATTTGCTGAGGTATTTTCACTTAATAAGAATGGAAGCTTATCTCCCTTTGATAATCTTTGAGGGATCATTTTTTGTGACCTACTGTCTTAGATTCTAATTTTTTAGCAAATGTCTGTCAAAATCAGTCAGGATCTAGATCATTTATGGATATGTTTATTATATCTTCTCCCTGTGATGGATTCTGAATCGTAAACATACTTGTGGGGAGTCCATTACTTAGTATATTTCTTTGCTTGATGTAGAATGGCAATGACTGGTCGTGAAGGAAGTGCTGATAAAGTACATCACACCAACCAACACACCACTTCAGTTAACGCAAAGTTGTGAAAGCTTTATATAAGAATAGAACTTGTACACTGTGGTAGAGTATAATTCCATTGTGTATAAAATTTATTTTGATAGTCTTACAGTGTTTATTGCTCATATCAAATTGATGTGATTATGAACAATAAATTGTACTCGAAAAGTCATCAGTAAATATTCCTGTATAATACTGTGTGACTTTATCAAAATAAATTTTATCCACAACAGCGTAAGATCTTGTGGAAGTTTTTGATCAGAAATGCTGAGAACAAGTGGTGTCCATCTGGGATTCCTACTGTTTCCATTTTCGTCGAATTTCGTCACATGTATATTACTAGTTACGACTCTGATGGACTTTGACGACTTATGGATAGGTATTTCATCAGGAAACAGTCTCGTTGATAGATAGTATGCAGATTATATCGGTGCTCTGACTGAAATCTCTGATGGGGTGAAGAGTCTTCCGAACACCACTGAACAGGAATTGTAGTATACTAAGCGTGCCGTTCGCTCCCTTCAAATGTAAGGTAGCTGTGAAGGACTGGTATGCATCGACTCCTATTTTAAGGACAAGCAGTGTAGTTTTTGAGAGTGCTGACCACCTCATTTATTTGGGAAGTTACTTCAACCCTAATAAACTGATTCCTGACGTAATCTCAGCATGGATATGAAAAGCTTGTTTGGCATTCGCCAATTTACTTCATCTCTGGTATAGAAGTGATATCCGGCTGTTGTGTGCACTGTGAATCAGTTCATGTCGTCCTTTTTACGGTTGTTACACAAGGCCATTGAAGAGGCTGGGTGGAAACAGGTGCTGTACGTCGGTGGCACAGCGGTTAGGATGCTCAACGATCATGCATATAGTCACGGGTTCGATCACCGGCCGACACACACCTGATATCAACGTTCGGCCTGCTAAATTTGGGCTACCGATATCACATGCTGGAAATTCCTTAGCTGCACCAAAATACTGTGTGAAATCAAACTATTATAAAAATTATAAAAATTAAAATAAATAACTTTCTTTGACTCTATATGTCCGCCTTTTAAATTATGTGTGATATTATAGTAATGCTGATTTTAGGTGTTCAGCGTTAGTTAAGTTTGACTGATGAGGTTGGGGAGTTACATCGACTGAACTGACTGGGACAAGTGTTACACCTGTCAAGCCATCACCTTCTTTATGGAACAATGTTAACCCACACATCGTAATGTTGGAAAAGAAGTAGGAATTATCAGATCAAATCATGGCGTCCACTGATGTTTGAACCAGCCACATGGAGGATTGCAGACTTTCGACCTGGGGTCTCCAAGACGTAGAAGATTATTGGTGATGTTGCTTAATCATTCTGAATGCCAAAGATACATTCAAACTTTACAAAAACCCAGATGCCTTATTCTCTACATGCGTATTCCTTCTCCCACACATTCCCGTTCATTTTGGTTCTTTTGTAATTTTTGTTTTGATCTTCGTGTACTTTATGGAATATCCCAACTTGAATTGCAACACTATTGGTCAAAGTTCTGCGTTGAAACTACGGTCTCATGTGTCTTGTAGTGACCAAGACTGTTTTATACACCACTCATATTTTCGGTTACTGAATGGCTTCGGGTTTTTAATTCTTCTAGATGAGCTATATACGCAGACAAGTGGTTGTAGTGTCTTAGTAATATGATATGCGTAACGTGTCATAGGTTTTCATCAGAAGCGATTATATCTGAAGCAGCAAAAAGTTGCTAAATTGTAAGGAGTGATCAAGCCTGAAGCACACAGAGACCTTTATGCCATACACCAAATGGGAAGTGAAAAAATCATTTCAATAGACTTAATGAAATTAAAGCAAGACTTCAAAATGACTGAGTTTATGAGGAAGCTATAACTGTTTCTATAAAGTAAGAGAGCTTCTTTAACTGACTAAGGATGCGCTCGTTACTGCTTGAAATCATTTTACTTAATTTTCTTGGATAAACTCAAGAAAAGTGGCTGGTAAGTAATCAAACCGGAATCATTACTGTTTTCGGTGATGGGTAGGGCCACCAATCAGCAGATTTTGACGGTAATAAGCAAAATGTTGTACCATAAATGCAGTTGAAAAAAGATTTTTTATATGCTATTTATAGAGCCACAAGTTCCTCGTTGAAATCAAGTCATTTAAAATAGAAAACTGTAATTCTGTTTCGTCCTAGATTCCTCTGAATCAATAACCCATGGATTCATTCTTAAGAGACTAAGACTAATAAAATACTCATATATTACCAGACTGAATACTATTAGATGAAATCTAAAGGTATATCATGTTCTTGAAAAATATCCAATATTCGTAGGTATGATAGAAAACCAACGAAAATATAAGAAGCACAAATAACAGTAGTGTGTTTGAACAACTCTAATATTCACTTCAATAGTCATAGATAGCATGTTTATGCAAAATGAGTGGACTACAGAGACAGCTATAATTTAATCACCGTGTAACTTGTACAGAAAAGTACTACAGTCAAGCTGATCAAAACGAAAATCTGCAACTCATATTCAACCTGAAGACTTCACTGCTTTAAAGCCTACCTACGTCAATAAACGACTTTAGATTCGAATAGTGGCCCATATTGTAATTTCTATATATCTCACGAAAAATAATTTCCTGTCACATTAAAACCCCTACTGCACTAAAGTTGCAGATTATTTAGGTGTCTTAAAGTAAGTATACTGACTATAAAAAATTTCCGTACACTCATATGTTATTTGCATCCTTCATATTGTGTACAACCAACTGTTTATAGATGGAGTCAAGTCTACGGGCAGGTGTTAATACTGTCGTGAATGAAATAGAGTTAAGCATCCGATTACTTGTTACTAATTTTTTTGAACTGACTTTTATCGAAGTCCTTTTATTACACTTAATTATCCTATTGTGGTGGATACACATACATTCCGTAATCACTCTGCTTAATTTATCCTTAATCGATGTTTTGGACTGATACTGATTTTCGACAGTTACTTATTTTCAGTATTGACTTCTTAACAAGCTGGTAGGAGTCTGAGGGTCGTTGAAAACACTGGAATGTCGTTTAGTCTTAGTTTTCAGCTCTTTGATTCACGTTGGTATTAAAGGTGAGCACTACTGAAGAAACCCAAGCTAGGACCAAGCAGATGTTTGGCGGTCCTTGCTTTTGACTGGTTGTCAAAATGATATTGGTTGGTGACGAAATCTAAGGTAAAATTAAGCAAAATTATTATGTACAAGTGAGTTCGAATTTCAATAAACATTTCTGCAACTTATTTGTAGATCATTTTAAGTTTATAATTCCAGAGCATTTATGAATTCCAAATATTTGCTTATGAAACTTGTTTTCTTCGCCAAAACGCTGAGATTAACCGTCTGTGAACCTGTTCATTGCTTCGTGGACAATATTTCTTCTTTTCAATTTTCGAAGGTACACTGGTTCCTTTTCTTTTAATTTGCATTCTAAATTTTGTACAAAGTTAGAACTATAATTAATTAGAATCCCCGCCTGTACAAGTCACAGGTCTGACATATTTTTGAAGTATAAGCTCTTCTTCAAGATTTATGTTCTTCCCTGCTTTTGTGCTTCTTCAGTGTTGCGGTAGTTAGTGTCTGGTAGACCTATCAAAGTTGCTTGTCATAAGCTAACATCATAGAGTGCTTTCACATTATTTGACAAGAAGGTGACTAGCGTACTACTGATTTAAAATTTTGTAGCTGGATTGAATATACTCCATTCTTACTTTGAAGTCGAATCTATGGCACTGTTTATTTTATGGATGTATGGATGTCACATTACAATAATTAAGAGACCAATTATAAAAAGGTCTAGTTGAATAATCATAGGATTGTCCATGCACTTGAAAATGAGCCAAAACTAATGTGAGACAGTTGGTGATCATATCGTCTGGCTCTTCTGTAAGCACGATTACCATCATAAGTGCTACAAGACTGACTAAAATTTAACTGAGAGATTCATAGAACCACATCAAATTATCATTATCATTCCCTTCGGTTTCGAGTGGAACATGTGGCTTCAACACAACACCTCCATTGCATCCTGTTTTCCTCAGTCCTTTAACTCTCGCTCCACGGTTACCCATAAGCTATAAACTCCTCACACTATCTCGACCATTTCACACTCAGACACCCAAGTCGTTGTTGCCTATTTGGGTCCCACCTGAGGATCTGGAGCGTGATGTCACTCAGTGGTTCGATCAATCTCCATTTTCTTCAGCTATGGGTGTATTTTTGAAGACTGTGATTTAAATGTAACTAGCTGACAAAAATGCTGACCGTAGTGGTGAGTAGTGCATAAAAACCACATTAATACTTTCAGAACATTGAAATGGAAAGCAATTCTAATCACCTGTGAAGGGCATTATAGGTAACTTATAAACCAGGGCAACTGAGAATTTAACAGCAAGTAAGGAAATAAATTCCATTCACTTTGTGGATGAGCATAGTGCTAATCGATTTTGGAAACATAATATATATCCATGTTCAATTATTCTATTTAGGTTAGACTCAAAGATTTTGAAGGCTGTAACTCACCTTTAGGAAATCTCAACAACCATTTACTGGGTTTGGTCTATATTCGACTAAAGTTCAACTTTCCAGTTCAAGTTTTAATTTATGTTAGTCTTTTGTATTACCGAGTCACCATAAAAAATTCGCTGATGGACATAAGACACGAGATAGTATTCTGTGGTTATAGAAGTTTCTCTTTATTGATGCACATATGTCATTTTATCACACCAAACACTATAGTATCCACTGTATACTCAGTAAATGTTTTCTATAGTTTTTTTCGTATGGAATGATTCCTTTTTTAAAATGACTTAACTGAGACTCAGCTATAAAAAGTATATTACTATTTTTGTGTAAGGAAGAGTCCTACGTAATGCATTACATTTTCACAATCAAACATAGTGAGCTGAATCATTGTTTACACTGTCATGTGACTCAAATGAATATCAGAATCCTTTGGTATTGGAAACACATAACTAAATCCACACTGGCCGAATGAACAACTGTGGTGTAAACGCATTGGATTAGGCATTTTTCGATGTTCATTTTCACTTCTAACTGGGTGTTTCTAATACGCAATAGGAAGCGGTCATGAAGGTCGACACGATACAATATCCATATCTGAAATGTAAAACCAACACATCAATTATTAAAACTTGTCTACTTTGTCACTGATCGTAAAGTTGTATTTGCCATTTTGATTATTTAAGTGAGATAATCAGCCTAAATCATAATCGTGGGAGAAAAATTTTCTGAATGCTCTACAATGATTAGCAAAACTCTTCTATCAAATAACTTGATGAGGAATAGTAAGAATTATATACATTAGTCAGTAAGTATACATCATAGCATAGTCATCATAATACACTGACATAGTGCTTAGCTTTATAACATGTTAATGACAGTTGTGCATCGAGTAAGTTTGCAGTCATCATTAGTATCTTTGTTAATCTGCTGTCAAAATTCAATTATGAATTATACCTGATAGTGAAGTCATTTAAGCAGAGTAGACGATCATAACTGCGACTGTTTAATTCAATAAATATATGCTCAACATTATATAAATGAAGAAGAATTTCCAAGCAAAAAATAAGATAATTTCTAAATTATGTAGTAAAACAGTTGCATAACCACACCCTTTCTTCTGATTTCAAAAATTAAATTCAGGTAAGTACTGCGACCTCATGACAGAAAACAAAATACGATGAAGATGTACTACTGAAGACATATTATGGCGGCCTAAAAACATATCAAATTATATGTTCACGGAAAAATAAGGAATTCAACCTTGAACCGCGCGCAAGGAAGGAATCGGTTGCTCTCTCTCCGGCTGCTCGCTCAGCGCATCTGCCGACCAACTCTGTCTCGCACTGGTTGACACATCCCCATCAAGAACTTTGCTCCTATCTGCTTTACTCTACGCGGAGACTTCCGACGGTTGACAGCTCTAAGTTGTAGTGGAGGATTTGTATAATCAAGAAGAGGACAATTACATTCCTATAATTTCGTACGTCCATAATTTGTGTATTTTGTGACTATTATAGTTTTTCTTCAAATAACCTCAGTCCTTTTTATGTATATTAACTTAAGTGAACTGAATATCTTATATATACGTATTTGTTAGTACCTGTTCTGTCCTTTTAATTGTGTGTATATACTTACCTAGCTGCTAGGTCCACTACAATATGTTGCCTGTGAGCACACATAACAAATAATAATAGGGTCCATAAACAGTGATATCACTGTCTTAAGGAAGTTATCTAAAATGTTCTAAAACTTGGTCGATATTTCTTAGAAAGCCGTATCATAATGAAACCAAACAATCTTTAGCAGTGTACTTGACTAGTCAACTGACAAATTTCTACATTTGGGTACCCATTGGTCGGAAACGAAACCTGATCCGGTGACTTGCCACTCGTATTCGGCGCATATGTAGCCCTGATACTGCGGAAGATGAGTTATACATCTTGAGGAAAATCCTAATCGAAAATGGATTTCCACCACGTTTTATAGATAAGAATATGCATTCAAATCCTAAAAAAGTGACTTATCAACCGTACCCAAGAAGATACTTTACATGAGCTTGGATTTCAAAGGGGACTTAGCTTCCGATATCATGAAACGAAGGATATCACAGTCCCTGAAAAGAACATTCCCTGCTGCATCCCTGAGAATAGCGTTTACTAGTCGATCATTATTGTTCAATAACCTGAAGGACAAGATCCCGCTGTTGACCAAATTTATGTGCGTTTATCAATTCACCTGCTCGTTTGGAGCTAGGTATATCGGTCGTTCGACACGAGTTTTGTCCAAGAGGGTGCAAGAACACTATCCTGTATGGTTACGAAAAGGTGGAAGTGGAGCAATAAGAAGCGCGATCATTGATGAACATCTGGTCGATAATGATCACCCTATCTCTATAGCCTCCGCCTTCAAAGTCATCTACAAGGCAAAGAGTAATTTACCCAAATCCCTACGTACCCGACTCATCTGTATTGCTGAAGCTTTCGCTATCGAAACAGAAAAGCCAGATCTCTGTGTGCAGAAAAAGTTCGTTCAACCCCTCCAACTTTCATGGTCTTAATCCTTCTATGCTAAAGTATGGTAATCCCCAATCATATTTTAGCTCTACCAATTTTTCATTTTTCATTTTTGTCTATTCAATTTGTATACTCTTCCTTATTAAGTCAATTGTTACTATCACTACTCTCACTTTTAACTGTCCCCGGTATTATTTCACTTGTTCCACTTGTCATTTTAAATCAATTCCTTTTTACAACATTAAATTCTATGCTATTAAATTTCACACAATATTACGTAACGTTTTTATTTTATTCAATTTGTCTACTAATCTTATAATTGCACACCTTTTTCAAGTTCTATCCATCCTATGAATTATTCTATATATGACATTAATTTGCTTTGCCACTTGACATTTAACTACGATTATAATCACAAACATTTTAGTTTTAATTGCATTTCATATTATTATTATTTTATGCATTCACACCTATATTTCAATTCCCTCACCGGATATAACTTCTTAAAAACCATATATGTACGATTGTACAGCTTGATGATAAATTCGTTGAAAAGAGTCTCTTCGCTGAATCATTTGTTTTGATTTTCTACTTGACTAGTCTCTTAAATTATATGTGATTAGCTCCTGAAGAAGTCAGCTAAAAGAGACTGCAGATAAGAGGGTTAAATGGAGATATGCTGCTAAAGCCCTATGTTTCACTTGGATCCCAAAAGAATAATAACAATGATAGCTTCTGCAGAAATTATTTATCGACACATTTCATTCATCTTGTGAATGACATTTTAGAATAACGTTTATTCATACTTACCTTCAATCGCGTTTCAAAGAATACATAATTTAAGTCAGATATTTCACCAATAAAAGCTAATCACATTACATATTCAACCTTGCTTATGCACTTTATTTGTAACTGCAGAGATTTCATTGGGATAATTGTAACACCACTCCAATGAACTATAAATTAAACGAGCACGCTAGTAGATGATGCTACTTTTCTAGCAGTTTTACACAGTTATGCAATTTAGATAAACAACACGTAGGCCTGACATTTCAAGATGAAGTTATAATATTTGAGTGAAGCAGTAAACCTAGTAAAAGAAAAGCTGTAATATCAGTAGTATTAGGGGATATCGGTAAAACTCTTAGTATTGTCAACCAGCAGAGAACGACCAATTTTTAGATAAGCTTATGAAGAAGTTCGTAGAAAAATATAATATCTAATCTTCAGTTTTCAAATGTTCAAGGGTTAGGTTTGCGGGAATTCGACTGGTTTCAAGATAGGCTTCGTCAAACCAACACTAGTTTAGGAACCACTGGGCAGGTGTTTTATTCCAGGTCTGAACTCTTCAGCAATACGGACCCAGTGATTATATCCAGGTGAAACTAAGAAGTAAATCTATAACTGACGTTGGTTCTCAAACGAGTCCCCTTTGAAACTATTTGAATTCACTCAAAACTTCTTTATTTCAATCGGGAACCAGTAATTAGACATCACGTCTCGTCAGAAGAAGTAAAGAGTTGTCAGCTTACAAAAATGGATAATCAACGAACATGTACAAGATCTAGAGTGATTAACACTGAATTAAATTATAGGAAATAAAATTGCGAAAACTCCATGGTTTGAAAGCATGAGTCAATTGGAATATCACCTAGCCGTGAGTGATATATATATATATATATAAGCATTATGGCTAACATGTTTGTCCCTAGTGATTCAACTAGCTTTATTTACTCATACGTTTCTGCTAATGAAAATAGTTTTGCTAGGAAGAGATACTGGTTGAGTGTAGGTTATAAAACATAAGGTAGATAAGACTGATTTACTGTTAAAAATGTCGAAAGAAAAGGTGTTCTTTAAGAGAAATATTTGAATTACTGTAATAGTTTGGAATACGTTCTAATCCAGAAGGTATGGTAAGGTTTAAATTCATGCTCCATCATGGACTAAGAAGGCTTAAACTTAAATTGGTGAAAAACCATCCAACTTTTCTGTGGAATCTAAAGTTTTACTCATTTCTTCTAGTCGATCATGTTTATACGGTCGTCATGAATATGTTGTTGTTTCACAGCCATGTTTTGGAACACAGTCTGTGTAGTAGAAGTGTTCATTGCACTATCATTATTTAGCTTGCTTGTGAAGACATCTGCTGAATGGCACCTTTAAACCTCAAGATGACAACAGGAAATTACTGGTATAAATAGGTATTCAGTAGCTGGTTTTGATGCATGTTACTGAATAGCAATATTCATGTTCTTTTTTCACCTTTAGCAAGCTGTTGCTTTGTTGTTCTATGAAATTAACGTCGTTTAGATTGTTGTATATCATACTTCAGTTGTATACCAAATTGTGATTCTGAATTTGTTTAAGAGACCACATAACAAATTCCCTGGCGTTCATTGGATAAATCGTTTGATGACTGATCTGAAAAAAGAACTATTTCAGAAGAAAAAGTTAGGCAAGAAAAAACACCTTATACCACAGTCACACTAAAAATGTATCGCCTTCCTACGTAAAGTGCAATAATGGTGACCATATACAATCTTTTTAATTGGAAATCTCCATAGATTATTGAAATCAATGAAGAAAAAGACTGAATACACATGCGTTCAGATGACAGTGGATTTTGCCTCTGTATGAAGAACTAACTAGTGACTAATAGGAATATTGTTTTCAGTAGAAATTACTCTATTACTCAAATAATCTCATTCACTCAACATGAATATTCCTCATGAGGCTAGAAATAAGATCAGCTTTATTGGTTTGTAGTAACTAAAGCATTTAGTCGAATAATTAAATACAGCCCTTTTGTACTTGGGAAATAAACGTTTTGTATCAGACTATGTTATCATCCGGATACTACAACAATGGTAGTTGTGTAGAGAAGACGTGATATAATAATATAAGTAATAAGCTATAGTCGACTATGTCACAATGATATTAAGTCAACAGATGAAGGAAAAGTAAAATAGTGGAGGAATTAAACCGAATTGTAAAATGTAACAGTTTTGTTTTCAAGATTAATGAGCAGATAAGGCTTTGTTATAACTAAACTACCGTGTTACTTTATGAGTAGTATCACTTAGAGGATCCAACTGCCACTGTTGGTCAACTAACGAAATTCAATCAAGTGGTTCCTAAATATCAAATAAAAAGTCATGAACTTGGCCTCAGTACCTGTTCAGATTGTTTTACCAATGGCTAAAAGTTAAATAATTTGTCTCATTGATTACAATGATTGTCAGATTAATTAATTAATATTCCTCAAAAATTATCAAAAAAGAAACGTATAGTTAACATATTAATTTGTACAGTATTAACAAAGACAAATTATTCACACACGCACACACGTACACATGAACGCATATGACGTCACCTAGTTCATTTTACAAAATGAAAATCAGCCCTCCAAAACTTTATTTTTGTATTTTTATTTTTATTATAGCTTGATTCCACACCGTATATCTGGTACAAGTATGAAATTTTCAGCATGTGATATCTGTAGACCAAATTTTGCACGCCGACCATAGATATCAGGTGTGAGTCAGCAGGGGATCGAACCCCGGATCATGTGCATGGTCGGCGAGCGTCCTAACCGCTGTGCTACCGACTCACAGAAGCCATTCCCCGTGAAAGGCCATATATAAAAAAATACATGGTCTGTATTCAACTGAAGATGATATTTTTGTTTCACAGTCGAAAGGTCACGGTGTGAAATTAGACAGTGGTATTGATTTCTCATCGGAATGCAACATTCGCTACTTTTCATGATTTCATTTTAGTTAAGTGAATTTTTCAGTTTTACTCTAACCTTCCAGATTGTTGTTAATTAAGAGTAATGAGAATCTGACTGTATTCAGTCAATAAATACATCCCTGTTATGTACCTGCATTTCATAATTTCAGTAAATGTGTAGAATTAAGCGTTTATACAATGATAACTCATATACTGGAAGAACTAAGTCTACCACTTCAACACTATATTTCACACCAAAATAATTGTACTGGAAAAATAAAGATATCTCAGATGGTATTATTAACATAAGTATGTTTCACTTACCTAGTTTTTTATTATTGACTAGTTTTTACAGTAAAATTTTGTAAATGGAGGCTTTTAACTCTAAGTTTATGCTTTCACTTCACTCAAGAGTGTAGCGGTAAATAATTCCCCAAAATTATTGACCACACCAATCATCGCTGAACATTGGATGCTGACCCTCACTGTTTAAGTCGACTTGTTTAGCTGAATGCTTCCGGTCAAACATCCGAAAGGCGCTATATTCAGTTTCAAGGTCATGATGGGTTCCTGCGTCTACTGGTTATATGTTTTCGTGAATTCGTTTTCCATTGAATTTTAAAGGCTCTTTTGAACGTTTTGCTTGTTTTGGAGTATTTAGGTCAGTTTTTTGGCGAAGTTCAACAATAGAGTCCCAAGATTGTAAATGTTCCAATGACCTTGTGAATGTTCCAATGACCCTGAACGCATGCTAGTTATTGGTTGAGGAAGCTCACCATTATTCTAGCGCGAATAATTGTGCATACTGGTAAGCGACACTGAATTAATTGTCTTCTAGGAACTTTCTTTGAAAAGTTGAAACTGTCTTTGATGATTGGTTGTTATTGGTGTCGAAAGTTTAACTTTGCCTGAATATCTTCTTTCTGTCCACTTCCTGGGTGCCAGAGCGAATAAGGTTTGGGTTTTAAGAATTTATGATACCTAGATTCGCAAAGGGTTTATGGAGCTGATTCTACATAGGAGTGCTCATACACTCCTCCTCCCTATTATTCAGCGTCTATTGTTACCAGGCTCCACCATTCACACAGATGAATGGGCGGGATATAGCCAAATATCACAATTGGGATATATACATCATAGAGTGAACCATTCGAATGATTCCGTCGACCCTGTCACCGGTACTCACAATAATTCCATCGAAGGTTTCTGGGGAAGATTAAAAAATAGAATAAAAGCTATAAATGGTTTTCAAAACCAAGTTATTTTTAGTCATCTGGGTGAATACATGTGTAGAAATTGGTTCAACTTAAAAACTGAAACCCCAATACAAAATTGGGAGATATTTTTATCTCATATTAGAGAAAAATATCCTGTTTAACGTTTTTTATGCTTTTTTATGTAAATATACGTAAGATTTTATGCAAAAATCATCCTTTTTTCTGACTGGTCGGCTCTAGGTCACTTGTGCGTTCGTTCCTTGGGACTCTATTGTAGAAATTTGCCAGTTTTTTGTCACTGGATACTACTATGACGTTTACTTTTAGCCTGCAGTTCCCAGTTTTTATGTTGGTAGTTAAGGATTATGGTAAATCTGCGATCATTGAGCCAATTCACGTATACTATGCTAATATAGTAACTTTTCTCAGTAATTAAACGCCTTAACTGTTCTGCTATTGTTGGATCAAACACTGGCAGAGCAGTTACCGATTATTTGCTTAAGGTAGAACTGTGCGCTGGTTTATCATTATGACTGGCACCAATTCAGCACCTTGTTCTTATTCTACGCATTTTCAGAAGTAGCTTATCAGCCTTATTGCAGCCCTTCTAGTCCAGGTCCTGCCCCTCCCAAGCTTACCATAATGCTGAATTAAATCTCACTAATTCCAACGTTCTACAGTAAGTAAATTCTGAATCTTTTCTTAAATAAACTCTTTAATGTCGCAGTCTAGAACTCATTTTTGGTTTTCAGCATGACTGACACTAATTCAACACCATTTTCTTTTTCTAGACATTTTCAGGAGTAGATCAGAACCTACTGGTTTTACTTATCAGCTTTATTTAAGCCCTTTCAGCTCATTTTCAGTACGGACTAGCTTAACTTCAGAACAAAAAGACTTAATTTAGCACATAGTGGCAATTTTTTGAGCCTAATTTTGGAAATTACATTTGGAAACTGTAGTACAATGTCACTGCTAATCCGTCAAGTTAGGTCCACTGGTAGCACCCTGTAAATAAGCAAAATAAAATATCAGTTGATGAAACATTGTGCTCATCCCATTCTCAGCATTTACATTTAGAAAAGTTTGCTTACATAACTGCCACTGTTATATCCCCTGCTATATTTTCCATTTGCCTAGAAATAACAACAATGTTGTGATTACTAGATGTTGTCTTAACGTTAACCTATAAAACGAAGCGCGCGTTTAACAGTATTACCTGAATTCCTTTCTTCAGGTTACACCTTTGGACACGATCTTTCAAATTATGAATGTACGATTTCGTGGCCTAATCCATTATGTCACCAACCTTCTCGATGTCATCAGTTGGTCGCTACAGAAATAAGTACTTCATTAATGAACCTGGCATCTCGTGACTGAATTTCCAACATCTGAATACCCCTAAATTCCTTGATTTAAATGGTGTAGTAAAATCATCACTAAAATCACAGTAGGGTCGAAAGCGTATCCTATCTTCACTTTCCATTTCAACAATATTCTCCCGGTTTACCTGAGGCCAAGATTACATTGTCCGGAGAATAAGAAGTAAATATGACGTTCAGATAAGTTAACTTTCCTTTGCTAAACTTAACACCTTTAGTATTAGCTTCTTTAGGTACATGCTTGACACCTGTACTTTTCATTAAGTGCACGTGCTCAACATAACGCTGACCTGCCTGCTTAGCCACAACATATCCACAGTGCACAAACTGTCTGGTCATGCGCATATAGAATTCAAAGGGAAATGCACTGAATCCCTCTAATAGCCCATGCAGCTCGACGTCATCCACTGTACGTTTCAGAAAATGAATATTGTAAACAATATGTTCATCTGCGAAACAGTACAGGGGGGAGGCAGAATGTTCCTGAGTAGGCGAGACCCAAATATAGTAGCTTTTTAGAAGGACCAGGGTATTTCAGTACACACTGGGTTCACTTCAAGCAGACAAAATGTTCATTTACCGTAAAAAGACATTATTGGCGCGTTGGTTAGACTTTGCTGAGAATTGTTGCAAGATTGGTATTTTAAACGTCCCAAGCTTACTAAACTATACCTCCAAAAGTGCATTCATACCTCACAAACTTATATTCCATAGGGCCTGAATCAAGCCGTTAAGATGTGTTGGATTCCTTTTAAAGAAATAATGAACAATTTAGTTGTTATCTTCATAAATGTATCAAAAGCTTGCTTAAGTTGCACCCACGTATAAACTACACAACTAAGCATTATTCTTTGGAATATAGCCATTACATCAGACAATATAGATGACACATTTCGTGAAGTAGAGCCTGCAGGAGTATCTTGTAACGTCATGTAATGGTTTTAACAATGACTAACGAACACAATATTATAATTTCAAGTAGATGAATAATAGCATATATTTCAGTGCTCATAAACCACTGTTGTGACCTAGTACATTCAATTGATTTATGCTGACCTAATATGCACAAATCCCACAGGTCACTAAACTGACAATTTAAAAAAGTGGATCAGTTAATACATACATATATGTCCTAATTAAAGACATATTATATGTTTAGGAATTGTAGTTGAATTATATTCGCCTAGTAAGCAAAAATGCATACATCCTATTTTGGACTTAAAATAAATGCATCAAAATTGTTAATTTATATTCACTTGCTAGACATTCTTATACATCTCAATGTACTTTAAATACCAAAAATGCATCCAAATAGGGTGTGACTGTCACACTACACTCACACCAAAAAATTAACACGCCATTATATTATGGTAAGGTAAGCCTGAAATTAAACTGACTGTAAATTTCCGTGTCAAAATAAAAAGACTACCGCTTTAACTTATATTTTAGACCAATAGGAAGCCAGCTAGCCAACAGCCAATCAAAATCTGCCTGTATCGATTTTCCAAGCTTCCATGCCATTTGGTACTCCATCGTGTCACGTTCGTGCACGATCACTTGCCAGCTAAGCAATCATCTCGCACTCCAATTTTGTCACGCAATATATCTCGTAATTTGGAAGATCAATTCTTTTGTTTTGCTTTGCCTTTGGTCTACGCGTAACGAATGCTATAGAAGTTGTTGGTATTAGATCTTGCCTAAGTATAGTGCCTACTATCCGTGCACGTCAATACCGTCAGCCTCTAAAGACCGTCTCCCCTTTTCCTGCAATAAAGTCTCTAGTTTCGCGCTTATATTAAATAAACTAAGAAGTCGTATGTCTCCTTGAACGACACAGTAGCTTGGCTGTAGGTGAAATCCTGACGCTCTTATCTTGACTAAGTTTCAGGGATGCGTATCAATAGCAGCGCTTCTCCCAAAAATTATCTCTAGACGAAATGCTTTCAAACCTAGGAATCTAGACGGCTTATTGTTAAAGATTTCACCCAATGAGTAGCGGAATAATGGGAGTCTAGAATACTTCTTATCAGTCACGATGATTCATAGTCGCCATCCAATCTCTATTTTTATGTATATGGCACCAATGACCCATCTATTTTTGAATTGCTGAGCACTTGTGCTAAAATTGTAACTTAATCCATATACAAATGAAAACTTAGCAGTCCTTCTGCTTATCCGCATAAACACCCTCTTGTAAATGTATTCGGATTGACGCGTCAGTCCAGCGTAAGGTTAGGCAAATGATTGAATTTTCTTTTTAGAACAAGCAAAACTACTTCATCGAATGAAACCAGTTGTAATAATTCTATCAAGACGCGTGTCAATAGGAAAATTAGCTGTAGCTAGAAGACAACTTTAGATACCAATAACTACCAACCAGCGAGCGACGTCGAATTATCCAATGAGATCCACGAACGTAGTTCAATGTTGTATAGCGCTTGATTCATTTCAATGCGTGCCCTTACAAGGCTACGTTTGCAACTCGAATAGGACAGTGTCTTTCAGTATTGCCTGGACTTAGGTTTGCTTCGAAAGGAGAGAAGTTTTTCGTGTGGCGGTGTAATGACTGTAATAAGCTATACTAGGTCAACTGATGTTTTTGTACATCGTTGTGTAATATGCTGGAAGCGAGTTAGTATCAGAGAGGGTAATATTTCGTAGGCAATTTTTTTGCTTGGCTGCATCTCTCCCTACCCCAGAGTTTGTACATTTGCAATTAGTGGGTACTGAAACAGCCCGTGAGAGCCGCTGCTGCTGAGACGGAGAACAGCCTCGTCTCAACAGTTCAGTGTTATACCTTTGGTATACCAGCACTGCAGAGACACCGCCTCATTGAAAATGGACAGAATTACTTCGTTGTTAGGTGGGGAGGACGTAGTAGTCCATGTAGATGAGACAGTGTTGGTGAAGAAGAAATATAACCGCTGTCGTCAGAGAGCGAACAACATTTGGGTCATAGGTTTATACGAAACGTCCCTCCGTTAAGGATTTGTTGAATGAATAGCAGACAGTAAGGCGACTACTCTGGTACCTATTATAAAGCGACTTGTGAAACCGGGAGCAATTGTACATACCGACGAGTAGAGAGGCTATGATTCATTGTCATCCCTGGGATACATTCATCACAGAGTGAACCACTCCAGTGATTTCGTGGATCCAGTTACAGGGACTCATGCAAATTCCATTGGAGGATTTTGGGGTCGATTGAAAAATAGAATAAGGGCTATAAATGGATCTCAAAAAGATCTCATTTATAGTCATTTAGATGAATATATGTATAGAATGTGGTGCGACTTCTCTATTGACAGTCCCATGCTGAATTGGGAAATGTTTCTCTCCCATGTTCGGGAAAGATACCCATTGTAACCGTTTAATCATTTTTTATGCATTTTTCTATTAATATAGGTTTCCGCTTATCATAAACGAGTCTTTCATGTGATTGGTGGGTTCAAGATCGTTTGCTGATTGGTTTCTCCTGGTGTCGAAAGTTTAACTTTTCCCATTTGGTCTACGCGTATAAGATCTTGCGTTAGTATACTCCGTACAGTTCACGAACGTCGATAACGTCAGCCTCCAAACTGGTAAGCTTAACCGCGAACTTCATCTTCTATATATACGCAGATGAACCCGGTGAGTTCGTTCCTTTTGTATTTGTTGGGTGAGGATAAACGTTATCGCGTTTTAAATTTACCACGCTTCAGGTTTTCTCGTCTTTCATCGGCTAGTACAGTGGCGGTCTATTGGATTTTTGATTCGTCCTAAGTAGGTGCTATCGTATGCGGCTTTGTGTGGTTATTATGCGTGGTTTGCAAGCAACTTTGATGACTATAAATGTAACATTTGACTATCCTAACTTTGTTTCACTGTTTCTTATACAGATACAATGCTCTTTTCGTTAGAAACTCCCTTGAAACTGGTAGTCTGGTATCCTGTATTTCTTGCGAATTAACTGTGGCAATAATGTGCTTCGCTAACGAAACCTTTTTCTAGAATTTCATTGCAGGTAATTAGTGCGAGCGGAAGCAGCACATATGTAAGAAGCTGCGGACGCATTAGTAGACTCAAGAGACGAGGAACTTATATATTGCTAACAGTGACAACCATTTTCACATACCAGTATGTGGCTACGTTCACATGCAGAGGAAAAATCGGCAAATGAGACATTGTATAGTAGTGAGACAACTTTGTGGAACTCTCATCTAGCCTCTATGTTTCGCTCTAATATTTTTGTCCCTCAGACCACCAACAAAGTATTGATAAATGTATTCTTGTAGTATGATTCCATGACACAATTACTGGCAGTTAATGATATTGTATTTGCGTAAAATTCATGGTATTTTCTGCACCATTAATGTGCTCCACATTTCAAAAGAAGTGTAGACTATGATGACTGAATTTATTGAATACTTCAGTCATGCATGTTAATCATGTAAATGCTTAATTTACGTAAGTGAATTTAATCTGTATCACTTTTAGGAATGTCGAGTCGTAATGAGGTCTGTCAGTTAGTTGAATTCAGTGGAAACAGATGTAGTCGCATTTGGACAAAGACATCCGAAAACCACTGACGAGTATTTCGCGACTTATGACCAGATACATTTGCATAATCAGTTGTAGTAATTGATTCTGCATACAACAGCAAGTGAAGGTAAGTTCGCTCATTCACTTATAACCTTGCAGATATTCTTTTTTCCAGTTCGTGATATCGGATAACTTCGGATGTGGGCATACAGTTCTGTTTACTTGAATTGCGAAGAATTTAAAGGTGACGCAATTTGAACACTGGGCGGTTTCCGTAGAATAATGAGAGATACTTCCCAAACGAAAACTTTCATCTTTGACTGTGTAAATCTCATGCATGTTAATAAACCTGTTTGCATTGCAGTGAAATAAAATTTTCTATCCAATATTCCTGTGTTCTACTTGATATACTTGCAGTGGGAGTACGGCATGCCGGACCGGTACTCTCTAGGATATGAACTCGTCACTATACGTAAGTGTAATTCTGTAGGAACACTATCGATCGATATAAGTGGTGAATTATAAGCGCTTTAGTCAAGCCTAAACATCTGCCTAAAGTTACACGATTTCGTCTCCCAGTCCTAGGTAAATCCGTAGGGACCAATGACAAAAATACCTAACTTACATATTTGAAAAATAAGAATAGAACTTGGGCACTGCAGTTGAGTTCGATTTCGTATAAAGTTAAGTGTATTCAAAAGTTGTGCATTAAAATTATTTCACTTAAAGCGTGATGTCAATCCATATGATTACGGGTGTTAACGTATAGTGTAAGTTGAAGTGTACACGAGACAAATAATTGAAAAGATTGAGCTGTAGCAATCGTAGTAAGGTTTCGCTTATGTTGAATTATGCCAACAATTACTTTCTCAAGTCTCATTGATCAGTGAGGCCTCCATCTCGTCATGATGACAAATTTAGTTTCACTCAGATAGAATAAGAAAAGTATGGTAAGCAGGATGTTAAATATATTTAATGAAAAATAATAACAAGTAAATGTCTTTGCACGATTGTTTTTCGTAATTATTTCGGCGATGTCGAATTGCTGTGACCAGGTTGATTGACGTTTCCGGACATCTGCAAATAAGTGAATAAAGTGTATTATTTAAATCGCTGAAGTTGAAAAAAAGATAAACGCCTTATATTTGCCTACCTTTGCTGAAAAAATGTTAATTCTCCTTTCTCATTCTTTGGTCATGACAGCATCCTTCTGTAGTTTAAACTGTCACACACATTGTCCATCTTCTAAAGTATAGCACCAAGCAAATAATAATAATTTAATAAGTCGTATAAACAGGTGTTTACAAAGAATGCATGCCATTTCTGCAGGCGCAATAAGTTATGTCGTAAATTGCAATCGTGAAGTATCATAAATTAATACTTTTTCAAAAGTTTAGATTGTTCAATTACTGTACAAGCAATTAGAACAGGTTATCATAAATGTTAAAGTGTAAACCCTTCACAATGAACACTATATTTGCCGAAGTGCTATGCCCTCACGTAATTAAAAGCTATTTCAGGAGGAGAACAACGTCCTGATAAACTGCAAAATGGCATAAAATACAATTATCGATAATGTGTCATTGAAAGTCCATCTACAAGATATATACGGCAAGTGTCTATGAAGTCCTTGGAATGGTAGTATACCTTTACAATGTTTAATGCTAATCATATCGGTGTAAGCATGGAAACTATGACGTTTTCGATGAAAATGCAGCTTGGTTTAAACACTGGTGTTGTCGTGTTGCTAATCAAAGCAACCCAACTTTAAGCAAGCCACTAATAGGCACAAAGAGTAAGTCTCAGCTTTAATAAACGCTTATCCAGTTACGATAAAATGGAGTCTAATAGTGCGTAAATAAAAAGAGTATGGTGTAGTAGATAAGCGATATTTCAGTGACAAGTAAATTGAAAGATCTGCAAGCTTGAAATTCCTAAGAAAACCTGACATGTAAGATCTCTCATGAGTTTCCGTAGGGCCCATGGAGTAGTATTGATATTTTGGCATCATTCTGAACTTTGGAAAGATGATAAACAAATGTAAAAGGTAATCATCATCGAAACTGCAGTAATATTTTCTAGCTGTTCGGAATTTTTCCTTTGATGCAGTTTCTTATCAATATCCTATCATGGACAGCGTTTCCGTAAAAGACACGTGCAAATTAGAAAGTCTACAAAGGGCGTTTACTAAACGTCTAGTAGGTGAAAATCTTTGCATTTCTTACTACGAGAGATGTAACATATTCGACTTGGAACCCTTATGGGTCAGACGACTGAAGTTCAAGCTAAAAATTACATTTAGGATTGCTAAAGGGCTTATATATTTCCCCCACAATGACTTCACCTAAGAAATATAACCTCAGAAATAAATCTTCATCTTTTAAAGTGCCTCGCTGTCATACAAAATACAGATCAATTTCCCTCACTGTGAGATACCGTTGTATTTGGAACCGTCTTCCGACTGAAATTAGAAACAGCTCTACCCCAAAAACCCTCTCATCTCTGCTGAAAAATATTTTATCAACAACGGGTTAGAAGTGGTATGAGACAAACTAAAAATTAGAGATCTAATACGCCACTCCACTGACCCTCACTGTTAGCTCCCGAAGTCTGTGTTCTCTATGTTTGACTCTACCTTCACTATGATTGTTTCCACAACCCTAGTCACTTCTTCTCGATCAGCCTTAAATTTTTATTATTTCTTCAATCAGATATTTTCGCATATGTCCGTGATAACATTGTATTATTAGTATTTCATTATGCTAAAAGCTCAGTCTCAAGTTCCAGATGCAACTTTACTGAAGACGACTGGTATCAAAATGTCTCTGGAGACTGCTTAATGCTATACGTAAGCACTGTCTGCCTCTACGCGAATTAAGGCCCAAATGGTGGTAGTCTAAATAATCACCTGAACGGTGAGTTTTAAATAATAATGAATCTTATCTTACTGTTCAATAACTATAATCCTGTGAAGTGAAATTTTTCGGAACAACATATTATAACTTACTACTACTATGTTTAATGCTGCACGATTATGCCCTGTTTTTCGAAATTACATTTCTTTATATCTAAAATATAGACTATGGTAGCCTATTTTCCTTATATTTTTATTATTTTCTCCTCCGAAATGCTGTCACAGAAGAAACATACATGATATTCTTCTGAAAGTAGTCATTCTTACCATGACTTTGAATTAGTTGAGGAATGAATATTTTAAAGAGGTTTTTGGCATATTATTTAAAAAATAAAAATGAAGCATTTCGCCAGGGCCTTGCACAAAAAAGGTGGGAATGTGGTGACTGCTATTCAGCGGATATGATGGTGGGGACATACGAGAACCACCCTTATCTGTGGGACAGCACTCTATTGCTAAGGCTCCTGAGTTCGAATGGCTTCTGCAAAATAAGAGAATAAATATATATCAGAAGTATTATTGTGATTAATTTTAATGACATTTATTCTTAGACTTTGTGTATAATAACCCTATTGTTGGTCCCATATTGGTGCAACAATAAAGGATTCTCGAATCACCAATCTGTATTCTGTTTTTTCGCATTGGTAATCGCACATTGTTGCTGAAGGTCTTCTAAGGACACCATTAAGTCCAGTATAGTAGACCTGGACATTGACAGTTTCCGACAGCTCCTGGAATTATTCGCTGTATTTGTTGGCAATTCGCCCTTCCTCGTGTCTGCAAGTTTTCTTTGGACGAGTGTTATTCGGAACTTCTTTGGATCGTTTGGTAACGTTCAGTAATGCTTGGGCCAAAGAAAGGACGAAGCGTTTTGGAAGCAGACAGGAAAGTAAACAATGATGAGTTGCCTGTTACTTGTACTGATGTGTATGATGCTCAGCATGATATCATTGATGTTCATGTTTCACCGTTGTAAACTTCTGAAATCTGAGCCTCGGTACTTTGATGAAAACCCAGCGTATTATCCACAGTTTGTCAACGAGTTTGAGATTATGTTGAGTGATTTTGTAATAAATGACGAAATGAAGTTGATGTATTTGTTGAGGTACTGCACATGTGTTGCTGTAAGAGCTATACAGTTCTGCTAGTTTATGTCCCCAAGCGAAGGATACACTGAGGCCGCCAGAATATTATGTCAAAGGTTAGGGAGGCCATTTATGATATCCAGGAGTGTTTTTGAGACCGTTAAGTGTAATGGTGCGCAGTTAAACGACAACTCCGAGGAGCTCGCTAAGGTTTTGCATAATTTAATGGTGTATATAAATGCTCTCATTTCTCTTAATTGTGTGTATGAATTGACCCCGAGTTCTGTGCTTGAGACAATCGCTAAGAGATTACCCGTTCGTTTACAAAGAAAGTTCATAAAAATCACCTCCCGTTTAGAAGAGGATGGTTTAGAACCAAAGTTAGATGATATTTTGAGACGTGTGAAATACAGTGTCAACCAAGCTATGAGCAAGTTTGCTAGTATATTGCATCTCAACCCTAGAATAGAGAAGTCAGAGAGCAAACCGCAATCAATGATGATGAAGGGGCCTCAGAGAGGTGGATATCGAGAAGGCTGTATGGTGTCTAGTAATGCATACAAACTTCGCGAGCGTGACAGCTTTCGTGGGATGTCCCCAACAGATACGATACAGGTTGCGAGACAAACACGGTTGTGTTTTATCCGTTTGCAAGAGGTGCATACAAAAGCGAACTGTGACTCAGTGTGCAGGTTTAGTGGTTAACTAAATGTGAAGTTAGCGTCATCAAGTTCTGAATCCGAATCATGTGACGATGATGGTGCGGTGAAGACGCCTGTAGTTGTAAATGGTAAGCCATTTTTGAATAGCGTGTTACAGGCGACACTGCAGTTTGTGCAGAAGAAAAGGTCACTGTTTCAGAGTCCAGTTCTGACTCCACAAGTTAATATAGTATTACTAGTCAGAATAAGGGTATGAAGCCTATAAGGATTCATGAGAAAGAACCTAAGTCATCTACTGCTGTTATTAAAGAGGTTGAAAATGATGAAGTCGATCATACAAACGGCGATAAAGTGGATATTTGTGGCAATGGTCATGATAGTGCACATTTTTCGTTGGCTGATCATGATAAGACGAGTGGAATACCTACTACTATTGAGTTGAACAAAGGTTCTGTCCAACTTGAACGTGAAGTAGAATTAAAGGCAGATGCGGTTGTGGAAGGTGTAGATACTCATGAGACAGTCAGTTTAAATGACCCACGTATAGCCCACTTATCACAGATGTTAATGCTAAGCCGGAGATAATCACAAAAGTTAGCAGTGGTGGTAATCCTGTGGTTAGACAACCTTTCAAAGTCGAACAACAACAGATTCTGATGCACCGCTAAGTTCACCAACTTGTGTCAGTCAGTCGTCGTTTGTGTTGTCATGCATAGTGAAAGTGCCGTCCATGAACCCATGTGTCTTATGCTGTGATTATGCTAGTAATGGTCCGTTTGAAAGGGCGAATGCCAATGGTCAGTTTAGTGAGGATAGGCCTACTGTGTATGAGAGGGTAACTGTTAAACCGACTTGCACGAATGAAGGCCTTTCAGGCTTCAAGTTACTATTTGAATGTTATTATCTTTGGTGTAAATTACTCTATGCCTTCGCTTGGTTGGTCAGATACGTCATATGTCTGTTAGTTATCTATATTCCACGATACGATGTCATGGGAGTGTTACCATTCAGAGTTGAGCATATAGATGATTGAAGGAGGTTAGCACATGAACTCTGCGACAGTTTTCCAAATTAGGGCGTCAGCATGAGAAGGGTTGTAGGCGTACTGCTGTAAGTCCTACAGTTCTTCAAGGGTAGTACATCAAAGCACAGTTCATCGTACTTGGTGTTATCTTGTACATATATTCATGTTGTGTGTGATCTAGCATCATCTTTCATCTATCTGTTGGTTAATTTTAATTGTGTTCGGACCTCTTTCCACTTGCATCGTCAACCTGAGGAGAAATGTAGGCGTACTGCTGTAAGTCCTGCAATTCCTCAAGGGTAGCTCGTCAAGGCATAATCCACAACATTTGATGTAATGATTGTACATATATTTGTGTTAAGTACTAGTGTGGGTTTCAATTCATCTAATTGTTGGTTAATTTTATAGTTGTTCCATTGTGTGAATCATGTTGTAATGTTATTGTAAGTATTTCTGAAGTTGTTTCTAGTCTTCAGCACTTGTGAACGAATCGAGTGGTGTTAGAATCATTGTACGCGATTTGATACGGCGGGGAGGGGGACTATGCCAGAATGACATGAAGCAGCCAACACTCCGAGAACCAGATCAGTGCTGGTGCTTTCGACAGAGAGCGAACGGAGTTCCGATCACTTAGGACGATCCTACATGCCGGGGAGGCATACTGCCGTGATGTAGTGTGCTTGTTGTGTGTTGGGGATTTTTGTCTTGTTTTCCATTTTATCCTAGTCCCGGTTGGCCCAAGTTCCCGCGTTGGCAGTTCAGTTCAAGGTTATCGCCAGTATGGCTCGTATTGCACCGGTGGGTCGTTGTTTAACATATCCGTTCATATGAAGTTCAGGCTGAAATTGTCTGTCACGTCCAAGGTCATTGGAAGAGTTATGCACCTAAAGGTCATTTTCGTCCCTGTTAGTCGGCCATGTTATATATATATTTATTCCTGTTTATGCAGGAACATACCAATTATACAGGCATGGATAAGTTATTATATAAATTACACATATTTCGATGTATGTTGGATTGCAGTTCCGTAGCTGTTCGTTTACAAATTAGTTTTTACGTTTATCCTGCAGTTATTCACAACTTATCTTGATGCGCATTGCTCAAAATGTTGCGTTTCACCTCATTTTCGTTCCTTTTGCTGTTAAAATGAGTTATTTAGTTGGTTTCGAAAGTTTTTACCACCAGGTCAGTACATTCCTTTCATTATAATTGTCTCATACATTACTTTCATGCGTAGTCTCAATGTTTAGTTGTTCTTCAGCTATGTATGAATTAGTACTGTGTAGGAGTTTTGGAAAATATGCACCTGTACGCGTTTGGGTGGCAAAAGCTGTTGCTTGCAGGTTTTGTTGCTGGCTCATTTGGTTAGTTAACACGTAGAAATCTGGTAAACTAATGTCTTTCATGTTCCTGTTTACAGCATGCAACAATCTGCGAGTCAGTCTGGTGAAGACAGCACGATCAGAGTTGATATTAGCAAGGGTTTCGAAGAGCATATTAAACCTTGAGAATTTAAAACCTGGTTCGAAGTTGAAGAAGCTTTGAACCTTTTCTGGAAAGTGAATATACCCGCAGTGTGTCTATTGTCAGTTAAAAAACCAGATATATTGTAAGAGAATCTTAATCAAGCAAGGTTGAGCCACATGAGAAGTGGGAATCTGTTGTGCTTGTATATATTTTGGGGAAAAAAGGAAACTGGGAAGCTATGAGAAACCCCCTGAAGTATAAGTGTTACCTATGCCTATTAATGCTTAATGCACTAGATCCAAATACATGAACTATGACTGCCTGTAGCAAAGCCAGTTTTAACAGACTTTGAGTGTGTTGCAAACGGCTTAAAAAGCGGATAACATGATGATCGGGTCAGTGTACGAACTATCTCAGTTAAAGGTAAGACTTTAATTAGCAAGAATAACGTTTCGGGTTGTGATCCTTAATCGGTGGTTTTCTCTAAGTTACAACAAGCTGGATAACTGATTATTATTCGCGGTGAAAACCTTGGTTGAATACAGATTGCTTGTTTCGGTTCAAATGATGCAATCCTTTTTTGGATGTTTGTGATTTTTTTGTTGGTATTTTTGGTGATTTTTAAGGAAACTTTAAATAAATTTTCCTTGAAGCAATGGTCTTTTTCTTAGCGAAACATCTGTTGATGTGAATAGAGGATTAGGCAGCAAAGTAGAATGTTGTGATTGAGAATCGTAGTCGTTGTATTGCGGATTAATATCGCACGTCTAACTGTTATAACTCTGTGGATTTACCTTTTTCTTATGATACATAAGGATATCTATAAATCGTAAGCACTGTCTTCGGTTAATTTCTTTTTACTTCTTAAGTGACTGCAAACAGTGCCTCATTTGAGTTGATGGGATGAATACCTCTAAGCGCATTTGTGGAGATAAGGGCATATTTACTTTATTCGACTAGAAGACGAAATTTTTACTGAGAAAGTTCTCAGAATTTCTACTTTTACTTTGTTATTCAAAGATAAAGTTAAGTTGTTCATTAATGTAGCAGCTGTATGAGATTACCTTCGGCGGGGACTATTTTAATATAGCTACATAGCTTAACGTAATGCGTTATAGAAGTGAGCAGCGTACGTTGATTGTGTCTACATACATATAACGTTGTATAACTGGTCAAATCGTGGTTCTTACATACTAGTTAGTCTTACAAATAATGAATGCACCTTACAAACGCTTACTTTTATTTGCATACCTAGCTCATAAGCATTATACCTGCATGTGGTATACATTTAGGGCTGATACGCTGTGTGATGAGTTCTGTGAAACATGGTACTGTCATGATGAAAGCAAGAAGAACAGCTCAAGCAGGATAAAGTGGCGTCATTAAAGTCTAGTAATAATAACAACCTACTTAGATCCCAAAAACAGTACTTACAATACAGCATTTATCACAGTATTACATCTGAATTACTTTAAATATAAATTAACCACAGGATTTTGTTCACATTTACAGTATTAAGTCAAAAGAATTCGAGAAAGGATTACAAATATAAGAATAATAACAATGAAGCCTGATGGGATGGGGATGGGGAGAATGGTTTATTCACTGGTGTAATGAAGGTTAGTTTGTTTGTCCCTGACACTATTTCCATCGTATAAAATACGTGCCAAATTTGGTATCGTGGATGTTTTATACTAAAACGTGCACGCATGCAGTCTTTTGAAATGACTTCCTGTTTTACGTGAGGAGACGCAAGGTGAAAGCTGAGGGCAAGTAAAGTGGATGCTCACAATCTGTTACAATCAAGTGCCCATCGTCAATGACGACTGCAAGGATATGGCTCAAATGGAAACCACCCTCCCTACTGACAGTCTTCAGAGTTCTACGAAGTATGGCATAGTATTTTCCAAGCAATACAGAGAAGATTAAAGTTTTTACAATGTACTCTTGTGTAGAAACGGACGCGAAATCCTATGAATGATCAAAGTAACAACCTCCTAACACAATAGTGAATCTCCATTTGACTAACTAAGCTTAACATGCGTTGATTCGAATTTACATATTACAAAAGCTCATAGTATAGCGAGGCGCTGAAGAAGTTCAGAAGAAGTAGAAATGAAGAGTGTATAAGACATTTTCTTAATTTACAGAAGAAAATTTTGATGAAGGGTATTAGCGTTTGTTTGACAGATTGACATTTTCACTGACTTCACATTCCGCAACCTTGATATACCTGAAATATGAAACACAACATGAAGTTATGAAAGATAATTTTATATATATAGTATTCATTGATTCTATTAATACTAAGTAAAGTTCTCATACAAATAAAAGTACTTGTAGTCCACAACTGATCTTTATATTGAAGACGTATGCATAAATAGACCTCATAAGTTCTGCGGTATTAGAGGATTATACTCAAATCTCGAGATAAATTCTGAATCAACCATATTGTTGAGACGTCATTCTCTTATCGAGTTCACACTAAATATGTCTACATTAAATGAGGTATTGGAAATGTGTAACTCAATAATTGATCCACAATCTCAGTAATGTCTTGTGAGCATAGTTTTCTGAATCCTACAGAAATTATATTCTGGTATTTAGGAATGTGCAACCACCAAATGTAGGCTGAACATGCCTCAACTCTAAGCAACTATGCAGAGTGTTAATAGCATGGAGAAATAACTAAACACACACCAGTTGTGTTGATGAGGATAACAATGTCATATGATGCGACCTAGACATTCAATCATGACACTACATCTGTACTCCTTTATGTAAATGGAAATGTCAGGAGAAATTCATCTCCACTATTGGTGATCAAGAACATTGCATGTTTAAGTTTGCGGTGTCAGTGGGAATGGTATAACAGATGGTAGATTAATAAATAATAGAGCCAACTAGATTTAGTTCTCATAATCAATACAGTACATGTGTTTACTATTACTATACACTGAATTAATGCACTAGGTGAAACAGTGAGGAAAATTAAAATTACCTTCTCATATGCACTGCACTTGCCACAATCACGAGAACCACCTACATTTGCTAACTTAGCAGTCAGCTAAGCAGACAATGGCACAATATTAATAAAGGTATCTTTTATACATTGAATTCACATAACCTATATTATGCTGCGCCAATCAGTGTAAATATATATTAAGTCCACTTAGACATAACCCTGCAAATTACCATAATTCCTGTCGAAACACATACAGTGAAAGACACATCTATATGATAACTTGTGCTGCCACAAAAGGTTCTGTTAGCATTTATAGGTGATTCCCATGTACTGATACCATTCACTTATCAAACAGTACTGTTCTTCACATGAAAATAGGCTGCATTGATATAGTGAGATGTAAAGTCTACACTGAATGATACTATGCCGAAAAAGGCAGCTTCTACATGAAGTAAACTACTTGTGTAGATGACACTACTCCCTAACTATTTCATCTTCCTCATCTCATCTTCCTTCCTGGGCAACACCATCAACAGCAACAACAACAACAACTGACAACAATCAGCATAAATGGGAGGAACCTGAAAGAAGCAACTTCCTTTACCTACCTGGGAAGCATTGTTTCAACTACAGGCGGAACTGACGAGGATATCAATTTATTTTTTAATTTTTTTATTTTTGGTTACAGCTTGATGCCACACCGTATTTTCAGTACAGATATGGAATTTTCAGCATGGATATCGGTAGCCCAAATTTCAGGCCGACCATAGATATCGGGTGTGCGTCGGCAGGGGATCGAACCCCGGACCATGTGCATGGTCGGCGAGAGTCCTAACCACTGTGCCACCGACGCACAGGATCGGAAAAGCAAGACAAGCTTTCACTACTCTCAAGTCTGTGTGGAGGTCAACAACACTCAGCATCAAAAACAAGATCCGGATTTTCAACTCCAATGTGAAGTCAGTGCTACTATACGGATCAGAGACTTGGCGCGTCATAAAGAACATCTCAAACAAACTACAGACCTTCAATAACAGTTGTCTTCGCTCAATACTCAAGATCAGGTGGCCAGAAAAGATCAGCAACAGGGATCTTTGGGAACGAACCAACCAGGAACTGATTGTGAAACAAATAGGCAGGAGGAAATGGAGATGGATTGGCCACACTCTGAGGAAACCAGCAAGTGACATCACTAGACAAGCCCTTGAGTGGAACCCGAAAGGGAAGCGGCGAGTTGGTCGTCCAAGGGTGACTTGGAGGAGGTCATGTGAAGAGGAGATGAAAACGTGTGGGCAAACTTGCAGCCAGGTGAAGACTCTAGCAGAGAACAGAACGCAATGGAGACGCACGGCTGAAGCCCTATGTTCCTGTAGGAGTTAAAGGATACAATAACACATTATAGCGATATTTTGACACAGTCAACCTGAAACATTAATCATTGTAACCCATATACTAAGAGTGTGTTGCAGTCAGATCACATGACGCAGACACCAACATAACTAGCAAGGAAATGAGAATTTCTATCAGTCCAGAAAACACATAACACAATTTTATTAAAAATAATTCGCAAAAATTTGACCGAGTGAAATTTCAAGCAACATGCCGGGTACGTCCAGCCATGAATGGATATGTTGAACAATTCCACACGGTTGCGATGCGAGCTGTAAAACCTGTTATAACAGCATGTAAAGCGACTTGAGACAATATCAGGCAAAACTGAAAGCACAAACACAAAATTGTTTTGTTGCCGGGCACAGGATGGAGTCACTGACAAAATTCGAACGGCGTCAGGACAATTTCAGTGGAACGTGAATACCACTAAGGGTCACAGTGTGGTGGGAAAAGGGCACGAAAATAAAGTTTTGTAAGTGAGCCAACAAAAGTCACTACCTTCTTGGGAGCAACAGTATCTAGACAAGGGTAACATTCCTGTAAAATAGGGACACTACAGCCTCCAGGGAGTCAGTGGTAAAATATTCATCCCAGTGACAGAGTCGAATGAGTTCTTGGACTAATCCCCTGCCTGTATGTTTGTAACTACGACATATCAAGCTCCCTGAATCCTGTTTGTTTCCTGTATTTAGTGGTGGGAAAGGCAGAGAGCAGAGTACCATTCTATGGTCACTACTGGAAAATCTGTTACCAACATAGGTGGAGACTGGGATTGTGTCATGACAAAACACAAGGTCCAACATGTTGTCACCACGAGTAGGTGTTTGGACATGTTGCTGCCATCCATAAAAATCGATAGTGGCAAGTAATTCGTCGAAGCGTTGGGGGTCGGAACTACTTGACCGATTTACTTCTGGAAGATTGAAGTCCCCTGAAATTATTTTGTAATTAGTACTAAACGATGAGGCGTGTGCGAATGATTTAGCTAATAACGCATCAGTTTCTTTGGTTGAGCTTAGTGCTCGATAAACACAGCCTATGAGAAGCTTGTACTTATCTCCTTGCAAGACGACCCAGAGTGAATCAGGTACCTCGTTCGGTATTTCATCTTCCACCTTACCGGCTACGAATGAGTTATGTATATATATGAGACATCCTCCACCACACTTGCTGTCTCTATTTGCACGGTGTACAGTGTAATCATCTATGCCTATATGCACATCAAGTACAGAGCATGAGCACCATGATTCAGTAATCATAGCTACAGTAGGCTTGGCGATAAATAATAATGTCCTTCGTTCAGATATCTTATTGGTTAAAGAACGTGCATTAATTAGAAATATCGTGAATAAGTCACGGGATACTACAAACTGCCTTAAGATATCACCGTAACCTAATTCTGTTTGTGCGTCAGCAACGCAAGAGTTTATGAATGATGGGGGGTCGGACTGGGTGTCTGTACATCGGCGTTAGAGTGCAGTGAGGTGGTCCCAGGTGCCATGGGTCGTACCAGTGATTCGGGACACTTAGAAAATTTACTATGTGTTCCTGGATATAAGGATAGTAGATGTTGGGCCTGAGTTGACGGTTAAAGAGCATAGCATCAAAAGGTCTACCCATCCATGTGCTATTCGTCATACCGGTACACACCTTCGTGCTGGTTTTATAACTTAAAGGAAATTGAGAGGAAAGGTGCTTTGGTTGCAAGACTTTGGGGGTTTTGGGGCATGACTTTCTATAAGGTGGTGCATGCTGAAAACCTCCAGATATACTTGTGTTTCGAGAGTTTTCCGTAACCGGTGAGGGTTTGTTGACACTCTTACTCTCAGCAAGCTTATTGAATACAAAGTATTCTTCCCCATCATTAGTCTCGACCCGGCGAAACTTTCTCATCGTGGTGAGGTTACCACGTTTGAGCAAGAATTTCTTAGAACAGCTTGCAGCAGTTCTACCCATTTTCACATCTTTCGGTGAGGCGTTATTTACAGGGGTACTGGTATCTAAATCAGTTCCTAGTTCCATTTGAAAGCGTGGTTGTTGTGTAGTTTGCTGAATGCTAATGTCAGCATTAGGTGACTGTTGCTGTGCACGATCCTTTTTTGGCAAATCTAAGCTAGAGGAGGTGACCAGGTTATTACTACGCATTATTCTGTACTGACGCGGTGTTTTATCCTGAGCCATGGTTATAGACTTATAACTGCTATTCAGTCTTAGGTGATCCTGACATTTAGTAAACTTACTAGCATCAAGGGAATTACTGAATTTAAAAATGATGGGACAATTAGTCTGGTTAGACTTTTTACGAAGTCTTTTGCATTCACATGGAACACTAGCCATGCCGCAACAAATCAGGATTTTGTGTTTTACAGTCTTCAGAGGAAGAGAATCTGGGACGTTGTAAACTATAGCCTGGTGAGAAGAGGTTATACGCCTCATCAACTCCGCAGCCAAGCAGTCAATCAGATTTTCAGCCTTATTTAGGATGTCCGTATGCATTTTAGGATGTTTTCTTAACAGACAGGCAACGTCTAAGCGGCACGTTCAACGTTTGCGTTACATTTTCGCGTGATTTGTTACATAAAATTTATCTTGTTGTAATCCTTGCACAAGTACTCTACTTCCTCCGTACCTATTGGGTCAAAATCCGAAAGCTTGTTTTGAGTTACATCCAGTAAAGACTTAACCTGGTCAATATCTGAAAGGCTCTCCGTGATATTTGAGATTGGCAGTGATATGTGATCAAGCTGACCTAATTTTTCCTGAAGTTCACTTACTTGCTTCTGGATATCTTTCACAAGGAGGTCTAAAATACAGAAATCAGAGTTCTGTAACAGAACATCTTTCACCTGTATAACAGGAGTGAGAATTGCACTCAAGCCGTTTTGTGAGCTAGTAGTTTATGCTGTATTACAGGGTGGTAATGCAGTTATAACGGAGGTTGAGCCACTATCTAAAACAACTGTGTTTCTACAAACACGGTTTTTCGAGATTTGGACCATAATTTTAAGGATTATATGACTATATGCAGTAAATGAATGTCAGAGCAAACACGTGCAAAAATGTCACCAATTTCGAACGTACCGCCAGATTTTAGCCTCACGGAAAACCTGCCATCCTTGGTTTACTACGGGCGACCTAACAAGTAAAGGATTATAACTGCATCCATCAGGAGTCAAACCCAGACTTGCCGTGTGGCTGACAAGCATTCCACCACTGAACCACCAACAAAACTACTTAACTTCGATAAATAGTTTTCATTACTAAATGTGCCTTTACTGTTTCTTTTTTAATGAATGCACTCAAGTTACTTAAATGGTTATGCAACAGTTCAGAGACTGAGGATGTTAACATTCACGGATAGTACGATGTATACTCAAGTGAGGATCAGTATCCGATGTTCGGTGATGAAGGCTGTGGCTAATAGTTTCGTGGAATTACCTACCACCACAGGTCATCTTTCGCTAATGTGGTCATCAAAACCGTTAGATGAATCCAGACAGAATTAAAGATCTAATGATCCAAGATTTCGTAAATTCTTCATTTGCTTTGATGGGTTGACTACTGGTCATCCGCCTATGCTATTCGGTTTTATGTACATCGCTTTGTTGATGATTTTACTTAATGTCTCGTGCTTCTTTTGCATCTTGTACAGAGGCTACTGCACCTGCATAAATAAACAAGAATTCCGAGAGCCTTCTCTTGGAAGATGTACAGGAAATTTTGTCTGAATAATGATGTGTGTATACCATATGGAAAATGATGATGAAATTAGAATACCAATATATGAATTTTTGCAGCAGATTTTACATAAAGCGCCACAAAAAATACGTTTAATTTATTATGAGGGATGAAATAACGAATAATTTATGCGCTTGAAAATTAATGTGCCACAACCGCCATAACTTGGGTGGGTCGCATCAGTCTTCCTATGTAAAATAAGTGTGATATTCTGGGAATTTCACGTTTCGTCCAAAACTCGTCTTCGTTTCAGTCTCGATGGAAGGTTCAGTTGCCTTCGCCAAACTGGCAATTTCTTCTAAGACTAACGGATATTCGGTTACCTGTTTAAAATTAGGTACACTCAGTCCGAGGCTCATGGGATCGCCTTCTAAGTGGGCCGGTTTCAAACAATGGAAACTAACAGAGCCTTCGCTGCCATTGTTGTCTAGGACAAAGAATTTATCCATACGTATAATGATTTTGTGTGGTCCACTGTGTGAGTGTTGCAGAGGGCAACGTATGGAGTCACGACAAACAAATACATGTGAAGTTCTCAAAAATGGGCGAACATAAACGTCTATGGACTGTGGTTCGAGGGGAGCAGGTTTAGCTGGACGCATAGCTTTTGCAAGCCTGCTGACGCACGAAGCGTGATCTACAGTTGGAGGGAAGCTAGAGGGAGAAACAAACTCACCTGGCAATCGTAGTGTCGTGCCATATACTAGCTCGGCTGTAATATAACCAGCATCAGTTTTCAGGGTATTTCGTATGCGCAGGAGAACTGACAGTAGTGATTCAGTTCAATGTACATTGTTTTCAGCTGATAACTCAGCCTTCAACTGTTGTTGCAGACGTTCTACCATAGCATTTGCTTAAGGATGGTAGGCTGTTGTTCTGAAACGCATAAACCTAAGATTTTAGTCAAGGCTAAGCATAATCCACTTTCGAACTGCCGCATGATCAGTTGTTATTTGGGATGGGTATCCAAAATTTGCGATCCATCGTTCGATAAAGAAGTGTACGAATGCTTCAGAAGATGCATCATTGAGGATTACTGCTTCAGGCGCCCATGCGAATCGGTCAATACAGGTTAAGTTTCAAGTATATCCATGAGATTTTGGGAGGTGCCCAACCAGATACATGAGCGTGTTCGAAATGGGTGTCAGAGATAAGAGAGTTGCGAAGAGGGCTTCCGGTGTTTCCCACTACTCATTCTCTAGGTCAGTACTTTTCTGAAGTTAAGTTCAGAGAGGTTCTGGTCAGTGAAAATTGTGAATTCATGACCCTCCACTGAATATCAGAAGTGGGGTGTAGTACAAAACATAGCCAGAGGTTCTCTGCCAAATGTACTGCACTTGGTTTCCTCTGGTTGTATTCGCATCGAGAAAAAGACTAATGGTTGCCACTGTTTGTTGACTTGTTGTCGCAGAACTGCGCCGATTGTGATGTCTGATGCATCAACTGAGACAAATGACGGTACTGATGGATCCTGATACATGACGGTTGGACCCACGTCAGCTATTCTTAACCTGAATTAAAGCAAGTTCGACGTATTGGTTATTCCCTCGAAGAAGATCTGTTGGGGGCCGAATCAGAGAAGCACAGTTGGAAATTAAGTGATGATAATAACTGCACCAGCCATTAAAAGTTTAAAGATTTTTCATCGTGACTTGCTGCGTAAAGTTCAGAATCACCTCAATTTTACCCTTGCAGTCAATGGTGGGCCAAGAAAAATTAGTGGTTCTACTCCTATCTGACACATTCGAATAATAATGGCAACATCATATCAGAGTAACCTTTCAAATACCAGGTCCAAATGTCCAAGGTGAGTTTCCCGGTCTGGACTCACAACGAGACAGTTGACTACGTATGCGTGTAGAGAATCAAGACCGTGAAATACTTCGTCAGTGAAGTGTTGGAATGTTTGTTCTGCGTTCCTGAGACCAAATGGCATACATGGAAATGAAAACACTCCTAAAGGCGTAACGATAGCCGTTTGGGGAATGTTTTCTGGTGCCATCGGGGTTCCTTTGCATACTTTAACCAAGTCTGTTTACGAGAGAATGTTTGCACCAGATAGTGTTGCCGCCAAGTGATGTATGTGAGGCGGTGAATAGCAATCGGGAGTTGTTTTGTCGTTAACTCGCGAGTAATCACCAGTGGGTCGCTAATTGTTGCTACCTGTTTTCAGTACCATGTGGATTGGGGATGCTCATGTGCTATTCGATGGCCAAATGATACCAAGAGTGAGCAAATAGTCTGGTTTATTTCTCGTTAGTCATAGTTTGTCAGGCACAACTCGTCGTGCATTAGATGTCTCGGTGTGTCCTGAGGTTGTGATAGCATTACTGGTTATGCAAGGTAGATCGTCAGACGGGCAGTCAAGTTCCGGGTACTTGTGGACAATTGGCTGAAAAGTCGGATCAACTATTTCCTTCTTTCCTACAAGTGACAAAGTGTGACCCTTAATAGACAGTATAATGGTACCGATTATCAGTCATTGCCGGCAGACATCCACGACTAGATCATGATGGTTTAGTAGGTCTCTGCCAATGACAGGCATAGTAACGTCAGCAAGAAGAAAAATCTACTGAATAGGTTTCTGTAAACCTACGTTCAGGTGGAGGTATTTCCTGCAATCGGTTTTCCATTCGCAGCCCTTAAGTTGAGGGTAGGTTCCTTCTCCCGGATGAACACATCCGAGATCCGCTAACGAGTGTTTTAAACTTATCACCATTTAGATATGTTTGGTCATTTGTCGGAATTGATTCTACATACAGCAGTAACAAATCTAGTTAATGAGGGAAATCTAGTTAATGAACTCAACAAAAACCATGCAGGCATTCTTTGTTACAGTTTGTCATGCTGTATAACTTCGGATATGGGCATACACTTCTGTTTGCTTAAATTAAAGAAGAACTTAGACGTGACGCGATTTGGATGCTGAACAGTTTCCGTCGAATAATGGGAGATAATTCCCAAACGAGGACTTTCATCTTGGACCGTACTCAGCCTACAAGTATGTGAGTAAACTTGCTTGTGTTGCAGCAAAATGAAACTTTTTATCTAATATTCTTGTGTTCTATTTGATCTGCATTTGGTGGAACTATGGCATGCTAGACCGTTACTCCCTGAGATATGAATTCGTCACCATACGTGAGTGCAATTCTGTACGAAAACTGTCGATCAGTCTAAGTGGTTAATTATAAGTACTTTAGTAAAGCCTAAAAATCTGCCTGAAGTTACACGATTACGTCTCTTAGCCATATGTATACATCTATCTGTAGGGGCCAGGGACAAAAAACAACCCCTGTATTTTAAAAATAAGAATAGAACTTCGGCACTGCGGTGGAGTTCGGTTTCGCGTAAGATTAATTGTATTCAAAAGTAGTGCATTACTATTATTTCACTTAAAGCGTGATGTCAAACCATACGATTACGGGTGTTAACGCATAGTGCAAAATGAAGTCTACATGAGACGAATATTACAGCTGATGGAGCTGTAGTAATATTTCACTTATATTAAATTATACCACGAATTACTTTCTCAGGACTCATTTATAAGTCAAGCCCCCATCTAGACATGACACATTTATTTTCACTCAAATAGAATTTGACAAGTATAGCGAGCAGAATGTGAGGTATATCTAGTGAAAAATAATAACAAGCGAATGTCTGTACACAATCGTTTGTAGTAATTATTTCGGCGGTGTTGAATTGCAGTTACTAGGTTGGTCATCGTCACTTGACTTTTGCAACCAAGCGAATACAGTGTATTTTTTAATCCTCTACAGTTATAAAAATTTACATAATAGCTAAACATTTTATGTTTGCCTAACTCTTCTGACAAAGTTTAATTCTTCTTTTTCATTCTATGGTCACAGCGGCATCTTTCTGCAGTTTTCAAATTCACATACATCGTTCCTCTTGTCAAGTATAGCATTAAGTAAACGATGAATTCGTTTTTTGGTGTCATTCTGGACTATGATAGATGGTTCACACATCTAAAAGACAGTAATTATGGAAACTGCAGTAACACTTGTTCCCTTCTGTTCAGAGTATTTCCTTTGACTTAGTCTTATCAACAATTCGCAGTCTTCTTATTGAATTGGTAGGAAGCTTGATTTCATGTTCGTTTTCATCATCCGCCCCTTCACGGATAATAGCATGCAGTAACTGCATATGATAATAATAATATATTCTCATTTTTTACATGAGGGACGCCAGTTTACAGACATCATCAATATGATAAATTACACATACAATTAGTAAGCATATTTCATAATAGTAATTTAATAAAGTACATTTTTTCCTACCTGTTTAGGACACACCAATTGTACAGGCATGGATAAGTATTATTTAAATTACATAAATTTCGTTCATGGTAAGATTATAAGGTTGCAGTCATTTTGTCTATGGGAACAATATGATAACTAGACATTCAATGGAGCACATCAAGAAATATAGAAATATTGTCTTCGCATTAACAAAAAAAACCCGAGTATGTTTCGGATGGATTACAAATACTTGGGAAAAAAATAAGGCTTGAAGTAATTCCTCCATATAACTTTGGTGTGTACGGCATCGAGTCTTATTCTTGATTTATATCCAAATTTGATAATAATTTAAAATAAGTAACACACTTGTATACTTTTGTCGGCATTTTCTTCGTAACTTCACAAGTTAATAGTACTAAATGTAGACTAATAACAATGACAATTTATATTTTTTTATAAACGGGTGTTTTCAAGAGATGCAAGCTATTTTTGCAGACAGGATCAGTTAGGTTGTAAATTACAATCATGAAGTATTATAAATCAATACTTTTTTATTGGTATATTTCACAACTGTAATCCAGGTTGCATAATGCGTAGTTCACGAGGGAATTGTAAGATATGGGACCAATAATGTTTGCAGATCATTTGTCACTGTAAATGGTCAAATATCCACATTCATCATTCTCATTCAAAAAGTTAAATGGAAGCTGAAATTGTGAGAGACAAAAGAAGACAAACAACAACAACGCAAAAGAAAGCAAGTGGAGTACTTAGGGAGTGATTAATATGTATATATACATTTATATTCTGTTTAGTAATTATAGTTATTTTGGTGCATTAACTAACTATTCCCGTGATGCTAACTTTTATATTGTGTGAACTAATATTATTGTCCTGTGTAAAAATGTCTATCATGTACTTCCAATAATATAAAAATTTATATAACATATTTATTTTCGAATATTAAATAAAAATTGTCCATTCGCGGAAACGAATGGACTATTTTTACAATATTCATGTTGAGTACACGCACAAAAATACATGGAAAATTTCTTTAATATTACATAATTGTAAAAAAAAGAAAGAAAGTAAAATAGAAGAAAATTTGCACAGCAGCCCATGTTATTTCCAATAATATGTACTTTTACTGCAAGACTATCAGTTTTATGTATTTTTATGTGTGATTGTTCATGTCATGTGTCCATGTGAGACATTCATATGTGGTGCAGAAGTGTGATTTTAATATCTAATATCTATGAAATCATTAAATGTAATACAAGAATCTTTTCAATTTTGAGCATTTGGATGTTGCTTACATATGTAAATCATAGGATATAAGCGAGTTGTGTGTAGCAATAGTCTTTAACATCGGGGAGTTTTATAAGGGCAATATGCTCTTTGCGTGTGCATAGTGTGGAGCAATTAGAAGATATACAATAAACAAAATTGTCACGTATTTTAGGAAGTTCATAACAGTACTATAGGTTCAATGAGTATATATGTGTATGGGTGTTACAATTTGTCTCGCAGTGTATTACAACAGATGGTAGTACAGTAAACGTTCACAGAGTAGTTTGATATGACAATAAATTTACAACATCATTGGTTCAGTTGTCTTCCACGTCTGAGTCTATACGTTCCACGCATATAAGTATCATAGATTTTCAAAGAGCCTTTGATGATGGAGATGCAGAGGTTCGAAATGTCGAAGGAGGTGAGAAACAGTCTGCGAAGGTATTTTGCAGAGAGTTGACTGATCATCCCTCGATAAGAGATTACAACAGGAATTTGCAAGATTCTTTGAACTGTATGTCTCATTGCAGACAGGAACCGTTGGCATGTAGCAACCGTCGTTGGAGTTCCGTATTTTGACATCTTCGACGCATGGCTGATATAAATGAAGGCGTCGCTGCAGATTGTTACGTCGAGAATGTATGCTGCTCCGTCTAACAAGATAATCAGATCAGGTTTACAGAAAGACGTGGGCGTTGGAACACATGGCTCGACGCAAAATCTGGTATTCATTTTGCGCAATTTGTTAGCGATCAGCTTGAGGACGTAGTTGTGTCTCTTGCATCTGACGTCATGAGTTAGAGCGCAATGCTGAAGAATATGTTGAAGATTTTCCGGTTGACCACACCCGCCTCTAGGACGTCCACGCGTACTTCTCGATTTTTTGCCCAAGAGGCCTCCACGCAGTTGAACGGCTCGTACATAGAGTTTGGGCAAGACCATTTCGGGGTTGAGAAGCCATTTGTGAGATTCAGGGCATTTTGTTGACTCAGTCAAACTGTAGCTGTTGTGCCCAGCTTTCATGGGCTTCTTCTATTGATGTCACTATTTGTCTATGGGCCTGCATCGGAAGGTTGCAGATCCTAAGAAAAGATGTGAAGGTTTCGGAGGACGCGATGCTGCGTATGAGCGGATTCCTGTTGTTGAGTAGTGCCTCGATTCTTTTGCGCCTATGAATCGGAATCGTTGTTGAGAGATTCATAATTCCCAGGCCTCCCTTTTTTGATATCCGCGTGGAAAAATGCAGTTGGAGTGTCTTTCGGGAGGTGAAGCCAGCGGCGGACAGCTGCACGAATAAGTTTGTCCATCGTTTTCAGGGTATTCTTGTGAGTGATGCTGAGAGTCAGTGAATATAGTAGACGAGGAATCAGATTGTTCTTCAGGATTCTCATTCGTTGATGAGGTTTAAGGGGGGCGCTTTTCACATTGTCTAAGTATTTGTTGAGGACGCCGACATGATCGAAGCAGCGCCTGCCCTTGCAATTGAAGGGAACACCCAGATAGGTAAATTCCTCTGTTGGGGAGATGGCTGGAATTGACAGGCAGTTGATATTGAAGACAGTAGGAGAAAGGGCAACGATTCTACGCTGTCTGTCAGCGACTATGTTGATTGTGCGGCTTTTGTCGACGTTGATCGATAATCCTGCCAGCTCCAGCGAGGCAGCGATACAGCTGAGTTTGTTTTGAAGAGCCGCAGCATTTGGAGCTAGGATGATGAGATCATCAGCATATGCTATGTAGTGCAGAGAATGGCCATCGACGTAGATGGGGTCATGGGCTTCAAGAACATTGAGTACCTCATCCATAGTCATGATGAAGAGAAGCGGTGACAGAGGGTCACCCTGTTTGACTCCTCGTGTTGGATGACAATTCACTTCGTGGAAGAGACTGTAGGAGTTGGAGTAGTAGTTTGTAAGATATTCTCTAAGCATTGGGGGCGCACCAAAACTCTCAGCCACCCTTAGAATTGTTTGATGTAAGACGCTGTCGAAAGCTTTCGAGATGTCGAGGATAGCTAACGCGCAACTTGTGTAGTTGGAGTGCGCTTCTCTCAAGATGGCGTGAAGTAGATTGGTTGCTTCGAAGCAGCCATCACGTTGCAGGAAGGCAAACTGTAGTTTTTCCATTGGGAATGATCTGGACCATCGCTTGGCGATAATCTTGTGCAGACAGCGCGTAACAACAGAAGTGATGGAAATAGGCCGGAAGTCGGTGGGGTTATCAGGATGTGATGTCTTCGGAATGAAGGTGACCCTGGAAGCTGACAAAGGTGAAGGTAAAAAAGACGTCAGCAAAAGAGTGTTAAAATACCCAGCCAGACTAGAGGGGTTGATTTTCTGGAGGTCCCTGGCGGTTATGCGGTCGACACCTGCGGCGGATTTGACCATTTCTTTTAGTGCCCATTTGATCTCTTCAGTTGAAACTGGGGCGACCAAGTCGTTGTTAGTTGGAAGGTATTCCTGGACCGGTCTGGTGTCTAGTAGGGCTGGGCGTGTGAAGGTGTCTATCCAAAATTCATTGAAGCCTCCTATACTGGAAAGCTGACATGTAAACGGGTCTCTCCATCTGCCATCAAGTACCGTGTTTGCAGCGTCTTTCGGCGAACGGTGGAAGAGCGTTTGCATGTGAGCATATAGAATGCGTCGCCTCTTCTTGTTGTTTAAGTTCGGTGGGAGACCGGAGACGTATCGCTGCTTGGATGGTTTCCATTTTGTAGGGAACAGTTGGTGGGCCTGCTTATCCAAAAGTTGACGTGTCTCCTCAAGAGTAATATCATTCGCATATAGTTGCAGAATAATTTGTCGAGTGGATTCAGTCTCCAGCCGCTGAGATGAATTTGCCAGTTGTGTGCTGATGGCAGCCAGGAGGTTAGCGTGTATATTGTCCATGTTGAGGCTTCTATGAAGTGTCAGATTCACCAGGGGACTTGAACCATCCTGAGTGAGTCGAGTAGTTGGCATAATTTGTCTTCGAGCTTTATGTTCAGAGGTTGCAGTGGGTGATGAGGTTCGGTTGAGCGAGAAAGCGTTGACAGTATAAGTTGGGACTGATTCGTCAATATCAATAGTATGCAGAAGTGGACGGATCATTGTCACAGCAGTGGGAGAATATAAAATTGTTCTATTGACAGTATTTATTGCATAGTGGTACTGCGGTATTCGCATTGGTTGGGTGGATTCCTCGATTACAGTGCAATCATTATTAATGACAGCCAATTGGAGGGATCGCTGTTCTTCTAGCTGAGTTGGCGTACAGGAATTCGATGAGATTGTGATAGCTGGATCTGAAGTTGCTCTGCATGGACTTGTAGGAGCAGAGATTGATCTGTTGACGGTGAACGTATCAGTGAGCGAGGTAACTGGCTGAATTTGGAGATAAGACGTATTTGGAGTTAGGACTATTGTTGGCAGAGATGGGTTGAGTGTACGTTTCCATTTTAGCCTGGCTAGACGTAGTCTAACTGCATCAGCGGTGCGGTTGCCAACGGCTTCGGCGACAAGAGCGAAGAACTGTATAGGCGCAAGTAAAGGTGAATCGAGACATTTGGCCGTTGAGATCAATCGAGCATCTTCTTGAGTGGACCAGGTTTGAGGTCTTAGACGTACATACAGTGCTGATCTAATAGCATAGTTTTCATGTGATGATGCAGGTGAGGATGGCATCGAGTAGGAGTCAATGGTTGATGCGGAGCGCGACGATGATGGGACAAATGTTAACCATTTGAGTGTTTGTAGACGGCGTCTGATGGCTTCAACTGAGCGATGTGGCAAATGGTCGTGTAGGTGTTGATACAGTTCAGCTTTGCTGTTGAATCGGTCGACTGCTGCATCTGCTAACATCAGTAAAGTGAGTTCTTCATTTTGGGACCAATTTCGTCGTGTTCGACAGTCGTTGAGGAGACGACCGTGAAGGACCTCATTGTATTCGGCGGGGTGGATTTGACGCAGATGTTGAGTCAAACCTCTCGGAGAAGCGAAGTTTGAAGGACAGTATATACACAGGAATCTTGGAGATACGATTGAGGATAGGGATTGATTGGACCGCATGGAGTGAGGTGATGACGGATTGGATGTGAGGGGCGAAGGATGAGCTGCTGGCAATTGGGAGATGAAGGAAGGAGAACAGGAGGCTGTTGTTTGACGGTCAGCTTGAATCAGGGCAGAGGCCATGGATTGTGATTGTTGTAACTACACATTTAATGAACTTAAAATATCTATGTTGGGCGAAAAAGAGGGTGTAGGATTCAGACGCAGAAGTGCATTGTCATCTTTGAGCAGTCTGGTGACTGAGGAGATGAACACTGCGAGTGTGTTTGCATCGCGCACATCAGCTGGTAGTCTATTCCAAATGACTGAAAACTTATTTCAGAAGAAGTTGTACCGCATGTAAGTCTGACAATGCTCTATAGCAGCTAGGTTGTGATGATTTCTAAGATTGTAACTGATGACAGCGGTAGGTTTAATTATTGGCTCGGAGGAGTGCACGAGCAGATTAGTTAGCTTGTAGTAAAAAATTAGGTTTAGCTTAAGACGTCTTTTCCAGAGTGGTTCTAAACTTAGTCTATCGCAACGTTCATAGTATTCGAGACCACTTTCTAAACCAAGAATTCTTAAGGTGAATTGCCGTTGCACTCCTTCTGATTTAAGCTTGTTATTTTGCCTGAGTCCGCTAAGAATAAACGGGCAGTATTCTAAAATAGGTTGGACACATACTTTATATAATAAAACCCTAGTTTCACAACAAAAGAAATTGCGAGTTATGCATCCTAGGAGCCTTCGTGTTTTACGTCTGGCATAATCAGTTTGTTCAGAGAACGTTAAGTTACTAGAGTATCTGATACCGAGATCTACGACTGAGTTGAGCTTGGCTAGTTTACGCCCATTTATTTCAAGATTTAGGTCAAGGTTACTGTTTCCGATACAAATCCAGCAGCATTTATCAATGTTGAACTTTAGACAGGATTCAGTACACCATGTTGCGAGAACACTTAGTTCAAGATGTATTTTATTTACCACATCACTTAGTTCATGAGCGTAGCAGGAGTAAACGACTTTGAGGTCGTCAGCATATATATGCTTAAGCATTCAGATCTGAACATCACAAAGTCCATCTAGGTAAGCTGTTCAATAATAAATGTTTGAAGGAATATGAGTCATTAGTGCAGCTTCCATTTCCTTCACAGTCACAAATAATTCCTGAAAGAGTTAAGAATACTTTGCTGACCTGGAAATGAATGATTATTGGGAATGATATGAATTACGTTACAGGTGTACTAGTGGTAGGATGCAGCTACAAGCTTCTTTTCGATAGAAAACTAATACTGTTTGTAGGCAGTGTTATGTTTCAGAAGGAAAATCCATAATATTCTTCTTGCACAAATCCACACTGATTTCATAGCAAGTTGATGCAATTTGAAGCAGTAAGCAGCTGAGGTCTTGCAAAATTCCTTGTGACAATGTAAACTCCACAAGTGTCACATCCTTCGCTGTGCGATTTGAAACATGTACTTCATCAAAATGTGCATAATCACGCAAAATTCAACCGCTTGTCTCATTCATCACATCATTTCTTCTATGTGTCATGAACAATTTTATCCGTCACAGATGAAAACAAAAGTTCTTAAGCTCCTCAGAACAGATGTTCTATTTATGTTTGTGGGTCTATTCTCTATTAAAAGCCTGAATATCGTATGATAAATGCTAAGACATCAACAACTACCCGTAGTCAATTTACGACCTGGAATCACAAATATCAAGCCTCGTAGGCTTCCGAACAATAAAGTCACTTCACCTTAAGTTCCTGTCCTTCTTCGCAATAATCTTCCGGGGATATCAAGACAACTTTACGCCTTTACAACGGCCATAATACAAAAAAAGATTTTTCAGACTTAAGAAGGCCTAAACTAGCTAAACATACGCTATTTTCACTAAAACAAGTGCTTATAATACCTCTATATGCATGAACGCGATAACCCACATTGTAGGCAAAAATGTGTGGCGATAACTTTCGTCGTCGCCCGAATTCGACATCAGTGTCAACCAAGTGCCGGGTTTTGTTGACCACATCATGGATGCATAGCAGGCGGTGACTTCCACCGGTTGCTGCTAACGCCTGCTGGAGGGATAACACCTTATAGTCCTAGAGTCGTTGTCTAAACACCAGGGATTTTGGTAACATTTTGACTTCTAGCCATGAGCATTGTGATACCAGCACGAGTCAGTAATTTTATTGAACGTCGTCCGGATTTCGACCGACCACCTGGGTTTTGCCATTGATGGTAATTTGGTCGAGGGTATGAGAAGTTAAGGGGAATGTCTGGCCTAAGTAGTCCCTTAACGGAGTTGCGTAACTGCATCACTTCAGTGTCACTACTCGAAGAGTTTTTATTTAACGAGCATATTTCTGTGACTAGCCGTTGTGTTATTTCTAGAATTTTCTCTGCGGAAATAGCTAAGTGGTCTGTAAAAACACCTTGGAGTGTCAAAAGAACAGCCTGTACCGAATGTGGCAACTTGGCTAAGAAAAGCTGTCTGAAGAGTCCCTCGTTGAACTGACGTTGGTCGACATGTTCACAGCCTACTGATCACTTAACTCCACGCTGCGAAATAGTTCGTCAAGACGCTGCCAACTAGTGAGGTCATTTCTTTTAAGGAGGGCTGCTTTAAGCACCTCATATGGGTTACATACCTCTGGGCTTGAAATATGCGCATTTACCCATCTTCTTAATTCCCGTGGTAGAGCGTGGACAACTTCAGCGAACTGTGAATGTTGGACAGTGGTCTCACTCACTCATGAAGAAATATATATAATGTAAAATAGTACAAGAACAAATACAAAATGGAACGAACTCACTGGATTTGACTGCGTATTCCACAAAGATGAAGATCATGATAGGGCTAACCAGTTAAGAGGCTGAGGACGTTAACGTTCACGGATAATACGATGTATACTAACGCAAGATCTAATGCCAACAACTTCTATAGTATTCGTTCCGCGTAGACCAAAGGCAAAGCAAAACACCGAAATCGATCGTCCAAATTACTGAGTATGTATCGGCACCGAATCGGGGTGCGTTATGACTGCTTAACTAGCTAGGTATCGTGCAAGAACGAAAGATTGTAACACGATGGCGTGCCAAATGGCGTGGGTGCTTGATCATGAGCCTTCAGCTAAACAAGTTGACTTCAAAAGTGAGGGTCGGCATCCGATGTTCACTGATGAATGCTGTGGCTAATAGTTTCGTGGGATTACCTACCACTGCGTGGCTAAGCTGATGGAGGAAACTCCATTTATGTTTGACCTGTTCCCGGGAAATGAAGAGTTTTTGTCCGAAAGCCTAATAATGGAGCTCCTGCTAACATAAATGAACTATATACTCATTTGGCTTCTGCATGGTAATTGATTTTGGTATAAGGTTTGATGTCCACATAATCCAATTGTTAAAACCAACAGGAGACAGATAAAAAGTCGAATAAACATTTACGTATGTATCACAGCACATACATATACACAACACAATTTGTGAGGAAATTTGAAGGGCTCAAGCGCTTCAGGACTCTTTAATGTGATCGTATTGAAAAAATATTTCGACTAAACTACAGGTATGAAAGCACTAGACCGATGCATCACCTCAATACTACTCACCCTATTATGCTACTTCACACGGGAGATAGAACGCAGGCATCTATGATCAAAGACAGCTGGCCTTTTCATGTCTTCCACTCTCAATGGCCAGGTCTCACAGCCATAGAGGAGGACGGAGCCGACTGCTGAGCAGTACACCCACCCTTCGGTCGATAGCCGGATATCACGTCTACACCAGGGATGGCGTAAGTTGGCATATGCGAAACGAGCCTTCTGTATCCGTGTTAAGATTTCGTCAGTGATCAACCCGTTGGGGCTGATACAACTTTCCAAACAAGTGAAGCGGCGAACGTGCTCTACCACTTCACTCCCTGTTTCTAAGCTAGGAGTCAGTGTAGACCAGTCCTGCAGCATCATCTTACATTTGGCGGGAGCGAATCGCATGCCACACATTCGTAGATTACGGCTCAAGGTGTTCAGAAGACTGCATTTTGTCAGCGTCCTTGCCAAGAAGGACTATATCATCTGCATATTCTAAGTCAACGAGAACATACCCTGGTAAAAAGTCAGTCCCTGAGTCTCTGAAGTGAGTTAGGGTTAAATCCATTAGTACATCTATGACGAAATTGAATAGAAATGGGGATAATGGGCATCCCTGACGGACACCACTGGTTTCACCACTTCAGGCAGCAACTCACCGTAAGCTCTCACAGGGCTGACTGCATGAGTTCGAGTATAGTTCCTTGATCAGTGCAATGTATTTTCTCGGCATTCCCTTCACGGCTAAGCATCGCCATAGTACCTATCGGTCGACAGAATCGAATGCTACCTTTAGGTCAAAAAATTTGACGATTGTTGGACGCCGGTAAGTATGCCTATGTTCCACAATCTGTCGAAGGGTGAAGATATGGTCAATACACCCTCTTCCTGGTCTAAAGCCTGTCTCTCGTGTTTGTTCCTCCCGCGGACCGCTTAGTTTGCGCCTTGTTATTGAGCCTAGAACTTTAGGTACCATATTAGTCAAGCTAATCCCCCTGTGATTATCACAAAAAGACTTGTCTCCCTTCTTATATATGGGGATGACTAATAACTTACACCAATCTGACGGGACTTCCTCTGATTCCCAGACGCTGCTTAGTACCTTAGTTAACGCAGACAGCAAACTGTCTCCAGCGTACTTAAATACCTCTGGAATCACTCCATCGGGACCTGATGCTTTGCCTCATTTCAGACTAGTGACAGCCTTAGTGACCTCAGTTAGTGACGGAGGACCTGTGTCTATATCCCGTTCTGGGAGGTGTTGAATATTCGGTAAGTTGAGTGTGACTGTAGGCCAATTCAACTGCTCCTCAAAGTGTTCTTTCCAGCGTTCCAGTTGTCTATCCTGGGAGCTAATTAGGGTGCCATTTTCCTCAGAGATTGTTTCACTTATCGTTGTCTTTTACCACCTGTTTCCGTGACAAGTCTAAATATTTGTCTGGTGTTACCAATCGCCGATGCCTTTTCCATCTCTTTCGCTTTTGTCGCCCACCACTATTCACGGTCATTACGAAGACTTCTTGTCATTTCGCGTTCGAGTAGCTTTCGCTCCTCATCATAATCGGAGCTCGTCGGAATCAGTCTTCTTGCGTCAATTAGTTCGGATGAGGCGGTAGAGATCCAATGGCTTTTAATTACTTTTGGTTCTAAGTTATTAACAGCTTTTGCAGCTGTGTCTATAGCTAACTGAATGTTGTGCCAGGCTACCTCAGGAGGAGTCCCGTTGTCGACCTCAGAAACTCGTTTCGCTATTTCTTCCTTAAATAGGGACTCTGTGTCTTGATCTAGTTGGGGACGTAACTGTTTCGCTGCCATCAATTTCTTATGTCCATTTAGTCGTAAGCATAAACGTGCGTGAAGCAGATCATGATTGGAGTCTAGAAGGAGCGGCAGTCTTCTACTGACCCTCGCCAACGATACCCTATGGCTATGTGGTCTATCTGTTACTGCTTTTGGGTTCTAGACACTCAAAAGCCCGTGAGCGATTACAGTAACGCAAAAGAGAGTGTAGTAGATTCAATTTGTTGATTGCCCGCCTATGTTTAACCAACTAGTCACGATGCGCAATTGAATGGGATCACTTCATGGTTGGACGATGGAGGGGGGATGTGCTTACTGGAAATCTGCGTTATAATGACGTAGCTGTCAGTACATGGTTCGAGACTGAATGGGTGATATCTTCAAATCCACATTTGTAAATTACTTTGTTGCAGTTGGCAGCACTGAGATAAATGTGATGGAGTGGACGGTATGTAGGAGCATTGCTAGTTCGTTAAGCTGGAGTTCCATGAGTATGGGTTATTACGTTATTAAATCTCTGGTAAACTGACAACTGTGAGCATACTGTTGTTGAGAATTAGTTAATATGCAATCCTAAAACATTCATTTAGCAGTTAATATGACAATGAAATTTTAGCATATTCGGTAAGTGCATGTGATGATGCTCTCACCGTGTGGACTTGTCCCTCTTATATGCTAAGACTATTATTACCTGTTATTACTTTAGTGCAACAATAGCCGTAACAAGGTGCAACACCGGCACATTTTTAGATACTGATTATCACGAGTAGGCTTTTTTAGCTAGCACAGTACCGAAAGGCATACTATGCAATATATGATTACTACGTTGGTATAATGACTTCGGTTATTGAGGTTTAAGTCATGGAACAAAGTTCCTGATCATGTCAGTGACCAACTCACAAATTATACAGTTACTGAAACAACTAATAAAAATTCCAAGAATAGCATGATTCCAATTTTGTAATTAATAAATCAACTGAAAAATGACTAACCTCCACAAGCTCCAACAAGCAAAGTATTTTCGCCAATGTGGTTCAAACGCCGATGTTAAGTCGAGATCTATATGTACACAACTAATCCTCACATCAGCACGTCGCGCTTATTTTAGTCTCACTGAAAAACTGAATGTGTCTCCTTTAGACAGTGATAAGGTGGTGTAACTTGGGTTATGGTACTGAATATTGCACAGTAGTTTTAAAGGTCACGCAGACATGATGAGTACACAGCGAGCTAAAACTTGTGGTAGTAATATGGAAATTATAAATGTTAACAAAAATAAAAGTAAACTCACTAGGTCCACTTTCTGCTACGTATATCTTCCTGCCATTTAGGAATCTACCATTAGTTTCAGTGACTGCATCTGCATTCGTATTATTTGAAATTTACATATGGTACCAAACCAAATAAGTGTCATCAGCAACAAGGGGAATGCACGGTTAAGAGCCCGCTAAAATGCTGTTACTTAAGAGGTGATAGAAAGGAACATTTTAAGGGTTTAACAGGAATTGATTAAGAAGGAGTAATCTGAAACCCACAACGGACAGGTAATGCCGAGTATTGCGACACACAATGCGTGGCAGATTAGTTTCAAATGTTAGTAAGCATTCAAGGTTGAGATTACAAAGCTCTGTGAATGCATGTATATAATCTAAATATCTCTGTGATGTGCTTAGTTAGCTAGTAATGCCGACTCACAAAGCAGATCAACTATAAGGATGGTTCCAGCCAAACGCGTATTTCTAGCACATAGTTATGAATGTTAAGAAGGGTGGTTTAGTCAAACATGCAGAAAGTTATTCATCCTCCACTGAATGTGAATAGGAAATACAAGCTAGTCTTTCAGTTTTCTTTTAAGTCTACTGAAAGTTAGTTCACAATTAATGAGAGGATTCAATTAAGTTTATTTGGTTTAGAATACCCAATTTAATCGATTCTGGCTTCCGAAGTACGCGTTACGCGGGACGTTCAAGCTTAACGCTATTAAATTAAAACGAGGTGTTTTACAAGCTTCCTTATTTTCACTCAGTGAGTTCCCTAATTATTATAGTGTAATAAGTATGCGGACAACCATAATTTGTTCTAAAGAAATCTGCCCTATATCCTGATGCACTGATGACTATAAACTATGGCAGCCCAAAACGATCGTCGCTAGAGGTAGTTTCGAAAGTACCTCTAGAGACCAATCAGATTCGCAAAAAGTAGAAGTGTGCAATTCGAAATAGACGCCTATAAACAAGTAATGCAATGTTAAAAATTGGTTACATAGGATGATATTCTTGTATATGTTCGAAGAAAACCTAGTTTCTCACAGAAGTCCTCATAGTTAAGTTAAACCAATTTCTGTTAACAAATCTGCCAAGGCCATCAATTCGTTCATTAGGTAGTTTCGTTTGGGGCTGCTATAGTTATCAGTTATTTTAATGAATAACTTATGTTCTTCCCAATTTTTATAACATGGTTACTGATTGTTGTTTATCTCCATATGTTTCGTAACTGAATACTTTGTAGATTAGTAGTCGCCGGTCTGACCTACTTAACGTTAGTATGTAAAGTGTAGTATTACCAAATGAAAAAGATTATCTCACTTCAGTTGATAATGTGATTTCAATTTTCATCGCTTGTACACGGGGTTTTACTGACTACACAATTCATTTGTTGAGTTGTAGATATTCTGAAATCTTAATATATTAATCATAATTTTGAGGTAAGCAAAAATGTTTCTAGAACCACAATTTCCGGAGTTTTCATAAACTTGCAAAGGGAGATGAGGACATTGGAAATCCTACCACACTAATGCTTTCGTTTTTATTCCGAAATCTAAAATTAGAAGCCATTCACAGATGTATTGCTAACACGCTTTTTCCACTCAGTAGTTTGCTGTCGCTGGATATATGGAGGTTCATTCTAACTGAACTTGGTAAATTAGCTTGAACACTCGACTTTCAATCTATAGATCCCGCTGCGCTTTCTTTGCCTGAGTAACTGGGTACCAACATCAACTCATAATAGTTATATGGCTCACGACCTGGCAAACCTTGCTTTAGTCTTCAAAAATAGTGCTACTTCGTCGATTAACCTGTAGTAAGAAGTTGACATGGTGGGACGTAGTAGTAGTAGTAACATTTTCGAAATTAAAGTTGTGCTTGGATTAAATCTGAAGCTTATTTTGTTTACGCCTTATTCACACCTCATTGTTGAAGATTCTGATTTTCCTTATAATTTCAAACTATAGGAAGATAAAGTGACCAAATATTTGATGGATTTAGACAACCAGTAGTCCGCTTAAATTTGGCCTCTTAATTGCTGTTTTGAGTAATGGATGTTGATGGTGAGTTATTTTCTTGGTAGCTCAATGTAACTTCAGTCACTTTTCCGGAGTCATTGAAAACAGAAATAGAGGAAATCGCTCTAAAATCGGTATGTCAATAAATCTTTATGTTCCAAAATTCTAGGGTATTGATGTACGGGATTATGCCGCCCAAGTGGAGTCGGAGTTGTCGAAGATAGAGGAATCGCTCGTAAAAACATGTAGATATTATTTGATTCAAATATTCAAATACCAATAGATATAACAGTCAGTCCTGAAGTGGCTAGTTTGCATAATCAGATTTCCGCTTGTGATTCTATCCTGGAGGTATGACGATGTTGTGTATATTCCTATAATAATTAAGAGAATTGAGGGTATATTAACGAGTTTTCATGAAGATCTGGGTGCAATCAGTACAGAAATTCAAGATTTACAGAGCAAATCATTGGTAATGAATACTAGGCTGCAAAACAGACAGGTACAATTTTAGTTTTATTTTCGTCTCACTGTACTGTACTTAAACACGTTGGATCATGAATAACTTTGTAGTTAGGACTTGCAACTGTAGTATACAGTATTTCTGGAGTGAGAAATTCAGTCTTTCTGATTCAATAAGGTTGATATAGACTTATAGTTACATTGAAGTGATGGTCTAATTCGCCTTAAAATTGGCTGCAGTAATTATTGGGGATACTGATATTAATCCGAACTAGTTCTTTCAAAATGTGAAAGTCGTGTATGTTGAAGTTTTGTATTTAACTAAGGTGTTAGATATTTGTTGCTCATTGGATATTTAGAAAATGCTTCTGAAATAAGTAATAAGGTTACAATCTCTCCTTGTTTCGTCTCACCATTTGATGCAAACAATTTATATACACATATACTGAGTGATATTTGGGTATCCTGTATGCTGTTGCCTAACTGACAGCTGGTTAAAAAGAATGTTTCTGTAGTTTCTCTCATCCCAAAATGTTGGTTGAATAGCGGTTAGACTAAAAACTGCTGCCACCCTAAGGTAAGCAATGAACATTATTGGGAGTCTGAAGTCAAAGCTGTACTGCTTGCAAATAGGAATGTTGCAGCTGTGACGGATTATTTTCATCAATCCAGTGTGAAGCAGTTGTCTCTCTGGCTCTGTGGCCAATCAAAACAACTGCTTTTTATGTCAGGTACTCCAAGAAGAAATCGCTTTGGATATAACACCTACCCATATTTTTCCATTAGAGCACACAATGCTTTAGTTCATCGCCCGCTTTTTTCTTGCTTACTTCCGAATAGTAGTAGTCTTCATGCAATATCTCAATCTATTGTTAACTTCTTTATTATTTTCAGCTACTTATACTAGAGAAACAGCATCCCTGTTCACAATATCAACTTCGAAATGAACCTTTAAATTCCCAAACTTAAGGTGAAGAAAACACCAAGTTTTACTGAACAAAATTGAAATCTTGGGTTTCGAATGTTTGCTTTACTTATAGGACATATATAACAGATCAAAATGTGCTTATTAACATCGCATTCGCCCATCCAGTGATGAATATACAAGATTCGTCCTTCATGCGTCAGTAGCTTTTTTGGCTAATTCTCATGGTGTGGTGACAGCACATAGCTGAAGAGTAGAAAACTTAGTGCCTGACTGTCCTAGTAAACAGCTATTTGTGTAATATCCGGCTGATCTGTTCCGTAATAATGACAGTGAATGTCGTCTGTTCCTTTTATCAATCTCCGCTTATACACCATTGGTTGTAGTCCAAACGAATTGAAGGATGAGTTTTATCATAAGTTGTCCATTTTGAAGCATAAAGCCAAACACTGAAGTATAACCGTGTTAATAGGTGGTTTGAATGCCAAGGTAGGGAAAGCATTGAGAGAAGCATATTTAGGTATCTGTAGCATTCTAAACCGACGAGTGGGTTAAGGTGATTTTCTTACAGTTTTATTGAGAGAACTATATACTCCTGGACAGCACTAACTCTAAACATAGGGATAAACATATTCAAGTCAAAATCAAGACAACGATCGGCACAAACATGCACTTTTGTAATACGTTATCTATGAACGAGACTGGTAGAAGACTGTTACGCTTCCTAAGATATCTGCATGGGTGATGATCATGTGTTAGCCTGTGCACGTGTATTCATGCGTTGTGGCAAGCCTGCACGTGTTGAATTTTACGACAAAAATGTGACTTCTGTATTTAAGGAAGAATTAACTACACACATTAATTTGTGCAATATTCATTGGGAAGCTTGGCAATATATTCAGTTTTCTGTAGGAATGGTAGTGAAGATAGTGGATAACTCTCCGTAAAAAATTAGGAAATGCCAACACCTTCATGTAACCGTATCCCAACTAAAACTGGTCGGTTCAGAACAGCACATTGAGCGAAAGATGCTCAAATGCAGGTTGATTGAAGATCGTTGCGATTACCTCAAAGGGTTGGATAAAAAACCCCAAGAAACGGGAAAGGTATCAACAATGTATGACCCTGATCAACTATGTAGACTTATTAAATAAACGTGTCAAGAAAAAGCCATGGTAAATGAGTCTTTTAGAACGATGGAAATTTAATAACTTCGGAAAATAAAGCAGAAGCTAGGGACAGACACCGTGTGTAAGCTGAAGTTCTCTGCATCAACAACTGTATTTTGAAGTTCCCAAACTTTTATGTTTCTGAATTTTTTGTACGTGTGCAATGCTTTGTGTAGTTGTAATTCCTTGCTTATCGATCACTGACTTTTGACTTTTTGGCCTTCACAACTGGATATCACCACACCGGGTGTGATCCAGATAGTTGATCAAGTGTTTTATTGTGTTCACATGACAAAAAACCGTGGTTAAGATTTGTAAACTATTATTTTATTTTTATGTAGGCTGTTCGTAGTAATTTGAGTCAGTTTCTTTCTGACATGGCCATACCTGAAGAGCTTATTCGGTAAGCGTCCTTTTCTGTATTTGGGATACAATCCATATTCAATTATTATTTGGTAGGAGTTTCTAAATAACCTCACCTAGTTTCGATCTCAAGCCCGAGTAAAGAGGGAGGACTGCACGTGGGGTTAGTGACCTTACCCCACAAAACCACTCAAAAAATATATTAAAAATACAAGAAATTCTAACAACAAACTTATTCTTCGCTAGAGTTGGAGAGGCGAAATGATGTGGGTTGGGCCAGCCGATATGTCTTCCCTCGATGAAAGCAAGAATAAAAATGTGGACTCGGAATGTGCGTGTAATGCACGAGACTGGGAAGGCTGCCCAGGTATCCAAAGAAATGTGAGGATATGATATAGAAGTGCTGGGAATTTGTGGGAGCAGATGGATTGGATGTAGACTGTCGAAATTGTCAACTGGTGGGTCAGTAATCTACTGTGGTCACTCAGACGACAACCACGAGCATACTGAGGCATTAAGTGGTTGTCATGGTGTCACCAGTGGCAGCCAAAACCCTAATACAGTGGGGACCACTGGAAACGGACACATACACTGTGGCGGATGTGCTGACTCCATTATCGCAAAAGGTTTGGAAAGAAGGAAAGTTGCTTACCGATTGGAAGAAGGGATGGACACCTTGTCAATCTACCAAAGATTGGCAACTTGCGCCTCGCTCTGCAAGAACTGGCGTGGAAAATGCTGTTGTCCACGCCAGGTAAAATGCTAGGTCGCCTCATCCTGGAGAGAATAAAAGATGAACTGGATACAGAACTACGCCCGCCGGAACAAGCTGGGTTCAGCAACGGCAAGTCATGTGCAGGCCAAATTTCGACTCCACGCATCCTCATCATCGGATGGAGTATGGAATGTTAGTCAAACCTCTACTTCAACTTCATCGACTTCGAAAAGGCCTTCACCAGACTGCGTTGACCGAGAAGTAATTTGGAAACTGCTTCAACACTACGGCGTGCAATGCCTAAGTCTTTATCAACCTTATTCAACAGTTGGTTGTATGACAGTGCCACGTGTCAGGTGATCCACAACGGAAAACTCAGTGAGGCGTTTGAAGTGATTGCAGGAGTAAGACAAGACTGGCTGCCAATTGTCACCGATGATATTCTTAATTGTGGTGGACTGGACTGTGTGTCAAACTGTGCATGTGGAGTGAGGAGACTGGAATGCATTGGACTTACCGTTAAGGAGACTCTAGAAGATATGGATTTCGCGCGTGGAAGATTTATTTCTAATGTCACACAAACTGGAAGACTTAGAGGCAGGCGAAAAACAACAAATTGGTAGAAGAGGCAGGTAGCGAAGACAGGACTTCAAATGAGCATGGAGAAGACGGAGGTGATGAAGATAGCCAACCAACAAAAACGATAACCTGCACTGGACACTATCAACGGAGGAAATTTAAAAGTGGTCACTTCCTTCACTTACCTACAAATCATCGTTTCAACTACAGGCGAAACGGATGAAGATGTTAAAATCAGAATCGGAATACCAAAGGACACCTTCATCACTCTGTAGTCAATTTGGAAATGTTCTACACTCAGCACAAAGAAGAAGATCCGGGGTTTCAACAAAGATGTTAAGTCAGTCAGTTCTTGTATGTGGATCAGGGACTTGGCATTGTCGACACGAAAAGCATTTCCGGCTGGTTGCAGACCTTTATCAGCACCTACCTTTGCTGGCTTCTTATAGAAGATCAAACGGCCGGCCAGAAAGAATTAGCAACAAGGAACTGTAGGAACAAACCAACCAAGAACCTGTTGTTCAAAAATATGTAGAAGAGAATGGATTTGGATAGGTACAGGCTGAGGTGACTGTCGAATGACATTACGCGCCAGGCCATAGCTCGAATGGAACCTGAATGGGAAAGATGGTGTTGGGCGTTGTTTCGAGAGTTACATGCAGGAGAGCGTGTGAGGAGGAGATGAGAGACTATGGGCATTCGTGGGACCAGCTAAAGAGGATCGCAGAGAATATTTTTTATTAACATAGAGTTCTTGGATAGTTCGGATCATATGTTAAGGCTAACAGTGATATAATTCTTATGCATATCAAGTGATTAGGGCCATTGTTAATTAGAGTTAATAGAAGAATTCAATTAAATTTCTTGAGTTTTATGCTCTTTCTATTTTTGTTAATTTTATTTGTAATGTTTTGCGTTTAATACGCACAGTGTTTCTTGTAGAGTTTTGTTTCAATAGTTTTTATCACATTACTTTGTTTATTCTAACTATTTTAGTCATATTCTGCTCACTCCTGTCACAGAACAAGAATTTCTTGAAAATCTTCATGAATTAAATCACAAAATGAATTTCGCCGTAGAACAATCCACTGTAGATTATAAGTCATTCAGTGATGTTAGTGTTCTTTTAAAAAAGCTAAAAATTAAGGTAAGCGAATAATTTATTTTCTTTAAATTTTATAAGCAAGTTGAATCGGAACATAAGGCATCACTGAACTGGGGTGCTATATTGGTTTTCACGTAATGACGTCAATGTAAATTCGCCTACTGAATAATAATGTTAGTAGTTCTAAAAGAAACGACAAAAATATTTTTCAAAGATTATTTATAACTTCCTTATGATATGTAGTTTTTAAACTTCGTCAGCTTTCTGGATTACTTTTTACTTTCACAATATATTTTTAATTTACTAACACTAATCTGTTTTCTCATGTTTCACTGTCATACTGCAGCGATAAATATTTATTTGTATTATTGTAGGCTGTGACGAAAATTCGAGAGTTTTTGTTAGGAAAAATATATGCCTTACGAAAACCACTTACAAATTACCAAGTCCCTCAAAATCAGATGTTAAAATTTCGGTAAGTGTATATGTTTGGATGTATTTCTACTACTGTCTCACTCACTTGGTTATGAATTTTATTGTTGCTTAGTAGAATTCTAATTGGCACTGTCAGGCATGTTGTTTTGGTTTTGTTTAAAAATTCGTTGGAATCATTGCTCATGCTCATGCACCGTAGTTCATTGTATTCTACTGCTCTGTCTCAAAGCGTTGATGCTATTTGGTCGAGATAATATAAGTTTATGGATGTAGGCACCAAAAACATTGTTTCATGCACTCCATGTGCAAGAGAGGCGATTTACGTCAGTGTTTTTTAATGAAAAAATTAAAGAGACTGATTTTTATGGTCATTATTCTTTTTCAAATTCGTGTTTACTGTATGCACTATATTAATATAGGAACTGTAAGACAGGGGGTTTAATGACAATTATTGTTTAAAGAAGACATTGGTGTCAAGTCTGAATATACATAAAATTAATGGATATTGCCTGAAACTCCACGTAGTAATTTCGTTTACAACTCTGGGAGATGTAATTTTACTATATTCACCTAATACAGTCAGTTGAGATAATCGATTTATAGGTAAGAGCTAAGCAATATGTATTAACTTTCGTTTCATTACATATTCTTAAGTTTCTACTGATATTGAGTAGTTTGACTTGTATATAAACCTCATTCCTACTGTAGTATCCAAAACAATTGTCCTTCCAGATGTTATTAGTGTGCTGTTACTTTATATTTGATCAGAATACAAGCAATCGTTGCATTTTAATAATTGTCCTTATCATGGAAACTAAGTAAACTGTATGTCGTGTCGTTTGGGTGTGTCTTAGACTAGGGATATAGGAATTATGAAATCTAACTTCACTTTTCATTTTCTTAAACAAAGTCTCATCTCGGATAAAAAAGGCTCTTTTGACATTTGCTAATTTACGTCACCCCAGGCGATGTCTCATTATCGATTAAAGGATGTGTGCAACAGTTTGCTTCGTCCTTCTTTACGTCTATTAGACACTGACATTAAAAGTAAAAGATTCGAAGTAGCTGGTTGTCTTTGACCTTATATCTTTGCATTTTGTTTTCCGTGTTAAGTAGTATAAAATAAGTAATATTTAGGTTAGGCGTGGAGTTTTAGGTAAGGAGGGAAAGTGAATCGCTGAAGTTGTGAAGATTGAGATGGCTGGGATACGTGTTGCGTATGCTGAGTCATGAGCTACCTCGTTAAGCTATGATAGCTAACATAGGGTTAGGTTGCAAAAGAAATAGGGTGATCAAATCAAAATATAGTATCAATCCATGAAGTTTTGAATGAAGAAGACTGTTGTCAAGGAACTTAACCCTATGTTCCTATTCTAACGAAGACGCTTTGAACCGATAATGACTATATATTTTCTCGACTTTAACTCCAAAACACCAGTATTCTCTGAACGAAGTTATATTGTTTGGCAATTAAAGCAAAGATTAATACAATTCTATAAACAAATGTTTTGTACAGAATTAGAAGGTACTTTTATTCGTATTCTCTCGTCTTTGAACTTGCACACGATCGAGCCATTCGCGCCTTCGAGTTGCCCGCCAATGGTGACGAAGGTCAATGAACCAACGTTCAATGTTCATATTCCTTGACAACTGTAAACTGCCTGTTTTCGGTCTCCGAAAGTCTGTCTCTTTTCAACAGGAAACCTTGCACCCATGTGCAGCAGTTCGAGTCACCACACTTCACTCAGCACACAAAGCAAGAGAAGAAAGTAAAAGGAAATGCAAAATAAAGATAGTAGACAGGGATATGAGACAAAAGGAATAGTAATAACGAAGAGCAATATAGTTTCATTTGAAATCATAAGTCACAAGGAGTGGATGCATCTGCACCAGCCATTGAGAACGAATTTAAGCCATATCATTGCTATTGGTTTTCACCGTCCCGGGAACCACAACCAGGAAGTTTACACCTTCCTACGTGGCTTAAACTAACTGTTGTGGATTTCATTGACTGGCGCCATGTTTTGGTTTGACCACCACTGGCTCTTTTCCAGCCTGACCCTTTGTCAGCTAACATTGCCCGTCGAGGAAGGCGATGGCTAGGCATGCGTAACACATGTCCTAACCATCTCACGTAGATGTAACTTCACAGCCTCGTCGATTGATTTCCCCTCCTTGCCTAGCACTCGACCGATGCATCACCTCAATACTACTCACCCTATTATGCTACTTCACACGGGAGATAGAACGCAGGCATCTATGATCAAAGACAGCTAGCCTTTTCATGTCTTCCACTCTCAATGGCCAGGTCTCACAGCCATAGAGGAGGACGGAGCCGACTGCTGAGCAGTACACCCACCCTTCGGTCGATAGCCGAATATCACGTCTACACCAGGGATGGCGTAAGTTGGCATATGCGAAACGAGCCTTCTGTATCCGTGTTAAGATTTCGTCAGTGATCAACCCGTTGGGGCTGATACAACTTTCCAAACAAGTGAAGCGGCGAACGTGCTCTACCACTTCACTCCCTGTTTCTAAGCTAGGAGTCAGTGTAGACCAGTCCTGCAGCATCATCTTACATTTGGCGGGAGCGAATCGCATGCCACACATTCGTAGATTACGGCTCAAGGTGTTCAGAAGACTGCATTTTGTCAGCGTCCTTGCCAAGAAGGACTATATCATCTGCATATTCTAAGTCAACGAGAACATACCCTGGTAAAAAGTCAGTCCCTGAGTCTCTGAAGTGAGTTAGGGTTAAATCCATTAGTACATCTATGACGAAATTGAATAGAAATGGGGATAATGGGCATCCCTGACGGACACCACTGGTTTCACCACTTCAGGCAGCAACTCACCGTAAGCTCTCACAGGGCTGACTGCATGAGTTCGAGTATAGTTCCTTGATCAGTGCAATGTATTTTCTCGGCATTCCCTTCACGGCTAAGCATCGCCATAGTACCTATCGGTCGACAGAATCGAATGCTACCTTTAGGTCAAAAAATTTGACGATTGTTGGACGCCGGTAAGTATGCCTATGTTCCACAATCTGTCGAAGGGTGAAGATATGGTCAATACACCCTCTTCCTGGTCTAAAGCCTGTCTCTCGTGTTTGTTCCTCCCGCGGACCGCTTAGTTTGCGCCTTGTTATTGAGCCTAGAACTTTAGGTACCATATTAGTCAAGCTAATCCCCCTGTGATTATCACAAAAAGACTTGTCTCCCTTCTTATATATGGGGATGACTAATAACTTACACCAATCTGACGGGACTTCCTCTGATTCCCAGACGCTGCTTAGTACCTTAGTTAACGCAGACAGCAAACTGTCTCCAGCGTACTTAAATACCTCTGGAATCACTCCATCGGGACCTGATGCTTTGCCTCATTTCAGACTAGTGACAGCCTTAGTGACCTCAGTTAGTGACGGAGGACCTGTGTCTATATCCCGTTCTGGGAGGTGTTGAATATTCGGTAAGTTGAGTGTGACTGTAGGCCAATTCAACTGCTCCTCAAAGTGTTCTTTCCAGCGTTCCAGTTGTCTATCCTGGGAGCTAATTAGGGTGCCATTTTCCTCAGAGATTGTTTCACTTATCGTTGTCTTTTATCACCTGTTTCCCTCCGAGATGCCAGTATTCAGTGTCTGGAGATTATAAGTGAAATTGCTTAAATCGTCCTGAGTGACGCAGATGCATGATGTCCTATATCTATTACAAATTAATTATTCTTCCTGTAATTTTTCTTTCTCTTATACGTTCAGTCTCCGCATTATTTTTTTCTTTGCCTTCATGAATTGTGGCATTTTAACTTGTCGCGCTTTTGTTCAAAAGTTCTACGTTGAATGTTCAGTCTCATCCACCCAATAATCTTGTTATCTGTTGTTATTATTCCTAGATGTATTTTTCAAGCATTTGTTTTATTTCCTCTCCTTTGGGATTTAGATTTTATAATTCATTCCTTATGGCTCATGATCGAGAAGTAGCAAAGGAGGTTAAGGTGGAATACATTAATACAATGAGTAAAGTTTACTACTCCTATTTTAAAGCTTATGGTGGCAAATTAACAAGATTACAAGTAAGTTTTTATTTTTATCATTTATTTGTTTCTCCCAATTCATGTTTTAACACTTACCAGTAAAAGAATTTTTTTGTAATTGAAGATTCAACTTTGACTGATTAGTTCTTAACTGGATTAAATCATAAGCAGAAACATAAATACATTTCTCTCAGGCTAATTTATTGTCTGATGTTAAGCAGTTAAGTCTTCTAAATGTCTGGAATACTACACTTTTATATTGGACACTTGTTTTTCATCTTTTCCAGTTGGTTCGTGGTTGCTTGTATTAACTGATATCTGCATGTGTTTTTATGTAATATCCTTCAGTCTAAACATGTAAAACTGCTGAAAATTTAGAAGACACATGTAACATCTTACTAAGTGGCATTATTCATCGATTATTGTTATTATTATTATTATTATTATTATTATTATTATTATTATCATCGAAAGATGGTAATTAAAGTCGAAGGAAGATTAGAGAAAGCTGATGTGTTCTGATGATGCTGCGTTCTTTAACCTGTGTTGCTTACTCGCGAAGCCTTCCTTATCATTCTAGACTTCACAAAGAATGATTTGGTTCGGTATTGTCATGTCGCTACCCAGATTTTCTTTTGTGCTGCAATCACTATCGCTTTTTAGGCGAATGTATTCAGTACTGTATTTTTTGCATTTAATTGTTTATATGCTGTAAAGTGTACTTCATTTCGTGATATTCACAGCTTGATACGACCTATGAGAAAGATGATTTATTAGGAAAAAATCCAGATAAATATAATTCAACATCAACTGCGTCTAGTTTAATGTTCAATTCAATTTCTAATGTTGCTAATAATACTGCTATTTCAACGTCAACAAATTCAGGGACGCGTGTTGGACTTTTTGGATTAGGTGACCGTGCACTACGTGTATTGAGTAATTCAAATTTAGAAAGTGCAATAATTTTACCACATGTAGCCAGTAATGCTGAAGCTAAAGTAAGTGGATTAACTTAATTGTACTGTTTTGCTACTATTCTTGTGAAGATGGGGTCCATTGGCTGAAACAGTAAACTAAACGGTGGGCTCTATGAATGTGTCCTGTTCCAAGTTCCTCGATAGTATCATTAAGCCTCACAAAAGCTTGACATATAACGTGGTGTTTGGCAAATCTGTTATGGGTAAAATTTATAAGTATTTGACTCACCTACTTTTGTTATTCTGAGTGTTTTCGCTTCTCAGATGTAGACACTAGAATTAGGTAGAGTGAAAAGTGACTGACTGACTGAGTTCCAACGTAGAACTATGCACAAAATTTGCAACAGTTCAAGCTGCTACACTCCATAGAACCCAAAAGGGTAGAGAAGAATTCAAAAAAATGTACAGGGAAAGAATAATTACATGTAGAGGAAAAATTGAGACCTGATGGATATCAGGGATTACAAAGAGTGAATGAGCCTCCACCATTGAGAACGATTTTGAATCATATAACCAACAGTCTTAAGCCACTGGTTCTTAGAGTCTCGATGATCCTTGTGTATATACCCCAGTACTATATAGTTTTATTTGTTACTTGAACAGCTTTATGATAATTCATGAATTTGTTACAGGTTTGGATCTCGGAGAGACCATTTACTAAATTGATTATTTTTACTTGATTGACATATCGTGGTTCTAATAAAAAAACCCGTAGTGGATGTTTACGTCGAACACAAATGGCAGACTTTATATTCATTCCCCCTGGGTTTCAGGTTCGTCCTGTTGATCATTGCAAACAAGCACAAGCCTCTATCAAATGTGGATTTCGTGTCATTTAGTACTGTATAAAAATTTTCTGTGTTTAAATATTTTCGTGTTCCAAATGGTTGATTGATTACTCTTTAATAAAAAGCTTTTCATTTTCCCCACTTTATGTTGTTTTTATTTTGTAGTATCCTATAGAGGTTTTATTCCGTTCTATTCATTATGCTCTTCTGGACACTGTATGTCGAGAGTACTATTTCCTGTCAGATTTCTTCCTTCTCAGTGCAGAATCTGATCTATCTGATCAGACTACACCAAGCGAAAATCGGAAACAAAATGGTGTCGCCTTGGCTAATTTATTTGACCAAGTTATGTCTCGTAGTTTAAATTGGATACAAAAATATACTGAGACTTTTGTAATTTCTTCATGTTCTCATGATGCAATCGGTTTACTGATCTGCCTTCAGTTATTGCATGCTATGTTGCGTTTAGCCAAAGAAAGGGGTGTACCCGTATTGGATAAGTGAGTTCCAGTTATATCTTCAGTTTTGCTTTCGTATACCCTTGTTTATATCGGTTGGCTAGTAGTATATGTGAACGACAGAACTTCAATTATTTTTAGTTTTTCAGATGATGCAGGCTTTCCTTATTTGTTTTAGTGATTCACTACTAATCTAGGGAGGCGAATTGATTCAACCTAATTGTCGTTGAATAACCATGTAATATTATGTTGGGTGCTGCTTTTGATAATAGATATACCTGGTTCTAAGCGTTACATCTGAAAAAGCCACGATAATTGTATGATTTTAGTTTGTTCGGATAAATGTTGCATCTGTCCTCATCAATTTTATCCTCCACAATATGAGACCATGGAGATTAAGTGCAGTAACCTATTTTGTGTAATCTGCTTGTGTTATCAACACACCATATCGTGCTAGGATATACTAGTCTACCCAAGTGAATAACATGGCACTTATACTTGATGCAAACTTTTTGTGGTTACTGTGTTTCAAAATCTTTCGTAATATGGTAGATTTATTTATTTCCTACCATAAACTAAATTCTGGATATCTTGCGAGTTTGTTTGCATCCAGTTTATGTCTGCTTCCTTTTCTTCTACTAGTTAACTTTCATGTCTGTAGTTTATTCGATTTTGGCCTCATGCGCTAACAGCAAAGTGTAGCTATATGAAGTAAACGGTATGGATAGATATTGCAGTACTAGTTGAAAACTTGAATATAGCGATCGGGAATTTGGCGTGATATTAAAGTCGTTGAGGTGGTTAATGAAACAACACAGTCGTAACTGATCTAATGCGCAATGATAACAAACTAATTTTGTCCAGAACCAAATGTCGGCATAGATGTTGATGGTCTGAATGCATAATGAACTTCCGCTGCTTCTAAAGTATTTGTTTTAGACTGTAAGAATTACGTAAATAGTTGTGTAAATGTTGATGGAGAGGTGACTGGTGAAATTTTCACTCGTATGTAAGGGGTCTAAACAACGTTAACTGAAGTGGGTCACACATAAACCGCCACAATGTTTGTCTGGTCATCAACAGTAAGTTTTCCAGAGTGTAGAGTTTTGTCCTACGAGTGCAAAACCTGGTATCTGCGAGATGATATGCGGTGACTCTGCACTTTTGACCACCTGTCTTGTTAGGATCGTTTGCATCCGATTTCGATCATGTTGCAGTGCATTTGATTCTTGTAGTTTACTATGTAATATGAAGTAATGAGCTTCCCCTGGAATATACTTGTTAAGTGTGTTAACCTTTTTGGTCCTGTTAGATTCTTTTCGCTTGGGATATGCCTAGATGCTCATATTATACCAATTTTGTGTTTAAGGAAGACATGTTCTTCATCTGTGTTAGGTCTTTGAAGGATCATGACTACAAATGAAAGTTGTACTAGTTAGGTAATTTCTGTATGTTTTAAAATCCGATTTCAAAGTATAGAGGCCACCAACACTTATTTGATCTTTCATATCACAAGACTGCTACCTTATTAGTGTGTGTGTTGAAAGCTCGCCTTTTAAAATTTTCTTTTTTGGTATAAATAAATTATATGTAATACTAGTTCACCAACCGACATTTATATCTTTTGTTTGTAAAAGTTGGAATGTTTATGCATGAGTGCGTATGTGGTAGTCTGTTATTCAATAAAAAATTCAGAAAACTAGTAGATAAATCTCTCAACAGTTTACCTTCTGAAATATATGAAGCATGATTTATTGTTTCTGCGATATTTTACTATTCTGCTGCTGTCGGTTGTAATGTATTGATAAAACACTGACATGTTTTTCACGATAATAAACAGTTAACCATAATACACATAATATCAAATATCTTACTTAAATCGTTGCTCAATATTTAGTTTATTAAAACGCGTGCTCTAAATTACTATGAGAACAAGTTATTAAGTATATTCTGTCATCGTAAGATTAATTTGAAGAAGACGGTTAAACATCAACAGCCTAAAAATGTACCGTTTTATAATAGGTAAGGTAATTGTTTACATTTATCTCTTATTTCTTAATTCATTAATGCTCTATTATCATAACTTCTGTCTGTATAATGTAAATACAACCTCATTTTGCTTCATTAAAAGTTGTTAGCTTTTTCAAGCTTTAATTCTCTAAACTGTGTTTACGAAAACTTTGCATAGCGTAACGTTATCAAATGACAAGTGATCTATGTGATGCTAGTACTTGCTTCAAAGCTAGCAATGGTTGTTTGTTATGATAGGGATTAAAATATCTTACTGTGGTTTTTTATCGTTTATCCAACTTTAAAGGTTTAATTTTATTCATTTTTCATTCAATAGCTTTTGGAGTAAAATGACGGAAACATTATGGGTGCGTGTTACTGACAGACTTGATGTGCATATATCTTCAATGTTACAGTATTTGGATGTTAATAGTTTTAGTACAGATGCACGTGATATGGTAAAAGCCAATGTGTCTACTCCGGCGAATCCTAATACAACTGGGGGCAGTGCTGCTGGTTTGCATCCGAAAATGTATGCTCTTATTCGTCCCCATTGGATAGCTAGACGTTATGCTGAATTGGCAGCTAGTCTTCATTCCATTGGACATGGGTTCCCCGGTAGTGAGTATATTTTTTAAGATAATACTGTTTATTTTTGGAAGAAATAATCGTATAATTCTTCATAGGTATTCTGTGTACTTTCACATTAAACAATCTTGTTCAGTCAGTACAGCTATTATAAATCCTATGTTTTTTGGGTTTCGAGATGATATTCCGTAGCAAAATACTGCTACCTGTGAAATATTTTACTCACTAGTTGAGGTAGTCAGTTTTAAGCTATTGGGTTAAGAGTTCAAATCTTTCTATACCTTACAGGTGTCCCTGTAACCACGTTGTATGTTTAGTCCTCTTATATTAATTCTGCTTCATTCCTCAGTGCATTTACATGTATATGGTTTATTATTCACACCACTCCAAAATGGTTGAGGCGTTTCCAATCGGCTTTCAGCCTATAGGTCCTGAGTTCAAATCTCACTCCACCTACTTCATTCTGGAAAACTGAAAACTTATCATCAGCCCTTGCATAGTAAGTGTGGCCTACATATGCATATGTGTCCTGATATATTAGACCTCTGTTATCAGTAAATAAATTCCATTGACAACTACTAACATGAAAAACGCTACTTCTTTACGACGTGTATTTAGTTCAGAAATAAAAGTTTTGGCATTTAATTTCTCTCACTAGTTGTGGGAGTAAATATCAACCATATCAGCTATATATTGGGATTATTATTATTATTATTATTATTCGTTAATTGGCTTGTGAGTTGAACACCGAGTTTCAGTACAGTGCATGCATATGATATCGTTCCCTGCTATCATTTTCATCTGGCTCCACAAATGCCTACAATCTTTCGTTTCTTCGTTTCGTGATTTTCTCCACATCTCTTGGGCACCCAAACTGTCATTTCCCACTCAGATTCCATTCGAGAGCCTGGAATGTGATATCACTTGAATGTCTCCTCAGTGTATTTCCAATCCATCCACATCCATTTCCCTCTACGTATTTGCTAGGCAAACAAGTTGTTGATTGGTTCTTGGCCACCAGGATTACTTGTTACTTAACATCTCAAGTCTGTTATGTGATCTTCAGTATCAAGCCAACACAGGGGGCTAGTGCTGATAAAAGTTTTCAGCCTGTTAGAAGGGCTTTTTTTTGACGCGTGCATGAAGTCTCTGAACTGTTTTGGAGCACTGACTCGACATTAGTGTTAAAAGAATCTTGCAAGTTAAGTTTCAATGCTCACTTAAGACATTCTATCTATTTGGTTTCTAATTAATATTTCTTGGCGCCATCTTTCTTCTCCTTTGTGGAAACCACATTGCTGGTATTTTGTTATAAGCATTGCTAAATGTTTTTATATGCTGTTCATTTTCTTTCTATGCTGTTACTTCTCACATGATTAGTCGTTTTCCGGTTGTAGTTGATGGTTGCTTAATCTTGCTTTTTAAATTTAACTGGCAGTTCGAATTAAGTCGATAGGAAAGGTGAAAGCTATGAATTTCTTTCTGCTAACTTCATCTTGCCGTAATTTAAGCGTTTAATCTTCTGTGAGAGGTATTAACAATGTTTCAGCTTGTATTTACCACTTTGCAGTTTTGTTATAGTTCCTGTAAGGAAAAAGAAACTTCTCCGTGGACTTGACAGTCATGTATAAAGCTAACTAGTGTTGCATAAATTTTGACTTACTAGGTGAATTCAGGCATACTTGTTGCTTACCTAACATACGGATTTCAACATTCAAAGCATTGTATATTCTGAATACTTGGGTATATTACCTGTGAATGTTTGAATAATTGTGTTTCATGTAGTTGTAGTACTATTCTCATGTTATTTCGATTATCTGTTTCTTTCTTTCAATTTTTCTCGTTTAGCTCCACTTTTTGATGACTCTTTCAGTAAATCGAAAAGTTCAGACAATTCTAAGTTACAATACTCTTTACACTCTGTTTCATCATCATTATCATCATCACAAAATCACTCAAATCATTCCAGTGTAAAGCCTGGTCTTGATCCTCGTATTCTTAGTCGTTTGGCTCAGTTACAAACTCAGTTTGAACATGTATTAAATTCTTTGGCTAAGACATTCTCTCGGCCGAAATTGGCACACATCTTTTTGATCAATAATTATGACTTAGTCATAAGTGTACTAACTGTAAGTAAAGCTGTAGTATACCTGATAATTAGCTGTATTATTTATTTCTTTTAAATTTATTATTATTATTGTGACCAATCGAATGGATTATTTAATCTTCAAACAATGCGTCCTAAACAGTCAATGCTACCATAGTCTTTCTTGTCACTTGATACTAGATTGATGTTGAAACCCCTACCAGTAAATCTAAAGCTCACAGAATGATAAAACTGGTATGGTATATCACTAATTTTTTTATATAGCTTAATATATTGGAAAACTCCGCTAGGCGACTGAATTGTAGTATTTATTTATTTATTTTTTAACTCATAGGTTTGGCGGAATAACAAAAGGTTTATGTAAAGTAGCGAAGTCTCTATTTCCATCGAGTAGGTATATTTCTCACCGTCCTCGAAAAATTACAAAACTTAGAGTAATAGTAGTGGTAGTGCATGTGTGTTGATATTCATCTATGAAGCGTTCAGTAGATGAAAACTTTCCTTATATACTATTACCAGACTGCTGAAGACTAGTCGCTTTTAAAATTTTACAGATACATCTATGGTGATTTTGGTTTCCTTTAGTGTGTGTGTGTGTGTGCGTGTGTGTGCATATGTATGAATTCATCTGTATTATTTGTAAATAGCAAATACATTCTCAACACTATCATAAATTACTGCTTATTTTCGCAGGTTAAGTACAGCAATAAAAAAGTCATTTTTTGGACAGTCTACTAACAGACTTTTTGAGTTTAGATACTTCGTAACTTTTAGAAAATAACTCCATTATGGATAAGATTTTATTTTGATAAATCACACAGTGTTGTACAGTAATATTAACTGATGACGTTTCGAGCATAAACTATTGCTCATAATCATATCAACTTGATATGGAGTTATGCTCTACCACAGTGCCCAAGTTTTATACTTATATTTTAGAAAATATATTGATTCATTTTACAGGAACACGGAGCTGGTGATTCTCTAGAAGTTGTTCGATGCCAAGAGTCTGTAGGAAAGTATACAACAGCATATATTGATGAGGCTTTATCACCATATTTCGGATGTCTAATATCTTTCGTTCGTGATGTAGAGATTAGATTAGCCAGTGGAAAGCATTTGCCAACAGATCAAACTGAAGCATCACATACTATTCGTAGTGAGGAAGGTATGTTTTCCAATTGTCGTTATTATTTGAGTTTACTCTTTTAGTGTCACGCTGTGTATTCGTTGATCACCAGCGTATTTTGGCTTGATTACTGTCAATTAGGTGTTTGTTTAAATAAATTATTTAAATGTTCTAGAACTAATGATGCAACTTAAGGTCAGACACTTTAAACTTCTGCTGAATATCAGGTAGCAGATACCTATCGGTCTTAATATGTCCTAAAAGCCAAGTTAATAAATAATACTAATTAGCACTGTGTAATCAGAGGTTTCCTATGTACTTCTGTTTTATTTTAATCTGTCTCAATCCAATACATACATACATACATACATACATACATACATACATACATACATACACACATACATACATACATACATACATACATACATACATACATACATACATACATACATACATACATACATACATACATACATACATACATACATACATACATACATACATACATACATACATACATACATACATACATACATACATACATACATACATACATACATACATACATACATACATACATACATACATACATACATACATACATACATACATACATACATACATACATACATACATACATACATACATACATACATACATACATACATACATACATACATACATACATACATACATACATGCATACATACATGCATACATACATGCATACATACATACATACATACATACATACATACATACATACATGCATACATACATGCATACATACATACATACATACATACATACATGCATACATACATACATACATGCATACATACATACATACATGCATGCATACATACATGCATACATACATACATACATACATACATGCATACATACATACATACATACATACATACATACATACATACATACATACATACATACATACATACATAATCTGTGATCGTATTTAGGCACTTTTATGTTTGGTTGAGCTAAGCTATAAGATTATCTTTCATAATGATTGTAACCATGTCATGTGATATTCCATAGGTTTGTTTATGTGTTTCTCTTCTAACACATTCCAGCCCGTGTGACACGAATTGTAAAAGGATTTAATATCGATTGGAAGAATTCAATTGAGAAAATACACGATGAAGTTATGATGGAATTCGCTAATTTCACTCTAGGCACACAGATATTTCAAGTTAGTTTGTTATCTGTTATGATACCGTAATCTTTAACTGCCTGTATTCGGCGTGTTGCGTGTCTATGATTCAAGTACATTTGGGGTGATATTGCCCAATTTTATATAACTGAACAGCCATGGACTTAGTTACCTTTCATATTTTTTGTTTATCGTGTCTAGTGTGTATTTGAATGTTTCTAAATAGACAATGAAAGTAGTACATAGAACAGTTGAAACATGCAATCATAAATTAGAAGTTACTAACATTTCGTACAAGTGATTATCAAATAGAAGATTAAAACACTAATAAGTAGCACTTGTATATACTTGTGCTACACACATTGTTCGAATAACACGAGTAGCCGCGATTCCCTGGAGTACTCGACCGACGAAGTTAAGCTATAAGGTTCCAGGGATGCGAACGCTCCAATGACCTTGAACGCATGCTAGTCGTTGGTGAACGACAGCTGTCATTATTATAACGCAAATATGAACTTTATTCACCGGCTGAGGAGCAAATTTCACCCACATCATGTTTTTAAGTACTGTTTGGACAATGTGTTGTTAGCTCGTCAGGGTAATAGTTTGGGTTAGGGTTAGGATTAAGGTCAAGGTTAAGAATAAGGATAGGTTTGGAGTTGGAATTATTTAAATTAATTTGTTTAATATCCACATTTTCCTAGTAAGTAGTCATCTGTCCTCTTACTGAAAACCAAAGTAATTCAAACGATGGCTTTTGGGGAAAACTGCGAAACAGGATAAGGGCGATTAACTGGTCACAAAAAAGTTTACCTTAAATCACCTCGGTGAATACATATACAGAAACTGGTCTAACCTAAAAAGTGATGCGCCTCATTATAACTGGGACGTATTTTTTAAGTCATGCTAGAGAATAATACCCTGTTTAATGTGTTTTCGTGCATTTTCTTGTAAATAGCTGTCTTTTTTGTGCAAAAATTACTTATTTTAATGTTTGGTCGGCTCAGGATCACTCGTGCGTTCGTATCCCTTGGAAACCTATAGTTTAACTTTGTCAGTTGACCATGTTACTTTATAATGTAGCCACTAATACCTGTCTTCATCAAGCTTTTTTCTGCTTCCGAGTGGGACATAGGGCTTCAAGTTCTACCAGGATGATGAACAAACGTAAGATATAACACCTCCATGCGCTTACTTGACATGAATCTGAACTTATAATGTGATGTAGTAGAAACTTGGCTTTACTGGTCTCTTACGTATTATATTCTTTTGAGTACGTTAGTTTGATATAGTGTAGGTTGGTGAATTTTAGTTGGAAATTGTTGGTAGACGTAGTCAATTTCGTTGTTATAAGAATAAAACTTGTGCACTGTGGGAGAGTGTAATTCCATTATGAGTAAATTTTGTTTTGATAAAGTCTCACAGTGTTGTTATACAGTAATGTTTACTGATGAAATTTACCCATAATGGAAGTAGTCGATTTCGCTATAACTTATTTCATAGTGCATTGTCGAATCCAAGGAGGTAATCTTTTAGGCTATATAATTTTAAAACATTCACTTAACAATGTTGTTAGTCATGATTTGATATTTCAGAACTCTCTTGGTGCCCAAAGGTTGCTGAATTCAAACTACTTACTAATCAGAGGTGAACTCTTAGTTTTTCCTCGCGTATGAGTATCTCCTTTTGTTATAAACACTCTGATAGCTACCTAGCAACATGTTATAGTATTCACAATCCATTTAGGATGTAAAAAGTAAAGACCTTGTTGCTGACTGATCTTTAACTGTTGCTTTGTTTTCTTGAGTTTAGTGAACTGTATATTAGTTAGTTCCAATACGACTGCAACTTAGGTTTCTTTTGAACATTGTTTATTTTGTCGTTAATACCGACATTAGTGGTCTAGTGGATAACGCCTTGGTGATTGAAACGAGGTGAGGTTGAATTTTAAGGAATATTTCACAAATTAATTTTTTTTAAATATTGTGGAATTTACATGTTGTATTATTCATAAACTGACTGACTGATGAGTACTGTCAACAGGACTGATAAACTCTATGTATGGCAGGATGTCTTAAACTTAATTTCATGAAACCCAAAATGTAGTCAAAACTATATCCAAATGAATTTCACGAAACCTTTTTGATACCGACAAATTGTTTTCTGGTTAAAAACTCACATTTTAATAAATATTATTATGATGCAGTCGCAAATTCGTATTTCATTAATATCCAATATATATATATATATATATATATATATATCATAATATACTATATATAATATGATATAATATACGTATATATATTTATATAATAAAACATAAAATGATGTATAATATATGATATAATATACAATATAATATTATATATATATAATATTTAATATATATATCCCGACCGAAAGCTGCTACCTTGACGTGGTGGTCAGACTTGCATATCGCAATGACCCAACAAGCTACACTGGCTGGAACCAATGTTCCTGCAGGTCCTACCTTACCAGGAAGGTTGTTAGAATAGCGATTAAACTAAAAATAGTCACCAGCATAGTGTAAGAATCTCAAGCAGTTGTCCCCTGGGCTGTGCTTTCACGCAACACTAACCCTCTTTCTGTTTCAGCTATACGAAGAATCAACCAACTTCCACGGTGTGGGTAGCCGGGAAGTAACAACCGCCCACACACTTCCAAGAGCCCACGAAACCTTCCTGAGCATCATTCTCCTTTACCCACATCACCCTCATCATTTCACTCCCGTACTACAGTTAGTACTATTTTCAGGCTAGTAAGGCATCTTCACTTCACGCTGTGACCACAAACAACGATGAGAGCCATAGAAACACCCCCGACAGCCTCTTAAAGTCACGTCACCAACTTCATACTGGGGCATTTAACGTCAGCACCCCCTCCGCCAAATCGGACAGCAGGCATCACTAGCAAGAACTCTGGCATCTCGAGCCATGGGTGTATGCTGCGTTTCGGGGACACGCTTACAACACCCGAGTGTGGTCATTCACTAAGCCTCAACCGGTCAACAAGGTGAATCTGTGAAATTAACCTCAGGGGGTCAGAAGACCCCTCAGCTAGCTCGCGAGGACTCACAGGTGTAGGGATAGCACTGAGTGTTAGGGCGGAAAAATCACTTCTTGACTGGATCCCAGTAGACAGTTGTGTGTGTGCGGCTCGTCTAAATGGGTCCGTTAGAAGAAGGAAGGACGGTGTCACCCGTCGTTGTCTTTTCGTAGTCTCCGCTAACGCCCCAACAGACTGCAGTTCGGATGAACTAAAGGATAACTTCTACCTGAAACTGTCTAATTTGCTGAAAAATGTTCAGATATAGTTGTTTTAGCAGGCAACTTCAATGTCCCAGTAGGGAAGTTGTGCCAGACTGAGAAGTAAGAAGGTGGTACGCATGGAGTTCCCTGCCGACAAACCGACAACGGTGATCGTCTTCTACAGTTTTGCTCACATAATCATCTATTCCTAGTCAGAACTAACTTTAGGCACAAAGAGAGACACTGCGTAACCTGGCGACCTCCACCACCAAATTAACGCTGGATTCAGATAGACCACATAGCCATAGGGTATCGTTGGCGAGGGGCAGTAGTAGACTGCCGCTCCTTCTAGACTCCAATCATGATCTGCTTCACGCACGTTTATGCTTACGACTAAATGGACATAAGAAATTGATGGCAGCGAAACAGTTACGTCCCCAACTAGATCAAGACACTGAGTCCCTATTTAAGGAAGAAATAGCGAAACGAGTTTCTGAGGTCGACAACGGGACTCCTCCTGAGGTAGCCTGGCACAACATTCAGTTAGCTATAGACACAGCTGCAAAAGCTGTTAATAACTTAGAACCAAAAGTAATTAAAAGCCATTGGATCTCTACCGCCTCATCCGAACTAATTGACGCAAGAAGACTGATTCCGACGAGCTCCGATTATGATGAGGAGCGAAAGCTACTCGAACGCGAAATGACAAGAAGTCTTCGTAATGACCGTGAATAGTGGTGGGCGACAAAAGCGAAAGAGATGGAAAAGGCATCGGCGATTGGTAACACCAGACAAATATTTAGACTTGTCACGGAAACAGGTGGTAAAAGACAACGATAAGTGAAACAATCTCTGAGGAAAATGGCACCCTAATTAGCTCCCAGGATAGACAACTGGAACGCTGGAAAGAACACTTTGAGGAGCAGTTGAATTGGCCTACAGTCACACTCAACTTACCGAATATTCAACACCTCCCAGAACGGGATATAGACACAGGTCCTCCGTCACTAACTGAGGTCACTAAGGCTGTCAATAGTCTGAAATGAGGCAAAGCATCAGGTCCCGATGGAGTGATTCCAGAGGTATTTAAGTACGCTGGAGACAGTTTGCTGTCTGCGTTAACTAAGGTACTAAGCAGCGTCTGGGAATCAGAGGAAGTCCCGTCAGATTGGTGTAAGTTATTAGTCATCCCCATATATAAGAAGGGAGACAAGTCTTTTTGTGATAATCACAGGGGGATTAGCTTGACTAATATGGTACCTAAAGTTCTAGGCTCAATAACAAGGCGCAAACTAAGCGGTCCGCGGGAGGAACAAACACGAGAGACAGGCTTTAGACCAGGAAGAGGGTGTATTGACCATATCTTCACCCTTCGACAGATTGTGGAACATAGGCATACTTACCGGCGTCCAACAATCGTCAAATTTTTTGACCTAAAGGTAGCATTCGATTCTGTCGACCGATAGGTACTATGGCGATGCTTAGCCGTGAAGGGAATGCCGAGAAAATACATTGCACTGATCAAGGAACTATACTCGAACTCATGCAGTCAGCCCTGTGAGAGCTTACGGTGAGTTGCTGCCTGAAGTGGTGAAACCAGTGGTGTCCGTCAGGGATGCCCATTATCCCCATTTCTATTCAATTTCGTCATAGATGTACTAATGGATTTAACCCTAACTCACTTCAGAGACTCAGGGACTGACTTTTTACCAGGGTATGTTCTCGTTGACTTAGAATATGCAGATGATATAGTCCTTCTTGGCAAGGACGCTGACAAAATGCAGTCTTCTGAACACCTTGAGCCGTAATCTACGAATGTGTGGCATGCGATTCGCTCCCGCCAAATGTAAGATGATGCTGCAGGACTGGTCTACACTGACTCCTAGCTTAGAAACAGGGAGTGAAGTGGTAGAGCACGTTCACCGCTTCACTTGTTTGGAAAGTTGTATCAGCCCCAACGGGTTGATCACTGACGAAATCTTAACACGGATACAGAAGGCTCGTTTCGCATATGCCAACTTACGCCATCCCTGGTGTAGACGTGATATCCGGCTATCGACCGAAGGGTGGGTGTACTGCTCAGCAGTCGGCTCCGTCCTCCTCTATGGCTGTGAGACCTGGCCATTGAGAGTGGAAGACATGAAAAGGCTAGCTGTCTTTGATCATAGATGCATGCGTTCTATCTCCCGTGTGAAGTGGCATAATAGGGTGAGTAGTATTGAGGTGATGCATCGGTCGAGTGCTAGGCAAGGAGGGGAAATCAATCGACGAGGCTGTGAAGTTGCATCGACTGAGATGGTTAGGACATGTGTTACGCATGCCTAGCCATCGCCTTCCTCGACGGGCAATGTTAGCTGACAAAGGGTCAGGCTGGAAAAGAGCCAGTGGTGGTCAAACCAAAACATGGCGCCAGTCAATGAAATCCACAACAGTTAGTTTAAGCCACGTAGGAAGGTGTAAACTTCCTGGTTGCGGTTCCCGGGACGGTGAAAACCAATAGCAATGATATGGCTTAAAATCGTTCTCAATGGCTGGTGCAGATGCATCCACTCCTTGTGACTTATGATTTCAAATGAAACTATATTGCTCTTCGTTATTACTATTCCTTTTGTCTCATATCCCTGTCTACTATCTTTATTTTGCATTTCCTTTTACTTTCTTCTCTTGCTTTGTGTGCTGAGTGAAGTGTGGTGACTCGAACTGCTGGACATCGGTGCAGAGTTCTTTGTTGAATCCAGTCAATCAGCCAATACAAATTAAATTTTGTCCCGAAGTTTATGCTGTAAAGCATACTATTTCCTTTTAGTTCATTCATTCATATATCAAATCATTTAAACTGGATGCCTCTTTTCCTTCCCAATCCTTATATATGCATAATGTCTCAAAGTACTTTTGTTGTTTCTTTTAAGGCGTTACTTGCCCAATTGATTCAACATTATCATCGTTTTCAAAAGGTGATGACACAAAGCCCATACAAAAATATGCCTATACGTAATCAACTGGTAAATATACATCAAATAACCAATGAAATGAAAAAGTGTAAAACAAATTTTTCTTGAAAGCTGTGATTTTCTTGTCACCATTGTTTGTTTAAATTGATTCCATTTTCTCATCTACTTTATTTATTGTATTCCTGTTCAATATGTTCAAGTAGTCTGTTATCTTTTTAAGTGTTATTATATGAATTGACCTCATCTCTTTTCCTCTCTCTGCTCATGTGAGACACCCTATTTTTTCCTGATAAATTTTTATATTTTGGATGTTGTGGTGTGTTTTGTTTCCTTTTTTATCAATATATTTTTAATATCTTGTTTATTTTGAATTGAAATTTATGTGTATTGTGTATTTATGTGTATCTACCTTGAATACTCTTTCAAGCCTTATTTTCTGGCTGACTATTGCCACTGTGATAATCTTGTTCAAGAAAAAATAATATTAACTGAGGTGTTTTCTGTTTTGTAATCTGTATGTGCATATAACATGTGGTCAGTACTGTTTTGGTTAAGTGGTCTTTTTGCAAAGAGCATTAGCGAAAAAGGTAATAATTATTTGTCACATTTCGCCTCTTGGCTATTCTTCGACGCTTTGTCAAATGATATTAAGTTGAAATTAGATGATTAACATGCTGTGTTGGTGGTCCACTGGTAGAATGCCTACCAAATATTTGGATTCGATTTCTGGCCAACTCACTACTATTTATTGATTGCCTAGTTGGTGGTTGTTGTAGATGCAATATAAACAGACTCTTCCAACTAAAACTTCCAAGAATGAAGTGCTATGACCGATTTAGAACACAAGACTTGTAGAGAAAAGAAGAAACTTTCTGGAGTTGGTTTGTAAGGATTAAATTTGACCACGGATTGATATCAGTTAGGGAACCATTGAAAACCAAAGAGTACTGGATAACTGGCTTATATGCAGCTTTTTTGAAGGCTTTCATTTTGTTTTGGTAGGTTTCTTGCACTAGATACTGATACGAGTCCACGCCTGCTTCTATTCTCCATATAGTGTTTAGTAAACTGTTTTCACATTTTTGAGATTGGTATGAATTCTCTGATATTTTGTGTCCATCTGATCAGACCCAAGTTGGTTTATGCTTATCTTTTTAATTGCACTCACTGCCTCTAACCATCAAACATGGATATGTCTTCAAAGATTTCTCCGTTCTGATTTATTTCACCAAGCGCCCATCCAAATAGGATAATCTCTCTATTTATTTTGTCAACTCCCAGTTTGGCTGGCACTAATATCACCTATTAGAATTTTGGTACCATCATCTGTCTTATCCATTAATGTTTGCAGCTGCCTTTGTAAGTCTTCCATCTCTTGATCAGCATTTGGTTTAGGTGCGCTGGATTGTATAATTGTAACTTTCCTGTCTTTTGAGTTGAATCTAATTGTCACGATCCTACAGGAGATTGGTTGCCACTGTATGATATCTTTGGGTGTTATTAGTGACAACATGGTTGCCACTCCGTTTCTGTGTGCTAGTGGCTGACGTCTAGATGGTCAGAGTAGATTATAGACTCAGTAATAATTTGAAGGACCCACTTCCATTCTATCTACTCTCAAGGGTTCCTAACACTTCTATACAATATCTCTTGATTTCTTCTACAATCTCAGTAGCATTGCTAGACTCAGACATCGTGTGGAGATTCCTTCTTACTATACTTACTTTCGGTTTCATTGAAAGGTGACTCATTGTCCGACTGGCTTCTTGGAGGCTTTCTTTCGCTGGTATCATCCGTCCTCCAACTCATGTGTCTTTCCGACTCCAGGAGGTTAGTTTCGGTACCAACGGATTTAGTCATTTATGTTTGGCGTTGTTAGCTATACTCCCAACCAATTAGTATACTAAGTCTTCGATGAAGCGGTTAATTTGTGGAAAGCTAAACAGAACAAGGTAGTATATGAATTACCATAGTTTCTGTTTACTGCAAATTAACAGAGGCTAACAAGTCAGGTGGAATGATAGAAACGGATTTCATATTCAGTTTAAAGATTTACAGGAAACAGTGACTGTGCCAAGAGGGATTGATTGAGAATGGGGAGTAATGTGCAGCAAAAACAAAAAAAATTAAAAAATCCAACTTTTCTGTAACAAATACTTCCAAAATGTGTAATGTATAATACATGCTGTCTCCTTTCGTATATGCTTCCGTAAAAAGCTGTTAAGACGTTTTTTGTAATCTAAAAATTTGTATTTTTTAAACTGTATGATAAGTTAAAAAGGCAGTTATACTGTTGAAAAGAATCCTAATGTAACAACAGAAGGTAAGACACGGAATTCAAGTTATATTTTTCATTAATCAAACCTAAATAGGACTAGCTGAAGGATTCCAACCACTCATTTGAAAGCCGAAACCCCACGAGTGTTTCAAACAAATTAATTGTATCATTTGACATAACCTTGTCCACAGGGGTCCCAATTAACGAAAATGCCGATGTTTTTAGCCAGCATTTTGAAATTCTCCCTTTCCCGGTGCTGGAATTTAAACGCATGTAACTAATGTGTACCATGGACGCGTGATTCCAGTTAAATGACATTATTTATCATCAAACGGATTGAGTAGCTTTCGGGAGACTACTAAGCCTTGTATTAGCAGATATCATATTTAATCTTCAGTTAACAAACATGAAGTGTGCAGTCGTAAAAGCAACCTGTAATTGTCGATTCGTCATTAATATACTTGTAGTATATGACACTGAAAGACACGAGTCCGACCTACTTGGATTATTGAACGACACATAAGAAAATATTGACTTTACTATAGCATATGACAGCACTGGAAGTTTCATTTTCCTTGATTTATTCATTTCTTTGTCACCTATCTTCAAAAACTATTCATGCTATCCCTTTAAATATAAGCCAGTCGTAAAGTGTATCAGACGTATGACTGCACACTATATCTGGCCTCTACATGTACTCAAAAACTTCCAAACATGTATTTTCAGTTCTGGTCTCTTCTTCGCCTCTCTCATATTTTTGGCAGGTGCGTTTGTAACTAACACTTTTCTAGGGAGTTTATTGTTAAAATAATAATAATAATAAACTGTTCACTTTTAAAAGAATCAAAAGAAAACATTTTTCATGGTCACATTCGAGAAAAACAAAACAATTTATAGTCATTCCAATTGAGAGTGAAAACATTTCTGAACAATCTTATAGTTTCCAACTACTCCAATATATGCAAACTTACATGCTACAGAATAAAGCAGAAGGAAGTGTAATCAAAATAGTTTTGTCAACTTAATTACAGTGATGAAGTTGAAACCAATGCTCAGTGATTGTCGTGCACTTTTCTGAAAAATGGAAATCTCTAATTAGCGGTGATGTTTTCATTGGATCATTTGAAGCTGAAACAGAGGCCATCACAACTGAAAACAGCCTACACGAATAAAGACGACAAATTTCAGCAGAATAATTGTTTTGCAGTGGAAGAAATTCTCAGTGGAGAGAATTTCCAATAACCACAGGATGTTGAGGCGATAGGTGTCTTCTATGGTTAAAAGCGATTACATTAGCAACAAAATATTGGTTCGTGGCGCCATGTGATGTTCTTGTGTAATGGAATGCAATGATCAGAATTTATGTATGATAGGAATCTTCTTTTACTATCAATTTGGTTGGACACAAACAACACAGCTTCCCATTATCGCATCGAAAATCTTTTGCGTACCGCCGTTTTATTTTTGAGGTGGTTGCGGTGGTTTAGTCAGTCTTAAGCAAAAAACTCACCGAATACTGACATCCCCTAAAGTGCTGACAACAAGGACTAAAAGGAATTTATTAACCAAGGTGTGTGTATTCGTCTTGAGATTGGCAGACTTTTAAGTTCTTCCAACCAATAACGACTGTCATTCAGATTTCATTCCATTTTTATAAATTACATTGACTTCGAGCAACGCAAAGACAACTGGTTTTGCAGAATAATATGGTATCATCGTTTGCCTCCTCGGCTTTTCAGCCTAGAGAAATTAATTACGTTTATGTACAGAATAATTTTAACGTACTTGCAAATTTGACATTATGTCAGTTAACAGAAGACTCCTGACTTAGTAAACAGTGCTCAGAAATTGCATTCTTTTAGCTTGTACACAGAGATCACTTCACTGAAAGTATGCATGGAATGGGCAATAATTAAATTGCAGTCGGTCTTGTCCAATTAACTAGAAATGAGCATTGGTTTAACAGAACCAGATGAACTTCCTCTACTTAAAAATTAGAGGAATAATTTCTGATTCTCGAAAAAGTATTGAAAGGCAACGGTTGGACTGTGAAATTCAACAAGAAATGTGGAGTATGTGAAGATTTAAATGCGAACCAAATCACAGTGGAAAAGCAGCCCAGTCTTATACAACTCGATTTCGAAGGTGATAATATTGGAAGAATAGTTAACAGTAGATTGAATATCTCACTCGCCAGTATCTTTCCTACAGCTTAGTTGATTCCCGTTTATCAAACAACATGCTCCTTAGTACAATCACAGATACACTTTTAATGTTTGGTTTAACTGCATATACATATTTACACGTATCTCTGGTAGAATAACATTCAGAGAACAGAAAGGATGACACACCTTCGATTCTCTGAACACAGACAACATAGTTCAGTTCTCAATTTTACCGAAGCTACCGTTATCCAACTTTTGAAACTGTATTTAAGTGTTCAGATAGAAGCAGTTATCAGTTTTTCTTTACTCTCTCTCATCTGCTGAGTTTCAGCATCGGTTGGGTGACAAGCTATTTTAAATCTAGACGAATGATGCATTCAATTGCATAGAAACCTGTACACTTTCTTTAGTGCCTTTTGAGAATTTTGAAAGACACTTTTCGTTTGCAAAACACATAAAATCTAACTTAGGTTTTATGCAAGCAATAAATATTCAGCCACGAATGTCGACGGACTGGCATTTATTCTTGAAGCAATAAACTTTTCTGTAAGCACTGTAGATAAAAATTGCAGAGCAGAAAACCATAGATGAGCTATTATATATATTATTGTTCCTTTGTTTTCTGAGTTGGACATAGAGCTTTAACAGCATATTTCCGCTTTTTCCTATTCTCTACTGTCCTCTTTATTTGGCCCCACGATTGACCATAGTCACCGATATCCTCCTCGCACAACCTCCTGCAAGCACCCTCAGGTTTCACTCGATCAAGGGACTGGCGTGCTATGTCACGCAACAGTCTCCTCATCATACGTTTGACCTATTGCCACTTTCTTCGAGTAACAGGTTATGTTGACAGAGTTTTTTTCCAATTCTTTATGACCATTTGATCTTCAATGGTTGAACTACCACTTTCATATCCTGGAACACTAATATTCATTGTAATGTTCACAAATATACTGAATTCATAAATGCAAAATTAAAAATATTCACTCCGAAAAGAGGGTGAAAGACTGATGGGTAATAGAAAACTTTTTATTGATATACTAAAATTATCTGCAGGATCATTAACGACCGATAAACACTGAACACATGTTTTTTTTTAGATAAGGACTACTCTGACCAACATCTACAAATTTCCTACCGGGTACTTTATTATTTACCACCATTTTGGTGAATAGGTACTTTCCAAATCCTTTCATTTCAAAATATGATTAAAATGTCATCCAAGTTAGAGTTAATACTAAGGTCAACCAAACAATGAATAATAAATATGTACTAAAATTGACCTGAAATAACTTTCAGAATTTGTTAGTTATCAGTCGTTCTCAATATTTTTTTCGATTGACAACAAAACCCAATCTTTAATTACGTGTTATCCTTGTAGAATTAATTTATTCTATCCATTTCTACTTTTTAAATGTGTATTGATTTTCTTCGTTAATTATCAACCCATTGACATTTTGACACTGTTTAATTATTGTTAACAAACATATCGCCACTTGTTTGGTAAACTGTTGTGTATTGTAATAAAAATGCTTTACAGAATATATTAGAGTAGAGCCAGAGATGAGGATCTAATTGAAAAGTAAATATTTCTTCACTCAATCTTTCTGTCTTCCAAATGTATAAATGGGGATATTTTCTATGTTGAAACCCAAATTTGTTTAGTGGTCTATTTCGTTTCAAAAACGCCACACATCAATATATAGACTGACCGGTGATAATATCGTAAGTCTTAAAGCGTCAAGGAAAAGATTTCAAGATTTAGTTAAGCTTCATTCAAAACTGAAGTTCATTTTGGCTTTTGTAGAAGAACTAAGATTTATTCCTGAATAAGATTTTCATTTCTCTCAACCAAAGCAGTTCACAAACAGTACAAATACTACAGAAAACTATTCGGTCAACATAACTGAAGTATACTGCGTTACAGTGACAGAATTTACACTTCTCGAAAACATATACAAATGGTGATTGAAGCTGAAATTGAAACTGTATCACAAAGCATCAAAACAAATCATGCTGAATTTTATTTCTCAACTATCTCATTTTACTAGCTGCAAATTGCTTTTTTCAGTGACACACTTTTTCATGAAACTACTATAAGTTATAGACAAGACAAAAATGTGTTCAACATATAACGTGAGGTAATTCAATAAGCCTGCTGTGAGTGTTGACAAGCAAAAAAATAAGATTCCAAAAGCCTGAAGGCTATATTGCAAATATTTTATTACATAGATTGTGGTATGTTCTGTAGAAGGAAGCAGAAATTATTTACTTATTGGAAAGAAATTAGATTATCAACAAGCGTAGTAATTCAGTCGTCTGCCCTATGGTAAAAAATATTAAATACAAAGATCTAATTTCCATAAATAAAAGTCTGAAATTTAAGAGATTTTAGGAGGCGAGGAAGAAGACTTATTTCATGCTCTAGCTTATGTTCAAAGTATGACTCAAAGGAAATTCATTTATAAGATTAATTGTAATATTTCTCAAATTCTAGTTATCATAAACCAAAACTTAACTTGACTCACAGTGACATAATATTATTTGCAGGATGATATTTTTGAGGAAGATTTATTGCTCATAATTTTACTGAATGCTATAATAATGCTGACAATGTGTACCTACTGGACCAACAGGAAAGCTAGCGTACCATACTGCACTGCTCGTTAACCAAAGCCATGACTTGTGTATATTCCTTTATGGAAACTATTTGAGATCATTTACATTTGTCAAACTGATTTTCCAACACATAGGTCATGATATAATTCTCAAGACCCTGCATCTAACTAACCTAAGGTCACATCAGGTAGTTCCGACAGTAGTTCAGTTTAGAACGAACTATTCTGCTATTAGGTGGTTCGATAACACTACCCGTGAGTGAAGATTTAGTGAATAGTTGGGAGTCAGTAATTTGGACTACAGCTTGGTTGTACCTTCCTTATTTAAAGCATATCGAGTTGTCACCAACAGTTTAGTATTGTGATTTACTGAGAGTACTACGACGAGGTGGTGGTAAATGTTTCGAAAGCTTCTCTGGTTCACATTTGTGTCCCAGTAACATTCATTGCATAATTAAATTTTATGATTTCCATCTGTTTTAATATTAAAACTGTATGTCATGTTCACAAAACTAATGAAAACATCCTCTTTGGTAAATCTTAGGAAGTCAGAAAACAATAAAAGTCACTTTTGAAATGTTTTTTTCGACTTTGATATTGTTGTTTAACTTTGTATCCATTCAACGAAATTTAAGTTTACTGCATTACAAACATGCTGTAGTTTTGCCAAAAGAGAACTCCTTTTAATACATAACTTCAATAATGTAGTATCCAGCTAACCACACATTTACCTCTACACACAGTGAGCAAAATGCAAACAAATGTATTGCTATACGAAATACACCTGTTGGTTTCATCGAGGTAATATAGACTGAGTACATCTTTTCCGTTAAGCATTTTGAACAAGCTGAGATTATAAATTGAGCAATATTTTATGATGAAAATACACTCTCGTTAAATGACTGGTTGCATAAATAGGAATAAGAACTATTGTGTTCACACGTATTTCGGATTTCAAAATATTTGACACTGTTTAAACACCTCATTTTGGAAGGTTGTATAACTGAAGGATGTGAAAATTACTTAAAATGAACATTAACTTAACTAAGTTAAGAAGTAAAACTAAAGTTAAATACATGAAAGTGTGCAAAAATAAATCTTACAGTTGAAAAGTGCAAAATAATTCTATCACTTTATTGTGCCAATCTCAGACTGATTTATATGTGGCTAAAATTAGCAGTCGGGTGAGCATGATTGTCAGATTTCAATGACCTCACTTTTCCAGTAGTGAGAAACATTTCCTTCAGTAACAAATTACTCAGATCTTTGATAATAACTAAATGTACCAACATCTTAGCAGCTACACGAGAATTTCCAAGTAAATATTTTCCGGAATTTAACCGAAGTGTTTTTCTTTACTCATTCATTTGGGCTGGCCGTATTGATTGGAAAACAACATGAACGATTACGAAGTGAGTTTAAGAAATTAAATTCAAAGGTCTTGTCACCTTGTTAATTATTTAGTGAATTTGGTATAGACGCACTCAAAATATTCAAGCATTTAAAATATAATATCTACTTACGATAACGATTCGCATATCTGTCTACAAGAATGTATTTCTTAAGTATTATCAATTTCCATAAGGTGTTGAATCGCTTTGACAAGTGACATCAAAAAGGCAGTGAGTTACCCATAAAATTAGGGACGGTGTATATAAGCTTTGAAAAAGAAACAAATCAGTGTTGCTTCTACACTGTCGGTAATAAGTACAATGTAGGTGACTTCAAATTTCTGAATAAAAATAGTTCCCTAACCCTAACAGTTACACCAAGTAGATTAGTTTATCTGAATAATTTTCCTCTCTTTTACTATAAAAAATGACATACTGCACAGATGTTTCTTTTCCAGATGTTATGAAAGTGTACATATCGCTTTAAAAGTAAAATATAAATTTTTATTTTCATGTCTCTTGGGATTCCTTTATGGTCACTGATATTTCCAACAATTTATTCTTTTAATTTTAGTTCCACTTCATTTATCTTTTGAGAAAAAACTACAATAATTACCTACTAAACAAAAGTTAGTCACTTGATACCGACTCTCATGATAATAAATATATCCAGCTTATATATTTTCTGTAGCGATGACATTGAATCTAGTATATGAATCCTTTTAAAAGCGGGTTAAGAACAGATAATAAGAAAATTTATTACATGAAAACATCTACAATTGTTTTCAAGAGTTGATTTGCAAGTATTTGATTTGTTTTTTAAGTATGGCCGCAGAATGATATCAGTTAGAGAACCATTGAAAACCTGGAAGTACTGGGCAGCTGTTTCGTCCTAGTTTGGAAATCATCGTGGTTAAACTTGACATACAATTGTATTACTACAATAAATATGTATTTCAGATAATAAATTTGGCCTCTAAGTGCAGTGAGACTCTTATATTGACTTTGGAAATACAGATTCTTATTTTGTTATCATTCTTATCTTTTTAAACAATGACTTATTGAGAAAAATGATTCAAAATGAAATAGTGAGTGGTAGTAAGAAAATTACAGTTTTGCACTGGTTGTTCGAACAGATTGTAATGACGCTAACCAAACAGCTTGAAAACAATACGCAACGAATTCAGGTCCGGATTTCATGTTAGTATCGCTCAGCTACGTCTTCCGGAAATGTTAAATTTGAATCTATATTTGCAAATAATATGGCTGGGAACATAATCACCATAATGATTTAGAAACGCTAGTCGCTCTATGGAGAGAAAGCACTGTTTTTAGTTGTAAGTGTACATTAAGTATGACTATATAGTTTGATGTTCAGCTGCTAAAAGCAGTATGGCCTCTCATTTCCATGGAGTGGTCAATTCCACCAAGGTCGAAGTTACTTCTAGTTGAATACACCTAGTAAATGTTCCATCGGTTGCCAATGGCAAACAATATTATTTACAATTTCATACAATCATAAAACTGATCAAGGAAATTCTACTATTGCTTATGGCAGATAAATAATATAAACAGTTGTTTTGTTAACATTTGACCATCGTAATACATAAATTCAATGTAAGTGCATTCTTTTAGGCTTGAACGAACAACTATTGGTTTGTAAACTGAAGACGAAAGTCCACTGTGGATAAAATTTTATTTTGATAAGATCACACATCTTATTTCCCATCTAACTTATAACACTAATATTATTTCCGAATGTACTTCATCCCATATTGATTTTATTCAAATGTATAATCAATGTTTACTCATGTATACAAATGAAGCAGTACCTTGATTTTAATGTGAGCAATAATTTGTCCTCAAAACGTCATCAGTAAATATTACTGTACAACACTGTGTGATTTTATCAAAATAAAATTTTATCCAAAATGGAGTTATACTCTACCACAGTGATCAAGTTTTATCTTTATATCGATGAAGACAAAAGTATTCCTATGTCATAACATGACTGTCCAAAGAGTATTTTGTAATATGTACCAGTTAAGTTGGTGAAATTATGTGTTTAGCATTGAATAAAGTTGAAAGAGGGTACACTATAGGATCTAAATATGTGAGGGGTCATTAAAGTATCCTGTTGCCTTTGACACCCCACTAAATTAATTGGCATTTTCATAACACACGTTCTTCCTTCAGGAATGCCTTAAAAATATAAAAAATGATGAAGATTATAACTTCGAACGGGAGAAAGATATAATTCATCACCGAAAGTCTTGTAGCTTGATAACCATAAGGATAACTCTTTGAAGTTTGCTACAACGGCAGCCTCACTTCGTTGTCTTAACTGACAGGTACTTAACAGATACATTCGAGCATTCCAGATTGTCCAGTTAGTCACTATCAAGATCATATTGCCATGAAGAAAACAAAGTCTTTTCAGTACATTTTCATTCTTCAGTAACACTTAGATTAGTAAGGTTGTGCTCATTTGGAAATCGATATATCCTGATAAACATTTGGCTCATGAACTTAAAATGACCTAAATCGAAAAGGGAAAAAATCTAAAGAGGTTTTCTCTCCTAAAATTTAGATAACATAAAAAAATATTCTAAAGGAAATGTATTTTATAACACTTAACTGAAGATTAGGAATCCAGACAAAGCTGTGTACAACAGAGGGTAGACTGGTCGGTAAACTTATTTTAACAAAAATATAGTATAAGTTCAAACGATCTGATATAGTGTCATCGTGCTTTTTTATAAATGTATTTGTAAAGTTTGTAATGTGCTCAAAGTTATATTAAATGGGTAAGTATACCAGAAGTATATTTTCTCGTGTTTCAGTATTGAGATTAAGTCCATTCCTCTTAAAATTAAAATTCGTGTTACACGGACGAAGAGAATAGATAACGAAAGTTGAAAGCAATGTAACTCTTACATGAAATATGCAAAGAGTAAAGGGGTGGTTTAAACTGTGGAGTCTTTATTTATATATGCAAGGATAGATCTAACGTTTTTTTATAAAACAGAAAGTATGGTAATATTTAAAAGGCGTTTCAAACTGGATTTGTCATAGAAAACCTTTACTTTCACGTACAGTTTTACTCCTTAGTATCACCGTGCCATCAAGGATTCAACAACATTTCTGAAAATGAACATTCTCGTGTAGTTCTATTCCACATACATCATAATGATGATCTGTTTTTAACTTGGGGACGTTTCACGTGCAATTTATTAACGAAATAATCTACAAACGTCACACAAAGCGCACATTTAAGAAATGTATCTTTGAGCATTATCTGACATCGTAATCAATAGGACACTGCAAGCTTAATTTGCGTGAACCTCGTAAACTCAGACTACAGCTAGCAGAGATCTCTTTCAAAATTATCTACAAGGTAAGTCCGAATGTTACGAGAGGTGTTTTGCTTGTAGTGGAGACGCTAGTTATTTCTACAACACAGCCCCGAACTCTGTGAGCAGAAAACTTTTGTTTAGTCTCTTAATCAACCATTATCCTAGACTCTTCACTAGTCGTTTGCTTCTGTTTTCAGCCTTACGTATCCTTTCTGTACGTTTTACGAGGTAGCTTTTTATTCTTTCATTCTGTACGCCTGTCAAATTGATACTGAACCAACTTGCTTCTAACTAAATAACAATTTTCGCCTTATTGAGCTATAAACCCTTATTCCCATTGTAACTTTAACCACTTCTGAGAAAATGTATCATTTAGTAGTAGCCTGCTATACGTCTTATTAAATTTACATACAACTTTACAGCCACTGAAGATGATTCGTCTATTAAGAAAATGTCCTCTACTGAATGCTCTTTTATTTTCTTTGCTTCCTATTGAGTACATCCGTTTTTCATTTATTTGATCAAGATCCATTTAAAAGCATTGTTTCCTACTGAGCACCACTTAATTATTATCCGTTGCTTATCGTACATTTTTCTCACGGTAGTCAATGTTGTTTCAGCATTTCAATTTCAATTGAGTTTCTATTCTTTTAAGTTTAAAAGCACAGTAGAGCACACTCTCAAGTAACTTGGTATATTATTTTCGGCTTCAGTGACCTACCAAATTCTACCAATAACCAGTGTGAGAGAGTTAGGATGGCATTTAGATCGGTGTTTCAATATTTCTTTGCTAAAAGTCTGAACTACTGTGATTCCAAAAAGTGATATTTATTGTTTTATACAGACATTTTTCAAGCATTAATACATTGTAATAAGCCTATAGAATTAGCAAGACAATCCAGTCATTATGAAGGTTGAGTCTTCTGATTCCCATCGGAATTCCAGTGTCTTTTATAACTCCAACCATCACTAACTATTCTCAGCAAAATTATTTATAGACCCATCAGTTGTATACGTCCCTGATTCAACTAGCAGCCAAGTCTCTTGCTGATAGTAAAATTTGTAATCAGTGTTATTCACGCCCACTAAACTAGTCTAGGATAAATGTCAATTGTGATAATGTTGTCATAGTGACTAGAAACTACTTAAACTTTCATGAAATTTAATTTTGGAAATCCCCGTCCAAAATTGTGAAACTGAGTTTTTTTTACTAAAAATTTAACCAAATTTCCAATTTGTTTTATCTAATGGGTCATTTTTGTTTAATCCATTGTACATAAAAGTACATTTATTAACCTTTACCAGTAAATAAATAGACTATGCATTTGCAAATATTTGTTTTGCATTATTATTTTTATTATTTTATGAGACTGTTAACACCAGCTCATTCAGTAACTTAATTTCAACTAGCTAACATCTGTATGCATAAACACAAATCAGTAAGGCATGTTTCATTTCAAGTGATATAAGAGTGGAATCTTGGTAAGAATTAGAGCTGGCTAATCTATTTTTGGAAAAGATTCCCATGTCTATTTATGCACATTCCTTAGTGCTGCTTTATAAAAATGCGAATATGATATCTCTTGTAATGAATATTCATAGGCAGTTATTTCTAAAATAAACAACTCTTCATTATTCGAATAAATTTATTTTCTCTATATTTTTGTGTTTTTATAAATCAGATTCGAGGTATTAAATTTTCATTTTGCCTTGTAGAAATGCATTTTTGAGGTATTGTCACACTGATTGAGGACTTCCGCAGGTACATAAACTTAGATCGCTTTGATTTACACTGTAAACAGTTCCATCGTGACGATTAATACGGCCTCTTGAAATGAAATATTCCTTGGATTCAAAATCTTAGCGACATATTTATTTTAACTTAAGAACTACATGGTAAAATTACAAAGGAATCACCCAACAATATTTATTTTCCATAATACAGTAAACTTATTCATTTGAGGCTACTTTAGATATCACCTCAAGAGGCCTTGAAATCTGAGGATTAATGAATGTCTGAGCACATCAAAAAGAAGCGCGTTACAACTCAGAAACTGGACAGTAATCTGAAAAATATGATTTTCTAACTTGATTTTGCTTTCAATTCCGTATGATTAGTACTTATCATTATCAAAGAATATTAGCCCTTAGCTACCGCTTTAATTTACCTGAAAGTTACTTAAGAGCTTTAATTTTCTCAAATATTGGTTTTGTAGGGATTGTGTTTGATTGGTTGGAGGATTTCATCATGAGCTGACATCGGTTAGAGAACCATTGGAAGACCTGGAAATACTGGACAGCTGTTTTGCCCTAGTTTGGAGCACTTCATCAGTACGCACTCACAGAATCTCGGACCAAGGATCTTCTAGTTACAAGGCGAGCTCACAGATCGTTAAGCTAGTGGGACCCAATCCAACGGCCTGTGAATTCTAACTTCTACCAATTGATGACATAGCGTGACCACTAATAAATGTCTTCTTCGATGAGTTACTGCCTCATTTCCAACCTGTTGTACCCTACTGGTTACGGCTTTCCGCTAGAAGGCCAGGTTAACTGCCTGAATAGGGTCAGTGGCTAGTGAGCATCAGATTAATTTTCAAGTATTGGTATTGTAGTTTCTGGTTATTCTGTTTGTTGTTAGGAATTTTTTGGTTTGTGATCATTTTATTGCATCGGTTCTGAACTAACTAAGATTCATAGTACATTTACGAAAAACGCTGAAAAATGATAATTTATTGGCAAGTGTGCCAAACATTAACGGTCTTGATCTTGCACAGACTCTTGAATATATGCTGCTGAAGAATTTCGCACTATCTTGGAAAAAACACTAGTGCAATCTTAGCTGTAAGTGCTTTTCACAGCATTATCACTCCTTGGTCTATTTTTCTTTTTTCCATTTCTTGCTTTCCGAGGAGAATATAGGGCCTCAAGCTTTGGAAGTCTAGTAGCCGTGATGTTTCTTTAATGGACACTGCTGCTAACTTCACGCTCGAAATTCCATCTTTTCCGGGCTCAGAATAGTCAGTAAACTAGGTGAGATTTTGGAGTGAGTCTACCAGGAATGAAACGCGGATCATTTGCATTGAAACAATGACACATCTTTATTTAGTAAGGAAATTCAGTGCCACAGACCTTATTACATGAACAATATTTTTGTAAGAAGATAATGGCAACAAGTATTCAACATGAACCTCATAAGAGAAATGTATAATTTCACAAATCCTGATGTTGAATATTCCTGGCAGTTAACAATTGGATTAAGTTATAAGAGATGATGAATAGTCTCTGCTCGAAATATACTTTTATGTCTGTTTTCACTGATGAATTAAAGTCTGTGGTCTGTAGTACGTTTGTGAGACGATGCCATGCATAAATATTTCCTGAGTAGGCTTAAAACTCTCCAAAGTGATAATACGCGGCAGTTTTACGTCTATATTAAAAAATTTGTGACGTACTAAACAGTGTAATTAAGTTAGCAACTGGATTTAAACTAAACATTCAACGCCATAAAATATAGGTCTAACGTCTTCTCCCAAGCTAGTGACCGGCATTTGTAGACTGAATCTAGTAAACTATTGATATAAGTACCTAAATTCAAAGACAGAAATAAGTCAATTCAATGAATACCTAATCATTATCTCATTAAATAAATACAGGGACAAAAACGATGGGGTATAACATTATCACAACAGTACTGATTTATTATATTTTTACATTTATCAATGGAAATGAAAATATTAGTTTCACATTAAAATATTTGTTAGATTAGATCAATATTCCGAAATTCATGGTTTTTTACAAACGGTCTTTACAAGCAAACAGAGATAAGATGTATTCTTCGCCTGTAACTTTACTTACTGAATTATGCTTAGAAAATCTGGAAAATATTAAACGAAACAGTTTCAGCTGTAAACATGAGATATAAGCCGAATCCTAATCATTTACTTACCATATTTCAAGAATTTCACCAAGGTAAGTTGTATGTTTAAAATGAGTGATTAATCTGATCATGTGTAACTGTCTACTATTAATCTAATTTAGCACACTTTTTTGTATTTCCTTTGCCTCTTTTTCTTAAAAAAGACTATTATTCAAATAATTGGTGTATGAGCATGAAAACCTGTTGTTGTTGTTTTTGTTCAAAATTCATTTCACTTAAAACCACTAGAATCAAATTTTAAAGTACAATAAGACGTTGTTTAAAAGGAAAACAGTTTTAAATATAAATTTATTGTTTTGATTTTATGAATCAGATTTCAGGAAACTCTGTCTGGTTTAGGTTTTGTTTTGTTTGGAATAATCAGTTAATCACATCAATAATAGTGAGGAAATACATGCTTCCTTTAAAATGAAATTTTAAATTAATTATTACTGAAACCATAAACTTCAACTAGTTTTGTCTGTTGTAACAAGTACAACAAGAAACGACGACAATCACTCAGAGCCAGTCATCGAATGGACAGATTTATGTTACTATGAGACTATTTCTTCTAAGAATTTATTAGCGTCTTTCGAATGAGTAAGTTAGAAATCACGTCTTTAGGTTGAATGCAATCTATTTTAAAAACCTCATAATTGTGAGCAGCTACTCAAAATCATTTAAATCTCTCCTGGGAGGAAAAAAGACTGTATATTAAGAGCATATAATTGTCTGCTACTTATTACTCTAATATGTTGTAGAGCACGTGATTGTTAAATACAGATAAATAAACAAGAAAGCAAAATATGTTTGCTGTACATAGTTCATAAAGAGCGCTTTATTAACGTAAACAGCAAGATGAAAAAAGAATCTCTTGCGTTTTGTAAAACTGTCAACTTGCACATATAATCATTCAGATGTAAGGTCAATAAAACAGGCTGCTGGGTCGACCATGTGTAAAGACTTTCTAAAAGGTCATTCACTTTTAATATTTTCCTCGAAATAATAGTGAAATCTTTGTGGGTAGATCAGAAAGCTATTTGAACAAAATACTAACAATGCTTTGGAATTTTTATTCAATATTTTCCCTCTGAAATTGTGAAGATTTCTTATTTTATCCTGTTACTAACCCCTGCACTTGGTGAACAGTATGTATTGCAAACCCTGACACAGAAAATCATCTATGAGGTGGGAAATTCTGAAGCAAAAATATATGTCTTCTTCACACTTTCCTTGCAATTCGTGCTTATCTTTTAAGTAATCGTTTAAAATGAACATAAAAACGTAATTTCTCACTTCTCAACAGAACCATTTCAAACCCCTAAAGGCGAAACATATGTAATATTAGATATTTTATGGTAGAAATAAAGCAGGCTTTCAATCATGCAACAGAGATTTGATACGGAAAATAAAAATTATTAATAAATATCATCAATTTATCATGTAAATGAAAATAAAGATTAACAGTAAGAGATTTATCGTAAGGGCAGAAGACAAGACACGGAAGACAAGGTATATTTCTCATTGATCAAACCGCCATATATATATATTCTTTAACCAATCAGTGAGCGAGTGATTTTGGTCTACATTAAACGACATCTTCAAATATATATAGTATTCTGTTGCTAATGCAGTATTGAACTATGGGAATATGTGAAAAAAATATTCCGCTGAAATACATTGTTTGTATCACACCACCACATTATGACTACGAGAATAATTTCTCTTTAAATCGTAGAACTTTCTGTTCTCTTAGTAATCAAAAGTATGTATAAGAGTGAATTGATACAATCATCTACATTGAAAATAAACAGGAATTGTTGATGCTCTTCACTTACAGAAAGAATGAATAAACTAATTCATGGATGAATGAAACGACGATGTACTACATGAAACCGGCAAAAGAAAGAGATGTAGATCAAAGATCAACCCTTTTCTACAATGGTACAGATGAATATCAAATGGTTGACGGATATGTTGGATTAGAATCATCTACACAAATACGAGTTTAAATTATTGAATGTCAAGACAGCATTTAAAAAAACCAAAAAAAATAGGGCACCGAAAGGAACAATTATAAAAAGAGAAAGAATAAATTATTAAGCGATTCTGAAAATCCTTGAAATTCTTATGATAAGGAATTAATAGATCTGCATCTCTGTAAATATTTTGAATGCATGTTGATAACAGTTTCTCATCATTGATTCATAACATACTACAGAAAATCAGACTATCAGTTCATAACTTCGGTGATCGCTAATATATTTTAATGTATATCTTCATAGCTCTTCTCTCACGAAATCCTGTTACAGTAGAATTTGGTCATAGAAGAGAGTATTTATTTCACATGATGAACATATGCTCGAAAAGCCGTGTAGAAGTCCTTTTTTCTGTCCTTCCGATGTACCTGCTACTACAAGTGCATGTAAACTCATAAACACAATTTAATGTAACATGTGCAGGGTACTTATCCAGTTTAGATTGGCTTATTAAGCTGTACAATAAAACGAACTACGCTGTAATGAAACATCGTTTTAATCTTAATTTTATTCTTTTGTCAATCTTTTAGTCTTGTGAACACTATCCAGCCTGGCTAGTAATAGAATAACGAAAATGTGTATATAGTTCGGTGACAGAAAATCTAGTCAACTCAGGACATTCAGAGCCATTCGAAAAATCCTTCAAAATCAAATACAAGATTCGATCAAAACTCCATTATAGATAAGATTTTATTTTGATAAATCACACAGTGTTGTACAGGAATATTAACTAATTTATCAAAATAAAATCTTATCTATAATGGAGTTATGCTCTACCACAGTGCCCAAGTTTTATACTTATATCAGTAATTTATTTTTATGTCAAATCATCTATCTGCCGACTTTCTAATTTTCCTCCTGACCAAACATGAAATAGTTTAGTTAAATAGCCATTTCTCTCTGCTTTACTGCTTCACAAGGTTAACTAGTTCATACTTTTAAACTGGTTCAAAATTACTATATTGCCCAATGAATTTCCTGGACAATAATCATCGTAAATTATTCATTCATCCGAATACGATATTGTTCAAACGTAATTTGTGGATTCTTTGTATAAATTAGGAATGCTCAACAGTTGGTCGGGGAATAAAGGTTCTAAGCAGAGGCAAACTGCATTTACTAAGTTAATACTAATATAAAGTTGAATAAGTTCATATATATATATATATATCAGCTTGGTGAACCTTCCAACTAAACTGTAAAAAGTTCTCGAATTCATAATGATATCTGGCTAAAAATTGTTGCGCAGTGATTTCTGTCGATAAAATTTAATCTTTTCTGAAAACAAATTTATGCAGTGACAACTGATGAGCAGTTTTATCAGAATTTTTGTATATTCTGTAATTATAAGTTTTTGGAACATGCTTGGAAATACGATTAAGAATGCCTCTTTCCACTCATCTGATATTTGTGTTGATACTTACCAACGGTATAGTATCTTGATATACGCCGTAAGAAAAAGACTATTCGATCTCAAATTGTTTCGGTAGGCACTTTGTTTGATAAGTGAAGACTGTTCGTCTGATGAGAAATTTCCCATTGTTATGGTGTTTCTTTTGTACTTAAATCTTTTATTACATTGAGTAAAGTGTACACAAAGCCATAGAAGACCATATTTTTATCCAAAATGCTTCTGTCATTTTTGGTCGATAGTTCAGCTGTCATCGGCGACACACTATCAACACTCAGTTTCTTCAAACATTTCCCTTACAAGCTGTTTGTTCGATTAATCGAGAAGTACTCTTACCTATTCTCTAATCTTACGAAACCAAAACTATTCAATTGAAAGTACAGTGAATATCTTCTTTAACTGGAATACACGAACTACCGTTTTCCTCTCTATTCAGACAAAAAGCAACCCACTGGCTATCTCAAGGGATTCATTCATTTTCGGGCGACTTGACATAAAATTAAAATGACTACTGAATAGTATACAAATACTTACGCTACGTATTACATTTCTAGCAGATTCCAGATAGTAGACGCCTTAAATGCAAACTATGCTAGGATTCAGGTAACAAAAACGGAAAAGAATACTGAATTTCTTATCGGCCTAAAGTATAAAAGTCCATCAGGAATAGAAAATGAATTATATCAATATACTATAAAAAGTTTGGAAAGGTGGAATAAGATGAAAAAAGATGTATTAACAGTTGGACAGTTAACTAGTGAAGATATAGGGGTACATTGTTAGACGTCTAAAACATCTAATGGGTTTAACTAACCTTCAGACAGTTTGCCAGTCGAAAACAACCATCAGAAAATTAAACAATGCGCAAGCGGAAAAACCAAAAGTGCATCATTATCTGAGCACCTATTTGAAACGTAACGTAAGGGTTTTGGCTGCCACTGGTGACACCATGACAACCACTTACTGCCTCAGTGTGCTCGTGGTTGTCGTCTGAGTGACCACAGTAGATTACTGACCCACCAGTTGACAATTTCGACAGTCTACATCCAATCCATCTGCTCCCACAAATTCCCAGCACTTCTATATCATATCCTCACATTTCTTTGGATACCTGGGCAGCCTTCCCAGTCTCGTGCATTACACGCACATTCCGAGTCCACATTTTTATTCTTGCTTTCATCGAGGGAAGACATATCGGCTGGCCCAACCCACATCATTTCGCCTCTCCAACTCTAGCGAAGAATAAGTTTGTTGTTAGAATTTCTTGTATTTTTAATATATTTTTTGAGTGGTTCTGTGGGGTAAGGTCACTAACCCCACGCGCAGTCCTCCCTCTTTACTCGGGCTTGAGATCGAAACTAGGTGAGGTTATTTAGAAACTCCTACCAAATAATAATTGAATATGGATTGTATCCCAAATACAGAAAAGGACGCTTACCGAATAAGCTCTTCAGGTATGGCCATGTCAGAAAGAAACTGACTCAAATTACTACGAACAGCCTACATAAAAATAAAATAATAGTTTACAAATCTTAACCACGGTTTTTTGTCATGTGAACACAATAAAACACTTGATCAACTATCTGGATCACACCCGGTGTGGTGATATCCAGTTGTGAAGGCCAAAAAGTCAAAAGTCAGTGATCGATAAGCAAGGAATTACAACTACACAAAGCATTGCACACGTACAAAAAATTCAGAAACATAAAAGTTTGGGAACTTCAAAATACAGTTGTTGATGCAGAGAACTTCAGCTTACACACGGTGTCTGTTCCTAGCTTCTGCTTTATTTTCCGAAGTTATTAAATTTCCATCGTTCTAAAAGACTCATTTACCATGGCTTTTTCTTGACACGTTTATTTAATAAGTCTACATAGTTGATCAGGGTCATACATTGTTGATACCTTTCCCGTTTCTTGGGGTTTTTTATCCAACCCTTTGAGGTAGTCGCAACGATCTTCAATCAACCTGCATTTGAGCATCTTTCGCTCAATGTGCTGTTCTGAACCGACCAGTTTTAGTTGGGATACGGTTACATGAAGGTGTTGGCATTTCCTAATTTTTTACGGAGAGTTATCCACTATCTTCACTACCATTCCTACAGAAAACTGAATATATTGCCAAGCTTCCCAATGAATATTGCACAAATTAATGTGTGTAGTTAATTCTTCCTTAAATACAGAAGTCACATTTTTGTCGTAAAATTCAACACGTGCAGGCTTGCCACAACCATCAGAACGCATGAATACACGTGCACAGGCTAACACATGATCATCACCCATGCAGATATCTTAGGAAGCGTAACAGTCTTCTACCAGTCTCGTTCATAGATAACGTATTACAAAAGTGCATGTTTGTGCCGATCGTTGTCTTGATTTTGACTTGAATATGTTTATCCCTATGTTTAGAGTTAGTGCTGTCCAGGAGTATATAGTTCTCTCAATAAAACTGCAAGAAAATCACCTTAACCCACTCGTCGGTTTAGAATGCTACAGATACCTAAATATGCTTCTCTCAATGCTTTCCCTACCTTGGCATTCAAACCACCTATTAACACGGTTATACTTCAGTGTTTGGCTTTTTGCTTCAAAATGGACAACTTATGATAAAACTCATCCTTCAATTCGTTTGGACTACAACCAATGGTGTATAAGCGGAGATTGATAAAAGGAACAGACGACATTCACTGTCATTATTACGGAACAGATCAGCCGGATATTACACAAATAGCTGTTTACTAGGACAGTCAGGCACTAAGTTTTCTACTCTTCAGCTATGTGCTGTCACCACACCATGAGAATTAGCCAAAAAAGCTACTGACGCATGAAGGACGAATCTTGTATATTCATCACTGGATGGGCGAATGCGATGTTAATAAGCACATTTTGATCTGTTATATATGTCCTATAAGTAAAGCAAACATTCGAAACCTAAGATTTCAATTTTGTTCAGTAAAACTTGGTGTTTTCTTCACCTTAAGTTTGGGAATTTAAAGGTTCATTTCGAAGTTGATATTGTGAACAGGGATGCTGTTTCTCTAGTATAAGTAGCTGAAAATAATAAAGAAGTTAACAATAGATTGAGATATTGTATGAAGACTACTAGTATTCGGAAGTAAGCAAGAAAAAAGCGGGCGATGAACTAAAGCATTGTGTGCTCTAATGGAAAAATATGGGTAGGTGTTATATCCAAAGCGATTTCTTCTTGGAGTACCTGACATAAAAAGCAGTTGTTTTGATTGGCCACAGAGCCAGAGAGACAACTGCTTCACACTGGATTGATGAAAATAATCCGTCACAGCTGCAACATTCCTATTTGCAAGCAGTACAGCTTTGACTTCAGACTCCCAATAATGTTCATTGCTTACCTTAGGGTGGTAGCAGTTTTTAGTCTAACCGCTATTCAACCAACATTTTGGGATGAGAGAAACTACAGAAACATTCTTTTTAACCAGCTGTCAGTTAGGCAACAGCATACAGGATACCCAAATATCACTCAGTATATGTGTATATAAATTGTTTGCATCAAATGGTGAGACGAAACAAGGAGAGATTGTAACCTTATTACTTATTTCAGAAGCATTTTCTAAATATCCAATGAGCAACAAATATCTAACACCTTAGTTAAATACAAAACTTCAACATACACGACTTTCACATTTTGAAAGAACTAGTTCGGATTAATATCAGTATCCCCAATAATTACTGCAGCCAATTTTAAGGCGAATTAGACCATCACTTCAATGTAACTATAAGTCTATATCAACCTTATTGAATCAGAAAGACTGAATTTCTCACTCCAGAAATACTGTATACTACAGTTGCAAGTCCTAACTACAAAGTTATTCATGATCCAACGTGTTTAAGTACAGTACAGTGAGACGAAAATAAAACTAAAATTGTACCTGTCTGTTTTGCAGCCTAGTATTCATTACCAATGATTTGCTCTGTAAATCTTGAATTTCTGTACTGATTGCACCCAGATCTTCATGAAAACTCGTTAATATACCCTCAATTCTCTTAATTATTATAGGAATATACACAACATCGTCATACCTCCAGGATAGAATCACAAGCGGAAATCTGATTATGCAAACTAGCCACTTCAGGACTGACTGTTATATCTATTGGTATTTGAATATTTGAATCAAATAATATCTACATGTTTTTACGAGCGATTCCTCTATCTTCGACAACTCCGACTCCACTTGGGCGGCATAATCCCGTACATCAATACCCTAGAATTTTGGAACATAAAGATTTATTGACATACCGATTTTAGAGCGATTTCCTCTATTTCTGTTTTCAATGACTCCGGAAAAGTGACTGAAGTTACATTGAGCTACCAAGAAAATAACTCACCATCAACATCCATTACTCAAAACAGCAATTAAGAGGCCAAATTTAAGCGGACTATTGGTTGTCTAAATCCATCAAATATTTGGTCACTTTATCTTCCTATAGTTTGAAATTATAAGGAAAATCAGAATCTTCAACAATGAGGTGTGAATAAGGCGTAAACAAAATAAGCTTCAGATTTAATCCAAGTACAACTTTAATTTCGAAAATGTTACTACTACTACTACGTCCCACCATGTCAACTTCTTACTACAGGTTAATCGACGAAGTAGCACTATTTTTGAAGACTAAAGCAAGGTTTGCCAGGTCGTGAGCCATATAACTATTATGAGTTGATGTTGATACCCAGTTACTCAGGCAAAGAAAGCACAGCGGGATCTATAGATTGAAAGTCGAGTGTTCAAGCTAATTTACCAAGTTCAGTTAGAATGAACCTCCATATATCCAGCGACAGCAAACTACTGAGTGGAAAAAGCGTGTTAGCAATACATCTGTGAATGGCTTCTAATTTTAGATTTCGGAATAAAAACGAAAGCATTAGTGTGGTAGGATTTCCAATGTCCTCATCTCCCTTTGCAAGTTTATGAAAACTCCGGAAATTGTGGTTCTAGAAACATTTTTGCTTACCTCAAAATTATGATTAATATATTAAGATTTCAGAATATCTACAACTCAACAAATGAATTGTGTAGTCAGTAAAACCCCGTGTACAAGCGATGAAAATTGAAATCACATTATCAACTGAAGTGAGATAATCTTTTTCATTTGGTAATACTACACTTTACATACTAACTTTAAGTAGGTCAGACCGGCGACTACTAATGTACAAAGTATTCAGTTACGAAACATATGGAGATAAACAACAATCAGTAACCATGTTATAAAAATTGGGAAGAACATAAGTTATTCATTAAAATAACTGATAACTATAGCAGCCCCAAACGAAACTACCTAATGAACGAATTGATGGCCTTGGCAGATTTGTTAACAGAAATTGGTTTAACTTAACTATGAGGACTTCTGTGAGAAACTAGGAGGTTTTCTTCGAACATATACAAGAATATCATCCTATGTAACCAATTTTTAACATTGCATTACTTGTTTATAGGCGTCTATTTCGAATTGCACACTTCTACATTTTGCGAATCTGATTGGTCTCTAGAGGTACTTTCGAAACTACCTCTAGCGACGATCGTTTTGGGCTGCCATAGTTTATAGTCATCAGTGCATCAGGATATAGGGCAGATTTCTTCAGAACAAATTATGGTTATCCGCATACTTATTACACTATAATAATTCGGGAACTCACTGAGTGAAAATAAGGAAGCTTGTAAAACACCTCGTTTTAATTTAATAGCGTTAAGCTTGAACGTCCCGCGTAACGCGTACTTCGGAAGCCAGAATCGATTAAATTGGGTATTCTAAACCAAATAAACTTAATTGAATCCGAACGAAGAATATTCTTTTCAATAATTTCTCTTCAGGTTCTTACAATTATAAAATATAATATTTGTTGTCGTTACAATAAAGGCCAGTTTTGCGGCAGATACATTTTTAACGTAGAATAACAGATTAGTTATGGGATGTCAAAATAAATAGTCGTATTTGTGTGACAAACGTGCTAGGCTGAATTCGATTACAAAATATTGCAAAACGGGAGACAATGTTGATTAATCATAATAGATTTGTAGAGTGTGGGGTAGGAAAATTGACAAGTCAGTTCAGTCAAGGTTATAAAAGGTGTCAGGTGAGTGGCTAGTACAAAGTGGTCTGTGTTAAACAGGAGATAGTAAGACTGCAATTGGAGGTTCATAATGAGATAACGAATATGTGAAATGAAACAGGTGGAGGCATATATTGAGAAATGAGATAATATCACTAATAATAAGTCCGGATAGTATAAACGACAAAAATAATTCGATAGTATTGAGAGAATGTTTGCATGAAGGGCATAAATTATGACGAATAATAATAATAATATTAATAATAATAATAATAGTAATAATTGTAATAATAAGCAAAGGAAAAAAAAAAGCCAAGAGGGTTAAGGGGAAGGAGCACTCTTGGTGAGAAGAAGAATCATCAATCCAAGTTTGGCCACGGTAGGAACAGCGTCTAGACGTGTTCTTTTTGGATACAAAGTTCCGGTTTAGTCGATCTTATTGCAACAGCTTCAGCTATGTGTAGAAGACGTAAGCGAACTGTACGTGATAACGACTTTGGAATTCGGTATATAACCCTGAAAGCTGAATTGACATCGATATGATGTCCAGTATCAACCAAGTGTGACAGGATCGAGCTTTTTATGCACTTAATTTCCCCCTGCTGAACCAAGCTGGTAAATGTTCTCGAACCCGTAGACGAACCTGCCTAATGGTGCGCCCTATATAACTTGAACCACAGGAATAGTTGAAATGGTATATGCATGAAGAAGAGCTAAGATTAGGTAAGACATCTTTGAGTTGCTTTGTGAACATTGGACGGCTACTGAAGGATAGACACAGACGTGCAGAGTAGAAAGTTTTCTTGATCGCCCTGGTTAAACGTTGCGATAGAATCTCCGCAGGAGTATCTCCCTTGAATTGGAGACGTAAAAACAGAGGCTTTTTCTCCACCGTTGTCAGTTCATGTTTACGGCTATTGTAACCTATGATTGCTTTAATGAACTTCTCTGGATATCCGTTCTCACTTAGAATATCTCGGATGACCTGGAGTTCTTTCTCTACACAGTCTTCGGAACAATGCTAAGCATGTGATCAGATTACGTTTGTATTTCATCGGCACAAAGCTAAGGAAGTGTGTATACTGAGCTTTGGTCTCTAGCTTTCTAAATATGGTTCTTTTGACGGAACCATCCTCTCTTCTCGTTAGTAGGACGTCGAGGAAGTGTAGAGAGTCGTTGCATTCTCCTTCGTAGGTGAAATGGACCGCTGGGTGAGCATTACTGAAGTTGCTCAGAATCAAATCACTACTTAACCCTTCATGGTACACTACAAAAGTGTCATCCATGTAACGACAATACATTTCCATATTTGCTATTTCCTCTTTCAACGGACTATTTTCTAGTTTTGCTAGAAATATATTCGCGAAAATAGGTCCCAGCGGGGATCCCATGGCTACTCCATCAATCTGTCTGTATATTTCATTATTAAACAAGAACTGAACATTTGCTGTACATTTAGCAAGTAGTTGTTTCAGATTACTAATCGGAATATCAGTGCACAATTTCTTTTCTATAATCTGTTCGCAGATATAGTCGATGGTTTCCACTAGAGGCACATTAGTGAATAGAGATGAGACATCAAGTGATGCCATGTATTTGCCAGCTGTGTTCAAGTTTTTGATCTTATCAATAAATTGAAAGGTATCCTTGACGCTATGCTTTACTAATTCGTCATGCAAGGGTTGAAGTAGCTGTACCAGCCACTTCGCTGTCTCGTGATAGGGTGAATGAGACATGTCTAGTATGGGGCGTAGGAGTACTCCTGATTTACGCACTTTCGGTAGACCATACATGCGTGAGATGGTGCTGCCTGTGGGTTTTATGTTTTCGAAAATCTTTGGTGATATATACCCCTTACTCTTCAAATCCTTCAATAAGTTTGTTATTTCTTTCTCTACTTTCTCCGTATGATCTTTCATTGCTTTCGGCTTCTGAAACTTGCTGCCGTCAGCTAGTATGGAGTTCATCTTGTTGATGTAGTCCTGCCTATCCATAATGACTATCCCCGGTCCCTTATCCGGTCTCGTAATAACTATGCTTTCATTTCGTCTTAGTTTTTTAACAGCTTCTCGATGTGCTTTTGTGAGTATACTATGGGGCTTATTCTTGTCCTTCTGTCTATACTGATAGCAACAGTCTACCAGGATTGATTTGAATCTTTCTAGGTCCTCATCAGAGGAGGCGACCAAGTCCCCTGTTTGTATATAGAAGTTCTCGAACTGTACATCGGTGTCAATCTGACTAATCTCCGTACGAAAATCGCAAAACTTAGGTCCTAGAGATAACGCTTCAAGTTGTAGTTTGTCAAGAGTCACGCTAGAAAAGTTATGCACGTACCTTTCGGGATTAGCAGGAAATCTACATTCGGGAGTTCGGCTTTCTAAGCCTTTCACAAGTTGTGTTCGTTTTTTCGAGGAATTTGATTCGGCGATTTCATCGACATATTCCATAAATTGTAGTCTCATATCCTCTGGAAGGTCGAGAAGTGCATAATTCCGTTTTGATATATTTAATTCCAGTTGTGTGATGTCAGACTGTATTGATTCAAGCTGATTAAGTGCATGTCGTCTTAAAGTCATTTTACTTTGTGGTATTCTGTTTCTACGTAATGATTTCCAATAGAGTTTAGGATATCAATTTTTCTGCCGCATAACTGGCCTTTATTGTAACGACAACAAATATTATATTTTATAATTGTAAGAACCTGAAGAGAAATTACTGAAAAGAATATTCTTCGTTCAGATTGACTTTTAATTCATAATATGGGAATTTTCCACACTATCAAATCTTAATTGAATCCTCTCATTAATTGTGAACTAACTTTCAGTAGATTTAAAGGGAAACTGAAAGACTAGCTTGTATTTCCTATTCACATTCAGTGGAGGATGAATAGCTTTCTGCATGTTTGACTAAACCACCCTTCTTAACATTCATAACTATGTGCTAGAAATACGCGTTTGGCTGGAACCATCCTTATAGTTGATCTGCTTTGTGAGTCGGCACTACTAGCTAACTAAGCACATCACAGAGATATTTAGATTATATACATGCATTCACAGAGCTTTGTAATCTCAACCTTGAATGCTTACTAACATTTGAAACTAATCTGCCACGCATTGTGTGTCGCAATACTCGGCATTACCTGTCCGTTGTGGGTTTCAGATTACTCCTTCTTAATCAATTCCTGTTAAACCCTTAAAATGTTCCTTTCTATCACCTCTTAAGTAACAGCATTTTAGCGGGCTCTTAACCGTGCATTCCCCTTGTTGCTGATGACACTTATTTGGTTTGGTACCATATGTAAATTTCAAATAATACGAATGCAGATGCAGTCACTGAAACTAATGGTAGATTCCTAAATGGCAGGAAGATATACGTAGCAGAAAGTGGACCTAGTGAGTTTACTTCTATTTTTGTTAACATTTATAATTTCCATATTACTACCACAAGTTTTAGCTCGCTGTGTACTCATCATGTCTGCGTGACCTTTAAAACTACTGTGCAATATTCAGTACCATAACCCAAGTTACACCACCTTATCACTGTCTAAAGGAGACACATTCAGTTTTTCAGTGAGACTAAAATAAGCGCGACGTGCTGATGTGCGGATTAGTTGTGTACATATAGATCTCGACTTAACATCGGCGTTTGAACCACATTGGCGAAAATACTTTGCTTGTTGGAGCTTGTGGAGGTTAGTCATTTTTCAGTTGATTTATTAATTACAAAATTGGAATCATGCTATTCTTGGAATTTTTATTAGTTGTTTCAGTAACTGTATAATTTGTGAGTTGGTCACTGACATGATCAGGAACTTTGTTCCATGACTTAAACCTCAATAACCGAAGTCATTATACCAACGTAGTAATCATATATTGCATAGTATGCCTTTCGGTACTGTGCTAGCTAAAAAAGCCTACTCGTGATAATCAGTATCTAAAAATGTGCCGGTGTTGCACCTTGTTACGGCTATTGTTACACTAAAGTAATAACAGGTAATAATAGTCTTAGCATATAAGAGGGACAAGTCCACACGGTGAGAGCATCATCACATGCGCTTACCGAATATGCTAAAATTTCATTGTCATATTAACTGCTAAATGAATGTTTTAGGATTACATATTAACTAATTCTCAACAACAGTATGCTCACAGTTGTCAGTTTACCAGAGATTTAATAACGCAATAACCCATACTCATGGAACTCCAGCTTAACGAACTAGCAATGCTCCTACATACTGTCCACTCCATCACATTTATCTCAGTGCTGCCAACTGCAACAAAGTAATTTACAAATGTGGATTTGAAGATATCACACATTCAGTCTCGAACCATGTACTGACAGCTACGTCATTATAACGCAGATTTCCAGTAAGCACATCCCCCCTCCATCGTCCAACCATGAAGTGATCCCATTCAATTGCGCATCGTGACTAGTTGGTTAAACATAGGCGGGCAATCAACAAATTGAATCTACTACACTCTCTTTTGCGTTACTGTAATCGCTCACGGGCTTTTGAGTGTCTAGAACCCAAAAGCAGTAACAGATAGACCACATAGCCATAGGGTATCGTTGGCGAGGGTCAGTAGAAGACTGCCGCTCCTTCTAGACTCCAATCATGATCTGCTTCACGCACGTTTATGCTTACGACTAAATGGACATAAGAAATTGATGGCAGCGAAACAGTTACGTCCCCAACTAGATCAAGACACTGAGTCCCTATTTAAGGAAGAAATAGCGAAACCACCGAAAATACCCATTGAGTCATGAAGAAAATAAAAGACAGATTCAGCGAAGAAAATTTTCTTTATCGACGAAATCATCTTCAGAGGCTGTACAATCGTATTTATACTTGCAAAAATATATAGTGGCCTATTATTGAGTAATAGGGGGTGACATAATTGATATAATTACTCAGAAGTGGCTTTAGAAGTGAAAATTAGAAGTTGAAAATTACGTGGTACTCAACGGCAAAAAGATAGAAATTTGATAAGTTTAAAATTGCTATTAAGTGAGAATAAAGGTATTTGAGTGTCAATTTAACAAGTGTGAAAATATACAAAAGGAGCATATGAGAGTGATAATAGTGAATTAATTATTAAAGCAAAAGCTAACTAAAAGTGAAATTAGAATGAAAAGAAAAAATGAAAAAAGAAAATTTTTTATTTACAAGGAACGATTAGTGAGGAGGTTAAGACCAAGGTAGAATAAGAGACTGGACAAACTTTTTCTGTATACAGAGTTCAGGGTTGTATTGATGAATTGCTAGAGCCTCCGCCATACACAAAAGCCGAAACCTGACGCCCTTTGTACCATTTGGCTTCACTTTGTAGATGATCTTGAAAGAGGATTCTGGTGGAGCTACGTGGCCTGAGTTCACCAAATGCTCGAGAATTGAGCTAGTAATTGTCTTACATTGTCCCTTTGCTAACCATGCCGGATAATGCTCAGAGATGCGTTTGGAAAGCGTGCGCTTTGTGCGGCCAATATAACTAGCTCCACACGAGCAAGTGAATTTATAAACACACATTGAGGTGGCCCAAAGCGGTAGTTTATCCTTCACACCCCCGTTGATCATTTGTCGGCTGTAGAAGTTGATACGTAGCTCAGCCATAAAGAAGGCTTTCCTCAGTGATCTGCATAAGCGATTCTTCAGGATCTCAGCTGCGGTATCACCTCTAAATTCGACACTCATAAACAGTAGTTTCTTCGGCACCGTCTGTATTCTTTCGGGTTTTTCCCTTGGCTTCATGTTTTTCTCGATGAATCTTGGAGAATATCCATTCTCTATGAGGACTTGTCTGAGTCTCTCCAGTTCCCCAACGATTGTATCACTTGAACATATCCTCCTTATTCTTGAGGATAAGGAATGGATCAGATTTCTCTTTCTTCTCAAAGGGACCCAGCTATGGAAATTTGTGTATTGACCATTCCATGTTGGTTTCCTGTAGATTGATCTTTGAAGAGAGCCATCCGATCTCCTCTTTAGAAAAACATCCAAAAAATGGAATTCCAAGTTATTCTCTGATTCTGACGTGAACTTGATGGCATGATGGCAGCTGTTGAACTCTTTGGTTATCAATTCGATGTCGCTATTTTCGTCACATACGATGAAAGTATCATCAATGTATCTTTGGTACAGATGGAAGCTGTCGATAGTAGGCCGTAAAATATTATTCTCCAAACTGGCCAAGAAGCAGTCTGCAAGTAAAGGACCCAATGGTGACCCCATTGCCACACCATCTCTTTGTCTATAAATAGCGAAACGAGTTTCTGAGGTCGACAACGGGACTCCTCCTGAGGTAGCCTGGCACAACATTCAGTTAACTATAGACACAGCTGCAAAAGCTGTTAATAACTTAGAACCAAAAGTAATTAAAAGCCATTGGATCTCTACCGCCTCATCCGAACTAATTGACGCAAGAAGACTGATTCCGACGAGCTCCGATTATGATGAGGAGCGAAAGCTACTCGAACGCGAAATGACAAGAAGTCTTCGTAATGACCGTGAATAGTGGTGGGCGACAAAAGCGAAAGAGATGGAAAAGGCATCGGCGATTGGTAACACCAGACAAATATTTAGACTTGTCACGGAAACAGGTGGTAAAAGACAACGATAAGTGAAACAATCTCTGAGGAAAATGGCACCCTAATTAGCTCCCAGGATAGACAACTGGAACGCTGGAAAGAACACTTTGAGGAGCAGTTGAATTGGCCTACAGTCACACTCAACTTACCGAATATTCAACACCTCCCAGAACGGGATATAGACACAGGTCCTCCGTCACTAACTGAGGTTACTAAGGCTGTCACTAGTCTGAAATGAGGCAAAGCATCAGGTCCCGATGGAATGATTCCAGAGGTATTTAAGTACGCTGGAGACAGTTTGCTGTCTGCGTTAACTAAGGTACTAAGCAGCGTCTGGGAATCAGAGGAAGTCCCGTCAGATTGGTGTAAGTTATTAGTCATCCCCATATATAAGAAGGGAGACAAGTCTTTTTGTGATAATCACAGGGGGATTAGCTTGACTAATATGGTACCTAAAGTTCTAGGCTCAATAACAAGGCGCAAACTAAGCGGTCCGCGGGAGGAACAAACACGAGAGACAGGCTTTAGACCAGGAAGAGGGTGTATTGACCATATCTTCACCCTTCGACAGATTGTGGAACATAGGCATACTTACCGGCGTCCAACAATCGTCAAATTTTTTGACCTAAAGGTAGCATTCGATTCTGTCGACCGATAGGTACTATGGCGATGCTTAGCCGTGAAGGGAATGCCGAGAAAATACATTGCACTGATCAAGGAACTATACTCGAACTCATGCAGTCAGCCCTGTGAGAGCTTACGGTGAGTTGCTGCCTGAAGTGGTGAAACCAGTGGTGTCCGTCAGGGATGCCCATTATCCCCATTTCTATTCAATTTCGTCATAGATGTACTAATGGATTTAACCCTAACTCACTTCAGAGACTCAGGGACTGACTTTTTACCAGGGTATGTTCTCGTTGACTTAGAATATGCAGATGATATAGTCCTTCTTGGCAAGGACGCTGACAAAATGCAGTCTTCTGAACACCTTGAGCCGTAATCTACGAATGTGTGGCATGCGATTCGCTCCCGCCAAATGTAAGATGATGCTGCAGGACTGGTCTACACTGACTCCTAGCTTAGAAACAGGGAGTGAAGTGGTAGAGCACGTTCGCCGCTTCACTTGTTTGGAAAGTTGTATCAGCCCCAACGGGTTGATCACTGACGAAATCTTAACACGGATACAGAAGGCTCGTTTCGCATATGCCAACTTACGCCATCCCTGGTGTAGACGTGATATCCGGCTATCGACCGAAGGGTGGGTGTACTGCTCAACAGTCGGCTCCGTCCTCCTCTATGGCTGTGAGACCTGGCCATTGAGAGTGGAAGACATGAAAAGGCTAGCTGTCTTTGATCATAGATGCCTGCGTTCTATCTCCCGTGTGAAGTGGCATAATAGGGTGAGTAGTATTGAGGTGATGCATCGGTCGAGTGCTAGGCAAGGAGGGGAAATCAATCGACGAGGCTGTGAAGTTGCATCGACTGAGATGGTTAGGACATGTGTTACGCATGCCTAGCCATCGCCTTCCTCGACGGGCAATGTTAGCTGACAAAGGGTCAGGCTGGAAAAGAGCCAGTGGTGGTCAAACCAAAACATGGCGCCAGTCAATGAAATCCACAACAGTTAGTTTAAGCCACGTAGGAAGGTGTAAACTTCCTGGTTGCGGTTCCCGGGACGGTGAAAACCAATAGCAATGATATGGCTTAAATTCGTTCTCAATGGCTGGTGCAGATGCATCCACTCCTTGTGACTTATGATTTCAAATGAAACTATATTGCTCTTCGTTATTACTATTCCTTTTGTCTCATATCCCTGTCTACTATCTTTATTTTGCATTTCCTTTTACTTTCTTCTCTTGCTTTGTGTGCTGAGTGAAGTGTGGTGACTCGAACTGCTGCACATGGGTGCAAGGTTTCCTGTCGAAAAGAGACAGACACAGACTGTATATGTATGTATATATATATATGACCTGACACCTTCCGGGTCATTTGATTTTTGATGACTTGAGTGAAAAGGGAGGATAAGGTAAAAATAATAAAGTGGGCTAAAATACTTGACTAATTTTAAAATGTATGTTTCTTCTCACCATATTACTCTTTCAATCAAGTAACAAAAGACCAAATTAGACAACAGCGAACGGATGTGATCCAAAATGATCTATAACATAGACTGCGTACAACGCCTGATTGTGCGCTTATTTTTGCATGTACACAGTAACATGAATTATACATTTAATGCTCATAGACTTCCAATGTATCGACCAATCACTAAGGCAGAAAATTAACATTCTCGTACATTCACTAAATGTACTAATCTAAGCACTCAAAATATCATCTTTGATCATCTTACAATGAAACATCATTATCCTATTCAGCTAATCAGTGAAGCCAACTTTCCACGTATTTCTACCATTTTAATTAATTTTGTTTATGTGCATTGTATACACTTCGATCTCTACACAACTGCTTACAAAAGTCACATATAAATGAATATATATTTATGTAATTTAAAAAGTAAAAGGGTATGAGAGAAAATAAACTATCGACAATGACAAGTACCCCATGAAGCATGGTCATTTTCATTTCTGATAGAATTATCAACTTATCATAATTATATCGCTTTGATTATTTCAACATAACTTCATTTGTATTGCCTTTCCCTATACTAAGTTAACAAGGTCAAACATATATATAAATATATGTGTTTCAGTACAATATGGTTTTATCTAACAGTTAGATGAAACATTCACAGTGTTTCCAGTGTTGGACTATTCATATGTTTATATTTCGTTCATTACTGACATTATAGTTTCCTGAACAAATACACTTAGCCTGGAATTTCTAAAAGTATATGAAAACAACAGACACCGTATTATAACTGGTTACAAAATGACAGTTTACTGTAAACTGACATTACTTCTAGAGAAGCTTTCGGTGAAATGTGAAGCAACCATCATTACGAGAGTGGTGGTTCAGCTACAATTTAGTCCGTCTAGTGATCTTCATTTCTCCAGGGGAACTGATTTGATGTCTATGAATAAAGTGTAAATGGCAGTTTGTGCAGAATAAGATGAGGCCACCACTTATTTCTCCAATTTCTGCTCAGCTCAGTCAACACTCAAATAAAAACACAATTAAGAATATGTACAGAGAAAAGCTTAACCTATATGCTATCAGTTGACAGGAGACTCTTAAATTAATAAGCGGTTTTCAGATATTACACTTATACAGCTTGTAGACAGAGCTTCATTTTTAGAAAATAAGTGTTTGGATATATTTGGAAAACAATGGTGTAATAAAGACATGAAGTGAGAAGTTGGTGGTAAGTGACTAACTAGTTCCATGATAATGAGGTGAGTGTAACCCAAACCATATGAAGAAAAGCAAACTTATATTATAGCAAAAGGGAAGAGGTTGAAGGAAAACTAATCATGTGTTCAGATAAAAGAAAGGATTATCGCATCGACATACGACTACGGATTGACTGATAACTGCTTCTATCTGAACACTTAAATACAGTTTCAAAAGTTGGATAACGGTAGCTTCGGTAAAATTGAGAACTGAACTATGTTGTCTGTGTTCAGAGAATCGAAGGTGTGTCATCCTTTCTGTTCTCTGAATGTTATTCTACCAGAGATACGTGTAAATATGTATATGCAGTTAAACCAAACATTAAAAGTGTATCTGTGATTGTACTAAGGAGCATGTTGTTTGATAAACGGGAATCAACTAAGCTGTAGGAAAGATACTGGCGAGTGAGATATTCAATCTACTGTTAACTATTCTTCCAATATTATCACCTTCGAAATCGAGTTGTATAAGACTGGGCTGCTTTTCCACTGTGATTTGGTTCGCATTTGAATCTTCACATACTCCACATTTCTTGTTGAATTTCACAGTCCAACCGTTGCCTTTCAATACTTTTTCGAGAATCAGAAATTATTCCTCTAATTTTTAAGTAGAGGAAGTTCATCTGGTTCTGTTAAACCAATGCTCATTTCTAGTTAATTGGACAAGGCCGACTGCAATTTAATTATTGCCCATTCCATGCATACTTTCAGTGAAGTGATCTCTGTGTACAAGCTAAAAGAATGCAATTTCTGAGCACTGTTTACTAAGTCAGGAGTCTTCTGTTAACTGACATAATGTCAAATTTGCAAGTACGTTAAAATTATTCTGTACATAAACGTAATTAATTTCTCTAGGCTGAAAAGCCGAGGAGGCAAACGATGATACCATATTATTCTGCAAAACCAGTTGTCTTTGCGTTGCTCGAAGTCAATGTAATTTATAAAAATGGAATGAAATCTGAATGACAGTCGTTATTGGTTGGAAGAACTTAAAAGTCTGCCAATCTCAAGACGAATACACACACCTTGGTTAATAAATTCCTTTTAGTCCTTGTTGTCAGCACTTTAGGGGATGTCAGTATTCGGTGAGTTTTTTGCTTAAGACTGACTAAACCACCGCAACCACCTCAAAAATAAAACGGCGGTACTCAAAAGATTTTCGATGCGATAATGCGAAGCTGTGTTGTTTGTGTCCAACCAAATTGATAGTAAAAGAAGATTCCTATCATACATAAATTCTGATCATTGCATTCCATTACACAAGAACATCACATGGCGCCACGAACCAATATTTTGTTGCTAATGTAATCGCTTTTAACCATAGAAGACACCTATCGCCTCAACATCCTGTGGTTATTGGAAATTCTCTCCACTGAGAATTTCTTCCACTGCAAAACAATTATTCTGCTGAAATTTGTCGTCTTTATTCGTGTAGGCTGTTTTCAGTTGTGATGGCCTCTGTTTCAGCTTCAAATGATCCAATGAAAACATCACCGCTAATTAGAGATTTCCATTTTTCAGAAAAGTGCACGACAATCACTGAGTATTGGTTTCAACTTCATCACTGTAATTAAGTTGACAAAACTATTTTGATTACACTTCCTTCTGCTTTATTCTGTAGCATGTAAGTTTGCATATATTGGAGTAGTTGGAAACTATAAGATTGTTCAGAAATGTTTTCACTCTCAATTGGAATGACTATAAATTGTTTTGTTTTTCTCGAATGTGACCATGAAAAATGTTTTCTTTTGATTCTTTTAAAAGTGAACAGTTTATTATTATTATTATTTAACAATAAACTCCCTAGAAAAGTGTTAGTTACAAACGCACCTGCCAAAAATATGAGAGAGGCGAAGAAGAGACCAGAACAGAAAATACATGTTTGGAAGTTTTTGAGTACATGTAGAGGCCAGATATAGTGTGCAGTCATACGTCTGATACACTTTACGACTGGCTTATATTTAAAGGGATAGCATGAATAGTTTTTGAAGATAGGTGACAAAGAAATGAATAAATCAAAAGCAACGGGTTCATGTGATGTCATATTAATTTTATTAACTTTTATTACTGATTACTTTGGAAAACGATTTCATTATCAAAATATAAAATAATGTTTCCAAACTGTTATTAATTGCACAGATAACCATTAACATGAATAAAAGTGGATATTAATTTCCCCTTAAGAAAAAGTGACGTCATCACAGGAGTAGGGTTTTTGAGGCTAGTCACATCCAAGTTGTATTAGCACATGAAATTTAACTATGCTATTTATAATAATATCGATGTCAAAATAATAGAATTTTATTCTGGAGTATCTGCAGTATATTTTGCGGCAAGTTATGGATGTTTGTTTTAGGTTTGCGAAGTAATTATATGCGTTATTTGTACAATAATGTAACAGAAAGAGTTGTCTGGAAATTGTGAAATTTCCAAAAACTGGTATTGTCTAGTATCAGAAGGAGAATCCCCAATTCGTTTTTATTCAATATTCTAAGCTATTATCATAGGTTATTTATTTTGTTGTCCGCATCACAAGTTTGTCAAAATTAATTGTCTGAGAGCGAAATATTGCAGTGAGGATTGGTCAAACACATGTAATAAGTATTTTGCTGAATAACTTATCCATTTTATTGAATCAGGTTTCATGAAGATTACTGATGGATATGAAGGAAAATCGTCTGTAATATTTTCAAGTGGTTGCTTTAAATAAACGGACAAAGCAAACCGTGTAGTATTTCTCAAACGTGCAAAGTAAAAACTACTCATATGTTTCGTGAAAAGTCTTTGAAAAAACACTATTTTTTAGTGCAGATGGCGTTTGCAAAGAGAATAATTTTGATAAACAATTTTGTTTGATTGTGATACTCGTCACCATGGTGAAAAAACTGTGTTGAAAAATTAGGCAGTATTTTTCAGAAGAACTGTATAATACAATTTACATAGAGTATATGTTTTGGAATACGCCCGGAGTGATTGAATTTTCAATAGTTTATACATTTAAAAAAGATCTACATAGTTTTTGGAGGTTAACAACCACGATATGAAAAAGTATGTTTCTTTGGAAAAAAAAGTGAGTATTTGGAATAATTACAGTCTGAAAATATAATGGGAGTTACCTAGGTTTTTGCAAGATAAAAAAGTTAAGAAAGCGTATAGAGTTTGCTTAACTACCGCAATAGCGGCACAGTTTAGTCAGTGAGAGTAGAACTAAATTTCATTCCGTAAATACGAGTAGTAGTTTTAACTGTAGGAATATCAAAGTTACCCAAAAAATGTAAGATTATAACGGAAGTCTAGAAGTTGTTTAACTGAATCAACTATCTTTTGTACTATTAGTAAGTCTAATGAAGTAAGTAACTAATATTCTCTATAGCATTGCTCAACTTTATTTTTTATTGAGAAGGATTTGTCGGTTAAATTCTTAAATTGTTGTACATTGAACATTAATCAATATACTGGGACTTGAAATGTGCCCAGTATCGTATTATTTTGACTGAAACAGAATGTTTTATTTGTATTGACACTGGTTGCTAAATGAAGAGTCAGTATTCTGTGTAACTGATGAATAATTTAATTAAAATTACATAAACCAAGAGATGTTTAAATCACTGCAGATAAAAATTTCTCAGAGTTTCAATGTTGTTGGAACATTCAGAGTTATATGACGTGATGAGTTCTATCAGTTCACTTTGCAGTTTGAAAGAGCTCAAAGTTAACCACGGGATAGTATTATTATTCTTTTGGGTTAATAGAGAAGAGTACAACTTCAGCAGCACATTTCCAGTTCACTGTATTATCTGCAATCTCTGTCAGCTGGCTTCACACTTGTCCATACGACCTCCTCCTTGTCACCTTTGGACGTCCAACTCTTCATCATCACTTGACTGTTCAAACATTGTCATGTGTAGAGAATTAAAATCTTTAACTTGCGGTTTAAATGCAGACTGTCAGACTTGTAAGCAATCGCCTGTACATGCTCTTTTGACAAAGTATATATTTAAAATATTTAACTTTTGTAAATACAGTACTCGTAAGCCAAAACATATGGATGTCGCTTGGATAAAAATAATAGTTCAGTAAATTGGTACCTTTCATCAGTTTCATTACGTACAACTGTTACCTCTCATCATAAAATACAGGATCTTTTCAGTTATTATTCACTTAAAGACGGCGGTACGATATTGAATAGTATGAAGAAAAAGCGTATATTACCTACTACTGAACGCCTATAGATTATAATATAGAGGAGAATGGTGTCTCTAATGAAATATTTATGTTTTCCTATGTTAAGATATCCATTTTCTATGTAATCAACACTACAAAATAATAAAAACGATCACATTTTATGCAAAATTGTAGAAAGAACGATCAATACTTACAGTTAAGTGTGAAGTTAATCTATACTTAAAGGCTAACCAGGTAGTTACATTGTTTTAACACCAGCGCCTGATACAGCGGACTCATGTAGGGGAAAGAGCTGGACTCAGTAATTTTATCACTGCTGAATGATTTCATTATATCACCTCAGTAGTCATCACAGCACATTTTATTAAATTATTAGGAGCTTAACAAGCCCAAAAATTTCATTCTAATGTATACCTCATAAATGAATCCGTACAAATCAGATATGTTCATAAACATACAATCATCTTGATAAATGGTTTATATGCATAACTTTTGGTACACTTTCTTCTTTTATATATAACTGGAGTGAGTTAATCATAGCTGGAGAATTAGTGTGATGCAAATAATGTTCTGAACATTTGAGCTTCATTCATAATACAGGAGTGTATAGAGAAATAATTGCTTCCACTCTTATTATAATTTTCGGTGAGATGGAACAAAGTGATATGGCAGAGATAAAATTGCTTGTAAATTCTGTACTCATTAAAATGACTTCTGTTTTTTACAGTCACACAATTTCACAAATAATATAAGAGAAAGAAAAGTGTCTTAGTTCCCCAATTACCTGGTTATTGATGATAAAAGGAAAGTCTGTTATCTCAATTTCCATAATTTATTGGAAAAAAGAGAGAATATGTGAGTGTATGTTTGTTAATTTTTCTACCTTTACCAGTAACATTTTTAGTCAGAACTATATCCAAAGCTTTGATTTGTAAGAATAATTCGAAGAAAAGAAAAAATAAATATAAATGTAAGTCAAATCTTTTGTTAATTGAATGGTCACAAAAACAGTGATCATACTTTCAGGATTTCATAGTGAGCTCACATTGAAAAGAGAACGACTGGAAAACCTGGGAGTACTGGACTACTGTTTCGTCCTGGTTCGGGACCCTTCATCAGTATGCACCCACAAGGGTTCGAACCAAGTACCTTCCGGTCACAAGGTAAGCTCGTAGACCGATAAGCCACTGGGACAAGATCTAATGTCCCATGAATTCAAACTTCTGGCAATTCAAACATAGTGTGACCACTAGCCAATGTTTCTGGAGAGTATTTATCCTCACCTTCGACCTGCTGTACATCACTGGTCATGACTTCTCACTTGAACCCAGGTAAATATCTACGTAAATGGGACCAGTAACCAAACTACTAAACTGTCAGTTCGAATTTTGGTAGAAGCCACAGTTAAGTGACTCTTTATTCAAGATACGCATCCACTGAGAAGAACACAGATGCTTATGTATTATACGAGTTTGACAGGAATAGTATGTCATACAGTGGTATTTGAAGACCTTGAAATAAATTCACCACTCAACTTACCGAAGATGAACAACCTTCATCTAAAGCTTCAAGGGAATTCGAGTTTATATGGAGGTTAGTACTTAAGTCAGAGGTTTTTTGAGTATCCTGACCAGACTTCAGATGAACTTCTGCATACTGTTTGTCACTAGATGGTAACCGATATATAACCTGAAGCCCATCATGTTATTTCAGACTATTAACTGAGTTTGTCATATTGGCGCTAAGTTAAGTGGTGTTATCACGCGTTAGTTTGTTTAGTTTCTAGTCCTAGCAGTCGGGGGATAGAAAGATGTAAGCATTGATTTCATATTTGCTGATGCACTAGACTTATTGGTGTAGTTTTTAGTATCTGAACTTTCATTATCTTGTTAGACAACGATTTCAGTGTAAACTTAGAAATATTAGAGGACGGGAGCTTTAACGAAGAGCTACTTTCAAAAACTTCCATTTATTCACTTACACATGCAACAGTAACAGATTGTACTTAATAGTATTTTGTATTTGTAATTTTAAATGTTTTTTTTAAGTAAATTTTATATAGAAAGAGATAATTTAGTCAGTTTAATTGATAGTAAAATTAAACAAAATCAAGAAAATATGCATACCTAGGGAAAACCTTTTTGTTATTGAGGTTAAATGAATTATGAACAGGAGAAATATGGGAAAGCAATGCTGATAGGATTGTTACCGAAATTGAATAATACCTGAGAAATGGTTAAAGAGCAAAAGCAGCTTATGATTCTCACAAGTGAAAATTTATTACTCTAATATAAGGTGGCGTTGGACAGTCTCATCCCATAACCAAAATCCAGATTTCTTTATCAGTGCAATGAAAGATTCTAAACTGCGGAGAGGACGAAGCTGTAACTCCTTTAATGAAATCTTTGCATTTAGATATAATTTTGAATATTTCATTTGGTGTGCTTATGCAAGCATGTAATCGATGACGATGACTTTTTGGATTTTTATAGAGAATAAATAAAACAAATAGGTTCTCAGGTTTGCATCAGTAATTTCATTTTGAAAATATCCGTTGTTACCAATTTTCAATTTAGCAGAATGAATGCGCGCCAATAAGAAAGCACCATTTTTCCTCATTTTATGAACTTTAAACTAATGAAGCATGGAGGGACGTCCAAGGGTGACATGGAGGAGATCGTGTGAAGAGGAGTTGAAACAGTATGGACTAACATGGATGCAGGTGAAAAGTACAGCAGAAACAGACAGAAACAAGTGGAGACGTGTAGTTGAAGCCCTATGTTCCAATAGGAACCCAAGGGAACAATAATAATAATAATGATCTACTCAACATGGTTTTCAGTGAGAGTCAGTAACTTAAGAAAGGTACGTGATATTGTGCTACTCTTACTTTCTCTCTGTCAAATGCTAGTGTACCAGAATAAAGTTTTTTCATTGCTGCTTAATGACTATGACAGAAATACAGGTTTATTTGAAGTCATTACAACGGTACTGAGGATAACGTACTCTGAAGAATGTGCTGAATTAGTTGAAGAAGCTGATCATTCTGACTTCAGAAGTTGAAAAGTAAACCTAATGTGATTCACCGTTGTTCCAAATGCAGTCAGCTGTGCAGGATTGCTATAGATTTCTCTTAAGCTTTTGACGAATACTTCAATCTTGAAACTTCACACTATCTAGACTTAGTAAACACTGACTAAATTACTTTTCCTATCTTCATTTCAGATTTTAAACAACACTTTGATGTAATAGGCGAACTCTTACTGGACTTCACATCTAAAATTCATCAAAAGGCATAGAAATCATCTTTCTAAAACTGATTTGTCTGAAAAATTAAGGGCTAAAGTGAAGTTGAGATCATTTTCGAAGTCATTTTCCTTATGTTTGATGGCTATATCACCGGATCAGTGAAATAAATTCTCACTATTGTGGGCTGAAGAGTTTCTTTTCGATTCCATTCATCATCTCAAATCATTCTCGATAATTACTATGACGAAACTCATTTCTAGTGTTTAGTAATTTCAATAGCATCATATTTATGCCCACTAGACAGTAAATCTGTTATCTTTGGAATCAGTATTCTTGTGCTCATATCAGTTAGAGACATATATTTCAATGATAAAATAAGTGCAGAGTAAATTCACTCATGATGACCGATATGTTTGCCATGATAGGCTGTGTAATCTTATAGCAATAAATGTAAAATCTTGTTCAAGAACCTTATATTTCATTCTGTATCAGTTGTAAACTAGTGGTAACAATAAAACACTTTCATTGTCAAAAATACGCTAAAGTCACCCCAGAAAATTCTGATGAAAATTTAACACACGAGCCCTCAAATTATTGCGAAATCATTTCAGTTCTAAATGAAGCAAAAAAGAACGTCATGATATGCAATCAGTTTTCCCGATAGCTAAATTGTACAGCCGACTGTTACGAGTAATTAAAACAGAAGTGTGAACACAATAACTCCAAGTTACTTGCATGGGAAAACTTGTTAAACGAGGAATTCTGCAAAGGTTTTTCTTAAGATTTTTTAAAATTTTTATTCCACTGCATTCCAAATGGAACATACGACTTCAAGTTTCAGCTCTGAAGTTTCAGTAGCATTGCTGATGTTTTTAAAGGGTTGGGTTGCTGGCACCACACTTAACCTTCCTTCCTTACCAGGCTTACTACCGGCTAAGCAATGCCGGAAACCGAACCCAGATCACGTATGTGTCGTCCGCAGATGAATGTATTCAATGTATCACAGTTACATTTTAGCCACCAGTGGGAAAAGTTTAGAATATACGAATAGAATAAAAACACTGTTGTAGAGAACAATTCCATAACTGAATAAATTTATTTGCTAAGAAACATAATGACACAGTATAATTCATTTTCTGATGACGTCTAGAATTCACTTTTGCTGAATATCATAAAACAGTGAGTTAAGAATATATAAGAAGGAAGAAAAACACTGATGTATTTTTGTAATCTACAAGTTAATTATTAATGAAGTGACATTATTCAAAGTGTAGGAGTTGTAACTTTTGATTAATACATCCTTTTTATTTTAAATATTATACATTTTCTGCGTGGGTTTTTGAGTAGAATTATGCTTCAATATAGGTCACACTCAAACTGACCCAATTTTTGAAGTTGGTGATGCATCTTGGCTAGCAAAATCTATTTTGAAGTTTTTTCATAATGCCTGAACCAATTATCAAGTGTAATATTCACATCAGGATCATAGTGAAATTCAGTAATGTTGTTAACAATTCCATCTACCGAATGGGCTGTTACAACCGCAGTACCCATGGCTGACTCAAAACTAGAAGTTTTCGAGTGGGTAAGCATCTCGACAGTTTTCATTTGTTTTTCAAGTAATCTGTTCGACCTCGATGAATGAAGCACACCTGTCGCAATTTTTATATTGTACCACCCGCTAGTATGGACGCTTGAACGATTTCTGAGAACTAACGTCGATTCATTTTAGAAGAAGTTGGTCTGTTGGACAGTGCTTTGACGTTCAAAACGATGGATTTGATGGTTTTGATTCTCAGGAGGAATACCATTAATCACTGGGAATGTAGACATATCCTGCTGATGAGTCCCAAACAGGACGTATTGGTCATCCTGGACTCCAAAATAGCTGTGAAACATTAAGTAAATGGCCGTTTTTGTTCTGTCTTTCATTGACATACTGTTTTTAACATTTCCATCTAAATTTTAATTTTACATTCATATTCTTATTCACATTATTATTGATGTAAATATCTTCTTAATTATTTCACCTCGCTCTATCTAATGATAAGAGTAAATAAGATGCAATATTGTACTGCATGCTGAAAATTTCACATTGTTTCAAAAGCACTGTTTGGAATAAAGCTGTTATTATTATTGAATGATACTTTGCCTTTTATTAAACTTTCAGTCACATCTGAACAATTATTAACTTAAAACAAATACGGGAAACATTTCCAATAAATTCAGAAAGGTAAAAGATGAGAGTTTTCTCCTGTTCATCGGTGTTATTAGTATTTATCTGCAGACTAACAAGTAAACAAAGTATATTAGGAGTATACATATTTTCTGAAAGTAATTTATACGGCGTTCAGACAAAGAATACTTTATGTAGTCTTCACATATTTTTTCATTGGCACCAATATATATGTGTACAAGTCTACAGTGGAACTCTTAGATGAGTTAAATATATTCTTTAATCAGAAAACAGAGGTGTGCGAAATAAAGAGTTTATAATAAAATTGCGTGAGGAACAGTGAACATATTTTGGAAGATGTTCATATTAGGTTATTAGATTTTTTGATGCATTCATTCCGTATTGTTAGAAATTTTGTGTAAACAGCAATATTAATGACCAAATGATTTTATGTGACTTAGACTTAGAAAATGACCTGTAAGACAAAAAAGTGAACTCAAGTTATATAAAGGCAAAAAATGGTTCTGTGAATGCGTATACATCACCAAGGTTACTAATTAAATAAACAACAAAACAGTCACACTTAATGATATCCACTATTAGAAGTTGATTGTGTGCCATTTGACAATCATCACTGAATAGTTAACCAGTGCTAGCAGTGAATGGATTTAGTCCTGCAAAGTTTGAATAGTGATTTTAAACCTAGCAAACTCAAGTCCATATTTTCCCTTGTAGTATATTCGCCGGCAGTATAGAATATATATATATATATTGAACTTCATTGTGGTTTTTTTACGATTTAAAATTCCTGAGCGTTGAATCTTAAGATTTGTTGAGATCTTTAAAAAGAATGAAAAACAATCATGAAGGCAATTTTATCACACTAAATTTAACTGATTTAACCAAGTTAAACTTACATGCCTAATGTGAATTCGATTCTGCTGAATACTGATGTGGTTACCACGCTATTCCCATACAGTTTTTAGCAATAAAATAAGTATGTGTGTGTTGCTGCTTTTTGTTGAGTTTTCTTAAATCTTATCGAAATTCATAGTTGTGTTAACATAATGTCTTCTAAATTTAAACAGCAGAATACAAAGGTAAACTGGATATAAATCATCCTTTTCAAAAGTTTGTTTCACCTCTGTGACTCTCTATTTGAAATGCCAATGTAGCGCAGTTGACTTAAGGTGAAACACTGTATTCTAATGTATAAAGCAGTGGTTTCATGTGTTAAACATCACTGAGATGTGAGGATCAAAACCACGAATAATTATTGAACCCAATTCGAAATTCGAGTTCACGGATTGGTTTGTAGAATACACTGGTTCTGCTCTCTTATCTCTGTCCAATAAAGTACACTGCTGACAAGCTTAGCTTCAACCAAGTGAGACAGGCTTGTGGGCGATACTGGTCGTTGTGAGTGATATTCAACTACTCATAACTATCCATTAGTAGTACATGACACGAAACTTATTATTGGCCATTTTTACAGCAGACTGTATAAAACGTTCTTCGTTCAACCGTTATCCTACACACGAGTTTGACTGCTATAACCTAAAAATAAATCATCTGATCACGAAAGCTCAGAAAGTGGCCTGCAGACATTCTGCAACATTTTAAAATTTATCGAGAACAAAATTCTTTACACTGGTGCAGAAATAAAGATTTGTCAGAATATAGTCAATTTCTGGTACACGATGATTTTCCTCCTATAGGATAACAATTTCAGATTTAACAGTCTACAGCAAGCACCAGTCTTTACCAATACTTAGAAAATCCATCGAGCTTGAATTAGTTACCTAAACGTTTGAAAGTACGGAATAAAATGGTAGCATCATTTATTTCGTAGGCTTCTCATCACCTGCCCAAACAATCCAAAGGCATTTAGTTTATGTTCAAAAATATTTTTTAACATACTTGCAGAGACAGTTTATTTTCAAACAGAAAATCAGTATGTGCATATAATGGTAGCAATAACAATCAATTTATCCCAAACTATAATAATCTTACACAATGGAATTTTTCGGCTTTACGTAATCAAATGAAAGAGGGGATAAAAACATTCAGTTACCAGAGCCAGGAAAGACTGATAACCACCACCTTCTGAACAATCGAATCAGGTATAATGTGCTTGATAGAGATTGCTTCCGCAAACTTAAGAAGAACCGAACTCCTTTGCTTACTGCTAATTTTTAACCACCTTGCAACGTCCACCTAATTATCCGTGTTAAGAAGATGCCTGGCAAAAGCACTGTTGAAAGCATTTGTTCCCCATCGGAAACGTAGGCTTTTTGTTACATGTTCAGAAATTTTGAAGTGTGCCCACCTTTCTGTTCTACCAATGTAACTGCTGCTGCAGACATTTTTAAATTTATTTACGAAGTTGAAGTTAAAGTAAGGGATGCGTTTCTGTAATTCTTTGACTGCACCAAAGACCATGTTATCCGAACAACTCAGCTGTAGAATAGGCTCTGTTTAGTGAAATGTTTAATCCTCTATTTATTATTCCTGCAATATTATCACTTTTAAAATCAAGTTGAGTGAAGACAGGCTTTTTCCCCACTGTGATTTATTTGCCATTAATTAATTATTCGATTTTAAGTGTCATGATTTCCCACCTCTACTGAACTTTATTAATTTTCTTCAGAACATTTGTTCAAGTCTTCGAAATTGCCGATGTATTAACAATTTTCATCAGTTCACTTGCTTTATTAATCTTGATTTTTCTAAATCCATTTTATCACCTTTATGTATTCATACATATCTGTCAGCTATATAGGTAGATGTGTGTTGCATATTTTGCACGTCTGCCTATAATAATTTTAATTCTACGCTTTATGGAGAAACTAGAAAATAATTAATTTAAAAGGAAGCTTTGCTTATGTTTTCTTTCTTTGTTCACGCTTGTGGACTAGGGGAAAAGTTATTAATTATTGTTGTTTTTATTGCTATTTTTCTATTTAATTCATGCTAGCTAAGCATTGGTAAGACTAATCAGCATGACAAGAATAACTTAAATCACCTTTACGTAAAGCGCAATGCAAAATACGAATTTCATCTATTCTTTAGCAAACAAAAAGAATATTCGTGTTCATACATTCTAAAGTGAAAGTAGCAAGATTTAAATTTGAAGTAAGAATTTTTCATATTTTTACTTGTATTGGTCTTAAAAAAAGTTAAGCTCTTATTCTAAAATCAAATTTTCTAATGTATATTTACTTCTATTAACGTTTTCAGAGAGATAAAGGAAGTTTTATTTGATATGCATTTATAGATCTATGCAACTTTACGCGTACTTACTTGGGAACTGATAATGTATTCTGAGGATGGATATTTCGCTTGTGCTGTATCTAAAGAATCCATGTGTCGTTGAATCACATCCCAGCCACTGAATGTTTGATGACCTGGCCTCGTAGACTGAAGGCCCTAGGATCGATCTTCAATGCGGTGATCAATGAGCAATGCTAAGATGTCTCAGACTAGTACAAAACAGCTGTCCAATTATCCTTAGTTTCCAATATCTCTGTAATTGATGTCAGTTTATTATCTTACTGGAAACCAGTTAAATCTACACAAAAAACACTTGGAAACTTTTCCTTATACTTTACTCAATTGTTGTTAGGATAAATGCTTCTTGAACACCTATTGTTGCAATGTATTTTTCATTCTAAGAGCCTTGAGCATTTCGTTATCATTTGGAAAAACACCGAAATGCTAACCATTTTCATAAACATAACATAATTGGACGCTTCAAAGCATTCAGCACTATGTTGACCATAGACAGTAGGAAAAAGTGAATTTCAACAGAGAAATTTCTAGAATTCGGTATGCTTTCCAAGTCAGCGATTCCATGAAATTTAACACAGTCGGTAATTATTATTTTTAAGCTGTCCAAATATCATTGCAAGTAATTATTTTTAAACTTTACGTAAAGAATTTATGAAACCATACAGGTTTGAAAGCATGTGTGCTTTTATGTGATATAGTTGGTAAAATGACCAGATATCCACCTACAAATGTTAAACTTCCAGTCTTGCTAGGATCTTGTCACAGAGAAAAATTATCCACTACACTAACTGAACATCAAAAATAAAGATTTTTGGTTAAATAATTGTCCTTCTTTAAGGTTGGACGATTTCATTATGAGATGACATCGGTTAGAGAAGAACTGGAAAACCTGGGAGTAGTGGACAGCTACAAACTAATATTTGATAATCGATCTGATGCTTACTAGCTACTGACCCTATTCAGGCAGTTAACCTGGCCTTCTAGCGGAAAGTCGTAATCAGTAGGGTACAACAGGTTGAAAATGAGGCAGTAACTCATCGAAGAAGACATTGACTAGTGGTCGCGCTATGTCATCAATTGGTAGAAGTTAGAATTCACAGGCCGTTGGATTGGGTCCCACTAGCTTAACGATCTGTGAGCTCGCCTTGTAACCAGAAGATCCTTGGTCCGAGATTCTGTGAGTGCGTACTGATGAAGTGCTCCAAACTAGGGCAAAACAGCTCTCCAGTATTCCCAGGTCTTCCAATGGTTCTCTAACCGATGTCAGCTCATGATGAAATCCTCCAACCAAGCAAACACAATCCCTACAAAACCAATACTTTTTAAAAGTGTCATCGTAAATGTAAGTAATTTATACTAAATTACTTCAGACTGAATATGATGTCAAAGCACTTCCAATCTTAATTAACATTCTAACTGGGTGGCTGGAGAAACCAACTACATTGTAAGCAACAGTTGATGAATTCATCTCGTAAAACGTATAAGTGTTCGTAACAACAGTCTGCTAAGGACTCACGCTTTTCATCAAAGTTGTTTAGATCCAGAGTTTAAGCAATCAAAGTGACAATTTTTCTCTTTTGTGCTAAAAGATAAATTGATCTAAATCAACTAGAATATATCAATTGACTTGTTGAACCTATTTATCTCCTTTAATAAATAAATACTACATGATTAAATACAGATGGGCATAAAATATTGTTGTACACGCAGCTGTACTTGATAAATTATTGTTATAATTGTTATTGTTATAATTATTACTGTTTGGTACGCAACAATTGTTCAGAGAAATAATTAGAAAGACAAACAAAATCCATGCAATATTTTTACTATTGTAAATAAAATCAGTTTAATAAATATTGATATAACACAGATAAGTGCATTTTGTAATTTCCGCCATAATTACTGTATTATTGCGTGCGCTTCATATGAGATGTGTAAATTAGTATAGGATGTGTAAAGACGAGAACACAAACTGAAATCTTTTCAGAAGTATTAATAATAAAGATAACGTTTCACTTGTTGATTAAGATGATTTCTCCAGAATTCTTGTTTGTGTTGTTTGTTTAAAGACTGGAAATTTTCAGCTGGTTCAACGTTATCCAGAAACCCACTAATATATATTCGATGAAATAGAGTGTATAGCTCGCTCCATGCCCCCAATGGCATACCCAACAGGAACAGCTCCATTTCTTTACCCGCTTTAACACCTTCCATTAGTTTTATCAAGTTGTTTAATTGTGTTGCATTCAACCTTGCAGCTATTGCGTAATCGGACACTGTCTTACTTTCTGGTTTGCATTAGTTAACATTTTCAAGAGAGAAATAAAAGTGAAGAATTTAAATAAATCCATTATTCAAGGAAATAACTAGAAGAATAGACAAAAACAAAAATCTATATGAAGCATTCTACATACTTAGCGCTGTCTACTGTAGCCTATTACTTATTCTCTTCAAATAGACAAAAGTAGTTTTGTACTTTCCAGTTTGAAACCACTTTCTACTTGTCGAAGGTAATAAAGGTTCGTCAAATATAATCTTGAAGAAGCAGTAACGTTAATAGTACTAGCTTTCATTAACATAAATCACAAGTTAAATTTGTAAAATCATATTTTAGATAACATTGGGAGTTTGAACGCTTATTGAAAGTTTTGACAACTTTGTTACTATTCTCTTCCCCTTTCTTTCAAAGGGAAATAAATAATTGCTTGAATTTGTTATCACTTTAAATTAAATCTGAATGAAAAGGTTTAAAGTTTAATGTGACATTCTGTTTGGCTGATCTTCTTGTCTGACAGATAATAAAAACAAGTATATTATATTTGCTTATGATATAAATTTCAGAAGTGGTATATTAACAAGCTAGTAATTATTGCTTTCACGAAATACACTTTTTACTGGAAGGCTATAATAATTGCGTGCTCCTCACAATACTTATCAATAGTAAGTTCGTCGATAAATAAGATGCTGACGAACAATTAAGAATAATTATGAACTAAGATGCATTAGTCCGTCACTAATTTTCAATATTTCCTTAGCTTTTGTTAGAATATAACACAAAACATTTAGGCATTAGCACGTTGCTGCATAAGTGAATAAGTGATTCCAAATCATACGTTTGCTTTATAAAGTCCCTTCGAAGCCCTTAAAGTAATGATTTTAATGTCATCTCCAATAGTTATTGTCAGTAAGAATAATTAAATGTCTGTTCAAGAGTTTCCAAGGTCAGTGAAGCTTAACTGTTGGTAAATGTGAGATTCTAGTTGCCATATAAATAATCTACTCAGAAACGATAAACAACTAACTGTTGTGACACAAACACATTTCAAAGGACATTTTACTTGATAATAAACTTGGCTTCAGTCATAATAGAAACATGGAGATTGAAATGACACGTTCACTTTAAATCGGTGTTTAGTGTCTACGGGTAAGCGGACTGTTATTGCCGTAGAGGGTGATGAGTGAATACGAAGTGAAAATTTGTAGCAAACTGTGAACCAATAGACTCCAGTTTACTGGTTCGAACATCTACCAGCTGGACTACGAGGTTCTCTCTTATAAATGTAGATATCAACAACAGTAGTCTACATTGTGTATATGTAAGTCTTAAGCTCATGATTTTCACTGGCTTCGCACAACATAATAACATGAACAGCAGGGAGATAAAACACTGCTCGAAATTTATGAAATTCCTTACCGACAAGTTTAGCTGCCAGTTCCTCCGGTGTTCCACGTCCCAAAAACCTGGGTATTAACCAACTTTGATATCGATGTATAAATCCAGCTAAATGTTCTTGTGCTGGCCTTAATTCTGACAGAGAAACAGAATATTAATTGTAATACTTTTCATTTTAAACAAAGATTATACAAATTGTAGAAGTTACAAAATCTTGGAACATAAAATGTATTCTAATCATACATGTCTAAATCTTTCAACAAATATTTTTATTTCATTCGTTTGGTGGAAGATCTTGATTTTTACAACAGAACCAACCTGGCTTCTGAATACGTTGATAGCTGACAAAAGGTAAATGAATTGTTTTTTAAATACAAAGCTAATTCGATATTAGTATGAAACTTGGGCACTGTAGGAGAGTATAACTCCATTATAGATAAGATTTTATTTTGATAAATCACACAGTGTTACACAGTAATATTAACTGATGACGTTTTGAGCAAAAACTATTACTCATAATCATATCAATTCAATCACACAGCATTTTAATTCATTTATATACATGAATGAATTTCACTCATGTGACCTGATATGATTATGAGCAATAGTTTGTGCTCAAAACGTCATCAGTTATTATTACTAAATAACGCTGTGTGATTTATCAAAATAAAATCATATATATAATGGAACAAAATTAATTTCCTGTAGTTTGGTTTGTAAGGGTTAGTTTTGTTTTTATGAGTTGATCACGGATTGATATCAGTTAGAGAACCATTGAAAATCAGAGAGTACTGGACAGCTACTGTTTAATCCTAGTTTGCGAAATCATCGGAAGTACGCACCCACTGGGATTCGAACCCAGGACCTTCCGGTTACAAGGCAAGCTCGTATACCATTCAGCCACTGGGACCCGATTCAATGGCTCATGAATTCTATCTAACTTCTACCAATTCGTGATTTTAGCGCGACCCCAACTATTGTCATTGGTGGGACATCCATCCACACACGTGACTTCTAATTGGACCTCACTGGTCACGACTTCTCACTAGAACTCCAGGAAGCTCCAACCTGTAGCAAGTCACTAGCGAGCATCAGAATAATTTTCTATAGTTTTGGTTTGTAAGGATTAGTTATGTTTTACGAGTTGATCACGGATTGATATTTGTCAGAGAACCATTGAAAATCAGGGAGTACTGGACAGCTACTGTTTAATCCTAGTTTGCGAAATCATCGGCAGTACGCACCCACTGGGATTCGAACCCAAAACCTTTCGGTTACAGGGTAAGCTGATATCAATCCGTGATCAACTCGTAAAAGTTAATTTCCATAGTGTCACTGTTTCTTTGTTGAACTTCTGGTGCTCTTAAGAGATAGGAATACTAAGATAAATAAATTTTTGCTTATAAAATACTCACGGGGACCGTGCTTCAAATAGGTGATAGATTTTAACTTATTATTTTCTATTAGAATATGAGTGCGCACATAAAGTAGGTTTGGTTTCAACATCATCGCTAATTTTATTTCTTAGGTAGCTAGACACATTTTTTAATCTGCTTTCTAGCAACAAAAATAATACAAATAAATTATTAGTCATAACTTTCATCGCTTTCGTATATTTTATTTGTTCACATCAGTAAATAAGATAACAGTGATAACAAATATTATCATTCGGCCGACTCATTATTTAAATGCAAAATATCTAAAAATACAACCTATTGTTGGCAAGTTATTTGATTCTAACTTCTTTCTAACCATAGTTCTGATGAGTCTGTGATGTAAAACAACAAATTCAAGAGTTGTAATTCGTATATGACAGCGCATAGGCAGTACTTATCTTCCACCTGTAAATAACTTTTATCGTCAAGGGAACGCTAATTTTTCCGCTATTAAACAGCTGTTATTATGGCTGGCTTGATTATCATAAAAATTCATGAGTTTTTAAAGAAAAGCCAGGCAGTCTTTCTCTAAACATAGATTCTTCTCCAGAATTGTGTGCAAAACTAAGCTAATGAGTGGAATGTAACAACATAAGTGTATAAAATTTTTGGTGTGAAGTGATTGAAGCAATATGACTTAGACGTGAATAAAACTTAAACAACGTCACTATGAAGGACGAAATATGCAGATTAATAAAATATTTGTTATTGAAACACTGAGAAAAAACAGTGATATCAGTCCGTGACCAACTCGTAAAACATAACTAATCCTTACAAACCAAACTATAGAAAATTAATCTGATGCTCGCTAGTGACTTGCTACAGGTTGGAGCTTCCTGGAGTTCTAGTGAGAAGTCGTGACCAGTGAGGTCCAATTAGAAGTCACGTGTGTGGATGGATGTCCCACCAATGACAATAGTTGGGGTCGCGCTAAAATCACGAATTGGTAGAAGTTAGATAGAATTCATGAGCCATTGAATCGGGTCCCAGTGGCTGAATGGTATACGAGCTTGCCTTGTAACCGGAAGGTCCTGGGTTCGAATCCCAGTGGGTGCGTACTTCCGATGATTTCGCAAACTAGGATTAAACAGTAGCTGTCCAGTACTCTCTGATTTTCAATGGTTCTCTAACTGATATCAATCCGTGATCAACTCATAAAAACAAAACTAACCCTTACAAACCAAACTACAGGAAATTAATTTTGTTCCATTATATATATGATTTTATTTTGATAAATCACACAGCGTTATTTAGTAATAATAACTGATGACGTTTTGAGCAAAAACTATTACTCATAATCATATCAATTCAATCACACAGCATTTTAATTCATTTATATACATGAATGAATTTCACTCATGTGACCTGATATGATTATGAGCAATAGTTTGTGCTCAAAACGTCATCAGTTATTATTACTAAATAACGCTGTGTGATTTATCAAAATAAAATCATATATATAATGGAACAAAATTAATTTCCTGTAGTTTGGTTTGTAAGGGTTAGTTTTGTTTTTATGAGTTGATCACGGATTGATATCAGTTAGAGAACCATTGAAAATCAGAGAGTACTGGACAGCTACTGTTTAATCCTAGTTTGCGAAATCATCGGAAGTACGCACCCACTGGGATTCGAACCCAGGACCTTCCGGTTACAAGGCAAGCTCGTATACCATTCAGCCACTGGGACCCGATTCAATGGCTCATGAATTCTATCTAACTTCTACCAATTCGTGATTTTAGCGCGACCCCAACTATTGTCATTGGTGGGACATCCATCCACACACGTGACTTCTAATTGGACCTCACTGGTCACGACTTCTCACTAGAACTCCAGGAAGCTCCAACCTGTAGCAAGTCACTAGCGAGCATCAGAATAATTTTCTATAGTTTTGGTTTGTAAGGATTAGTTATGTTTTACGAGTTGATCACGGATTGATATTTGTCAGAGAACCATTGAAAATCAGGGAGTACTGGACAGCTACTGTTTAATCCTAGTTTGCGAAATCATCGGCAGTACGCACCCACTGGGATTCGAACCCAAAACCTTTCGGTTACAGGGTAAGCTGATATCAATCCGTGATCAACTCGTAAAAGTTAATTTCCATAGTGTCACTGTTTCTTTGTTGAACTTCTGGTGCTCTTAAGAGATAGGAATACTAAGATAAATAAATTTTTGCTTATAAAATACTCACGGGGACCGTGCTTCAAATAGGTGATAGATTTTAACTTATTATTTTCTATTAGAATATGAGTGCGCACATAAAGTAGGTTTGGTTTCAACATCATCGCTAATTTTATTTCTTAGGTAGCTAGACACATTTTTTAATCTGCTTTCTAGCAACAAAAATAATACAAATAAATTATTAGTCATAACTTTCATCGCTTTCGTATATTTTATTTGTTCACATCAGTAAATAAGATAACAGTGATAACAAATATTATCATTCGGCCGACTCATTATTTAAATGCAAAATATCTAAAAATACAACCTATTGTTGGCAAGTTATTTGATTCTAACTTCTTTCTAACCATAGTTCTGATGAGTCTGTGATGTAAAACAACAAATTCAAGAGTTGTAATTCGTATATGACAGCGCATAGGCAGTACTTATCTTCCACCTGTAAATAACTTTTATCGTCAAGGGAACGCTAATTTTTCCGCTATTAAACAGCTGTTATTATGGCTGGCTTGATTATCATAAAAATTCATGAGTTTTTAAAGAAAAGCCAGGCAGTCTTTCTCTAAACATAGATTCTTCTCCAGAATTGTGTGCAAAACTAAGCTAATGAGTGGAATGTAACAACATAAGTGTATAAAATTTTTGGTGTGAAGTGATTGAAGCAATATGACTTAGACGTGAATAAAACTTAAACAACGTCACTATGAAGGACGAAATATGCAGATTAATAAAATATTTGTTATTGAAACACTGAGAAAAAACAGTGATATCAGTCCGTGACCAACTCGTAAAACATAACTAATCCTTACAAACCAAACTATAGAAAATTAATCTGATGCTCGCTAGTGACTTGCTACAGGTTGGAGCTTCCTGGAGTTCTAGTGAGAAGTCGTGACCAGTGAGGTCCAATTAGAAGTCACGTGTGTGGATGGATGTCCCACCAATGACAATAGTTGGGGTCGCGCTAAAATCACGAATTGGTAGAAGTTAGATAGAATTCATGAGCCATTGAATCGGGTCCCAGTGGCTGAATGGTATACGAGCTTGCCTTGTAACCGGAAGGTCCTGGGTTCGAATCCCAGTGGGTGCGTACTTCCGATGATTTCGCAAACTAGGATTAAACAGTAGCTGTCCAGTACTCTCTGATTTTCAATGGTTCTCTAACTGATATCAATCCGTGATCAACTCATAAAAGCAAAACTAACCCTTACAAACCAAACTATAGAATATATATATATAAAAACTCCACAATACCTTATCTGGCACAGCTGTTATGTGATGAGAAAACTGTTAGGCATGACACGATCAACTTACTGCGGCACTCTAACAAATAGTTCCCATTAGCTTTTGTTCTCCTTTCTTTGTTACTATTATATTGTTGCTCATATATTCTATTACAGACTAATTTTATATATCGTATCCTGTGGTGCATTGTTTAAACATGTGAATGCAATGCTGTTCTTTTTTTATTTCTTTTATTTCTCCTTTTTCTTTTCGTTATTGTTGCTTTATATTTTAAATCCTTATAAAATTTATGAGGTAATTAGATGCAATACTGTAATGAACGCTGAAAATTCCATACCTGTACCACAAATACTGTTTGGAATAAAGCTATTATTATTATATATGGTAGCATGTAAAGTATTCCTCTTAAAATCTACTGAAGTATTTGAGTTCACTTTATTCACCGTTATCAACTCTTTTCATGTTATTCTTTAAAAGCAACAAATACTTTTGACTTAGTTTTGAGAAATTCCTCGATTAGACTGCTGTATAAGTCTAAGCAAAACTAATCAACCATTAGTTGCTCCCTAGTTTTTAGTAATTCACTACTTATGTAATAAATCGAAGTAACTGAAGAAACTGATAAGGACACGTTAACTGAATATTTAGTAACTCCTAGATTGTGACACTAGGTTATCATGATAAAAACATATGTGTTACAAATCAATTAATCAATCAGCTAGTGTTGGCAAGTCATGAAAACCAAGAGCAGATGACCGCTGGTAACTGCTATACAATTTAAAAATATTCAGATCCAAGTTTCTTTGATGATAAGGTTATTGTGATGAATGAAAGTTTAATTTCTATTTATGTTTATGTACTATGAATTCAATGTGGAATTAGCATATGTAATCCGGATTAAGATATAATGCAGTATTTCAAAAATATTTCGAAACTGTTAACGTACTTGCCGTACACATTTCAGGATCTTCATCATACAGATCAGGACAATCTGGTTCACCATCACATATAAAATCGAATGATAAACATATTCTGGGTGTTCGACACGGCCAAGGTTGGCTTTCCGGACAGTCATTGCCTCGTTCTGCAACTAAACATAAAAAATAATTCATACACTACTCATGTGACAGTGAGAAACTGGAAATACCAATGAGAGAGAATGAAAACCTTTTTCAGTCAGTACAAAATCAACCAAAATTTCCTGATTTCTTGGACTGTTTGATCCATTTAATGACTGAAGATCTGAGTACCTCGTTTCTGAAAAATGGTAATACGAAATTTTCAATTTATCTGCTGTTCTAAGAACACTAAGAAAGTTTTGAAGAATCCATAATTTCACCTGCTAAAGAGGAACAACCAAAATAAAGAAGATACACTCAAGTTCCAAAAGCTGTCAAGCCTCGAAAAACTGTTTAATGAAATTCTCATTCACATGAAAACTATAGTAGCTTTAAAATCCACGTTGAGTCATATAAAAGAAAAGACGTTCAGTGAAGAGTTACTCTTTTCAATGATATTCTTAAGTTGTACAATAGCATTTATGCAGTAAATTCTCTTGGCAACAAAAGTTATATTTCCAAAGATGTGTCATCCAAAACGTACACTTTAGATAACAAATTGCGTTATAGAAAAAGCGTTAATCGGGTGGTACAAGATAAAATTAAATAAGTAAACTTAGTAACGGGATTAGGCGGGATTCGACTAAAATTGATCGAGAGTCAAATTAACAACAGTGGTTACAAGTAGTAGAAAAAGACATAGTAAATCAAGTAGTAAACTATTCAGAGATTCATTTAGTCCAGCTTCAGAAATAAAATTACAGTGGTAAGAAATAGGAAAATTCGGCTTAAATCAAAACGAAGGTACTGTGTTGATTCACCAGTAAACTTCAAGGAGTCAGCTGTTCCGATAATAAAGAGTTAACGGCTTGCTTCTCGAGAATACAAGCTAAAATGTTTCAGCTGATAACCAATTTAACTAACAGAAGTTATGGGAAGCTAATAGATGAAATTAGACCAAAAACATGTGAGTGCGAGTTAGACAAATAAGGAACATGTACACAATGTTGTGTTACACCGAAGTGTAAGGCTGCGTGGAGATTTCGAACGACAACAGAGTTCGCATAAAATGTTAACTGGTGCTAAATTACACAATACACATTCCACTTCTTTAAAACAGCAGAACTACTTGAACAAATTAGCAAAAAATATCTACGAAAAACGAATGTATTTGATTGACATCCAACTTATAACTTCCTTCTTCATAACCATCGTCTTTATTTCTTAATTTATTGCCATTCCTATTTAACTAAACACATAAAACTTTTCTTTTTATAAGTGTGTAAAGGAACGTGAAAAAAGTAATTTTTAATATGTATGTAAAAATTAATACTTTTAAGAAGATTCTAAGCATTTTCATTTTGGTGGAAGTTAAAAATATATGTTTGTAAGATTAAGAGATAAAGTCAGTGTTGTTGTGAGAAACGAGTTTTTCTCTCACAGAATTCTCAGTCAGGAAATTTTGCTTCCGTTTTCTAACCGGCACACTTTTATTCGTTTAGTTTAAAATCTCTTGATTTAACTCAGTAGTTTTTTCTACATTCAACAGTGTTTGGTCTGTTGTGATGATAATGATGAACGTAACTAATGAATACATACATATAACCCAGTAATTTAATTCTTTTGGAAGTCATGGACTCCCAAATATGATATTGAAATGTATTCATTCCTTACAACTATCCTATGCAACTTGCAGCTGCTGTAATTTAAAACCGTAGTTCTACTGTCAAGGGCTGAAATGATCGCTTAAACTCTGACATAATGAGTAGTGTTCGCAAAACAATTAATCAAAACATTTTCTTCTGTTCTAATTATAACTCTTAACTCCATAATTACAATTTTCATGACATGAAAAATGCTAATTAGATCGAACTGTGTAACTTACGTCCAGTTATTTTCCACAGACTAATGGTTTTCGCAATCTATGAAAGTTGCAGTTCAGTGTTTGATTAAAACAGAAAAGACAAAGCTGGGATTTATATTTCATCTCATTAAAGTTCTCTCGTTTGTCATAAAACCAGTGAATATTGATATTTAACTGAAACAGCTGGAGAACATGTGTTCTATTACTCAAACAATAAAGAATGACTTTATCTTAACAACATTCTGGCCTTCTCTTAATACATAGACGTTACAGTTTACAAAATTGCCATTGGCAATTATTTTTTTAATTTCTCCTGATCTTATTAAATTAATAACACGATCACAGTTTTAGCGCACACCTGCTTCGAGCCAACTTGATAAACAGTAATATATTATATCTCTTTTATCACATCATCAAACTGGAAATTCCAACTTCAAATTATTATGAACACATTGAAAAATATATAACATGAGTGGTTTTTCCTTACACTTAATACCTGCTTTTAACTTCCCCCTCTATTTTTCTACCCCACAATATCAGAAAAGCCTGTTCTTTACCATGAAGTGAAACGTTTTAAACAAGGAAGTTGATGACAACTAGGAAAAGCATTTTTTCTGATGAAAAGGAGGAAACATAACAAAGACAGTCTGACCTTATCAGATTTCTAGACAGGCATATAACGTCTTAAAAAATACAATTTTAAACTCGTCGATTCGCATTCTAAAATTACAATCCAGCGGTATCATAAGTAGGAAACTTTTCTTATAAACTTTCATTGACAAGATAACGTTAACTGAATAAGATGTGGCTCAAAGTTGGTCTGAATAATCTTCCAGTGATGACTTTCACTTTTCGTGTCACCAAACAGTTCTTAACTAGATGAAAACTTGTCTTAAATGCTCCTTTCCTTCAAATATTTTTGTCGTTGGCGTTAGTCTAGAACATGGACCAAATTATTACAAATATTCTACGCAGCAAAATAGGAATTGGCAACCGTCAAAAGCCTTCATTTAAAGTTGTCAACTCGTATTCATATATCAGGTGCGTTGGTGGTTCAGTGTTGGAACACTTGCCAACCCCGCAACTGGTTCGGCGCTCCGTCTCCAACCAACTCAACCCTTTATCTCCTTCAGCTGGTGGTATGTCCGGTAAACGGGAAAGGTTAGGCGTAAGGGTAGCAACTCCACCCCATTGAAAAAATAATGCTACCGAAACCTTAAGGCTATAGCTTAAAGCACTATGTTCCACTGGGAACTCGAAAGAATAAAATAAAAAATAAAAATTTCGTATATCAGTGTGTTAGCGCTGAAAATGTTGTCGGCAATGAAATCAATTAAAAATCTACCTCGCGGAATACAGCAATACTAGAAACATTCACCTGAGCTTCATCTTCATTACTATTTCAACATAAGTTACGCCTAATAATGTCATTCACATCACTTTAGATAACCACACCGAAAGTAAGAGGTATAAGAAATTTTACGAAAGGATTTATCCGAATTCTCTTTTCAAAATGTCAAAAACTCCTTGTGAAAATCAGAGAAAATTCTGACTTATTGATCGCAAAGGAATGAATATTCCTGAAAAACTGGACTTAGAAGAGTAGGTATACTAAATTTAAATAATGGGCTGTATCAGTTAATGTCGGTTAATGAAATCAATAATATACACATGCTAACCAATGAAGAATCCGATCAAATCTACAACTGACAAATAGCATAAAACAAACTTGAAACAACAAAACGACTTATCATTTGAAATAACATTTTTACCAGTCAGGAACGTAACAGTAGTTGAGAAGATGGCTCTCGCCTATAGGTCAGAATTCGCATACTGATGATGAATGACTTCAAAATCTTATCTGTTACCTTAAAAAGTCAACAATTTGTAAAAAAAATAATGCAAACGCTAGAATACATCTATGAACTCTTCCAAAGTAGCTTCCTGTACCGAATACCATAATACTGCACAGAGAATTAATCTTATGCTCACTGACCACTGACCCTATTCAGGCAGTTAACCTGGCCTTCTAGCGGAAAGCCGTAATCAGTAGGGTACAACAGGTTGAAAATGAGGCAGTAACTCATCGAAGAAGACATTGACTAGTGGTCGCGCTATGTCATCAATTGGTAGAAGTTAGAATTCACAGGCCGTTGGATTGGGTCCCACTAGCTTAACGATCTGTGAGCTCGCCTTGTAACCAGAAGATCCTTGGTCCGAGATTCTGTGAGTGCGTACTGATGAAGTGCTCCAAACTAGGGCAAAACAGCTGTCCAGTATTCCCAGGTCTTCCAATGGTTCTCTAACCGATGTCAGCTCATGATGAAATCCTCCAACCAAGCAAACACAATCCCTAAAAAACCAATACTTGAAAATCGCACAGAATTATCAATCATAAAAGAGAGAAGTTATTTGTGGTTACAGTAAACAAGCTTTCTTTCAAATAAACAAGAAAATGTTCCCTAGTAACAGTCTTTATGTAGAAAGTGCCGGGTGCATTTTACCTTCTTTTGCTAGTTTGAAAGTAAATACATTTACTTTTCCCAGTTTTTATTAGATTGCTAAAGCACCAGGAGTCCAGTATAAAGATCATAAAAGACTACAAGGAAATTCATCCTACCATATATAAAAAATATCTCTGAAATAGCAGCTAGAACATTAAAACCATTTGAAATAGATATAGCAAACAAGTCTGCCCAATCACTTCATTCGATATTGTGCAAACCGAAAGATCCAACAGAAAAAGAAGATAAAATTAATACCATTTACAAAATAAACTCTATGAGCTTTATAACAGACATTACATCGGTCAAAGTGGGCGTCTCCTTCGAATCAGAAAACAAGAACACAAATTAGCTGTAAAAAGCCATGATATATATTCCTTCATATAAATGCATGTAGATAATTATGGACACCAATTTGATCGGGATAATGTCGACATTTTAAACAGAGGGAACACCAAAATTGCCAGAAATTCCAAGAGGCCTGTTACTCAAACAAATCAGCAATTAAAAACCATTAATATAGACCGAATTTACCAACTGATAGAAAGTAAATCACTTGATGAGAAAATTCAAAATCCAAGTCAATAAAGAATGCTCAATACAGATGTAAATCGACTAGCAGTCATGAAGATGGCTGCCAGGAGACACAATTCTATTATTTATTGAGAATTTCAATCAGTTCATTTTACGCTAAAACTTGCACTGTAGATGTTGTCCTGAAGAACGACGAAAGCTCCGCAATTAAACCAACCAGCTCAGCAAACACATTTAATTGCACATCATCCAACGGAGCTACAAATATTCTGTATCATATAAAGTAAATTGTCCATAGCTAAATAATCAACAAATCATTTGAGTTTGAAGGACAGACAAAAATTCATTCCATTAAGTTCAAGGTTTCTAGTATCAACGTCGAAATAATTACTTTTGAACGGTTTTATGACTAAGTTTGATTTAAGGGTCAATTTAACTTTGAAATCTACCAAGTTCCTACAAATAGAACATGCTAACCCCCGTAGGTAGCCATTAATTAGGTGTCTAGCTCTCTTTTAGTGTGTCTACATTTTTTAAACATCTTAATTGCAATTTGTGGAAGAAGGACTTCACATTGTATGGATAAAATTATTATAATTGTTTTCAATCTGTGATACCAAATAATTTTGAAACCCACTTCCATACATATGAAGCAATCAGAAGACCGTTGTTTTACTAGGAATTTTGGATTTAAGATTATACCTTACTAAATTCAGAATTGACTGGACCATAAGTTACTTGTTTTAACAAGCATTTGTATTCATAGATTTACTAGACTTGAAAATGTTTTTTAGAAATTTCAATATCCTCAACACATACAGAAGTGTGATTTTGATAAGGAGCAGAATTCAGGGACTTTTTTAATTGATTATTTTGTTTGACCTATGTTTTACTTAGGATGTGATAATGCAGTATGAGAAGACTTTTTTCATCACCTTTGAAAGAAAAAATTAAAATATACGAACGCCCTTCTTTGTTTCTAAAATCCTTTTCAAACAATTCCTGCATAGTTTAATTCACTTTTAGGAAGCTTGATTATGTTTCAGTATTAACGGCCTTACTGCAGAAAAAATCGATTTATAAACGAAAAAGCGGTACAAAGAAAACACCGAGTAAGTTTATCTAATAAAAGTCATTCAATAAAACAATGACACAAAAATTGACTGACAGTGAATAACGAAGCATGGTATTATCTTGAGAAGAAAAACAAAATGGCTTGTATCAAAAATAGCTTGCAACTTATAAATCAGTATGTAAGAGACACTATATAAAAAATTATTTTTGCTGTGACTTCACTGTGTTTTACGCTTCATTACTAATCAATAACAAGGTTACCGCTCTAACAGGTAGCTTTAGACACCATGTCTTTTTTCCTTTAGGGTTGTTATATTCCGATCTCACTCTTTACGTTTTTAAATATACTATTCTCACTCATCTTTCAATGTTACACTCCCTTTTTGACTATTTTATCTAGGTAAAGTGTAAAAATTGAATCCAGGAAATAACTACTGAATTAGGGAAATAAAAGGAATCAGAGTTTTTTATACTGAATAATATAATTTTTCCTGCATCAGTGGATAATAGCGAAATCATTGAATCAGTATATCTGACTGTTAAATAGACAAATTCCAAAATCAATCGTATCTTTCTGTGAATACTATAACGATACATTGGACTCTATTCATAAGAATGACTATTATCAAATTTAGTTAATTCGTTGTCTGATTTTATATGGTAGAAGGGTAACAGTAAGGCCAATAAAAAACTTCGACTTCATACTTCTAGTCAAGCCTGTTTAGATGATAAGAACTTGCGAACTCACTATTATTTGTAAAAATATTAATTGCTCTAAACCCCCTCATTTAACCTGACATCAAATACAAGTTAGACTCTATATTCAAATTTGTAGATAAGTTCATTTAAATCTGTCAGTGTTTTACTATACTTTTAATATTTTTGATTACAGCTTGATGCCAAACTGTGTTTTCAGTACAAGTATGGAATTTTCAGCATGGATATCGGTAGCCCACATTTTGCAGGCCGACCATAGATATCGGGTGTGTGTCGGCAGGGGATCGAACCTCGGACCATGTGCATGGTCGGCGAGAGTCCTAACCACTGTGCTACCGACGCACAGATTTGTCGGTTTAAAATAAATCAACTGAAAGATCCAATAAAAATGATGGATAAAAACAACTTGATTTACAAAATATCTTGTGCTGACTGTCTGACTAAATATGTGGGGCAAACGTCCAGATCACTCAAAATAAGAGTGAATGAACATAAACGCCTAACCAAAGGTCAACCAACAAGAACACAAGCCTACAAGAATCTTGAAAAAAATTCATCGATAACTGCACATGCATGGGACAAAAACCACAATATCGATTGGAACAATGTGTGTATTCTAAAAACTAACATGAACAAATGGAAAGAAAGACTTATAACAGAATCGATATTCATTAAAGTCACACCGGATACATGTAACAAGGGTGACCCAGTACAATTATCAACAACTTGGAATATAATTCTGAATACAAAAACATGAATGAACGTGGAATATAACTTAAATACAAAAAAACATGAATGGGCAAAAATAATGAACTATGTATATATGAGTACAAATCATAATGTGTGAATAAAACAATTCCAACAGTGGTGTGAACACGGGCAGTAATTTTGCTCGAAATATTACCAATAACAAAACTTATCATTGTGTGTAAACTATTGAAATATAATTATACTTTATTTGAAGTTGAAAATCACTTATCAGGAATTTATAACACAACTGCTGAATTATATCGCATATTTTATTATCAATTCTATGGCTTTGAGTTTCATGTAGAACTTCAGGCTTCAGTAGCATATCTTCATTTCATCCTCTTCTCTGCAGTCTTATGCACGTAGCTCCACGATTGTCCATAGTCCCTCATCTCCTACCCACATGATCTACGCTATGTCATTAACGGACGCTCAAGAAGTTGTTTCATATTCGGATTCCACCTGAAGGCCTGGTGCGCGATGTCATCTAATGGTCTTCTGAGTGCCTCTTCTATCCATCTTCATTTCCTCACACATTTTGCTGGGTGAAACGTTCTTGATTGGTTCGTCTCTAGGGTTCGTCGTTGCTAATTTTTCTTCTATCTGATCTTCAATATAGAGTGAAAGCAGCTGTTGATAAAGGTCTTCAGTAGCCAGTCTTCAATGCTTTTCGTGATGTGCCACGTCTACAAGGCATACATATGCAATGACTTGACGTAAGTGTTGAAAATTAGTACCTTGTTCTGTATACTGATTGCAGAAGATTTCCACAATTAATTTAGAATAGTGAATGTCTGTCTTGCCTTTTCAATCCCACCTCTAACATCCTCACCCCTTCTGCCAGTAGTTGAAACGATGATGTCTTAAAAAGTGAGAGAACTGACCTGGTTCTGATTTTTTCTGTCGATATTGTGTGGTGCTTGTTGTTTTCTGTTGGTTATTTTAATCACATCTGCATTTTCTATACTGTCCTATCTTGGCTGCTTCTTCTATCAGCTGGCTGATGTTTGTCTGTTGGTCTTCGAATTTATGTGACACTGGACAGATATTATAGAGTCTTCTAACAGGTCCAGCGTATACCTGTCTTCGCGCTCACCACAGTCTGTTGCATAAACCAGTCCACCACAATCGGGATTATCATCGGCTATAGTAGGCAGCCTTGTCAAAATCATGTCCTCACTTTAAAGGCTTGGCTGGTACCCGTACTTCCCTGGATACGATTAATTATGAGATGCAGTGTTTAAAAGTTTAAAAATAAAAGTTTGTCCAGTGCCTTTTGCAAATGATTTGAATATTTTAGATCAGCTATGAGATTTTAAAATTCTGTCACATTGAGAAAATCGAAAATATCAGTTTGCATTCAAGCTATGCTAAATGTACGATATTTACATGAAATCTACAGGTTGATATTTAGATTTTTTAACAAGAAATTTCCAGGCATCAGGTTAGTAAAAAGCCTAAACCATAGTTCCCTTTCGTAGTGTTGCTGGCCATTAACTTAACAGAACACCAATAAACGTGCATTAAGGCTATTATCCATCTCATATTAATCCTATGAACTAATTGAAACGACAGAAACATTTTTTTCTCTGTATCAACTAATATTCATTTATTGCCAACTGGTCTCCAATCACCTGAATATTTTGATAGCAATCATAATAGACAATGCTGAATGCTTAACCAATCAATAAAACCATAATGTGTACATGCTAATATACCATGCTACATAATCCACCCATTTTTATCTAGTTATGTGTAAAGAACAGAAGTGTTTCCCATTATCCTGTTGAATTAAAAATATGATTTATTTCTGTGACAGTTAATTACGTGTTTACGTACAATATATCAAACAGATAATATCAAAAGTTAGAGGACCAGTGAGCAGAATGAAAGCAAATCATAATTACTTGTTAGAAATTTATGGATAAATTTCTCATCCTGTTTGTGTGATAAAAAGTAAATAGCTGTCAGAATAATTTATCATTGATGAATTCCAGTATTTTAGAAAGATGTAAATGAATTAAAACTACTGTTCTTATTTTTTGTGAATATTTAATCGATCGAAAGGTACACTCTTCCATTGACCACTACCATTTAGGGGACCACCACTCAGTGAGATTCTGGTAAACCCAGGTGATAAGTGCTGAAGAGTACGAAACAAAGATCATGGATTCCACTGCTAATGATTCCTGTCAGATGTCTATAAATGAAGTTGAGGGAGACTTGGTGCAATACGACTTCAAACTAATAAAAATAGCCTCAGATAGATTAAAATTAAGATAATCAAGTTACACCAATGACTTAGGTTCAGCCTACTGCAATCATAAAGTAATATGTAGCTTATAAAAGTGGAGAACTTTTGAAATGTTATTTTCATGTGAATTTGACTCATGTCGACTCAAAATAAAATTTCTAGCTCAAATCATTTTTCTACTTAAAATCCAATCATTCGAAGTTTTTCGGCTCTAACATCTGGTGTTCCATTTAGAGTTTATACCTGCTTAGCTTTGGAATAAGTGTTGATCACTGATAACTTGAGGCGCAGGTGTCTGTCAGTGTATTTTTCAAAATCAGTAACTGCTTTTATATATGTATATATATGATGGCTAGCGGTTGTTATCCGTAATTCCTTTTATCAATTTAGTAAATTTTACTAAAAGGTTTATGTATTTAATTAGGCCTAACAAAAAAAACAACCTGTATCTTTATTCACAACCTTTATGCCAGAATACGATAGTCATGCTTTCCCTGCAATAAGTCAGTAAACACATCCAGTCATTTCACTGTGTAATACTGTCATCCTATCATAAAACCGAAACCTTAGTTTTTATTTTATACGTTTGACCTAATATAAAACCAAACACTATTCTTTAATGTCAATAACTTTGGCTATTGTACATGTACAGTCAAACTAGTTGACCAGATATTCAATATTTCAACGAATTCAGTATTATAGAATGGGAAAAGTTTGAACCAACTGTTAAAAGCATTTTGTTCTCCTTGTCATTAAAATAACACAACAAATATGTGAACTAGAACTCCCTGTTTACTTCATGCAATCAAATGACCATTAATTTGCTCATAACCGGTTTATGTTACGACGACTTAAGTGAACCTACAGTGTTTTATTTCCATAAATAAATCTCCATTGTGTCCCTCACTTCACCCTAATAATTTATACTGGAAAATTATTGCTACTTTCACTGGACACTAAATGATAAATGATGCCATTAGCCTAATCCTTCGTTTGGTGCAGACTGAACCCCATCAGCCAAGTCCCCGATGTGGTCACTATGTTAGGTAGCTCGCTGTTATGGTGCTCTCTCCGTTGTTTGATCGAGGTTTCTTGCTTTTTGATGTTTCTCAGCGAGGCGTACCCGCAGTCTTGAAGGAGCTCATGTTCTTTCTGAGTTTTGAACACTGGTCACTCATTGCTGAAAAGTTAACAAGCTGACCGTTATCATCAGGCACAAAACCTAGATTCAAGGCTTCCTGCCTATCGCCTTTAACCATCTTACAAATTGTTGTTGATTCTTTTTTGATTGTGTTACCTATAGGTGAAGTGATTCAAATTTTTTTCAATAGTTTATATTTTGGCTTGGTTTTCTCGATGCTCAGAATATCTGAAAGCGAAAAACGCTATTGGGTGCTGCAAGATTTCGAGAAGATTTGAAATTATATGTTGTTACCATCATTCATAATGTATATCAAATGGCAGTAAATGAGTTGCGCATTAGGTAAGTACTTTGGAAACAGTTAAATCACTGCATAAAATTACCGTTGTCTGCCTACGTTTTCTAGGACATAACACTTTAAAATGCCTTTAAAAATATTACTTTGTTTCTGGTTATTATTACTGTCCTTAAATGATAATGTGCACCACCTGCTGTTGAGTATACAGAAGTACTCTTATATTTTTTATACATACCCTGGTGCTCTTGAAGTTTTGCTAACAGATATTATGACAACTTTACAAGATATGCACCCACAGTTTTACGAAATTCTTGATGCATTTTTGAAATTTAAAACAGAAAAAGTAAAATTGTCTAGTTAATATCAAGCATCAGTCCCGAGCGTAGCAGTGCTTAGTGGTGCAAATATGAGAAAGACCACATGACTCCGTCGATTTATTTAATTCGCTGAATTCATAAAACACTACTTTTTGCAGTAATTTTCGGTTTTTGACTGGATTTTTGTCGATATTGAACTGCGAGTATTTCGGGTTACAGACTGAAGGCAAACTGGGAACCTTTTCTTTTTCATTTCAGTTTATTCAGTATTAACATGATCACTTAAGAAGACCAAACTTCTGGTAATGTCTAACATTTCTCATGGACCCATTTTTGTGAAATGCCTCATGTTATATTCTAGTTTTCTTTGTGACTAGTTCATTAAAGTTTCATGCAAGTGCAGCTCTCATAACACAACCAATGTTACCACACACATGTGAACTGCAGAGTACGTCAATTTTATTACGGCCAATAGCTTTAGTTCATTAATCTCGTTTTAATACAAATATTTTTAAGCGTAACCACAGACAACTACGTTGTGAGCTAATTTCTACTAAAAATCGACTAGAAAATATCAAATAAAAATCTAATCTAAAAGGAAACACATCAAAATTCAGTGACTGGTCAGGTTTTGGAAACTAGAGTCCTTGTGTAAGTCTCATTTTCTCAGAATTTGTGAGAATCTCAATGGGGTCAAGAAACATATTTTAGTTTCAACTTTAGTTTTAATGAATGAAATATTCCCATACTGAGTCATAAGAAAAATACGTAAACAACGAAGGAATTTTCTTTCCAACGATTTATTTTCATAAGCTGTACAATCGTAATTATATTTAACAAATAATTCATAAGACCAGTCAGATAGTGGTGAAATTTGCCCTCAAAAACGTTCTACGTAATGTAAGGTTTCATCCATTCTATTTTACACCTTATACCACGTAATATGTTTCACCACTATCTGGTTGGTCTTATGAATTCTTTGTTAAATATAATTACGATTGTACAGCTTATGGAAATGAACCGTTGGAAAGAAAATTTTCTTCTCTGTTTAGTCATAATGTCTAATGAATTCATCCTTCTGCATTCCATTAATTTACTTGAGATACTGTATTACAAAGAAAGCGATTAATCCAGTTTAAATCCCCCCACAATTGATGGGTTTTCTTTTCCATTTAACATAAAATGGACTGAACATATGAATGTCGGGTTACCATTGAAATTGTTTTTGCAAAACAGTGTGTTATTCTTCTACTGTTCTACTTTTAGGAGATACTTTGGTCTTTCCATAATGACGGTACCTTTTACGAGGATTATTGAATATCTTAAATATTAGAACTATAATGAGGCATATTTTATCCTCCTTGGAAACATTTGTCTCATGTTTTTCAAAGTATTAAAATCTAGATATATATGATGTAGTCAGTCAAAAATTCATTTCATGGTGCATATATTTAAAATTGAACAATCTCTCTACCAAAACGTTTCTAAAAACGTTTTCCGTCTGACTTATTACATAAAGAAGTTGAGGCACTTAGGCATAACCCAATCTCTTCTCATACAATTTATTAATTCATGTGTTTTGCCCATCATTCTTTATTGTTCTCCATTATTCTTCCCTGGGCTACTCAAGAAAGACCACATAATACTACGAAGAACATTGAAGGCTGTAAGTAGGGTCAGTGCTATCCCTTTGACTCAACCAACCGACACTGTTGTCAATAGGCATATGAATTCTTGCAAACACTTAGCTAAAGTTATCTTGTCTGATGGTGAACATCCTCTTTATTCACAATTGTTTCCTTGCATCCTTCGGATAAAACCAGAAGAAATTTCATAAACATCTATGCTCGTACTACAAAATATAAAAATTCGACCGTACCATATTTGGCACGTGTATTGTGTGAAGAGACAAATATCAGAAAAGAACTCTTACAACTTTTAATTCATTAACTAAACTATAAAATGTAATGATGCATATTATTGCATGTGTTATTTGTTATATTATTTATTTATTATTCAATATGACCTAACAATGGTGTGATTTTGTCGGGTTTTATTTTTATTTTTCCTACTAACTATCAATATTTTAACATTTTATACATTTATATAATTTTCAAAAGAATAGACACTGAACAAAGAGAACTCTTTTCGATAAATTCATCATCAGGTTCTACAATTATATATACATTATAATGAATGAATGAATTAGTCTTATGAACGACATTAATGTTTAAATAACATCAAATCAATAATATTGATAAATTACAGCTGAACAGCATCAACATCAATTAAACTGAATGTCAGAAGAATTAGGAAAGGTAATGGTACAAATTCATGAGTTTATAGTCTCTACTGAGGGCCAGGGCAGTAGTAGGGGCTGGACTTGTTTCTTTTGGACACAGAGCGCTGGTTGTTTGAGGCGAATTGCAATAGCCTCTGCTGTTTGGAGTAAGCGGTGCTTCGAGGATTTTGGTAGTTTGTTAGGCACCCGGTATATTATGGAGAAGGATTCGTCTACGCTGGCTTTGTGACCGGTTTGCACCAGATGGTCTAATATCGAGCTGTTAATACTTTTAACTACACCTTTACTTAGCCATAGTGGGATATGTTCTCGAGCACGAAAAATCAAGTTCCTAGAGCAACGGCCAACATAACTCGCTCCACAAGCGCAGTTGAATTGATAAATACAATTTGAAGTGGCCAGTCTAGGTACTTCATCTTTCAGTCGAGGTAGCACCATCGGTCTTGTAGAGAATAAGATGTGTAGTTCGCCAGCATTAAAAGTCCTTTGAACTGCTTTTCTTAATTTCTTTGTAATTAACTCACTTGGTTTATCGCCCTTGAATTGTAGTCGTATATAAAGGGGCTTCTTGTTTACAGATAGTGGATCGTCCTTTTCGGCCTTCTTCGTCATATGTTTCTTGATAAACTTGTCAGGATAACCATTTTCAATTAAAGTATCATATACAATGTTTAATTCATCTTTAATTACTTCCTCAGAGCATATAGCTCTAACTCTGTGGCTAAGGGTCTTCACCAAATTCCTTTTGTATTTGATGGGAACGAAGCTATGAAAGTGTGTATATTGTCCCGTCCAAGTACTTCTTCTATGTAAATTTCTTTTTATGCTTCCGTCTGGTTTTCTTGTAAGTAGGACATCGAGGAAGGCAATTCTGTCTTGGGATTCCTCCTCGCATGTGAATTTCATAGCCGGATGTACTTCATTGAATTCAGTAATTATTGTAGTCCTATCGGAAGCATTATCACAAAGAATAAAGGTGTCATCCATATATCGGCAATAAAATGAGAACTTTCTGATAAGGTTGTTCAGAGGTCCATTTTCTAGCTTACTTAGAAAGAAATCAGCCAGAACTGGACCTAATGGGGAGCCCATTGCCACCCCGTCCACTTGCCTGTAAAGCGTGCCGTCAAATTTGAAGTTTACATTCATGGTACATCTTAATATCAATTCTTTTAGGATTTCAATATGGATTCCAATGTTTATCGACTGCTTGTCCACTTGTTCACATATATAATTAACTGTTTCTATTAGAGGTACATTCGTGAATAACGATGTTATGTCCAAAGATATCATGGTTTTTTCCTTGATATTAATATCTTTTATTTTGTCTACGAATTCGAATACATCTTTGACGCTATATTTCACTATCTTCTCATGCAATGGTTTGAGAATATTTACTAACCATCTAGCTAGAGTATGGTAGGGCGAATTTTGCATATCAAGTATTGGTCTTAACGGTACCCCTGGTTTATGCACTTTAGGTAGGCCATACAATCTTGGCATATACGTGTCCGTTGGTCTGATTTCTTCATATAAACTTTCAGAAATTATCTGCTCCTCCCTTAGTTTCTTCAAACGTCTGGTTAATTCATTCTCTATTTTGTTATTGAAATCTTTCTTCTCCTCAAGTTTTTGAAACTTCTGTGTATCCTTCAATATATCCTTCATCTTTTTAATATAGTCATTTCTATCAAGAAGGACTACTCCTGACCCTTTATCCGGCTTTGTGATTATCAGTCTCTCATCATTTATCAGTCTTTTAGTTCTTCTCTGTGTTCCTTTGTCAAGAAACTTTTACTGTCGCATTTGAGGTTTTTGTACTGGTAACAACACTCCACTAGACTGGATTTGAAGCGTTCTAGTTCGAAGGTGGATGATGGAGCTAGATCCCTTGTTTGACTAAATAGGTTTTCAAATTCAATATCAGTATCTAAGTAATTAACTCGTTTCGGTCTGTCACAAAATCGAAGGCCAAGTGAAAGTACTTCAAGTTGCACCTTATTTAATTCAACACTACTATAATTGTAGACGTACTTTTTAGGATCTGCTGGAAATTTACCAGCCTCTGGCTTCCTTTCAAGTCCTTTCATGAGCTCTATCCGCTTCTTCTGTCCTCTTCGTTCACTAACTAGTGTAACGTATTCCATGAAAGGCGCTCGAAGATCTTCTGACAGTTCATCTACCGCATATTGCCTACGAGCGATATTCATTTCATTCTCTTGAATGAAAGTAGATAAAGAGTCTTTTTGGTTTAGTGCATATCGTTTCAGCGTTTTCCTATTGGGATGAACTCTGCTTCTACGTAGAGACTTGTAATAAACTTTAGGATAGTGATTTAACTCGATGCAATTGTTAATAAAATCCAATGTAGCCTTTGTTTCATTGAGCTTAGCGTTATACTTCAGGTACTCATTGAGAACCTTCAACGCTACAGGCGGCTCACAACATTTTAATTGATTAAAAATGCCCATTAAAATTTTCAAAAGAATAGACACTGAACAAAGAGAACTCTTTTCGATAAATTCATCATCAGGTTCTACAATTATATATACATTATAATGAATGAATGAATTAGTCTTATGAACAAACAGAGCTAAACCATTGCAATATGTAAAAAAACGCTGAAAATTCCATGCTGTAAATTATTATTGTTGTGGAATAAAGTGAATTATTATTATTATTATACACTTTCGGTTTGATGTGGAATACACGTACAAGATCGATTCTAGTACAGTACAACGTTAGCTAAAGGAATCATACAAAATGAAGAATGAAAACACGTTATTTTACTGTTATGGGATTTCATCACCTCATATCTGCTGCGGTGTAAAAAACTGAATGCATAAAATTGAGTGATTGCACAGTTAATAATTGAATACTAAGACTGAAGTAAAACACTTATTGGTGTTTTTTCCCTAGCTGTTCCCATTATTTTATCTCTTAAACTATTTATCTTTACTATTTCTGTCTTCAGTCATTAAGGCAAATAGTACTAAATTCCCCAAATATTTTTGACAAAACTCGTCTGTGTGCTGTTATAAATCATTTATCCAAGTCGGTGTTGTAAAACTAATTAAGTGAACCTGTTCACAACAACAATGTGTATTTTAACGTGAAATCCTTCTCTAATGTATTCACAGTATTAGTCATATTGTTAAATATGCTTTGGTGAATCATTGCCATTCTGTTGTTTATTTTTCACATGATCAGATGGATATTGTTCAGCTGTTTGTTTGTTTTTTACACATGAATAATTTTTCCCTTTCAGTGGTAGGTAAATATCTATTTATGTAAAAAATGAAGCATACGCATATATGTTTAGTAACGAAACTTTTGATTGTCTTTCTTATTCCCATATGACCTCATTATTCATAGCTGCATATTGATTAGAAATGTTCCGGTCGTTTGTTGATTATACGTTTACAAATGAAACCTTAATTGGCTTTGTATTACAGCTTACTTGACTTTTTGGATTGCGAATGTTATTTGCTGCACTCACTACATGTTTGTGGGTGACTGAAAATGCTAGCCTCATGCTAAGCCTTGCTTCTTTTTCTAACTTACTACCTACCGATATTTAACTGGGTCATGTTTCGTACTATATGTTATGCTAACAATACATCTAGATATTGTATGGAGCTAGTAGCGGTAAAATGTGTATTTGTGCAAATATTATATCTTAAATTATTTTCTGGGCAAAAGGCCATTTAAGAGAATCTATTACACAATTAAAAATGTTCTAGGGTATACAAATTCAGTTTTAAGTACTTCGGCTTTTGTCACTGGTATATTCTAAAGCAAGAATTTACTGATAAGGCGGCTATGTTGAAGTCAAAACTTACGAGCACTATTTTGAAGTTAGATTTATCACGACTTTACATCACCAAAGCAAACACTGCATATCTGGGAGAACTGTACAACTACGCCATCCTATAAGTATAAAACTTGGGCACTGTGGTACAGCATAACCCCATTATTGATATCAAATTGATGTGATTATGAGCAATAGTTTATGCTCGAAACGTCATCAGTTAATATTACTGTACAACACTTTGCGATTTATCAAAATAAAATCTTATCCATAATGGAGTTACGCCGTCCTAGTTTCTCAGTAGTAAGTACCCTCGACCCCAAATCCGTTAGGAATAAAATGTGTGACCGTTTCACTCTGGATTTCAGTGTTTCTCAGACTGATATCTTTGTATGATAATATCTGCTCTCATGTCAATCAAATCTTGACAAACCAGGAAAATCATTCACAGGAATCAGTAATAGATGTTAATCATACTAATGACATAATAAACAGTGTAAAATCAAAACCCCTTTTGTAGAGAAGGCAATGTTTTAAGTTTGAATATAAAGGAAAATAAGCAAAGCACTCTTGAGGAGATTAAAGATTAAACTAGCCTAATCTGCTAAGGAAATTAGTGGAGACATTCACCTATTGTTCATGAGAAATAAATCACTCTATGGCATAAAATTTGTGAAATTACCTATACAAGTTGATGTCCAAAATGAAGAAACAATTTCTTCCTTGTGTTTCGTTTTGGGTGGATCAACTAATATTGTCTGGGGTAATTAAAATAATCACTAAATAATGCAATTTTAGTAGTACCTATTATTAGCTTCCAGGTTTTAGTTACAAAAAGGATGTATGACTGACAGACCTATAATGAACCTCAATAAAAGCAGTATAAATAAAAGTGGAATATGAATTTTGAGAAAAATTGACTGCCAACCATGTCTTATAGTTTCAGCTGACAGAAATTGTAATATTATATGTAGAGGGTTATATGCACCAAACAGATAAAAGTCACTAAAAGTCATGATATAACTGTAAGTTTCCGGAATAATAAGACCAAGTGAAACAAATTAACATGAACACAAAGCCCAAATGCTTGTAGGTCTCTTACAATTTAGCATGTTTTATTTCTAAGTTTACTACTTTCTACCGAAATTAATTTGGATAAAATACCCTTAAAAATACTGAATAAAAAGAATCTTGTTAAATGAAAAGCTCCAGGAAATTTTGATTTCGCTGGATTAGTATTTAGTACTTAATAGTTTTTTTGAGCATATGTATTCCTCTAAGCTTCTCACAGCTCATTAAAATTTTAATATGTGAGTGAATGAGAAAAATAGTCAGAGTAAAATTCTACTAGTGTGAAAAATTAGGTATAAAGTACTGACCTTATGCTGTACCTTAAAATCAAATGTGATGAGTTCAAAGAGGAAATAACGACTGAATTTTCCGTATTTTCAGACCAACGCCCATGGTATGCAAGATGTAGAAATTAATACCTGCAACAAGTGTTTAGCAAACTAAAATGATAGTTGTAAACTTCAGACTTCAAAACAAATCTCTTCACATTGGAAGTTTACACATAATTTTATTACAAGGTTATTCACTTGACATTTTTTAAAATGACAATTTATGCATCATCCTGCAAGCTAAGCACTAACCAGCTGAATAATTTGTCTAAAGGCTTATACGATTTTGCCACACAATTAAAAAACTTGTAACACTTTTATAACCATGCTTCCATCATATTCGAGGTTTCAACAACAACAATTCTTGTTCTCAGAAAAGCTGTTGGGGAGTTAATAAAGGCTAATAAATATTTTATATGCGCAAACACTGCTTCAAGTAAGCCTATTCCACTTACGAACGTTACGGTAACGTTGTTTACTTATACTTTTCTGAAAGATAAGATTTATTTTTCAATGGAAATACTATGGAATACATAACTATGATGGACCATTAAAAAAAATTGTGAAGGGAACAATTATTTCCCCTTTTTCCACCTCTTGTCACTTTCACTGCCAAAACTGGTTTAAAACTAATCAAATCCATGAAAAATCCGTGAAAGAACTGCAATTAAATGATCATGGGTCATCTGTTTCAAAATAGATCTCTAGAAGTCCTAATGAAAGGCCGTTTAAGGATGTTTACATACTGGCAGAACCAATTATCTATTATCTTACAATATAATTTTAAGCGAATTGTATTACGTCACCCTATGTACCTATCTTCTGAAGGTGAATGACGAAATGCTCACTACTGGTTGCAAGTATACTGGGCAAGAATTACAATTTTAATGGGCTACTTACTGCATTATGACTATATGTTGTTTTACAAGCCAAAGAATTTTTGAAATCTTGAAAGATGGACTGTCACATTTAACCAGTTCCCTATGTTTTGAGTCCTCTCATTTCCTCCTGTTAAACCAGATTTTAAGTATCTATCTAATTATATATTCAGACAAGCTCAAGAATTAATCGAATAAAATACTTTGCTTGATCTACTTTACTCCTTATGTTTGTTAGCATTTAATAGCACCATTTATTTAGAACGTTTATGACTTGAGCCATTAACAGTGCTACTGTTTTCGTCCATGAGACTGAAAATGTGTTATCCTGATTTGATTTGATTTTGATTTACAGCTTGATTCCACACCGTATTTTCAGTACAAGTATGGAATTTTCAGCTTGGATATCGGTAGCCCAAATTCAGGCCGACCATAGATATCGGGTGTGCGTCGGCAGGGGATCGAACCCCGGACCATGTGCATGGTCGGCGAGAGTCCTAACCGCTGTGCTACCGACGCACAGATTTTAAATATCTAATTATTCAAATAACACATTCAACTATCGTTTGAAATACAAGAGGTTTAAACGCTAGTCGTTAACAACCCATTTATACAGATACAGGCTGTAAAGGTTTCATATCTTGAAAAAAGGTTCATTTTGATTAAGCTCGAATACACTTAGCTTTTTACTCCACAAGCGCCTAATTAAATGCAAAGAATGTGTAGGGGGAGATAGAAATAGAACGTGGGAGAAAGGATTGACGTATCTCACGTTTCTTTGCAACTCAAAAAGCTAAAAGACTAAGAGAAAGCACACGCTAAAAATCCACACACAATAGTGCTATATTTTTTAAAATTTAATTACAAGCTGATTTGTTTTTCATTAGTATAGAATTTGCTTTTTCTCAGCGTAAACAGGAACCAGCAAAAATAGATGAATACACTCATCAGCTGACATAATTAATGTTACTTATTATCCAAATGGACATTTGAAACTTTACCAAGAACTAAAACAATCTAGATAAAAGGATTCAGCATCTGAGGTATTGGTTGGTAGAAAAACTATTTTGTAAGCAGTAACTATTAAGTGTGAAGAATGCATAGGGGCCGATGTCGGTAAGTAGTCTGATACAAGAAAGGGATATTGACGTACTAGCAGCAAAAATATAGGTTTCTTGTGAACGTTTAGGGATAGGAACGAGACGCAAACGTAATTAATCATTATGACCTTTAAAGAGGTATTGAGTAACTTCTCACATTCACTGTGGGTTAAACGCATATTATGTGTAATACTGAAAAATACTATTATCGTCACTATGAATAAAAAGTGAGACAGGAATAGCAGCTAATGGCAATAAATCGGCTTCTCAACACATTTGTTTTGAATATTCAAACCAATGAATATTATTATTGAAAAAATATTATTTCGGTAAAGAGTATTATACCCAATTAGTCACACAAAATAAGACAGATTTTAGCACACCTTCCACAATCAGCACGAATTTTTATGAAGAAAACTGGAACTCGTGGTAAATTACACGAGAATTGAATGAGCAGATTTATGGCCGACAGTTGGCATCAGGCGGATCGCTGAGCAGATATACACCAGTTTTAAGTTGTCACAACAACAGCAGTATGCAAACAGAAAAGTAAGCGGCATCTGTGTTAACCTTCTGATTCTTTTTGATTACATAGAACTGATGTTCATAAGACTTTTCATATTTGCGTCGGCACTTTGCACTGAACTGTTTTCAGTAGAATTATCGATTACTTGCTTATGTGTACTTATTTGAATTCAGAATCCTTGTTAAATGTCCTAGCCACCTAATCAACATATCTACAAGCAAAAGCCTATGTAAACTCACTGTGGTAGCCTTTGTACTTGGTGACTAGTATTATGCCTAAGCTAATCATTTTGAGTCAGTGAATGTCTGATGGCTTTACTTTAATTAAAGATGAGTATTTTTTTCTTTAAAGGAAGATTAGTTCATCACAATATTGGGTTTCATATCAGTTTATTACTTTGTGCATATTGAAAACACTTGCATTAGCTTCCTTTAATCAACCAGTATTCTGGTATCTGATATATTTTCGTTTGGTTAATTTATGTGAAAATAATCAGTGTTCGCCATACACTTCTCACCAGACAGCTGGCATCTAAAGTATTCACTTGTTAACGTATGACATATCTCATATACCATTGGATTTTTTTCTACTAAATGTCTATAGTTTCGTTTTTTGAATGTTTAAACAAGCATACAATGATGAAATATTTTGAAGTGAACACATGCGGGCATAAATAGTAAAGTTAATTCCCAGAAAGATATTATGAATAAAAGTTATTTTTTTGAAGAGGCAAACTATTAGCTACAAAATGAACAAAGAAGATAGAATGTCAGAGTTATAGTGGCATCTAAAACACCCACTGAAGGATTTAATGAGGCTTATAGTAACTTAACTGTGCGGTGAGGAAGTTCACCACTGATTGATTTCAAACTCCTGAAAAATATAAACTATCTAAAAGTTGTTAAATACCATCAAAACAGATATCAACAAGTGAAAACGAACTTGAGGAAGAGTTTTTCATTTACTGACTCAAACATGCAACGCAATTTATTTTCTCTCCTCAATATGTCGGAAATTCTTTCTGTAAAACAAAAATAATGCATGTAGTTTATTTTGTCTACAGTTGGCACAGGAAACACTTAAAGGTGAGTACACACGAAATTCAGTCTGGGTTTTTCTTTTCTGTAACACAAATTTACAAGTAGACAGAAAAGCCTCAATCTTGTTTTTCTGGTTTCCATTCAGCTTAGGTTGTTTTAGAATTTCAGAAATAACAGTAATGACGATTACTTCATAATCATATGTAATATTTACAATTCAGTGAGTAAACAATGGGATTTTATTTAGGTTTTGCAGTTTCTTTCTGAATAAGTCAAACGAGATTCCACTATCACAACTGTTGAAAAAACTGTCTTTTAAATTCCACGATCATCGTTATCAGATTAAAAAGCTTAGTTTCTTCTTGAAGTCTATAGACGGGAAATATAGTCTTCAGATCCTGTTCATTATATATATGATATAGGTGTGACACCTATATATATATATATATCATATAACAGATAAAATAAAACTGTTTTGTTCATTAAACTTTCAAGTTGAGGGTATTAATTTATAATTTTATGAATTCAACTCACACTAGTAACTGATAGGATTTGAAAAAATAGAATAAGTACAACTATTCAATGGCATCTCCCAAGCATATAACTCACCAGTATTAATTGTCGACTGCTTAGACAAGTGAACTGACAACAATGTGACTAACAATAGTGAATAGTAGTATTTGTTTTTCATTAGTACCACGAAAATATATATATCGACCAACTTGTTGAGAACAGCAAGAATAATATGAATGGTATTTAATTCTTGTCAGATTCAGTTTATCTCGTCTTTAATAAACTGAACTTTTAGACTGTAGTTTGCATTGGTCAAATTCTGTGCCTCTGAACTTGACAACGCTACAAACCTTCGTCCAACACTGAGCGTTCAGTGATCAGTTCCTGCACAAGGTCTCTGAATGCTTCTGATGAAAGGTAATCTAAACAGAATTAAAAAAAGTAAAAGGAAAGGGTTTAATTTTAATAAGGAATTCAGTCACACATTTCAAATGAAATCACTACTCATATTTTATGTGTATTCTAGAGCGTACAAGAGAAATCAAACACTTGTTTTTACATTGTGACTGTGACTTATCATCACTTTATCTGTCTGGAAACTTAAGCCGATCTTCCATGGTTTCGATTCCCCAGTGTTAATATTAGGGTAAAATTCAGCACACAGTTATTCTCTTAGATGAAAAAGAATTGTCTCACTGAACAATGCTGACACTTTCATTAACTCCATAGCAAGTGAAGCATTCCTGCTGACATTTAATATCTAAGACATTTTTTTTTGCATAGGCTGACATTAAGGTACAAACCACTCAATATTCTATCAAAACCGGTGGCTTAAACTAAATGTCATCGGTCATACTTTCACACAAGATAATATTTATATTTTCATTTTATGGCCTGCTAAGAAGAAATAGTTCAAAAAACAATCCATAGTTTATTGCGTCTGGTAAATTAGGTGGAAGACAAAATAAATCATTAAGAATCAGATTAAATGAGTTCTGGATAAAAATAGCTATTAATAAGGCTTGATAGTCACACCTATGATTATTCAAGTAGAAATCACACTGTTTGTCTATCAAAGGACTAAATTTTATTTGCCAAATAAATGTACGAAGAATTACATCAGACCTCGTTTGAATACTGCATTCAAAGACGCGGAAAAGGCGCAGAAACATAATGAATTCCTTTTTCACAATTGAAAAGTCTCGAACTACTGGTTCGCCTCTAAACATTACTAAACCATAGGAGTTTTTTATCAGCTTTACTACCCAACACTTGAAAAGGGTTTGAAATAGTTTTGCTTCTTAAATTCTTACTGCACATACTTAATGTTACAGATTCTCTTCAGAAAGTAAACAAAGGTTTAACAGAAACAGAATATAAGAAAATTTTAAGTGGTCGAGACTAGTTGGAGTTGTTAGACAATTCTCAATACAGATTATTCGTTGAGTCAGTAGACGACTATTCTAAAGGGAAAAGATAATATCATCTATCATTAAGCATTACTTAAAAATAATTAAGGGAATTAACAAGTATACACTGTCTACAGGATTAGAACAAACCTACTTCTGAAGTGTTTGTGAAATGATTAGAAAAATCTGATTAAGTTGAATAAATAAAGCTGTTATGATTTCCAAATAATTCAAAATACCTAAAGTTATCAAAACAGGGACATATCGATCGGCATAACATTTTAAAATTTGAAGGTCAGATTTTTGTATTCCAACAGCTTATAAGCTGATATCTGATTTTCGAAACGTGAGATTTTTAGTTAATATCATCGTATGGATATTTCGTAGCCACCTAACATTATCACCACAACAGATAAAAAAGAAAGCAAAGTATGCGCTCTGCCCCATTTATCATTTATTATTTGTATATATTTCTTGATGAAGTGTAAACTCATAAGTAATATGTCAGTTGGCTCGTAAAGTTCCTTTCATGTCAGACAGCTAAGCAGCAACAGATCTTTCCTTCAGTAAAATAGTATTCTCTAATCCACAGGATCCTCTATTTTTTGAAAATCATCTGATTTCAGACAGACACTATAGACAAAAGAGCTGCTGTCATCTTTTGTAATTGTTTTTTTAAAGATCATTTAGTCAATTTTTTCCTGTTTCTCATCTCTGCCTTTACAGATTTCTTGTAACATTAACTTTAAACTACATTCCTATTTCCCAGACCCTAATACAGTCGTCAAATTGATTTTAATTAATTTCATTTGTTTGTTATTTCAAAACTTAATCGGTTAAAAAGTGATTTTCATTGTCTATCTTATATGAAACATTTTGACTGCATGCACACAACTTTCATGATAGTGATCCTAGTTACAAAACATAGTAATCAGCTTTCTCTGTTCCTATGCAGTCAGTTCTTGTTTTTAAATTTTATAGTCAACTTTGCATGAATAACATGCAGTGTTTTGCATGATTTATGAAATAAGAACCTCTCATGACCATTTCACGTTGTCTTAATGTTTTTCATAAGTCTAAAATATATTTGAAGGCAACCCCAAAGATTTAGGATTATATAATCTTACCTCTGTCTGTAAAGTTTTTGAAGAATAAAGCTTTTTTGTCTAATTAATACTATGGCTGGTATGTTAAGCATTTGAATACTGAAGAGTCGACTGCCTTCTGAATACAACATACTAGCCTTTAAGTCCGATTTCGAGTAAAAACATCTTGTGTCTTTATTACTGATATTGAAGATACCCACAGAGAACAAAATAAATGTCTCAAAATAAGTGATTTTTGATTTTTTCAAACATACCTTGTTGTTATCCTACACCATTTAAAAATCCCTGCTGTCATCTGTTGTTTTTATGACAAGTAATGATTGACCAGGCTTACATTCTCTGTCCATGAAGTATACACAGAACTACTTCCTTAAGGAAAATGCTTAAGCCGCTTTATCCTCAGACACGTCCAGCTCATGATGTCAACGACGCACCTCAACAATGATCAAAGATCATAGTTTTCAGGAGAATCATTCTACAAATATTTCTAAACAGTACATTCTGTCCAATAAACAGTGCATACAAGAAGATGAGTTTATTTATTCAGATATCTGTGCTTAAAATATTTATCACTACATTTCTTCATTATTGTTTTACACAAACAAAGATGAGTGCATAGATACTTCAGTAAGTTATAAATTATACCTACACTCATTATGGTCACTATGGTGAGGTTTCAGTTGTTGAACATTTATATTTTATATTTAAAACAAGTTACATACGCTTTTATTTCCAATAGGTAGTCCTATTTCCTGCTTTCTCCTTCACTGTGTTTTACATACATTCCATTGACCATTTATGTATGATTAATTATTAGGCTAAGAGACGTAAAGTGACAAGTGGGCATGAAGGTGCACTGAGATGTAATTATATTATTCACTTCATCTCTTTCACAATTATGACAACAAAGCAGTTGGTTACAGTCACAGTATATGTAACAGAAAAACTGTGTGGACCACCAAAGAAGAGTGTGTGTTTTTCTTTCCATTGTCATATATAGGCAGAGATTTGATTAAATCAATAAAAACAGGAAATCTTAATGTCGCTGACATAATGTTTATCACATGTTAGAAAGATTGACAGGTGTTAAAAGAATTATATGTGAAACAAATAAGGCCACTCTAAATCTCCGTAGGGCTGAAAATTCAAGTTTCGCAAGATTTCTACCTTTTAAACTACCACTTAGAATCCAGCTAAAAATCACACTTCTAAGACAGTTCTAACCACCAACCGATAGCTTATTGTTCTAAATCAGGTAACACACAGACGTCGCTTTAGATCACCTTTATACAATGACAAAAATAGTTTGATAGCCTTTATTATTGATAACATTCACCTGAAGTCAAATAAAAAGACTTCATTTCGTTATTTGGTTGATGGTTATCCACTAGGCCGTCTGAAACACGTGAGAAACCCCTTGTGCAGCTGTCACCAATTATTATTTGTTCAAGATTATTTTCTACTGAACTCTGACTGATTATACTAAACAGGGATGTCCAGTTCCGCTGACACGTTGGTTCCTAGTATGAATGCTTCTACGATAATTGAAGATTAACATGATACTATTAGGTTGTTGGTGACTGGCAGTGGAATCCAAGACACATCTTTTGTTCTATTTAGGGTATATCATCTGAGTGTACCAGAAATCCCTAGTAATAGGGGCTGACATGTTGACAGAGACCAAACACTCCAGTCCAACCTAGTCATTAAACGGAATACCGCATTAGTACTCAATATAAATAGGTACAGTAATTTATTATCAATAAGATTTTCCATGATGAATAAACTTTTCCAAAAACACAAATAACGAAACTCTAAGTTATCTTGTTCATTATGATATGTAATAGATTTACGTTTGACTGAATTACAGTTTAGAAATTTAATCATAAGCTTAGGAAAACTTCTAGTAACACACCAAAAAATTCAAGGAAACAGGACAACTGAGGATATTCCTATCATCTCAAAAATAGTATTTCTCTAAGCTACTTCACTCAATTTTATTATATAATCGGTTATCCGGTCAAATATACCAACGTTCTTTTTATTGTACGTTATGAGCAGCATTCACTGATCTTCACCTTCCTTACAATGGAAAATTCCTGCTCTTGTGACAAAAACCATCATCTCTTTTACTTCAATTTAATGGTCTTCTTTATCAGTCTTTCAGCAAGTCAGTTAGTTATAAGACGTTGTTTCCTCATTGGAGAACCTCAAAAGAATGCAACTGTGCATAGAAAAATAACTATAGACATCTCTCTTAAGTTAGTCAGTAGGAAACTGAAAGTAATTTGCAGGATAGATTTTACAACCCGTATTAGCTTAAAATCGTTGTAAGCACCGAACATCTGTTTCTTGATATAGCAGAATTCTTGAGCGGTTAGGAATCACAGCTTTGTAAGGTATCGAATGCATGATCGTCGAAAGACAACTGGACTTCATTAATTGTGATGCAGTCCATTTAAAAATCAGTCTATTCTCCACAAATTTAATAATTTTAAAGGGACTTCGTTTTATCTCAATAAGCTACATATGTTTTAGAAACCGACTGTCTCAATTACCACGACATAATCTAAAAGATATTCAGATTTCATTAAGCTTCAATCGTTATGAAAAAATATGGGTTTCGTTGTAAAGACCGAAATGTTGTGAGAACAATTTGCGATTCATATTAGAACTTTTTTACCTCTCTAATTAAGTTTTAGTTTTGTATGTCCAAACCAAGTTCACTTTTAACAGTTTGAAAAAATTTGGGTATATGATATTCATTATAATAAAGGTTTTTGTATTTCCCAATGAATGAAAAACAAAACAATATTGAAAGTCAATATGTCCCTATAACTTGACCTAAGTCTACTTTCTCACCTCTTAACTCTCTGTTATATATATATATATATGCTTTTGTAAATTCCGGTTTGATAATACCTTGATAAAGCTATTAGCCTTAAATAGCGAAACGCCAGTAAAAACAATATCGTTTTGTTTTCCATTCATTGGGAAATACTAAAACCTTTATTATAAGTTTTAGTTTTCTTATTTTACTCGCGTCATAGGAAAAGGATATACACATAATCTACAGATCTAACGGCATTTAAATAAGAAGAAAGAATCACTTATCACTCTGTAATCATCCTAATTTTCTAACGTTTAATCCCTTAAAGTATCGCGTAGTTTCTGTTCATGAAAAGTACTTACTGAATTATTGATTGGACCAACTTTATTCTTACCTAAAAAGTTGGGAAATTGCTGAATAACTGTAGTATATCTCACAATAACTGTTATACAAATAAAAGATAGGAAAACCATCTTTGTAAATAATTTGCAGATTCTTTTTGCCAGCTATCTGGAAAAGATAAGTATTGCAACTAGATTGGTTTCAGAAGTGAGGCTTGATGTGGGCAGAATCCTAAATTATTGTAGATTATACCGTTTACCATAGAAAATTTAAATTATTTGGAGTAAAAGTTTTAAACTTATTAACTTAAAAGCTGGTAATGAGATTACATATGAGTAATCGATAAAATACACGGGCGCGATAAATAATAAAATTTTCAAAAACGTGAAATGTTTATAATACTAGTTGTGAACTAAACCAAATGAAACTGTAACTATCATGGCATTTTAGTCTAGACCCTTCTCAACACGAAACAGTTGAAGTGAAATAGTGAAGTTGGTTTGAGTTTAGCAGACAAAGTGATTCTCAGACTAAATGCAAAGTTATCAATACGAAAGATAACACGGTTAACTAGAAAAAGATACAACAGTGTACATTTAAATTTGCTACAAACTATTTAAAACTAAAGGCCTCCAAGGGCGGATTTCTATTATTTCTTGAATTCCAAGTGGAGCACAGGTCTGCAGGCAATAAAGTTTCATTTAAAGTAGTGTTTTTTTCCTTGGGGTTGTGTATTCCCAGTCAGTTACTCATATAAAAACTAACCCTGCTACACACTATTTAACTTCGTTGATTGAAAAGGAACCAGTGCTTCCAAGCACTTGAGGTCGTGCAAATGGTACCGTCTATATCACCCTTGATAGAATCAAATAAATGCTTTCAATGCAAGTTTTTCACAGTTATATTACTCCGAGTTTGTTCTTATTTTTGTCTCTCCCTTTGCAGGTGTAGCACCATTACAATACGTCATACACTAGGATATTCTGAGTATCTTGGAATGAAACACAGAACGGTACTGTATTACAAATCAATAAGAAGTAGGTTTCCCTCAAGTAAACCGTTACAGCTGGTATTCCGTAAATGTACTACACAGTTAAAAAGATACTGCAAACACGTAAAACTATCTGTCATGCTGATGGCGACTAAGCACACAAAATATGTGATTCCTAGTTCTAAATAAACAAAGTAATATCCGAGTATTAACAAGCTGTCCCAATGGCCAAATATTAACACTATTTTATGCCATAGCTTTGATATAAAACAAATTATTCATCACAACTTCACATCTTTTCTAAACATAGAAAACCCTTTAGCACCTTATCTAGACTACTTCTGTTTCTTTTACGATTCAGCCATATTAAATCATTGTGCTCAAACAGTACTGGCAAGTTGTCACATTCCCCAGCAAACAGCAGCAAGTTTCTATGTGTGTCTACGACTCGAGAGCTGAGTTTTGTAATACTTTAGACAAAGGAAGGTACTGTTGAGGCTTATCATCCCAGTGAACATTGATTTAAGGTTAGAAAAGAAAAAGCGTTTAATTCCATATCAGATAAGTTTATTTTAATAATCACACAGTGTTTACATATATATATATATATATAAATTTATCTAATATGGAATTACATTCTACCACAGTGCCCAAGTTCAACACTTACATTAAAAAGCGTCTAACTCTATTCTCATTGCGAGCATTATTAGTTAATACACTAGAAGAGGTCTAATTAAAGTAATGTAAAAATACCAAAAGAAAAATAATATTCTGATAAATTTTAATTATTGAAAATCTGCTTCATTCATTCCACAGTCTTAATCTTAAAAGCAGAACTGTTGAATAAAATTTCAAATGTCAGGCAATTATGTCTTTCAGGTGAGTTATGATTAAGAGTAATACAAAAAGGGGATAGAAATATAAAAAAACAAATGGCTTGTAGGAATACTAGACTTATACTAGATTCTTCCTGTTGTATGTTAGGAAATTCATCCTTAACTAACATTTTGAGATAACGAGTGTGACATCAAATTTTCGGAAGTAGTACAAAATATCAGACCATAAACGACAACACTCCACAGCTACTAACATTTCCGATATTATGAGTGACAGCGCTGAATTATGAAATCATTCGTTATTTCATTTTTCCGCTAAATAGTAAAATTTTCATTGAAACATCCCACATTTTCACTGTCGATTTGCATTAATGTGCGTATGTGTGCATATGAATTTATTCTACAATGAAATTTTACAGAAGTAGAAATCTCTCCAAGTTTTGATGTTGTTATGTTCTCTGAGCTGGAGAGTTAATTTGCGAAGCTTTCATCATCACTTCAAATTCAAGTATGCGCTGAAGATGTCACCCAGTAGGGTGATGAAAGCTTCGCGAATTAACTCTCCAGCTCAGAGAACACAACAACATCAAAATTATCCACCTGAGCTACAAATCTTCTCTATCATATCTCTCCAAGTGAACACAAATGCACCATTTTATGCATTTTCGTTACAAAAATCTAGATATCACTGTATTAAATTACTGTCCCCTAATCCAGTCAGAAGTTAAGTAATAATTATCACTTAGCTGGCTGGTTAACTTCTTTCCAAGGAGTGAAATGCTCTTTTAAAATTCTACCGAAAAAAGTGTTAGGCTTTTTCTCAAGGAAGTATGCCTAACAATTTCGTTTCCTATTGATTTTTCTTGCAAAATTAGGCGTGGCGAGTGATGGTACACGGACTTTTTTTATAAATATTGTGAAGTTATTATTAAATGAGGATCATGATCGTATTTGATTGGTAGTGGCTAAAAGTGATGTCCAAAATGCGTCCTTTTATCCTACTTAAGATTAGTAGCGACAATGGCCTAGTGAATGACGCTGCAGCGTTTGAAACGATGAGCGCTGGCTTCATTTCTCAGTGAGAACACCATCAACTACTAGGGAAACATACATGTCCAGCTGGTGAGTAGTAAAAGGATGAAAAGTGCATCCTGAATTCCGCTGCTGGTTACCATCCACTAAACAAAACCATTTTAGTCTTCTCCCCTGGTCGAAGCATTCCTGCTAGGAGCCTACTTGTTTAAAGAGACTGAGCATTTCAGACTAATATAACCAATCAATGGAGAAAAGAAATAACTTGAAAAAAACAAGAAGCAGATAGAAAATAAAGAAATGTATAAAATTCTGAGATCAACACTATGCGAATGAAGCTTATGACTAGAAAAACCCTTTGAACCTTATTTGTAAGTCTATAATTTGAACAATTAATTGTTATTTGGTTTTTTCCCGTCACACTATGCATCATGTAATATTTACATCTGAATCTCCCTGCCAGCCACCCCTTAACACGCTTATATACTTATTGATCTGGAAGCTTCCTTTTATAATATGCAAACTGTGCGAAACAATAAAATATGTGTGAAGAACTTTGTTGATCAATAAAAGACTTTCGAAAAATACATAATGAAAAGTGAAGGCAGTGCAGTATAAAGTCAAATAGTTTGCACTCAACAAATTTGTTTAAAAAGCTGTGATTTATATGATCTGAAAAATATACTTTATGGCACTGTAAATTCCTGTATAAAGTAATGTCAGTGTAATAATATTTTTTAGTACAAGCAGAATACCATTAACTGAAACACGGGGAATTAATGATTTAAGTATAAAACGAGCACTGTAGTAGAGTATAACTCCATTATTGATAAGATTTTATTTTGATAAATCACACAATGTTATACAGTAATACTAACTGATGACGTTTCAAGCACAAACTATTACCCATAATCATATCAAGTTACTCACACAACTTTTTACTTCATTTTTATACATAAGTGAAACTGACTAGACATTTGAATAAAAATCAATATAAGGTAATATACATTCAGAAACAATAATATGAGTGTTATTGATCAGATACAGCCAGATGGGAAATAAGATGATTTTATAGTCAAAAGAAGTAACTTGTTAGAGTGTTATGATGTACGTGAATTGAGATAGAATTCTGAGATTATTCATTATCCTCCTCTGATTTGACTAGTGGTAATAATATCTTCCATATCTCTGGTATTTGCATTGAGTAATTTCTGTTGCATGTGTTGGTTGTAGACTCAATGAACCAGGATTCAGTAATCGATCTCTCTCTCCACCTACCTATATTACTTTTTAGAATTGTAACCCTCTCCCACCATATTGTGTGGTTGTGTGTCAATGTATGCAGTGCAATCGCTGAGCTTTTTTCTAAATTACTTACCACTCAGAGACAAGCTCTGTAGGCTAAAAGACCCGATGGACCCAATCAAAGAAAATATTATAATTTACAAAATTCCTTGCAATGACTGTGGGGTCAACTACATAGCTCAAACTAATTGATCGGGGGTAGTCAGATTCTCAGAAGATAAGAATTTAGCTAAGGTAAGAATGGTTGACCCCGAGAAGATAAGTAATTAGGGGTAGGAGAGGGTTACAATTCTAAAAAGTAATATAGGTAGGTGGACAGAGATTGATTACTGAATCCTTTCTCATTGAGTCTACATCCAACATGTCCAATAGAAATGATTCATCACTCATACTGGAAATATGGAAAATACTACTACCAATCAAATCAAGCGATGGAAAATAATGGAATTATATAAACGGAGTTAGAAAGTTGTGTGAGTAACTTGATATGATTATGGGTAAAAGTTTGTGCTTGAAACGTCATCAGTTAGTATTACTGTATAACACGTGAAATTAATTTGGCGTGTTATGCATATTACAGTTTTAACTGTTCCGGTAGACGATTTGTCTAACTGGGCATTTTTAAAACGACATTTGTGAAAACGCTGGTCCGTCATCAAGGGTACAATAAGTAGTGTTTGAAGACATGAAAACTGCTTTTAAGTATTCCGCAAAACTCGAAATCATCGAATTCGGTCCCATCTTTATTCACAAATGAAGTTTTCAGCTTTAATCGTGTAAACCTATCAATTTCTCTGAAATATATGTTAAAAATAATCACAACACTAGAATATGATTTCTAAGAATTGACAAAATGTGGAACTTCAAAAAGATATTTCATTAAAATCTCTACCGATTTGTTATATTTTTCATGATGATTGATAAATAACAACACAAAACAACAAATCTTCTGTAGAAAACGCATCAACATGGAAATATAGCCGTGTCATTGGGTAAAATGGATAAACAGGACAGCTGAATGCTCGGTTTTCAATTTCCTTTCATTCATTTTCTATTCTCACTATCTGTGGATGGAAGATAATGTGTTACCTCTGAAATAACAACGATAACAAATACAATTTTTAAACTTTTCCTAATGATTTCTGACTTTTAAACACTTTGCTTATATTTTTACAAAGGACTTATCTGGTAAAATAAAAGATAGAGACTGAGTAAACTATAATGGTTTTATTTAATTTTCCATCATGATTTAATAAGTTTGGGAAGCTGTTTGAGAAGTAAACAAAGGGGAATACGCTACAATTAAGTTCACTCTGTTTGTGAATAAAGTGTCTTCACTGTACAGAAACCCTGTCAGAGAACAAAAAAGTGATAAAGAACAGAATTTGATAGCTGCGTTTTTGTTCTTTTGATCGAGTGGATATGAATTACACTAAGATTATGACACACAATAACACAATTACGGTAGAATTCACTTGCATTATTTTGATATATATATATCTTCCAGCCTAAATTAGAAATTTCTGTTTGGTCCTTTCATGAATCTAATTTAAGGAAAGGAAACATTTAAATTTATTTTGTTAAATGTTCAAAACACCACAGAAAATGATTCGTAATTAAATTGTGTATACGCGGAAATGGTGATCTTTAGAGAATTTACATGCAAACTAATTATTAGATCACTTAACTTTTTTTACGTAAACCACGATGACGTCAACATACTCAACACAGACCTAGTTTTATTAACCCCGCCGTATACCTATTATTACTTAACTAAGTCTTTTCTTACACTTTACTTACTGGTCACACTAAACATTCATTTCTCAGTTTCCATTCATCACTAAGTTAAACTGAATAGGACGAAGATTTATGAACTTTAACTGATTAGATTTACCTAGTTCGATTATCTTTCTTAATTTTGTTTTCGTTATATTAGACTAGTGTGTTTCCTTAACTGGTTATGAACACACGCAGTTTAAGTTGTAATCTACTTAAAGCTACCTATTCTAGAAACAGAACTTTGGATTTTCGAATATCCGTAACACTCCTAGTATCTTATTTCATCAACATTAACGCCTGATGTTTGATTATTTTTATCCAAAATAAGGTTATTTATTAAACACTTAGATCTTTTAGAAATCTATTTAAGTGTTACCCTTCCACCGTCTAATTTGTGTATAACTTCCATAGTGAAACCTATTGGCCATGGCAGAATTTTGAACGAGGTTCATATGTATAGCCGTTAAGTAAAGAACAGAGTTAAAATCGAATGACTGTGACATTTACTACATTAGTATATCATAAACGTCAGTAAAAAGTTTGAACATTGTAGATTAGATTAAATAAATTATAATTACATTTCTGTAGTTAACACACAGTGCTAAGATTTTGGTTTTGGTAAAATATCCCGCGAAATTACTGCCCGTGATCACACCAACTGTTGGAATTGATGGGATTTAAACAGGCAGATGTTGATAAAGCTCTGCAACCAGCTGGAAATGCTTTTCCTGTCGCCATTGAAGTCTCTGACTCACATGCAGGAACTGACTGACTTAACATCTTTGTTGAAACCCCGGATCTTCTTCTTTGTGCTGAGTGTAGAACATTTCCAAATTGACTACAGAGTGATGAAGGTGTCCTTTGGTATTCCGATTCTGATTTTAACATCTTCATCCGTTCCGCCTGTAGTTGAAACGATGATTTGTAGGTAAGTGAAGGAAGTGACCACTTTTAAATTTCCTCCGTTGATAGTGTCCAGTGCAGGTTATCGTTTTTGTTGGTTGGCTATCTTCATCACCTCCGTCTTCTCCATGCTCATTTGAAGTCCTGTCTTCGCTACCTGCCTCTTCTACCAATTTGTTGTTTTTCGCCTGCCTCTAAGTCTTCGAGTTTGTGTGACATTAGAAATAAATCTTCCACGCGCGAAATCCATATCCTCTAGAGTCTCCTTAACGGTAAGTCCAATGCATTCCAGTCTCCTCACTCCACATGCACAGTTTGACACACAGTCCAGTCCACCACAATTAAGAATATCATCGGTGACAATTGGCAGCCAGTCTTGTCTTACTCCTGCAATCACTTCAAACGCCTCACTGAGTTTTCCGTTGTGGATCACCTGACACGTGGCACTGTCATACAACCAACTGTTGAATAAGGTTGATAAAGACTTAGGCATTGCACGCCGTAGTGTTGAAGCAGTTTCCAAATTACTTCTCGGTCAACGCAGTCTGGTGAAGGCCTTTTCGAAGTCGATGAAGTTGAAGTAGAGGTTTGACTAACATTCTATACTCCATCCGATGATGAGAATGCGTGGAGGTGAAATTTGGCCTGCACATGACTTGCCGTTGCTGAACCCAGCTTGTTCCGGCGGGCGTAGTTCTGTATCCAGTTCATCTTTTATTCTCTCCAGGATGAGGCGACCTAGCATTTTACCTGGCGTGGACAACAGCATTCTCCACGCCAGTTCTTGCAGAGTGAGACGCAAGTCGCCAATCTTTGGTAGCTTGACAAGGGGTCCATCCCTTCTTCCAATCGGTAGGCAAATTTCCTTATTTCCAAACCTTTGCAACAATGGAGTCAGCACATCCGCCACAGTGTATGTGTCCGTTTTCAGTGCTTCGGGGGGAATTCCATCTCGCCTCACTGCCTTCCTATAACGGGACTTTAGTAGCTTGATCGCATTCAAGATTTCTGCTTTCGTTGGAGGATTGGTGTCCACTGGAAAGCAGCTCTGTGCGTGCTGATGGTGTATCTCTGGGCGAGTTGCAGGTGATGGTCCATTCAAGAATCATTGAAGTGATTAATTCATTGTTTCATTTGTTACTTCTTCTTGGTAATCAGGTTCCCCCGAACATCTTTTATTGTCTTCATCACCTGGGTTGATCTCTTCGCGGAAAGTGAGCAACCTGGCCACTTGATATAATGTCTTGATGTCTCTTTTACCTGTGACCCACCTGCCTGTCCTGCTTCAGTTTCCGGCGAGTGTGTCGGAGAATTGTCTTTAGTCTCTCCTGGCACTCTTCTTCACTTTTCTATTCAGTGCAGTGTACACTGAACTCAGCTTCTGCTTCTCCTCTTGTGCATCTCTGCATTGAGTCATCTTCTCTTTCCCCATCCTCCTCTCCTCTCCTCTATTGGCTTCTAGGTAGAAGTCCGTTGACAGCCATCCCCTGTTGTGTCTCGTCTTTCTACCTGGAACAATTGTACATATTTCCTTGAACATCACCTTCAGAGAACTAGTTTCAATGTTCTTCCACACAGGTGTCCTCAGTGATAACGCATAGTGTCTTCGACTTTGTTCTGATCTGGTCTGATCTCTAATAAAGACGTCCCTTGTAGTTTTGTCCTTCACTTTCTGCGTGTTGAACTTGAGTTTTGGTCTGTCTCTGGTTGTTCTGAAGGATTTCATCTTCACCTTGAAGGTTCCTTGAACTAGATGATGGTCTGGGCCCACATCTGCTAATCTTCTCAACTTTGTATTCAGCAGACTAGCTGCGTCTCCACTTCCTTGAGCAACGTTGAAATGAAGTCTATCTGGTTTGTGGTGTATCCGCTGAGCGAAATCCATGTTGCTTTGTATATATCCTTGTGTTTGTACACGCTCCCTGCGATCACCAGATTATTGAAAGCGCAGAAGTCTGAGAAGAGTTCTCTGTTCTAATCAATTTCGCCAGGTGAGAGCTTCTTAACCCATGATGAGTTCTTATCCTGTATTATCAGCTGCCAGTTCGGTTGGCATTTATATCAACCATGAGGATTTTGATTTCACCATTAGTGGTGTTGCTCACTACTATTTGTAGTTATCCGTAAAAATCTTTTTTCTCTTGTTCCTCGTTGTCTGGAGCTTTGTGCGTATCATTGGATAATTGTAACCTTCTTTTTGAGTTGAATCTTGCTGTTATGATCCTGGATGAAAGTGGTCCCCACTGTATTAGGGTTTTGTCTGCCGCTGGTGACATCATGATAACCACTTAATGCCTCAGCACACACTGCGTGCATTACACGCACATTCCACGTTCACATTCTTATTCTTGCTTTCATCGAGAGAAGACATATCGGCTGACTGACTTGTTCCCCGAAGGCTTTCTCCAGCCCACATCCTTTCGCCTCTCCGACTCCAGCGAAGAATAAGTTTGCTTTTTTATATCTGTTATGCTCTTCATCTGCATTAAATTTCCTGTAGCAGTTTGATTGACTTTCTATGGTACAGTCGCTAACTCCACGCGGTCCCGCGTCTTTTTCCGGTCTTTCAACCGGTTAGGAAACCAGTGAGCTAGGAAACTAAACAAGGCTGTTATAATACATTTCCACTTCTAATACTTTTTTATTTTCTGCGCCAACTTAGTGTGTTAGGTGGTCAAGTCTGATAACTGAACTATAGATCTACGGCTTTTTATATCTCAGGAAATGAATACTGAGATATAGTAAGATTTTGTTTTGTGTACTTGACACGAAAACATTGTCCAACTCTTGTATTAACTCGTTAAATCACGAAGGCACTATATGCTAAATATTAAAACTCTAAACTACAAAATTAGTAAATTTGGACATATGGGTACTTATGTTTTTATTTAACTGATTGAACATATGATAGAAAGAATTTAACGGCGTTTGTGGGATATTTGCTTAAACTAAACCATACTGTTTTTCAAATTTTTCCGCTCAACATATATTTTATTAGTAATGCATTATTTGACACACTTCATCCATGGTGGGATTTACATCTGAAATCAAACACTTTCACTTGTTCTATAATGGTTAACAAGCAGAAAAGTCAAGTGATCCTGAACACTTCATGATTTATTTGAGCAATGGTAGTCTAAATGACAAACTTCAGCAGGCAATAAAGAACTACATTGGTTACCATTTAGTAACCTATTTGTGTAAGATGTAGCATAATCTAAAACATAAACTGATTTCTTGAAAGTTATTTAAACGACGAACTTATATCGGAATACAACTTTCTCTTCATCAGTAAATTCATTTCTTGTGCCTAGATTAGGCGCAATGAAACTGAAACTGCATTTCGACACTGTGTTAATATGTGAAACAGTTAAATTCATGTCAGTGAATGATTGCGCGAAGTTGTTTTATATCCCCAAGGGAGACTTTAATCTCCCTAAAGTTAATCTGATTGATTGAGGTGGAAGTTAAATTCAACCTGATTCCACCTTTTCTTCGAAGTAGAAAATACTAAATATAAATATCATTTTCATTTTCAATAATTCATTTTTAATTCTTCTTTCACGGTTCGGTGATCTACATTTGGCCTCAAACTATATATGCAATGAATTTTTTACTATAAAAATTTATAAGCAAAATATGAATCTCGGAATAACTTTATTTTGGTTTTTCATTTACATGAAAGTAATACAGCCATGAACATTTCATAAGCTAACTTGCTAATAAGTGTACACTACCCTGTCGAATGATCACGTTTGGATAGAAAAGATGAAAGAGGGATTTATTGGGGTTTTACTCCGTATCACTTCATTTCGATTAAATTAAAATCCTAATTGTGCTTAGCTTTTTTAGCATTTACCATGGAGCTGTCACGGAATAAGAAGCAAATCAAATGTTACCATCGACAAAAAATGATAAATAGCAGTGAAAACAAATTGAAGTTAATAGAGAGATCTAATGCAGTTCACTTATAATCAGATACCAAATGACTACAGTTTCGGTTCAGGTTTTCTGTATTTTGTAAATGAGACCTTAAATTTAGGCAAACTATTCAGAGTTTCTACATTTTAACTAGTGATTTATCTGTCCAGTGAGCTTAAGACAAAATGAAATGAAGTCAAGAAAGCATCAAAATAGGAGCGGACTGAGATTATCGGTGAAAATAATAATTACTGGAACGACTGGTTGCAAAAAACTAAGATTAAAATGATAAATGGGAAAACAAGACAAATCTCTTTTGTTTATCGTCCTTTGTATCCTGAACGTGAATGTCCCTCATTTTTCATCGTTTCTAGGAAGTCTATGCAAATCACTCAATATAATCATGCTAACATTATTTCATGCTATCTGGTTTCTATGCTTTCATCATGTGTTTTAAAGCACTGTTAAAAATGAAAAAAGATTTAATTGCGTGTTTTGATAGATATGATGCAAAATCACTGGTAAACATTTTGTATTTCTTGTACAGATGAGATTCATCTTATGACGAGATAATAAGTTTTCAATTTTTGTAAAAATAGGTATGTTCCAGAGCAGTGTTTGTTTAGAGCTTCAATATTAAGTTATTTTTAACCATTTACAGTATACGCCACAGTTCCCCTCGAGTTTACCGCAGTCAGTGGGAAATTTGAAGTAAGTTAGTGTACAGACTAGTTATATCAAAACTGATCATTTTTCATAATTCTTCAATTGAATGTTATTTAGTTTCTTTTTCATTTCATATGAATTAGTTAGCCTAGAGTTTGAATCATGATTAGAAATCATTCAAACTCTAAACTAACTAATTCATATGAAATGAAAAAGAAACTAAATAACATTCAATTTAATGGCGAAATCTGAAGTATTAAATAATACCCCTTTTTACAAATATATCACATGAATTCGGTATCGTCATATTTTCTTACGATATTTATGTTAGTTTCTGTTGTTTGAACTACAACTCAGATCTGAACTATAACTGAACTAACTGTAAGACTTACATAAATACAATCGTATACATATTATTTTTGTTCAAAGCAGAGAATTAAAGGTCACAGAAGCGATTCAAGTTGTTGGTAGTCATTGACTGTAAGAACCGTTTGTATGAAGAATTACATTACTGAGTGCGGTAATCAGAAGAGACTATGAAAATCTTGTCCCCATAGCCAAAGAAGTCAAATTGGTTTGTTCAAGAAATCAAAAGATATTCAATTCAGAATATTTATTAAATAAACAGAGGAAGAAGTATGATAAGAACAAGTGTCATCCAGTGTCGGAAGATAAAGCGGCTTATTTATCTTTCGAAAACACAATAAGGCTCTAGTGATATCAAGACGCTTGAAGAAGTGTTATACTTTAACACTGTGATTGACATCAGCCAAATCACGATGAAAGACTGGGGTGAGACAACTGTTAAATAATCTTTAGGTTTCAGCATTTCTGTGGACATTATACATCAAGGTATGTTTTGAAATGAATGATTTCGTAGTTCTTATAACTCTTGAATGCATTGAAAACAACTGATAACTGGAGTAGACCTTTTCTATTCCAACCTTGAATGCGTTTTTTAAATCTTAATTTAAGTCCTTTATGGCAGATTTTGAGTCCACGAAGGTAATATTTATGTTTGTGAAGCAGAAACAATCTATTTTTTTAAATTAGTTTAGTTTTCGTTATTCATGTTTACCACTTTCTGTGCAACAACTGCTTTATATTCATTCCGCTTATTTTACTTCAGAGATGAAATGATAGATATTCAGATTAAATATTTCAAATCACAGTCTAAAATTTTATGTTTTGAAGGCATCATCTATCATACTATTAAAAATATTATCTGTGTGTGTTGGTCATTATCATGGATATTAAGTTATATTCTTACAAAATTGAAAGACATTTCCCGTTAAAGTCGGTCCTTAATGGTTTCTAAAGTATGTTCGGCAAATTGTGTATTATAAGCCATATTCACGACAACTGACGCCAAGTTATTTTAAAAAAATCAGTTAATAAAATCCACTTTACTCATTCTCATTATTTTCATCAATAATTTAGTCATCATTTTTAGCAGATAACCATTCGAGCAATTAATAAAAACCAAAAATAGGAAACATTTTTTTAAATCAAGTAAACGAAAACTAGTAAAATGAAATAAATTATTTACATCTAAGATACTACTGATGAAGACAGTTTCAGTCGCTTCACTAAACGACATTGTTCCGGCTGATTCATTAGTTATGTTATGCTCAATAATTCACCAGCGATTAGTCAGGGAAAAACGCCTTGCGATACCTAGCTTCAAAAGATTTAATGCAGTGCATACTGAACAATTTCCAAGTGATATAAATAATAAATGAGACTATTTACCTTTTCTGTATAGGGAATTAGGTTGCGTCAAAGAACATAAGTAGTGAGCAGGCTGTAAACTGGTGAATTTTTTAATTAGTAAATTTAATAGAAAATTTTGAGTTGCTACAAAATCTCTGTTCTGGTCTTTTGAAAACTGTTATGGTAGGCCGATCAACCCATTCAATCCAGTGTAACGTAAACCACCTGCTTTAATTTTAACAAATAGTATAATAAAGGTAACAGAGCACTTTTGTTTAATTTGATCATGACAACATAAAATGTCATTAAATTAATGTTGGCAAAACTAATAATAGTCAGATGCACAATGGATGTGGTAATCATCCATTAACCCTTGACTCTCTGTTTTATAAGGAATAAACAGACCATAGATATTACGAATTTTCTGAAATAATCTGAGGACCGGGTCATTAGAATTCTGTTGAAGAAGCTGTTCCTTACACACCAAAATGTTCAGAGAAATCTTGTTCTGATTTTCTAGACACGCTGGGATCATTTTAAGTAATTTTAAGACGAACATTTATATTTTAGTTCTACCAAACTAACCCTCTGAGTAAATGTCTATCTGACAAACAGAAAACTTTTTTCTATAAACAAACAATTAAGTAAATATCTACAAAATATTTATCACGGTAGCTGACATTATTAATATTATTATAAAAAAAGATCACTGTCTATACAAAAAATATGTCAAGTGGCTGACATTTAACTTAACCAAAGAGAGAAGCTCTAACGAAATAACTAGTGCTTTATCATTTTTTCTATACGATGATAAATTCCTATAAGTTTATTTTGAGCAAATAATTAACCTGGTAAATTTAAAGTAACGGAAAAGGTTGGTAGAACAAGGTGGAGATGAAAGTCATTGTTTTTACGGAACTCTGATACTTAGTTGTGAATGCTTCACCCTTATGTTTGTTTGACATCATCAGCAACAATTAAGTAATGAAGTTTATCAATATCAAACACATCAGATTTATACCTCTTGGAAATGTGTGATGGTCGAGGGTATTCAATAATTGAAGGGAAAAGATACACTGTGTTGTATTGATGGACAGCTGTTTATTGGAAAGTTTTCAGAGTGAAAACAGGATGCAGGTTGAAGTCTTCTGTCTTGGGCTGTAGATTTTCTCGTAGTATTTTATAACATTTAAGTTAACCACTTTTTAACAGAGCGCTAACTGCTAGTTTATGTTTTGTCTCTAGAGAATTTTAACAAAAAGACAAAGTTGGCTAACTTTTATAACGTTCTACTAACAGAACATCAGCACATACAGTATTGTAACTATCAAAACACAGATAGGAAAAAACATCCTAGTCTGAATATAAAAAAGCCTTGATAATAGAAATTATAATCTTAACTTTAAGATAAGGGGTCTAAGTATAAGGGTGAAAATTAACCCTTAAACTAACTTAATCTTGTTGTTCTATACAATCTTATGTAAGACGTAAGCAGCAGTATCAAACATTCAAGTGATGTAAGCTCAAACAGTGATGGGACCACATCTGTAATTGAGAAATGGAGGAACTCAAATAATAGGTAATCGCTACGAAAGTCTGATTTTTGTTGTTATACCAGTAGCTATCCTTATCCCCAAGATGTATGTGCAGGCGCATGTTTGCTTTCCTTGAACAAGAAATCTAAAGCTGTTATGAAAAAACGCCGCCGATTTACTACAATGATAACAAAATGAATAAACATTTCTACATAGTAAAATGTATGGAACCCATTTTATTTGTATTATGATTTTTCTCAGAGTCAGATACTGCGTGGTTTAAGTATTTCGTGATATTATACGCCGTAATTTGTTCTAAATATAAACTTTCAAACTAGTTATGGGATTTTACTGATCACTTTATCTGTGTGCATTAACTTTCTGTTCACTTGGCGAATAAATTTGCAGTACTAATACAATATTCAGACACTTCAGTGAACAAGTACCACCGTTAACTGCCTCTTAAGTCCAAACTCCAAATGTGATACATTTTGTGCTGAAACTATATATATATATTCATCTAAATTTGAAGAGTAGGACTTGAAAAATATTAAGATACAACTTCCTAACTACTTAATTTGGAGACAGCTTAAAAAGATTTCTGATTCGAATGTCACTAGCTGTTCAAAAAGAACATGAAGCTGAGACGTTTAATATCATGATTTTAACTAACAAATTTTTAATGGATAGGAAAATCTGAAATAAACGTCTAAGTATGTATCACTGAGTTAATGAAACAAAACACATTCGGAAGTCATATAGTTTCCAAAAGTGGTCTAATATCAGATTACGCGATATCCAAATTAACAATGAATCATTATGTAAATTATTTCCGACAGATTTCCCCAATGGAACTGGTATGAACTTATTAATTCGTTTTCAGCATCGTAAAGGATCTCAATCTTAAGCATTTCTACCGTCTGTAATAAAAGAGTTGAGTATTATAAAACCTACTGAAAAGATAAATATAAATTGTATCAAAAGGATTTAATTAAATCCCACTCTAACTTCTAGCTAATTTACTATGATAACCTATTCCCTTAAATTTACTAGCTACTACAATGTTAATTAATCATTGCCTTACCTTTTCAATTTCGACTCATTTGTTTGACTGGACTGATTTTTACTTCTATTAATAAGATAGGTGAACTACTTACAAGGATTCGATACTATTAATCTAACCACCAACTTGACAAACATTTCTTTTGTGTATGAAATGTATGTTGAAGAATCTTATCTTGTCTAAAAATTCATTGTTCACTATCTTTGCAAGTAAATACAATTATCAACTGAGTAGTGAAACAACATTTACTGTACTTCGATTTGGTCAGTTAGTGACAAATAACAGAAATTTCCATGTAAAGGAACGGATAAATAATAAACTCTTAAAAACAACTGACATACAAATATTATTTTAGCGTGTACCACTTCCAATATCTCTCTTCAGTCAATGAAAATGGGGTTGACTGTCATCATAGTAACTGACTAGCTTTACAAAAAGCAACCACCTTTTTGTCATCTTCAAAATCATCCTTTTTTATTGTTAACTAACAGATTGAGAGACGATCATTTTTCGTCATTATAAAACCATTAATCCATCATATTATACAATGTCCGTTGAGATTAAACAACTTTTGCAGAGAGTTCCACTTAATTCACATTCAGTATGAAGAGATAAGTGAAAGAAGCAGTTGTCATTTCCCTGTTGGTAAAATATGAAACACTAGTCTTTATCTCTTTATGAAATGAAGTTGCACAGCTAAATGTAAACTTGAGACGATGACTGATAAACTGCATATCACCTTATATATGTTCAGATTTTATCTGAATTCTTAGCAATACTGAATATTGTGAATTGGATATTGTGAACTGGCTCATCAAATATTCTTACTCTAAAAACATAGTTAACAATAATAAAGAAATTTATTTCGTGAATAAATTTTGACTTTTGATAAATATCAACCAACAGATTCTTAGTATTGCTGAAAGCACTACCACTCACTTAAGTGGAAGTATTTTCAATGGATTAACCCCAAACATACAAAAGGATCTGAATATCACTATGACTTATCATTAATGTGAATATTTCGCCTAAGTGTGAAATTTTTTTCCTCTCTAAGTGAAACATAGAGTGTGAATTATTCAAAATAACAGTGGGACTTTTGTCTATTTCATACACATAAATCCCTGTATGGAGGTGAGTGAAGAAAACAAAATTTTGAGAAGAATTTATCTCGCTGATTTCTCAGTTACAAATAATGCGTAAATGTTTCAGCTTCTGTACAGAGTAATTTATAACTCAGTTTAAACGATGGCAAAGTGTCAGTTAGCTGGAGATGCCAAAATAATAAACTAAATGTGCTCAGAAGTTAAACTCAAATATCTTATACACAGAATGTCCAACCTGATTCTAAATGTCCGTATGCTTTGAAAAAGGAGATAAGTAAAAAGAAGTTCAGATGAATAAGTTTTCTGGGTTTTTTTTGAATTGAAAACAAACTTAATTCTTTGATGTGTTTTTAAGTGCACAAATGTGCTTAATTTTACAATGCTACTGAAGAAAATTTTAACATATACTGGAATAAGTCATAGCATGGAGATATAATCCAGTCAGTGACGTAGAAAATCAAAATCGACTTAAACAGTTATTAACTGATGCCTGGTGCACAATAGGGAGCTCTAGTGGGCCATGTGGTCTAGTAGATAATGCTTCGATGTTTGAAATGATGGTAACGTAATTCAAGTCTCAGTAGGAACACCATAATTCATTGAGGAATGCAAGGACATCCACAAGAGCAGTCCCAAATAGAAAGAAATGCGCACCCTGGATTCCACTTCTAGTCACCATCCACTAAATTGCTTCATTTGATTCCTCATACATCGTTGAGTTGTTCATACCTAGAGCCCACATGTCAACAGACGTTGAAAATTTTGGTCCAGTCAACCAACAGGATAGTCAAAATTCACTTTAATAGACTTCACTTCACTAGTAATTATATGTTGGTAGATACAGTGTTATCTTTCTTTTCCATAACTGAATATCACATGAATATTATGACAATGCACAATACATAACCAACACTTTAGAAAGTAGTAAAATGATTCAAATCTGGTGAATTACTTGAAGACAAACGTTTTTTTAGTGAATTTTAAGAATATAAGCAATTATTATTAGTAGTATTACATCCATATAGTTATCACTTACTCACTAAGCAGATCTCGACGAAAGTGTACTCCAAGAATTAGTATCGATCAAAGTGCAAGATATTCTTTTTAATGAAAATATTTTATTATACGTTCATTTGCACAAATTTTGAATTAACACTTATTAAAAAGTCAAGTATAAATACTTTCTACTCCATTCAGTATTCTTCTACTGTTTAATTTGATTGGATGATTATTTAGAAGTTGAATATTAAGGCTGATTGACTTTCAATAGAATGGGCGATTCACAAATGAATAAATGATTAACAATGAGACATTTGAAATAAAAATGGACGAATCAGTGTCGAAATCATTGAATAGACGTTTTCACCATGATATAAATGTTATTTAAATAGTTTTTTCGTTCTACTCTAGTAATTACCATTACTAGATAGCACCTACGCATGCTGTAATCCCTATCTTTTGTAGTTAGAAAAGAGATTAAATTCTATTAAGGTTATGGATTAATAATTGAAAGTCTTCCTTTTTCCAGTAATTATATCTCTATACCTCAGCTGTTTTGCATCAACTTTCTTGTTTCCCCAATGTTTAGTCAATTATAATTTAATGAGAGTCATTAATCCTGAAGCTTTTTCTTCTTCTGGTTGAATGTTAATTAACAGCATTGAACAGATTCTTATACTTCTTTCAAGCTGTTTTCATCTTTAATAGGAAAATGAAAGTCATCTAAGTATATATATACTCAAGTAGATTCCACGATAAAGGGTATTTAGATAGACAGTGAAGGTTAAAATCTTTAGTTGAGGGATTTCATCATCATCTGACATTGGTTAGAGAACCACTGTAAAACCTGTGAGTACTGGACAGCTGTTTCGACCTAGTTTTGGGGACACTTCATCGGTACGCACCCACCTGGGTTCGAACCCAGGACCTTCTGGTTACAAGGCGAGCTCGTAGACCGTTAAGCCACTGGGACCCGATCCAATGACCAGCCCATGAATTATAACTTCTGCCAATTCATGACATAGCGCGACCACTTCGCAATGTCTCCCATGAGTTACTGCAGTAACTGCATACTACTGAAAAGTCCCAAACCAGGACGAAACAGATTCCAGTACTCCCAGGTTTTCCAATGGTTCTTCAACTGATGTCATCTCATGATGAAATCCTCCAACCAATCAAACAAAATCCCTACAAAACCCCTACTTGAAAATTAAAGTCTTCATTTAGCAATTTTCATACCGGTTATTTCTTTAAAAATTGTCACCAGTCTTCTGGGAAAAGTTAATTCAATACGTTAAATAACTAGATGTAATCAAGGTTGGTTTCAGTCACCCATGAACCAAGTTCACTGTGGTTCTGTATAACTATACAGATGATTCAACCCCGATTTCATTCACTTCTGTGAAACTACAAAATAGATTTCACGAAACGATTTCAGTTAAAGAACTATCGAAGTCTTGGGAGCATTGAACAGCTGTTCCACCCAATTGTAGAACTAGTAGGCAGTGTTCACCTATAACTATTCCAAAGAATTAATTAATTTAATTTTAAACTTTATTATAGCTTGACTCCACACAGTATTTTTCGTACAAGTATGGAATTTTCATCACGTGATATTGGTAGCCCAAATTTAGCAGGCCGTCCATTGATATCAGGTGTGCGTCGGCCGGGGATTGATTCCCGGACCATGTGCATGGTCGGCGAGCGTCCTAATTAGTCGATCACCCTAAGGTTACGAGACAAGCAAGTTAACACTCAGCCTCTCCATAGTAATCCAACAGTCTATCGTTCTTAACTCCTGTCAACTCACTATATAACAGCACTCCCATCCAATTTCACTGACAAGTATCAATCCAGATATCTTTCTTGCTGAACCACACCAGTTACGATTTCTGGCGAGAATCCCAGTAAGACCTCTGTATAGTCATTAACAAATAGGGGATTAATATGACTTGATTCATTTCAAGGTCAACTTAGTTGCAAGTCAGTCATCAAGGTGAACTTTTAACTTGCCAGTTTATAAGTACGATCACTCATACACACACAACCAACTGCAAAGATATTTTCAAAAACTAAATCCGATTTATCCCAAACGACTCGAAAAGTGATGTGACAGTGTGTGTTATTAATATTAATGTCATTTGGTGGGCACGTCCAGAAGTTTAGTAGTGTGCTTTAATCCCCTGAATAACAAACGTATTCTTACATTTCCACTTAGATTTCTTAAGGCTGGGAGCAAATCGCACTTTTATAAGGTGACTAATATATTCTACGACACCTTCATCAACCTGAAACCAGTTTGGAAATCTTACGCACTCAGCATAAACAAGAAGATTCGGATTTTCAACACCAATATCAAGTCGGTTAGTTCTTCTATATCGGTCAGAAACTTGCACTGCGTGTCACGAAAAGGATTTCCAGCAGGTTGCAGACTTTCATCAACAGCTGCCTTCGCTGGCTCCACACTGAAGATCAGATGATCAGCCAGAAACTCTGGCAATGAACAAAGCAATTAAGAGACGATCGCTCAACAAATATGTAGGAGAAAGTTGAGATGGATCGGGCATACATTGAGGAGGCCACCGAATGACATCGCACGCTAGGCCCTCGAGTGGAATCCGAACGGGAAGCGACGAGTGGGTCGTCCTAGGGGGACATGGAGGAGATCGTGTGAGGAAGAGATGAGAGAGTTTGGTCAACTGTGGACCCAACTGAAGAGAACAGCAGAAAGAAGAACAAAGTAGAGATGTGTTGTTGAAGCCCTATGTTCCACTTGGAACGCAAGGGAATAATAATAAATAATAATATATTCTATGACTAACTGCATTCATAAAGTGGATCGATTGCATTTGACGTAACACTAAGTTTCTATTTGTCACTAATGATACAGAAAAAATGTCTTTATTAATACTGCTATGAAGTATACTTTTCACAAGACAATTGTCCATGCTTCCTATTCAGCTTTCCAAACGAATCATTTGCTTCTCATGACAAAACTTGTTTTTAAAGAGAAGCATTCATACTCTGTCAAACGTTTGAAAACGCATTTTTTTCAAAGATGAACACTTCTTTGTTTATTAGACAGTTGGATTCAAAGTACTTGATAAAAAGTGGTTTCTGAATAATCATCTCTTTTAATGTACATATTAATAGTCGGAAACTATTTCATTCAGTTTGTGAGTGAATGACTGGTACCAGAATATTTTACAAGCAACTGATATCACTTAGAAAGCAGTCGAAAATATGACTGCCGTGGTTTCAGTCTACTGAAAATAACACACTGATCTGCACCTAGAACCAATACTAGTGGATTTCAACAACCTTACGAGCATAGGGACTTCTAATCATTCGGTAAGAATTTAGCATTTTATGACGTTTAACTTACGCCTATCTATGCTGCATAACTAAGTCCCGTAGTGATAACTGTCTTCACACCTAACTTTTTCGCCCTATATTATACTGTCTCATTACAGTTTCAAGAAAGCTATTTACGATCGAGTCAAAAATGAGATGTGAAGTGGTGTTTATTTTAGAGTTTCCTGATAGATGAACTAGTTTTAAACAACTTTCTATCACGAGGGTTAAACAGCCCTCTAATATCTCTCAGTTCCTAATGACTCTTACTTTTGCCGGAGATGAAAACCACCTTAAAGACTGCATAAATTTTCCCAGATTTTAACATACAACTTGCCTGACAAACACATAACAGAAATAATAAACTTTGCAGTGGATATCTGAAGAATTGCACTGAGACCATAAAATGTTATTTAAAACTATCAATGACTTCTAGCGATGGCAGTCATTTCAGTGCTTCTAGTTTTACAAAAACATGTTCTACAAAAATTGTATTTATACCGTCCAACCAAGTACAATAATGCTAAACCAAAAGGATTTCATATCTGCCCAAGAATGAATGTGGACAAAAGGTAACTTCCTAAGAATCAGTATACAATAATAATATGATATGTTCAATTATTCATCTTTTTTTGTCAACTTTGTATGTAAATTCCAACCAGCGATTTTATCGATGGTAGACACTAAAACAAAAACCTCATTCATCTGCAAAATTATCTAGTTAAATCCAACCTAAAAATGTTTGTACATTGAGTTTCCCTTCACTCACACTCACATTTGGCCAACCGGAAAATATTTCTGAACCCAAGTGGTTGATTCTTTTGCTCAAATACGCAAGTAAACACACAGCAGATGGCCTATGTTTCAAGTCTGAGTTTATTGTGACATCAGTTGACCGCAGTGATATAATATCACCATAATATGAATATCAGTAATAAATTGTGCTTCAAACTACATTAGCGAATAATCACTGTATGCTTATTATCAAATAAAATTATTCTATCATGGTAGTATTTTGTCACCTGAAAAATCAGTAACGCAGAAAATTAAAGAGAAAAATTAGAAAATCCTAAGGTTTGAAGATAACAGTCAATACATAAGGATCTTAGTAATAGTGTGGTGAGAGCTGTCTACTAGCCAAATTGGTAGACAGTAATTTACGTCAATGTTTACGTTCTCAATATTGGTTGTGAGAAAATATGAACAAAGATTGATTCAAAAACCGACCACAGCAGACTTTAGGTAGGCGGATACAGTTAACATATAGATGATCTGACATTCAAGAAACAGTCACAAAGAGATGAAAGATTAACTTTAAGTGAGAAACAACCAATCAGAAGACTGTGTTGGTTTGCTTAAATAATCTATAATAATGTACATGAAAATATATAAATATGCTTTGATTTCCTTAATAAACGGTCTGTTGCCCGGCCCATGTCTTCTGTTGTTACAATAGTATTCCAAACACTACAAAGACGCCAAAGCATTTTCCAAAAAGCCAGTAAGATGTGAGAATTATTGCTTATGTGATTAATAATTGGACCTCCTCCTTCAGTTGGTTGAGTAAAATAAATAACAAGATATTACAAGTATTGGCAAAGATCACTACTTGTCAAACTAAAGTAAGAAAAAACCATTCACTAAAAATACACTTTGAGAGGTATCAGTTGCACATTTGAGCAGTTTCAAGATTAAAAACATTTGCATAGTTAGACAACCATCAAAATAACACAACAGAAGAAGCAATATTTCAACTGGACATAACTTAAACTGATATTCAAAATGAAGACAAGAAAAATTCTGAAATTAACTATACAAAAAATATTCAGTTTGAATAAACTGAACATTCATGACTTCTTTTGTATAAGTGTTTATAGATGTAACTCTGCAACCGATTAAACAAGAAGTGGAAAGGCAGGAAAGTAAACAAATGTCAGATACATGTATTTGGCTAATAAAGTTAATCGAATAGAGTAAAATATTTCAATATTTCGTTATGATGGCAAACGGTATTTTCAGTAATTAATTCAGAATGGGATCAGCCTTCAGAATTCTCTATGCATGAAATAACCGCCTTTCTCACTGACCTTGACCATGACTGTTTACGAAGATTCGCTTGTCATTATATTCACCGATATTGGTTTTGATAGTCTCTTTGACCAAATAATTGACAATTTGATCCTTTAACTCATCCTTTTTTGAAAATGTTGTATAAGGTAGTAAGATTATTTATAATGGTATTAGTAATAACAATAACAAACGCAATAACTACTACCTTTGATTTAATAATGATTTAGTTAGGAACCTACACACACTGTAACTATCGTGTTAACCAGAATAATATAATAAGCCATCATTATTACCATAAAACTCAGTAAAATATGCAGGTAACACATAAAAATATTTTTCGCAAAAGAAGTTAGTGCCTAAAAATTAGAAGAACAATAAATTAAAATTAGAAGAGTGGCTGAAAACAATGAGCTTCCATTTGACATATTTAATTTTTACCAAAAAACAGAGCAGTGCAAAGACATCAAATATATTAGCAGGCAGAAACTGATCGGTCACAGTAGAGTAATCTGTGTCATCTGTTTAGTGCTTGATGCTGACTGAATTCTTTCATTCACGTTGGCAACGTGATAACTAATCAAGACGACTGATCGTCACGACGCACTTTAAATCTGTTAGATGGTGATAGGTAGAGACAGTTGCGTAATAACACGGAACAAGGCAAAAGTACTTAAATCTAAGAAATTTCAATACAGACAGAGAAAGATTAACCGCAAAACACTTCTCTGTTGAGTGTAAATCGATCTCAGTTCCATTTAAAATGAAACCACCATTAAAAACTAAGCAATGGCAAACAGTGGAAATACATAAACCAGGTAGGAAATTTCAGTAGTTATCTCTACAGGACTGTGAGAAATAAGCAGTTAAGCGAATTTTCAACAGTAAAGATCCATTTTTGACTGTGTACTGTACCAAATGAAGTCAAGTCAAATAATAAACGTTAATGAAGAGGGAGATTAGAAATGAGGAGAATACAGTTCACTGAATAAATAGTTTTCCAAGAATAACTGAAAAGTTTTATGAGAGAAATGTTAAGTGTCCTCCTGAGTCACACAGATAGTACAGGCTCAAGTAAACAAAATAATGCGACGGATTATAACCAGTTCCTCTTAAAAAATCGCAATAAATCACATGAAGTGGGAGAACTAAATCATAGAAACTGTTTATTTCATTTAAATTTCAATAGGAAATGTGCCTATTCTCAAGGTCAACCTAAGCAGCTCATTCAGAGCCTCACATAATGCAGTTAAATTTTGCATTCCCATGCTAAACTACACTTCACTACTTTCTTCGGACTATGCATTTCTACACCAAACTGGAGTAGAAAACAAGCAAATAAAAAATAAAACTGAACATCTGTAACAGTTGAAGTGACCTGAAATATGAAGTGAGTTATATACAAGTGTTACCTTTAGGGTATTTAATTTGTATTTAGTAAGTGATAAATGCATCTAATCTCCTGTATTAACCTACAACAAATAATAGTTTACTTGATGACTGGATATTTAACTATGAAAGTCCATTGTTTAACTGCATTGCGACTGTATAATCATGCACGCCTTTTAAAAAATAAACTAAGTATATTTTTGATTGAACACTAGTCAGTAACTAGTGTAATGTGTCTAGTCCTATCTTCGGTGCAGACTGAATTCTATCAGTCATGTTTGCAATGTGGCCACCATGCTAGGTGGCTCGCCATTACGGTGCACTGTGAATTGTTGGTATTAGATGGTTGGAGGCAATCGGCAGGAAGCCTTGGACCTAGGTTTCGTGCTAGTTGGCACTCATCAGCAAGGCGTATCTGCAACCTTGAAGGAACTGATGTCCCTTCTGAGATTCGAACCCGCGTCACCCAGTGCTGCAGTCAGAGACGTTACCACTGAGCTATTCAGGCTCGCGACTGACCTCCTGTAGGACTGTATTGGATATTTTTGATTGAACACTAGTCAGTAACTAGTGTAATGTGTCTAGTCCTATCTTCGGTGCAGACTGAATTCTATCAGTCATGTTTGCAATGTGGCCACCATGCTAGGTGGCTCGCCATTACGGTGCACTGTGAATTGTTGGTATTAGATGGTTGGAGGCAATCGGCAGGAAGCCTTGGACCTAGGTTTCGTGCTAGTTGGCACTCATCAGCAAGGCGTATCTGCAACCTTGAAGGAACTGATGTCCCTTCTGAGATTCGAACCCGCGTCACCCAGTGCTGCAGTCAGAGACGTTACCACTGAGCTATTCAGGCTCGCGACTGACCTCCTGTAGGACTGTATTGGATATTTTTGATTGAACTGACTAGTGTTCAATCAAAAATATCCAATACAGTCCTACAGGAGGTCAGTCGCGAGCCTGAATAGCTCAGTGGTAACGTCTCTGACTGCAGCACTGGGTGACGCGGGTTCGAATCTCAGAAGGGACATCAGTTCCTTCAAGGTTGCAGATACGCCTTGCTGATGAGTGCCAACTAGCACGAAACCTAGGTCCAAGGCTTCCTGCCGATTGCCTCCAACCATCTAATATAAACTAAGTATACTAAGGAGATATGAGCAAACAACAAGATGAGTGATCAGTAAGATGAACAGGTTGATTTTGTGAATAATGCATTTTACACCCAATCTGATAAAATTAAATAAACTCAATAGTTATGTACAAAATGAAGAAGAAAGTTATCTGGATACTGCCAATGAAGTACAAAAAATGAATTCCCTTGTCTCATAATCCCACCAAAAGCGCTTCCTTAAAGAATAAATCCCGCATAACTTATCAATTCTTCAAAAACAAATGTAGTAAGCTGGACTCCGTTACTCATAATAAAGAACAAACAAACTATTAGGATGAGAAACTTACTTAACGAAAAAGTTAAATATATGCTTTGATTCAAGAAACTCACGACAGAACACTTTCTCATGACCATTTGTTTGACTAGTGAAAATGAGTATGAATCACTTTCACAAAACTGCTTAAATCATCCACTAGAAAGTATATCTCAAGTACATAGTCTGACTGACCTTGTGTAAATCGGGAGTTTAAAACAACAGCCACCTTTCACACGTGCTTTTCGACACTAATCTTAAATATTTCTCTCACAACCCTCGATTCAAGAAGAGTGACGCAAACTAGACATTTATCAAAGGGAGCATACATTCAAACTTCTCTTATTGTTAGAATGAAAATGATGAATTCTTCAGTGACTCAGATGATCTAATTGAAGGACCTATTCTCATTTTCAAACTAAAAATGAAGTCAATTCAGATAAGTCTGGAAATCTGAGTGAATTAAAACAATTTGTTATTCTGTCATTTAAAAGAACAAGACACAAGATTATTTAATGCGCATTGTTCAAATATAAAAATAACTGGTTACCGTTATATTTTAGCATTATATGTTAAATTGTATCATCTGAGTCGCTAAAGAATTCATCATTTTCATTCTAACAATAAGAGAAGTTTGAATGTATGCTCCCTTTGATAAATGTCTAGTTTGCGTCACTCTTCTTGAATCGAGGGTTGAGGGAAATATTTAAGATTAGTATCAAAAAGCAAGTGTGAGAAGTAAAAATTCTATCTAGTGGCTGTTGTTTAAACCCCTAATTTCTGAAATTTCACTGTGGTTGATTTTCAAGGCGATAAAACTATATATATATATATATATATATATATATATATATATATATATATGAAGCATATATACATGAAAACTTGACCCGCCTTGCTGTTTAGGTAAGAGTAGAATGCATTGTAGTGCACCAGTGCCATAGGATCTTGAGAACAATGTCAGCACCCACCAAATGCAATGAAATCGTTTACTCTGCAAATGATTTGGTATTTTGTGATTTTTGATACATCTACTAAGACTGCTGTTAATCATCCGAAAACGTATGAGTGAGTTCTGAGTACGATATTAATCTCGACCATAGCTATCATATGACAAGCTTATCCATGAAGTATGCAAAGCAATTTAGATTTAAGATTTTCAATTAGATATCTTCAGGCTTAGCTCTAATATACATAACTTCACAAATAAAAATTCAAATATGAACCACTCATAGTGTTTGGTCTATAGGATAATAAGATGGTGAACATAAATCGTGCATTTAGTCATAATAGTAATAATAATAATGGTTCTATCAATAATAAGGACGAAAAAGTGGGGCAGTCTGCGATAACACGAATAACGAAAAACAGCATGATAAACAAACAAATTTTCAGGTAAAAGTAGTCGATAAAGGCTAAGATAAACAAATGAACTGATTGAGTAATGCTAGTTTGTAAGGGAAGTAAATGAAACACGTTTTTAATGAAGATGTGATAAGATTACAAAAGAGGCTGAAAATATAAGTAAGGGGTGATGGAGAAGTCATCAGCTGGTTATGTCTTAATAGGCCGACACGGGAGGGATAATGGCTGTATGAACTTCTCTTGAATGCGTAGTTTAGGTTTAACAGTTCGAATGCCTACCGCCTCAGCTGTGTGCAGAAGACGAATACGAAGTCAATGGGAAGGATTCGGTGGGATACGATGAATTACTTTGAAAGCCTTCGTTTTCTGCACTACATGATCACTATCAACTAAATGTGACAAAATTGAGCTACGGATTGTTTTTGTCTGTCTTTTACCAAACCACGATGGGAGATGTTCACTAACACATTGGCTAAGCTGTCTAGTAGTATGCCCAACATAAGTGTCTCCGCAGGTGCAGTTGAATTGATAAATACACAAAGATGTGGCTTAACCTTCATTTGCGTCCCAATTATTCGTCGGCTAGAGAATGAAAAACATAGGTATACTGCGTAAAACGTTCTTCGTATACTCCTGGAAAGTCTCTGGAATAAAATCTTACTTGATAAGTCACCATTAAATTGTAACTTAAGAAATAGAGGGTTTTTACTTGCAGTCATAGTTTCAGGTTTTCTCTCTGATGATTTCATATGTTTCTTTTTGAAACTACTCGTATAACCCATTTCCGTCAAGGAACAGTGAACATTCAAATTCCTTTTGTAAGAAATCATCTGGGCATATCTTTCTTGCTCTGCTCGTAAGACATTTAACAACAAATCTTTGATATTTAATGGGCACATAACTAAGGAAGTGTTTGGATTGCCCTGTGAATGTGCTTTTTCTATACACGCTTCTCCCAAGTGACCCATCTTCTCACCTACTTAGCAAGATATCCAGAAAATGTAGTTTACTTTCCTGCTCCTCTTCACAAGTAAAAGTAAGCGAAGGGTGGACGTTGTTGAATTTCATCAACACTTCGTCTGTGTTTACATTCCCATCAACCAAGATAAATGTGTCATCGACACAACGATAATACATATCGAACTCCTTGATGATGTCTTTCAATTTCCCGTTTTCAAGTTTTGAAAGGAAAAAGTCAGCTAATATTGGGCCTAATGGTGAACCTATAGCTATTCCATCTACTTATCGTCAGTATGAATTATTGAAGACAAGGTGAACATTCATTGTACATTTAAGGAGTACTTCTTTGAGGTTACACAAATGAATCCCTAAATCTTATCACATCTTCATTAAAAACGTGTTTCATTTACTTCCCTTACAAACTAGCATTACTCAATCAGTTCATTTGTTTATCTTAGCCTTTATCGACTACTTTTACCTGAAAATTTGTTTGTTTATCATGCTGTTTTTCGTTATTCGTGTTATCGCAGACTGCCCCACTTTTTCGTCCTTATTATTGATAGAACCATTATTATTATTACTATTATGACTAAATGCACGATTTATGTTCACCATCTTATTATCCTATAGACCAAACACTATGAGTGGTTCATATTTGAATTTTTATTTGTGAAGTTATGTATATTAGAGCTAAGCCTGATGAAATCTAATTGAAAACAATATTGTTCGCTTAAATATGGTGTCCTAAATTTTGTTATAGGAATATTTAATAATTTGAGATTTTCACCCCAAATGAGCTTAAAACCCAACTTATAAATTATAATACGATTTTATGGATTCCCGATGCATTTGGTAAAGTTTTAAAGTCTTTTTTCGACATCTTGAAGTCTGAGCTAAAAATAACAAACAAAGTTACAAACTCGTTTAAAATGTATTACTGCTAAATTCCGTATCTTCAGAGTATTTCATTAAGTTCCTATTAAGTTAACATATTAAGTTGACAGAATTTACTACACTACTCTTTATAACATTCATAATTTGTGTAACGCCAAAAACGATTTTGGACAGTTTATTTATCCGTTAGACTGCTGTACCTTTGATAGGTTACGAGGAGTCTTACTGTGATTGCTTGTCTTTCTTTTTGATCTACTGCATCACCAACAAATGTTCCAAAAAGTCCTTACTAGGATTTGCATTTCGTCACATACTGTAGTTTTTCTACCTAATGCTTTGTTCTGCACACTTGTAGTCCACCTTCCCTGTAATGAAACACAATTAACTCCTAAGTAAATAGATTAGTTCTGAGACTACCTGCTAGGTCGCCCACGAATGCTTAAGGTGTTTTAAGGTTTGATTTAACGGATATGCATCCTAAAATGTAATAATACCGTTCTGACTCTTCCGTCTAGCTGGTTAACATCCGCAATGTCTGAGTTCCTGTCTCAACTGTTGATAGCCAGAAAATTCATGCACATTTCCCTGAAATAACTTTCTGACTATGGAATATATTACTTTCAGAAAAACTCCTCAAGATGATTAAATCCTATGTCTTTATTGTTTTGCTGTCATTACTTATAGATAAGGTAAGGTACTGACTAAGCTGTTGTGGTTTCAACAGATCATGTTAAGAAATAATAACACATCCAGTCAGCACACTGAAAGCCAGAAAATCGTTCCTCTTTTGTGTAACTGTTACTTAGTGCCTTGATACTTTGCTTTTCACTGTCTTCAACAAAACCGTTTAACTGGGTAATTTTGTGTACTTTTTCACTTTCATTTGTTTGTTATCCAACTTAATTATTTATTTTATATGTCCAAACTAAGTTCACTTTTAACAGTTTGAAAAAATTTGGGCATCGGGTACATGATATTCATTATGATAAAGGTTTTTTGTATCTCCCAATGAATGAAAAACAAAATGATATTGTTTTTACTGACGTTTCGGTATTTAATGCTAATAGTTTTATCAAAAAACCTTCATTAATTATTTATTATTTTTCCCTACAAAATGACTGATACAAAAACCTTTCAGTAAGAAGACAGCTGTCCCTCGGATTTCTACACTTCAGGCACACATGCTTTATCCAAGAAGAATCATTATATTGTTGGCAGTGCAATAACTCACAAGACATCAGTTCCAATCTAGTCATTTTGGATCCGCCTGAAAACATTTTTTCAGAAATTTTGGATGTATTTAATCGTCCCCTACTGAGCATTACCACTGACCTTAAAGCAGCCTCGATCAAAATTGTTGCATTTACTAACCAACAGAAAGTAAAATGGTTCTTTCAGAATGTTAATTTAAATAAATATATACCGACACCAATGCCATGTTAAAAGAGGTAATTATTTTCTGAGTATGGAAACAATTAACAGAGGATGTACGTTTTCGACTACTTAACAACTCCTTACCGGAACTCGTTAGACTGGTTTACGGAACACTTGATACGATTAGGCCTCACACAAGCGTTTCTGCATTCAGGATAATATGTAGGAAACCAGACAACGACGTCTACTCACCATCGATCAGTAAGCTTGAGAGTTTCGATGCGTTGGCCCCCATAATTAAATTGTACTTAAAAGGAAATTAGGTGAAGTTAGACCATAAGAGTCCAAATGCATCAGCACACCACTGATGTAGAACAGATCAACCAAAGTGATTGCCTTATCATTAGACGCTTGTTCCAAATAAACAATTTGGTGAAATTTAGGTGTCTTTTGGAAGGCCTGACCTACGTAGTCAGACATGTAGTCGCTTCGGTTGTCAGTTAGTGGCAATACCTTTTGTATAGTTAACAATAAGATACAAAACACTAGTGATCATTTCTGAAGTAATGTAGTGGGATTCTTGGACTCTCTGTTTAGGGGTATAATATTTCCCTTCGTTGTGATTTCTTCAAAATTCATACTGATTCTCATTTAAACTTGAACAAAGCAAGAACAACAATTGTACCAGGATAATATGAGCTGATCTTCTATTATTTCGAGGATTCTTCCCAACTGGTTGCAACCTGAACGATTCTCATATAATTTGGAATATGAAGTAGGAATCATATTTGGTGTGAACCTTGATCATTATTTAGTCCATCAACTCTAAAACAGCAATTGTCGATTCATGGATTGGAATGAGTACCACTACATGATTCTTATAATTTAAATGAGACTTGTTTTCTATATCCATTTTCCGATTTACCCAGTTATTCTTGAAGCCTTCTGTATTCACACCTCGAACTAAGGGATGCTGCAGTCATTTTGTCAGCTAGTGAGTAAGTATGTCTTGAATTCAATATAGTGTCACTTACCTTTTTATTGCATCAGTTGGAAGTTAATTTGACAGACACAACCTGGTAGTTTACTGATTTCCGCCTCTCAGATTTGGAACGTTGTTTCTGTTTGCAGATTTTCAGGCATCATAAGCGGCACTAAGGTCAATCGGCTCCGATCACCTAGGCAGTCCTCGTCATCAGGAGTGTCTCAGGGTTCTATCCTACGGCCACTGATGTTTTTGATTTTCATTGATGACCTAGCACGCCGTCTAAGCTACCTGACTCTTCTATCAGCTGACAACATAAGGATATGGAGACAAAAAGTGTTCGGAAGACTCAGATAGGCTACAGGCAGAGCTAAAGCTTCTGGAAGACTGAGTGGCGACCAGTGGTATAAATGAATAAATCCAACCTTCACTTTTTAATCCTACTTGTTGAGCTTAAGGTATACAATTAAGCATCTTTACCATGTGGTACACTGTCGTGTTATATCTGGGCGTTCGTGTAAGGTCCCTAGCTAGTTAAGCGATAATCAGCGCTCTACATTTCTGATCCCGAAGTAGATCTCGTGTCTTGAACGACTAATCTGTTGTATTGTGGGGTAGGGTCATCAGCCCCACGCCAAATCCCCTCTCTTTATCCAGGCTTGAGACCGGCTAGAAAACTAGCAAGCCAGTAAACTAGGCTAGGATGAGTTAGGATATGGCCTGAATGTATACATGATTTCACGAATGTCTGAAGTCACTCTTCAATAAAAATCTGATGGGGGACTTCGGGGTTTGTTTCTGACCAATTCGCCATGATCAGTGCAGACTGTGCTTGTTACACTTCAAGAAATAAGTTAGCTGCCTCCGCTGTTAGAATCCTGGAAATATTGTGGCGACCACTCATTGAAGTTTGCTGTATCGGCAAACAATCTTCTAGTATTGATTGTGAGGCGGCAAAGTCATGTAACTGTCAAATGACTTCCTGGGTCATGCTGACTCTGCATTTTCCCGCAACCACCGACGAAAATCATCTCAACGCAGCAACTTTCATAATGGCTCGAAATCTAAATCACGCACAGACAAGAACCCACAAATGGGTCAAATGTAAAAAATATACACCATAGCCAAATGACTTTGAAACTACCAATCATATTCTTCCAGGTGATAAGTGGTATTTACTTTTTAAAAAGTGTATTTATAAGGTATATATGTAATAAAACTGAAGTATACAGGGTATGTATCTCTAAGATGCTGTAAAAACTGGTCCCATTTTATCACAGGAGTATATGTTGATATATAAAACCAATGTCGATACAAAAATTCATCTAAATGGCTGTATATCATATCTTATTGGGAACTGTCTACTATTATAATTCATTTTTTAGATGGATCCAGAATGCTTCAGTAGAATTTGTATGAGTTCCAATTATAGGATCTACTAATTCAAAAGTATGATTGACTTTATGATGAATATAGTCTAATGATGATAGTTACGAATACCCCTTCCACTCGAGTTTATTAATGGTAGTGCATAGGTGGATTAGTCGTTGTATCGTTGGTATTAAAACATCTAAGTGAAACTTGCAACGAAGATTATGAACACCATGTATAATGACCAGCCGTCTTATTGGTTGATTCAAGGTCATCTGATTTTGGTGTCTACTCTTTACTGCACCCACAATGATGCTGGTATCATAATACCTATGCTTAGAAAACCAAGTATTACCGAAAACCCTACAGTTTCAGAACTGGTGCAAAGACAACGGGAAGCTCTCCAGCTAAATTCGTTGGCGCTAAACGTGACCGATGCCTGCAGCTGCTTACTCTATATTTGAGATGTGCTTAGTACCGTTCATTCTGAAGCGATTATATGACATACCTCTTTTCTGAAGTGGCTCCACCTGCTTTATCCGGTGGGCGTTAGGGCATTTCAGTAAACAGGCCAAAGTTTGGCAGGATGATTTCATGAAAATTCAACAATATTCATTTAACTTTTTGAAGCTACCGTTTCTATTAATCTATTACATTGCTCATATATCAGTATCAAGCAAAACTTTCTCATGGAAATTCAGTAAATGTAACGCAGTTCCAGAAAATAATGCCTCCGATAATATTTATGTCAAAACAAATTTCGACTCAAAATAATTGGGACTGAGCTTAAAGGATTCACAAGTGTGCTGTGTCCACTTTTCGTACGTCGCACTTTGATATTTTAGGATGGTGTACGGTGTGTTTGTGTGTACAACCTTTTGCCACTCCATTAATTTTTATATTAATAACCATGTCTATACGTATATGTACATAAATATCTGCTTGCGTTTAAAAGATCATCAGTCATCATATATCAGAGTGTAAAATCTAGTACTGAGTTGACTCTGGTTTGTAAGTCAGCGTCCTTCCTGCCACAGAAGTAGATGACCAGAAACAACCTACCCGCAAGCTGCAAATGGAAAACTCACAGCAACCTTCCGTAGGAGATACATTTATCTGCTCATGGGTTTAAGATAACCTATTTAGTGGATTTTCCTTCTTGCCTTCATTAAAATGCCTATCATAGGTATGGATCAACTCTACCGACGATGACAACCGGGGGATTGCACCACTTAACTGTCCACTAAGGGAACTGCCTACTCAGGTCAAAGGTTGTCGATGATTAATAAAACCATGGTGTATCCAACATTCATTGTAGATGGAACTGTCACGAAGACTGAGATAGCATCGGCCCTCCGAAGCTGACATACACAAAGAACATTACAATGAACCCCAACCACATGGTCACGCGTGACACCGCACCAGAAGAATACCCTTTGTAGTACTTGAAGAAGTAACCATAACGGCGAAAGCAAGAGAAGCCTCTTACGAAACGCAGAGAAAAGCACGTTCTGGACGAACCGTGAGCTTTTCAGAGCACCTACATGCTTAGCCTGAAGGATAAGATGAAACACGCCCAACGTTTCCTACAAGTAATACGTTTTTGTACACATGAATTATTTTTCCGTGTCATAAATTAGGCGCATTTCTTTATGACTTCCCATTTAGCGTGTCAGATACCTTGAAAAACTGATTTCTCTCGACGCTTCTCCCTTTCTTCTTTTTGCGTTTGTCACAACCCAGTAATTATTTTTTGTAATTTATTCAAAAAAGTTCTCAACATTCCTATTCTAAAGTGCAACAGGTAGTGGACAAAAGGCGAATGAAGCACGAGAATGTCAATGAATTTATGTACATACATCATATTAGCATAGGCATTTGATCAGTAGGTAACTCATTGTCATCACAACCACTGGAAAAGTTTTACTAATGATGCCAACACCAGCATTTTACTACCTGCAGGTTTTGTCTTCGAGTCCTCGCAACCCCTTGGTACGGGTAGTGAGCTGTAGTGGTAGATTACTCCTCAGAGTTATCAGACTATGTCATTCTTCACTAAACACTGCCAGCCTTCAGTTTTTAATTCTACTTGCTGAGCTGAAGGTATACAGTCAAGCATCCTTACCAGGTGGTAAATTGTTGTCTTACCTCCGGGCGTTCATCTACGATCCCTGGCTACTTAGGTAATATTCGTGGTGGCAGGTTGCATTCAACAGCCACATGCTCAAGTGTATTTAAACGGATTCCACAATTATTTTGTCTACTTAAGACCTGCAGCAGACACAAGCGGGCATACCACTGTTAATCTATGTTGCATCTTCTCCAGCCTCTCTAAAGAGTGGAAACTCCTTGGGAACGCATGAGAAAATAATAAATGTCACAACTTTAGTGTCTGTCCAGATTTGATGTTCAACTTCCTCTTCTGTCACGGGAAGGGGTTTATATCTAATTAACTGACAATTTTGAAGTAAGTTAACTATTTTGTGGCTAGAATTTTACTTCAACAAACGAGAAAGTGACAATTGACCTTCGCTAGATATGTCTTCTTTTTCTCGACAGGAAAGTGTTATACGAGATTTCCTCATTATTATTGGTCAGTTCGACGTCATATTGACACTATAATGAAACTTAGTTTCTGTCATCAGTGAATAAGGTAAACTTTTACAACTTCACAGGATAGGAAATTCACAACGCGAATGATGCGCTTATCTTTTTGTAGACATTTTACTTTGGTAATTCAAGACCATCTGTTCACAAAATTCAGAGAACTCGCAAGCTCTCAAGAGTGCGTGACAAAAGAATGGACCAACGTCATGAACCTAAGGAATGACTACCACTTTGTTATACCTTTTCTCCATGCCTTTCGCTATGAAAAATTTTAAGACAACGGAAGTAGATCTAACTTCTGAGCCACAGTGAGTTTGACTTTAGTGTTCATTGTATGACGCGCTTATGAGCGAAAGCCTCAGGAATGCAACGAGTTACGCGTCCAGCTCTGAGGAGGCATTTAAATCCAAATCACCTGGAAGTAGGGAAATATCAATGGTGAAGAGCCTACCAGTTGCCTGAGAAAGGCAACTTTTACGTATAAGACAAGTGTATACAAGACAAAGGGTATACAGTTCGATAGCCGAAAATCTGGTGAATTCTGGACATCCAGCCCCATATGAAAAGTCTTTCAAAGCCATATATAAGATCCGATCCAAACGACCAAAGGGATTGAAATCAAGATATCTAGGAATAGCTGAGGCACTGGCGATCCAAAAGCTCGAGCCTATTCTATGTGTCCAAATGAAATACGTCCAACCGTTGTCCCTACCGTGGCAATCATGAAAAGTCAGTCTCACCAATAATGATTTTCCTATTACCTAGATTGTCCAACCGTCCCATTTATTTTTTATATTTACCTTTTCAATCCCGAACTGCATTATTAGATTTGGTTACTGTTCTTATCTTTATATGTCCGAACCTCTTACGCATTTCTTTAATACTACATTCTTAACCCGTAATTATACCAACTGACTAGTTTTCTAGTAATTATAATCCTAGTTTGTCTTTTCTACCCGATCTTGCTGATTATTACACACTGTAATTTCTAATTTGACATTTGGCCTGAAATATTTGTAGAATAGAGTCACTACCTATCTTCTGTTTATTACACTTAGTAATTTTATTAATCTGACCTCTGACCGGAAATAATTCTGGAACTTTCTCACACATGTAATATAAGTACACGAATGTACAGCCTAGTTGATGACTTCGTCAAAAAGAAAAGAGTAAAAGAAAATTTTCTTCTTTGCAACCGTCTTTTTAATAATTCCTATGATCCAATGTGTATATTCCGTGATTTAGAGAGAAACAAGTGTAGTTATGAAAATTACGAATAAAAAGGCATGAAATTGCTACGTAGTTTGCCATGGCTAATGTTGCATCTTCAAATAGCGAAATTCCCCTTTATATACCACTTTGTATTCTGTGTTAATTAGACCGCTTGCTATTTGTAGAACTCTAGTTCATTTTTTGTTTGAATGCTCAGCTTTGTTACCTGTGAGCTATTTTTAGATTCAACCATTGTGCCTTTGGTATTTTGATGCCAAATAACCTTATAACTGAAGTTCTGTACCATGTTTATCTGATAGATTCTGTCAAACAGAACAATGATCTTGCAGTTCTTCAACAGTTTATTGTCAATATAATTCTGTTTGGAACATTTAGTTTTGTCTTTGATTTGGTTGAAGATTGCGAGTCCGTTTCTTCAGAGAGATGTTCGTGCAGTGGCTGTAACAAATATGTCCTTCTGTGACATGTGATAAAAACGCCCCTCAGTTTCGCACTGGAGTGTCATCATGGTAAATAAACGACATTCTATATAGACATTCGCCCACGTCTTCTAACCTTAATCCATTTTAACCTAATCCTAGTGAGAAACTATCCGAAGACCCAGCAGAATTTAATTCGGACCAGCGCTAATACATTCCTTGATAGGTTAAAATAACCTCTACTTATCCTTAACTTCGACGTAATTTTCCCCACACCTAACTCAAAAATTACCAGGAATCCTGTCTGAAATCACAACACTCCGCTGAGCATATTTAATTCATGATCATAGTTTTATTTACCTGAAGTCACGAACTTACTGACTAAGCGTCCCAATGTTATTGGTGCATTCACACTACTTCGGGGCTTGAAGCATAAGTGGAATTGTCTGTGGCTGAATGCCGTTATATACACTGTCAATCGACTTCATAAAAAACAACAGACGAGCAATGTCAAGGGCGGGAGTGAGGATAAACTTCATCGCGTTTTAAATTTACCACGCTTCAGGTTTTCTCGTCTTTCATCGGCTAGTACAGTGGCGGTCTATTGGATTTTTGATTCGTCCTAAGTAGGTGCTATCGTATGCGGCTTTGTGTGGTTATTATGCGTGGTTTGCAAGCAACTTTGATGACTATAAATGTAACATTTGACTATCCTAACTTTGTTTCACTGTTTCTTATACAGATACAATGCTCTTTTCGTTAGAAACTCCCTTGAAACTGGTAGTCTGGTATCCTATATTTCTTGCGAATTAACTGTGGCAATAATGTGCTTCTCTAACGAAACCTTTTTCTAGAATTTCATTGCAGGTAATTAGTGCGAGCGGAAGCAGCACATATGTAAGAAGCTGCGGACGCATTAGTAGACTCAAGAGACGAGGAACTTATATATTGCTAACAGTGACAACCATTTTCACATACCAGTATGTGGCTACGTTCACATGCAGAGGAAAAATCGGCAAATGAGACATTGTATAGTAGTGAGACAACTTTGTGGAACTTTCATCTAGCCTCTATGTTTCGCTCTAATATTTTTGTCCCTCAGACCACCAACAAAGTATTGATAAATGTATTCTTGTAGTATGATTCCATGACACAATTACTGGCAGTTAATGATATTGTATATGCGTAAAATTCATGGTATTTTCTGCACCATTAATGTGCTCCACATTTCAAAAGAAGTGTAGACTATGATGACTGAATTTATTGAATACTTCAATCATGCATGTTAACCATGTAAATGCTTAATTTACGTAAGTGAATTTAATCTGTATCACTTTTAGGAATGTCGAGTCGTAATGAGGTCTGTCAGTTAGTTGAATTCAGTGGAAGCAGATGTAGTCGCATTTGGACAAAGACATCCGAAAACCACTGACGAGTATTTCGCGACTTATGACCAGATACATTTGCATAATCAGTTGTAGTAATTGATTCTACATACAACAGCAAGTGAAGGTAAGTTCGCTCATTCACTTATAACCTTGCAGATATTTTTTTCCAGTTCGTGATATCGGATAACTTCGGATGTGGGCAAACAGTTCTGTTTACTTGAATTGCGAAGAATTTAAAGGTGAGGCGATTTGGACACTGGGCAGTTTCCGTAGAATAATGGGAGATACTTCCCAAACGAAGACTTTCATCTTAAACTGTGCACATCCCATACATGTTAATAAACTTGTTTGCGTTGCAGCGAAATAAAATTTTTTATCTAATATTCTTGTGTTCTACTTGATATACTTGCAGTGGGAGTACGGCATGCCGGACCGGTACTCTCTAGGATATGAACTCGCCACTATACGTAAGTGTAATTCTGTAGGAACACTATCGATCGATATAAGTGGTGAATTATAAGCGCTTTAGTCAAGCCTAAACATCTGCCTAAAGTTACACGATTTCGTCTCCCAGTCCTAGGTAAATCCGTAGGGACCAATGACAAAAATACCTAACTTACATATTTGAAAAATAAGAATAGAACTTGGGCACTGCAGTTGAGTTCGATTTCGTATAAAGTTAAGTGTATTCAAAAGTTGTGCATTAAAATTATTTCACTTAAAGCGTGATGTCAATCCATATGATTACGGGTGTTAACGTATAGTGTAAGTTGAAGTGTACACGAGACAAATAATTGAAAAGATTGAGCTGTAGCAATCGTAGTAAGGTTTCGTTTATGTTGAATTATGCCAACAATTACTTTCTCAAGTCTCATTGATCAGTGAGGCCTCCATCTCGTCATGATGACAAATTTAGTTTCACTCAGATAGAATAAGAAAAGTATGGTAAGCAGGATGTTAAATATATTTAATGAAAAATAATAACAAGTAAATGTCTTTACACAATTTTTTTTCGTAATTATTTCGGCGATGTCGAATTGCTGTGACCAGGTTGATTGACGTTTCCGGACATCTGCAAATAAGTGAATAAAGTGTATTTTTTAAATCGCTGAAGTTAGAAAAAAGTAATGTAAAAGTTAAACGCTCTATTCTTACAGGATCAGGCATGTATGTCCACGCCGACTTAAGCCTAGCAGACCGTGTCAAAAGAGTCTGTGGCCCTAGAATTAAGCGAGCGACGCCGAAACGTCGAAAAGAACCTTAAGATTAAGGGTTTTCGGGTTGTCCGAGTTCGCAGTTTAGTGATCCCGAAACCTCTGTGGGTAGGCCGGGGAAGCACCAAACTGAATTGACAGTTTGCTACACAAACGCCCACAGCCTGTTAAATAAACGGACTGAGCTGGTTAACATGATAGCCTCCGGAAACCCGGATGTAATTATTATCACAGAGACATGGCTCGCACCCGATGTCACTGACAACGAAGTTAACCTGGCAAACTTCGAAGTGCATAGGGTGGACTGACTAAACCGCAAAGGAGGTGGCGTAGTCACCTACCTCAAGAAATGCTTAACCGTGCGTAGTATCGAAGCACTCGCTCGCGAAAATGAGTCGTGCGAACTTCTACGCTGCAGACTTAAATGCATAGGCCAAGACATTGACCTCATTGCTATGTGCCGCAGTCCTGACTGAAGTGCAGATGACTTCCTGAAAGAGAAGCTAGGCTCCTGGACCTCGAAATGTCGAAGTCTCGTAGTTGGCGACTTCAACGCCCCAACAGTTGACTGGACGAGCCTAACATCTCCATCTTCAATCAACTTCTTTGATCGTAAACTGCTGGAATCTAGTATATCGTTAGCTCTAGTCCAACATATTATTAAGCCCACGCGCTATGACTCACAGCACTCCTCCTCAACTCTGAACCCAATGTTCTCCCACGGTGAGGATGTGGATTTCATACAACATCTTCCTCCTTAAGGAAGAAGTGACCATGCTGTGCTCACTTTCGAGTTCACAGCAAGGGCCAAAACCCCATCTTGACCAAACGTTTGGAAAGCTGATATAAATGCGATCGTCTCAGCAGCCAACTCAGTAAACTGGTACATCAACCCAGAGTCCCAAGTGGAAGTCGCATGGAACCAATTTAAACAACTTTACGCCCAAGCAACTGAACCTTTCATCCCTTGGTCTGTCCCAAAGGGTCGGAAACATTGCCGCCCTTGGATAAACCGAGAGATTCGTAAGTTACTCAGACGCAAACACAAATGTTGGAACTTGTCTGCCACACTTGAGACTTCTGAGACCAGGCAATTATATAACACTGCTAGAAATAAAGCTATTGCAGAAATCCGCCAATCAATGATGAAATTCGAAGCACACCTGGCTCAAAATGCAAAGGCACAACCTAAGAAAATTTTCTCGTACATGAACTTCAGGAATAAAAGATCCAATGGTGTCCCAAACCTGACTATTGACAATGATACAATCGAAGAAGATCAAGAAAAAGCAGAAGCAATGGCAAACTACTTCTCCCAAGTCTTCACTCAGGAGTCATTACTGCCTATAGGATCAGCTCTGGCTGCATCAGAAGAACATGAGATAATAATAATAATAATTTGCTTTATTCCAAAACAGTACATGTGGTACAGAATGGAATTCTCAGCATTTTTACTACAGTATTGCATCCAGTTAGTACATTATCAATAAATAGAGTTCCACATAGATTAAGGAAATCACAGTTCATTATTACAACAAAATATTGGCATGTCGGTAGCAAAGGTAAAGCTGAACAGTGTTTGAAGGTGTTAGAAAAGTAGGAGCTGTCATATTTACTGGCGTAAGCGAGAGAAAGAAACAAAGCAGCACAAAACGAAAAAAAGAGAGAGAATAGGAAAAGAAAGAAAATGTTGTACCTATAAATGATATGAGTTGGAAAGACGAGATCCAGTTGTGCTACTGACTATTTAATGAATTATAGGTGTCACGCCTAATGCTTTCTTTATCACACAGAACACGAGCTAAGTAGGGTATGGTTGAGTTTTTGTACTTGCTGGTGCGAGCATATAGTGTTCTATATAGGCTTCTGGTTTTACCTGATGAGATGCAGGGGGAGATTTGTGAGTGAAGAGGGTGATGTGAGTTAGATAAAATGGACTTGGCCCATTTCTCACAGGAGTCCATATACCTGTCGACCAGAATATTAACAAGCTGGCTAAGTGGCACGTTGCTAACCCTGCTGACAACCTTTAACATCCTGCGTAATATGTTATAGTCTTTCTTCAGTAGCCCGGGAAAAACTAAGGGGGATAGATTCCGTTGACATCGACCAAGGCATCGTGCTCAACTGCCCAATGAAACTAGATGCAGGGAAATCATTGGGTCCTGATAATCTTCATCCAAGGCTTCTCAAGGAGCTATCAGCCCACAAAGCTGGCCCTTTGACTACGATCTTCAAGCTTTCTCTCCAAAATGGAGCGTTACCGCGTGACTGGAAAGACGCCATAGTAACCCCCATCCACAAAGGAGGATCAAGACAAAGCCCTTCAAATTACAGGCCTATCAGTCTCACTAGCACTTTAATCAAGACACTGGAAAGAATCATCAAGGAAAGCATCATGGCATATCTAGATAATAGAAGCTTATTATCTAGAGCGCAACATGGCTTCCGAAGGAACCTCTCATCCCTGTCAAATCTTCTCACTGCAAGAGAAAGCTGGGTCAAATCAAGGGACAACAGAAGACCCACTGACGTCGTCTTCATAGACTTCAGCAAAGCCTTTGATAAAGTACCTCACATAAGACTACTCATGAAGTTGGAAAGTCTTGGTATCAAAGGCAGCTTACTAAACTGGCTCAGAGAATTCCTCATAGATAGGAGGCAGAGGGTTAGGATCAACTCGAAACTCTCCCCTTGGACAGCAGTACGTAGCGGAGTGCCACAAGGCACGGTACTCGGACCTCTCCTATTTATTTTGTATATCAATGAGTTATCTCTGCTCACCGAATCCCCTATGGTCCTATACGCAGATGACTTAAAAATTTGGAGAGAGCTGAAGGGCAACAGTGACACGTCCACGTTGCAAGAGGACCTCAACAAACTGTCAGAGTGGTCCATAGGATGGATGCTCCCGATAAATGTGGCAAAATGTGCAACAATGCACATTGGACAAGCAAGCACGAGCTCCTACGAACTAGAGGGAGTAACACTTCCATCAGTTCAGACTCACTTGGACTTAGGTGTCATAGTTAGCCACGACTTAAAAACTACAGCACAGTGCCGCGCGGTGGCTGCACGTAGTTTCAGGTCATTATAGGCAATTCGCAGAGCCTTCACTAGAATCACCAGAGATATGTTCACCTCCTTATTTACATCTCTGGTGAGGGCAAGACTGGGAAACTGCATCCAGGCCGCCAGCCCTTGTCTAAAAGGGGATTCACACATTCCAGAAAGGGTTCAAAGGAAGGTAACACGTATGGTTCTCGGAATGACTAATTTATCATTCGAGGAAAGACTAGAAAGTTTAAATCTCTTCTCCTTGTCATACCGTAGGCAGAGAGGAGATTTAATCACAATGTTTAAAATTTTAAATAATGAGTACGGACCTGACCTATTCTCTCTTTTCCTTCCCACCATGTCGGAACACCTTAGAGGACATAGCAGGAGAGTTCAAAAGCCAAGAAGAAATCATATTGCTGTTGAGTACAGGTTCTCACATCGAGTCATAAACTCTTGGAACCGACTCCCAGAAAAAGTGGTGTCTGCAACCTCAACTGATTCGTCCAAGAAGGGTTTGGACAACCACAGAAATTTACTAGAAAAGGATTAACATAGGCTCGAAGCCTTCTATCCTCAACCAATAAATTTGAATCTTTATATTTGCCTACCTTTGCTGGAAAAGGTTTATTCTCCTTTCTCATTCTTCAGTCATGACAGCATTCTTCTGTGGTTTTAACTGTCACACACATTGTTCATCTTCTAAAGTATAGCACCAAGCAAATAATAATTTAATAAGTCGTATAAACAGGTGTTTACAAGGAATGCATGCCATTTCTGCAGGCGCAATAAGTTATGTCGTAAATTGCAATCGTGAAGTATCATAAATTAATACTTTTTCAAAAGTTTAGATTGTTCATTTATTGTACAAGCAATTAGAACAGGTTATCATAAATGTTAAAGTGTAAACCCATCACAATGAACACTATATTTGCCGAAGTGCTATGCCCTCACGTAATTAAAAGCCATTTCAAGAGGAGAACAACGTCCTGATAAACTGCAAAATGGCATAAAATACAATTATCGATAATGTGTCATTGAAAGTCCATCTACAAGATATATACGGCAAGTGTCTATGAAGTCCTTGGGATGGTAGTATACCTTTACAATGTTTAATGCTAATTATATCGGTGTAAGCATGGAAACTATGACGTTTTCGATGAAAATGCAGCTTGGTTTAAACACTGGTGTTATCGTGTTGCTAATCAAAGCAACCCAACTTTAAGCAAGCCACTAATAGGCACAAAGAGTAAGTCTCAGCTTTAATAAACGCTTATCCAGTTACGATAAAATGGAGTCTAATAGTGCGTAAATAAAAAGAGTATGGTGTAGTAGATAAGCGATATTTCAGTGACAAGTAAATTGAAAGATCCGCAAGCTTGAAATTCCTAAGAAAACCTGACATGTAAGACCTCTCATGAGTTTCCGTAGGGCCCATGGAGTAGTATTGATGTTTTGGCATCTTTCTGAACTTTGGAAAGATGATTTACACTTGCGAAAGGTAATCATCATCGAAACTGCTGTTATATTTTCTAGCTGTTCGGAATTTTTATTTTGATGAAGTTTCTTAGTGAGTTTAAAAAAACTTTATTCTTTCTTCATTTTCACCAACCGTCCTTTCGTGCACAATAGCATGCAGTAACTACATAGGGTCAAGCACTGTAACCTGAACATCACAAAATCCCTACGGATAACTTGTTTAATAATAAATGCTTTAAAGATATGATCGATAAGTTCATCTTACATATCCGTCATAGCCACAAGTAATTCATTAAGGATCCCAGAATATCTTAGTGATCTGAAAACGAATAATTACTAAGACTGATATAACCTAAGTAACAGGCGTAGTAGTTGTAGGACACAGATGCTAGCTACTATTCGACAGAAAGATGACACTAATTTTTGGCAGTCTGACATTTTAGAAGGACCATCTGTACTATTCTTCTTGCGCCAATGCACAGTGATATCAACATAATCTGATGCCATGTTATGCATTGAACAATTACAGTCTCCCGAAATTCCATGCGACAATGTAAAAAAAACTAGTATCACATCTTCGCCTGAACAATTTTAACTAGGAACTTCATCGAAATGGATATAATCACCAGGAAATCCAGCAGCTTTTCTCACTCATCGCATGATCTTTTCTATGTGTTATGGAACATTCCAATCATCACGGATGATAACAAAAGTGTTTAACATCCTCAAAACGTACATCTTAATTATGTCTGTGAGCTAATTCTCTTTAAAATGCTCGATTCTCACAGAATAACTGCTATGACAACAACCACTGCCTGCAGTCAATTTAAAAAGTTAAGATATAAAACAACTCGCAAATAACACAACTTTAAGGCTCTAAAACGCAAATAATTGTCTTTCCATACGAAATTTCTTATATAGGATGACTTTGTTTTTAGTAATAAACCGTCTGGGATATCAAGAAAACTTTACCCATTAATACGAACACAATGCCGCAAAATTGCTTTTTTCGACTACAGAAGCCTAAAAAAGTCAAATATAATCTATTTTTGCAAAACTGAACGACCATAACACCTCTATAGGTGTGAACGCGATAATATATCACGATAACGTTTATCTTCACCCACTCTAAGATTGAATAACTCGTGAATGTTCAGTTAAAGAATGAAGTACTAGGATAAACAACGTCCAATAGACAGCGGAATCTACGCCAGGCATTTACAGCAAATACTGCTTAACTACAAGAAAATAATCACTGCAGACCAAGTAGAATTTTTACACATTACGCAAATAAATTTCAGTAGGAAATATTTATTTGGGTTATGTAAAACATGGTAAACGGAATGTTAACTTATACTACTGGCTGGCAGTGAGTAGTATAAAGTTGAACTCAGAGGAATCAGTTGAAAACTATAGTTAAGAAAGGAATAAGCACACACGTATATTTTATAGTGTGTCAGTGACTGATATAATAACAGCGATGCATCAGGAAGTCTACACTACATACATCAGAACGTGCATTTGGCTTCACTTTAAGAAGAAAATGCAGTCGCATCTGACCAACTCAATGCATCTTCGTTTCATTTCAGAATACACAAAAGACTATCACAATTAATTTCTGCAACGTAAATAAAAAGTACTTTTATTGCCCGTGACCAGCAAGCTCATTATAATCTATTAACATCATGAAAAATGTGCTCATGAATGTTACGCGCATACTTCTAGCATTTCAATCATTCAAATTAAGTAATAATATCAGTCTAAAGGTGTTCATAAGAAAGTTATTCTGCTAGAACAGTTTGTCATTATCTGCTAGACAAATTCAAGGTGTGACTTCTTGAAAGCATGCAAACTTTGGTACTCTCAGGATAAGGCATAGAGTGAAAGCTCATGTTACCCCTGCGGTGAGACCTGCCTGCGAACAAGCCAAAATTGTAGACAACAGTTTACGTCAGTGGTACATCCCGAATCAGGGTCATGAGAAAAACAATAACAGAGCTTAACCTTGAGAAAACCACCAACCAATCACAGCGGACTTAACGTGTGGAAATATGATTCGCAGATATATGAATTCGTTTTCCAAGAAACGATCACAAAAGCAATAACAGGATAGTCTTCAGCAAGAAAACAACCAATCAGAAGATGTTTCCTCCCCGCTAACAATAATGCACATAAAATCTGTAAAACTCACTCGATTTTCTCAATAAAACAATCTGTTGCCTAACCTTTGTCTTCTGTCGTTACACAGCTACATGTTTTGGCGGAAACTCTGTGTACCTTTTTAGCTTCCCTCATTTGAATTTTGTTTCCACACCGTGCTGCTCGCCTTACTCACATTTCCTCCTCGATATGGATGAACTTTTCAGTACCTTGCCTCGATTAATTTAAATTAGGATTTGGGCAATGTGGAACGGTGCAGAATTCAAAATTGGTTAAGTCTGCCTTATAACATACAGTTGCACAGCACTAAAAATCACATGGAGTAAATTGAGCGTTCAAGTATGAGTGTAGGGGAGCCTTTTAGGCTTGGAAATAGGAGCTGCTAATATCAGTTCCGAATAGCCGAGGTTCCTTGAAGGTGCACTAGACTATATAACATAACGTCACTAGTTTGTGTATACATGTAGGTATTTCCAGCACACCTGACCAAATTTAGAACGATTGGGGAAGAACTATGATAATCGGTATCTAAGCGAGAAAACGATTCTGCTTATTTGAAACTGGTGAGTTTTCACACAGTTAGGTCATGGATTGCTCCCATTTATTCTACAGTGACCAACCGCGGAATATTTCATGTCGAAACCCGAATTATCGGCTTCATGGCCTCCTCTTTGATAAGTCACTTCAGTTATATATTCACTAGAGATGATTGTCCGTGTTCAGTAGCTTTCTGAATGTGACCAAAAAATGGAACACTTATTCACTAAAGGAAGTATTTATCCTTGAATTACTCACTCCTGGTAAGTCCCAGTTGATCCTCACCCATGTGCATTACAAACAACGTGTTAAACCGTTGTTGGTGTTGTCAGAGTCGTGGAAGCATGAATACAACACATAAATTCACCCAGTAGATCCGCAAACATCCCAGATCTTATATTCACAAACAACACAGCACCATCTACAATACGTGAAGGACGGGAATTTGAAGGTGGCGCTTATAAAACAGTGATGTTTTGGTTTAACATCTGTTCTGAATCTATGCGCAGAAATGTAAACGGTCGGGCACCTGCAAGATTGCACTCGCATGATGATCGGAACCTGTGTCATTGTCTGACTAGAAGCTCAGAGTGGAACTCACACTTTATGAACGGGTTCTCAGAGGTGAAATTTGATGAAATATAGGAAATTCAATCACCTCATAGTCCAGGAAATAAGGAGAACTCTTCAAAATTAAGTCAACAAATTCTAAAATGGTCTACATAAAAATAACACACCTAAACGTTATCATTTACTAAACTGTTGAAGAGATATATGAGCTGTTTAGCACGCACTTTACCAGACTGAACACTGCAAACAGAGGCCAAGTTATGGATTTCCGTCGCATAATAGACGAATATCTGAGTAACATAGTTTTCACCATACTGGAAGCCGATAAAGCTATCGCAAATCTCAAGCTTACTGACACTCCATTTACAGATGATATACCTTCTGTCCTCCTGAGATATGGCAGCAATTTTCAATTCCTCTGCGTTTTCAATGGAACGTAAGGGCTTCAAGCCATAATTTTGAAGTTTAGGTGGCAGCGGTGTTTATTTTTACAGGATAGAGTTGCTAACCTCATGCCCAACCTTCCCTCTTCACCAATCTCACTACTGGCTTAGCAAGGTAAAGCGGTGCTTTGGTCAGGGATCTAACCCGGAATCATCTGGGTCGTTGGCGAGCGCTTTACCTCTGTGCCGCCAACGCGATATGGCAGTAATTGCATAAAATTACTTCTCCGCAAGCCATACTCAGTTTCATTAAATGATGGAGTATACTCCACTCGCTGGAACAAGCATTCACCAGCAGCACGTCAGCAGTTCCGCATGTTGTGGTAAGATTGCACTCATGTCATTTAGCATTTATTCCTTAATGAACTACTATCCTCACTCCAATACGGTTTCCTAATCAGACGATCCTGAATCCATTGCCAGTTAGATTATTTTGACCACGTTACAGAATGCACAGATAATCGGTATCCAGCAGTTACACTATTCCTCGTTGCTAGCAAGGCTTTCAATAAAGCTTCATATATCAGACTCGCAACAAAACTGCAATCCTACGGAATAATTAGAAAGCTTCTCACCCTGACATTTTCCGTTTTAACTAGAAGAGAACACACTCAACCACCATTTACCTGAACCTAAGCTGATATCCAGCGCTGTCATACATAAACTCTCTGGTCAAGATTAGCAGGACACAACCTTTTGCGGATGACCCCAGAAAAGTATATGATTTCGGACCCAAAGACATGAGGAATGAAATTAAAATCCAGCAGCACCTAAACAGTCGACACAACTGGAGCGAAAATCGGCATATGAATTTTATTCCAGATGGGTGCAGCATAGTCTACTATGTAGTTAGAAATCAATCAAAGACTCATTTATGTAGTTGTTACGATGACATTGAGTGTAAATACGAGTGCTTAGTTACAAATGTGAATGCTGGGTAACCATTCTCCCGACCGTACTAGTAAAATCCAAAAGACCCACGCGGTAAGGTTGGAAAACGAATATTCTCGAACACGTGAGAGAAAAAGTGTCCGAGGATAAAAAATATGCGGCATATATTGATCCAGTCACAAGGCTGAATAGTAGGCGTTAATTGTATGCTGGATTTTGATTGGTTGACGCCCATCAAATGACATGTGATTTGTTTCTACCTGACTACATACTAGTGAGACAGACTGCAGACCCGTCAGATGGGCAGACTAATGAGGTAAATCTATGTGGCTAAATATCACCCGAATCATTGACGGGAATGGTGGTGAGTAGTCTGCTCCCCTTGGGTTATTTAGAAAGTGAATGTTACTTCCACCATCGGTTACTTAGTCGTTGAGAAGCAACTTGAACTGAGGCTTGCTGAGCATGGACATTAGCATTTGGTCGGTTGAAAGCCATTTCAACAGACGTTTGCGGAATTAGTGGTGAGCCGGTTGTCTGAACTAGCCTACCCATTGGACCAAGAGCAATAACTTTTTAAGAGAGCTCCTAGTACTGAAGCCAGCAAATGAGGATCAGTAGTGGTGCATGCAGGTACAGTACCAGTTTGGTCACTGACAGAAATGTCAGTTACCGTCATGATGGCTTTTTAAGCCATTCGAACTTAAGCTTGTCGCGTAGCCCGATGCTTTTGCTGTCGAGAAAACATTTGTTATCACTGGAGTGTAATTCTGTTGTATCTTTCTTCGGTGAGGGGCTTGAGTGTCATTGGTTATGACACACCAGTAGCTGAAAATAAATTTTTCTCCCCCTTATTCAATGATGTAGGTGCAGGTGGCCTTTAATTCAAGCTAAACTCACTTCAACGACGACCGCAAGCAATGGAGGCTGATCATGAATCTCTTTTTATAGGCAGACGTACATTTCTTCAGTCACTGACTATCTTGTTGGTCCTCAGTACTTGATGGACCACCATTCATTTCAAGACAAGGGGAACAAAAACGATTCACTGTCAGGTAAGTTGTAGATCTTGTAGCAGAAGAAAGGTGTTCGGGAGGATTCAGTGAAGGAACCTGACTTGGCAAACTGGATATGCAACCAAAATCTCTTGGAGGGATAGTTTCTTGTTCACAGTTTGAACCTTGTGTGCCGGTAAACTCTGTAGCACTAGATTTAACAGTATTTCAGGTGGCTTTATGATCACTTATATTGCTGCCAGATGCAGCTATCTTATGTGGTTTTTGAATATTGTCGGTGGCAGAGTACACACATTTAATTAGGATATTAGCCAGTCATAGGCTATCAAACTATTTTATTTAAAATCACTCTGCGTGATGTATCAAATTCCAGTGAATCTGATTTTACATCTTTCCTTATGAGAGGTTCTGTCAACACTCTGGGGGGAATTCCACATAACAATGGCGCTTACCTGACAAATTATATTTCTCTTAACATGGAAATAGGCTGTATGAACTCCTGCACAAAATGATACGAGGCCGAAACGCCCAGACTTTACACTGAGCATACTATTCAAATAGACATATTACCCTCCAGTTATTCCATCCTGCTCATTATTACAACAGTTCGACACCGTTGACCTGAGATACCAAACAGCTCGACTTATCTAGAACGTTGATTGTAATTTTGCTTGGCAAATTGTTTTGTGAATTATATTTAATAAAATTGCTTTATATGTTTTCTGGATTGACGGGAACTCTCATTTTCTGACATATCATGTTGGTATCCGTGGCCTGTGTTTTTAACATATTTGCTGCAATGGTTTGTGTTTCAGGCAGACTGTGTTGAAATACCGCTTTAATGACCAGGATGTGATAGTTGGGGTAACGTCATCTACACAAATAATCTACTTTATGTGGAAGATGCAGTTTCTGTCATAGTATCATTCATTGAAGACCTTACGTCTCGAGATATCAACGCCACCTATTTTCATGTGAAGCACAGTTCTATATGACAAGTGGATGCCATCAGTGCATGGAAATCACCTACAAAGGCTAACAGAAGCTTCCATAAGAACAGAAGTTGTGACGTGGATGAATTTTTTACCTCGTGTGTTCGGACAGGAATTATCGTAAATTCAAAGATTACCTATTAGTGGATTTCACATATAATTGCACGGATTGTTGCAGTTTAATGTGGATTCAGTGTGTATCGGTGGCACAGTGGTTAGGACTCTCGCCGACCATGCACATGGTCCGGGGTTCAATCCCCTGCCGGCGCACACTCGATATCTATGGTCGGCCTGCAAAATTTGGGCTACCGATATCCATGCTGAAAATTCCATACTTATACTGAAAATACGGTGTGGAATCAAGCTGTAATTAAAAACAAAATAAAAAAATTAGAAAAAATAAAAAAATATCTCAGCTTTATTAATGTTGTGCCGTTGTCTGCCTGGTTGAATTCTAGGCTGACAGATGTAGGTGGTTTTCATGATTGTTGCAATTGCAGTGCAGTTGAGAAGACAATCGTTCGTTTAGTTTGCATCAGTGTTGTACTTAATGTGTTAATTCAGTGTGAGTGACTAAAATGCACATGAACTGTGCTCAATATGGGAACTTAATCTAGCAAGCTCTACTTTTGTGAGCGACTTTATTGCATATCCCCGCAATGACGCTCATTGCTATGTTGCTATTGGTTTCAAGTGGCCTTGGTTTTGGGGGAAGATTTAACTGATGTAATATTGTGATTTCATAGACATAACTCAGGCTCATAGGTGAAAGCAAGTTATTATCCTGGAATAGGGACAAGTTCTTCAGAAAGTAAGGAGGACATTATTTTTCAGTTTATTTGTGTAAATACTATTGTGTATCGAGTTGCACTGAGTTCTAAGTGCAACTGTATGTAAATGCATTTACATAAAGTGAAACATTACGAATGCTCCTGTTTTTAGAATAAAAATCATGATTCTTTTCGTAAAGTTTAGTAAAAATGAATGGAAGTTCTTCCACGTCAGTGTTATTTAATTGAAGTTGTAATCTGTGTAGGCTGTTAAAGTAATAAATTCGGCATGGAGAACTCCTATGGAGACCGAAAGTGCTTTTAGTTTACTCAATCTTACTGAGTTCCTGTAAAAATTTGATATTTGTCAAGTGTTTATTTAAAATCCGCTGGAGTATTCAGTAAAGTAAAAGTTGTAGTACATAATTCCTAGACTTATTGTTGTCATTAGTATTGCCAGGATAACAACTACTCCTTTTATGGCGCATGTTGATTAGTAGATATGGTGGTAGACACTAAGGTGAATCGCCCATTCTGCAGGAACAGCAATATGCAATTTGACGGCTCGAGATTTCTATGAGGGCTTGAATCTTTATCTTGAAAAAGATAATAATGATCGACTAGACAGATCATGCTTCTACCTTTAAACATATACCATTCGGTCAGCCTACTGCTGAGATGCGACCATGTGGGCTCTGCACAGATTTATGGGGCATCTTATAAATTAACATGCTTTCCTTTGTCGTATCTTCGAATATCACTTAACAATGTCTCACCTCATTCATTTTCTAATAACGTCTTCACTTGCTCATTATATTTCATTAAACCTAACATTTTATAGCTCCTTATGAATTTGATTCGACTTGTTCTATTCCTATTCTCTATAGGGTACGGTTGTGCACCAAATACACAAAAAGGTGTGAAATAAAAACAACGGGCTTGTGCATAATTGTATTAAAACCGAAAGTGGACATCGTGATAATAAGGCCTATATGGGTAGCATTATACATTGCAAATGAACTCTATCAGCCTAGGGATTATAGTCTCCTATTGCATCTATTAATGATACATTGCACTTACCTATTTCATTACACTTTAATGATTCACCTTAGCACCTTTACTTTTCTAAAACAGCTTACTATCCCTTGTAAACGTTGTACTTACCTCAATATTGGTTGGTTGTAGTATGCCTAAAAACACGGGTTGACAACGAAACAGAGTCGATTTTCCCTCGCAACCCGGAGGACTACTGTTCAATTCAATAATGATCCGACATGGCTCAGACAATGAGTGTATTTATATATATATATCAAATATTTAGCTGTTCAAACATTATTAACTTGTAGATAATCTACTATTTGCCATTATGTCATACTTGATCGTGCCTGTAAAAATGGAGTGCATTTTCATGTAAATTTGTTTATATGAAAATATAAATTATTATTATATCCAATTCTCACTTTACTGAGGAAACACTATGTTGCCTGCAAAAGTAGTGCATCACTTTATGAGTTTCCTAAAGTCTACAGAATGCTTCCTATTCACTGAATACTCTTCGCGAATTATCCGAGAAAGCACATTTCCAAGTGGGATGTAACATAAGGCTGATTCCTTAAACTGTCATCCTTATATCAGTTCAATCCAATCACGTCAAATGCAGCTAAGTAGATCAAATGAAACAAATCAACCAAACTCAAATCAACTAGACCGCGCAATTGTCCTGAAGGTAAAGCTGGAGGCGCCACTTCAAACAGGGGATATGCCATATCAGCGCCTATTTTTATTAGTCTACTGTTTGTTATATAGTTTCCACTGACAATGTATACCTAATGTGTTCTTCATTAGCAATAATGTTGGCGAATTTGTCCTGAAATTTCCACTTACATAAGGCAGTACAGATGTATTATCAGAATCGGATGTTTTCAACTGCATTATGAGGCACTGTTTTCCTCATCAATAAAATATATCTGTGTATCCTACGATATTTAGGGCTTTTCTCTATGATGTTAACGCTGTGCATAATTGTTCAAAGTTGAGACCTATGTATTTTATATTTGACATTTGTAGTGTCCTAAATATCCGATTGTAATTTCTGTAGGATTCACGAAACCATATAAGCTAGAGATTACTGAGATTGTGGATTAGCTACTACTTCCTTCAAAGTAAACTTAATTAGTCTGAAGTTGATCTGCAAGCAATCTTGATGAGAGAATGACTCCTAAATAGTATGGCTGTTTTAGAGATTGTCTTGAATTCGCGTATAAACGTAAATAAACGGTACTTTCGAAATTGGTGACATTTTTGCACGTGTTTGCTCTGACATTCATTTACTGCTTATAGTCATATAATCCTTGAAATTATGGTCCAAATCTCTAAAAACCGTGTTTGTAGAAACACAATTGTTTTAGATAGTGGCTCAACCTCCGTTATAACTGCATTACCACCCTGTAATACAGCATAAACTACTAGCTCACAAAACGGCTTGAGTGCAATTCTCACTCCTGTTATACAGGTGAAAGATGTTCTGTTACAGAACTCTGATTTCTGTATTTTAGACCTCCTTGTGAAAGATATCCAGAAGCAAGTAAGTGAACTTCAGGAAAAATTAGGTCAGTTTGATCACATATCACTGCCAATCTCAAATATCACGGAGAGCCGTTCAGATATTGACCAGGTTAAGTCTTTACTGGATGTAACTCAAAACAAGCTTTCGGATTTTGACCCAATAGGTATGGAGGAAGTAGAATGCTTGTGCAAGGATTACAACAAGATAAATTTTATGTAACAAATCACGCGAAAATGTAACGCAAACGTTGAACGTGCCGCTTAGATGTTGCCTGTCTGTTAAGAAAGCATCCTAAAATGCATACGGACATCCTAAATAAGGCTGAAAATCTGATTGACTGCTTGGCTGCAGAGTTGATGAGGCGTATAACCTCTTCTCACCAGGCTATAGTTTACAACGTCCCAGATTCTCTTCCTCTGAAGACTGTAAAACACAAAATCCTGATTTGTTGCGGCATGGCTAGTGTTCCATGTGAATGCAAAAGACTTCGTAAAAAGTCTAACCGGACTAATTGTCCAATCATTTTTAAATTCAGTAATTCCCTTGATGCTAGTAAGTTTACTAAATGTCAGGATCACCTAAGACTGAGTAGCAGTTATAAGTCTATAACCATGGCTCAGGATAAAACACCGCGTCAGTACAGAATAATGCGTAGTAATAACCTGGTCACCTCCTCTAGCTTAGATTTGCCAAAAAAGGATCGTGCACAGCAACAGTCACCTAATGCTGACATTAGCATTCAGCAAACTACACAACAACCACGCTTTCAAATGGAACTAGGAACTGATTTAGATACCAGTACCCCTGTAAATAACGCCTCACCGAAAGATGTGAAAATAGGTAGAACTGCTGCAAGCTGTTCTAAGAAATTCTTGCTCAAACGTGGTAACCTCACCACGATGAGAAAGTTTCGCCGGGTCGAGACTAATGATGGGGAAGAATACTTTGTATTCAATAAGCTTGCTGAGAGTAAGAGTGTCAACAAACCCTCACCGGTTACGGAATACTCTCGAAACACAAGTATATCTGGAGGTTTTCAGCATGCACCACCTTATAGAAAGTCAGGCCCCAAAACCCCCAAAGTCTTGCAACCAAAGCACCTTTCCTCTCAATTTCCTTTAAGTTATAAAACCAACACGAAGGTGTGTACCGGTATGACGAATAGCACATGGATGGGTAGACCTTTTGATGCTATGCTCTTTAACCGTCAACTCAGGCCCAACATCTACTATCCTTATATCCAGGAACACATAGTAAATTTTCTAAGTGTCCCGAATCACTGGTACGACCCATGGCACCTGGGACCACCTCACTGCACTCTAACGCCGATGTACAGACACCCAGTCCGACCCCCCATCATTCATAAACTCTTGCGTTGCTGACGCACAAACAGAATTAGGTTATGGTGATATCTTAAGGCAGTTTGTAGTATCCCGTGACTTATTCACGATATTTCTAATTAATGCACGTTCTTTAATCAATAAGATATCTGAACGAAGGACATTATTATTTATCGCCAAGCCTACTGTAGCTCTGATTGCTGAATCATGGTGCTCATACTCTGTACTTGATGTGCATATAGGCATAGATGATTACACTGTACACCGTGCAAATAGAGACAGCAAGTGTGGTGGAGGATGTCTCATATATATACATAACTCATTCGTAGCCGGTAAGGTGGAAGATGAAATACCGAACGAGGTACCTGATTCACTCTGGGTCGTCTTACAAGGAGATAAGTACAAGCTTCTCATAGGCTGTGTTTATCGAGCACTAAGCTCAACCAAAGAAACTGATGCGTTATTAGCTAAATCATTCGCACACGCCTCATCGTTTAGTACTAATTACAAAATAATTGCAGGGGACTTCAATCTTCCAGAAGTCAATTGGTCAAGTAGTTCCGACCCCCAACGCTTCGACGAATTACTTGCCACTATCGATTTTTATGGATGGCAGCAACATGTCCAAACACCTACTCGTGATGACAACATGTTGGACCTTGTGTTTTGTCATGACACAATCCCAGTCTCCACCTATGTTGGTAACAGATTTTCCAGTAGTGACCATAGAATGGTACTCTGCTCTCTGCCTTTCCCACCACTAAATACAGGAAACAAACAGGATTCAGGGAGCTTGATATGTCGTAGTTACAAACATACAGACTGGGGATTAGTCCAAGAACTCATTCGACTCTGTCACTGAGATGAATATTTTACCACTGACTCCCTGGAGGCTACAGTGTCCCTATTTTACAGGAATGCTATCCTTTGTCTAGATACTGTTGCTCCTAAGAAGGTGGTGAAATCAAGTAGACACCAAGCTGAATACATTCCGAGGGCATACTGCAATAAGTTAAGGAAGTTGAAGAAACAGTACTATTCCACTAAGGATATATCACTACTTCACTCAATCCATGAGTCTCTTGAATCTATCAAGCGCCAACGCTCTCAAAAGGACCTCGACGAAGAATTAAGGGCACTTGAAAGCACCTCCAAAGTGTATAACCTAACAGCGCTTCTTAAAAAACGAATGCAGTCGACTAGGGATATCCCCTATTTACTTCACGACAAAGTTATCTACAATGTGCCTGTCACTATTTGTGAAATATTCAGTGAGTGGTTTGCAAACTTCAGTTTTGAAACGCGCATTCCTGATGAAACCGGCCCCCTTACTAGCTCTTTCCTCGGAAGCATAGTGTTCACCAACCAGTTAATCGAACAAGCAGTTAAAAGCCTGAAACCTTCCACTATCAGGGGACCAGATGGCCTTGCTTCTATGATTTTCAAAAACAGTGGGTGTGATATACCCCTATCACTTCTTAAATTCTTCTCAATATCTATGGACACTGGCACTTACCGTAATGTGTGGAAAACTAGCTTCATAATTGCACACTATAAATCCGGAGATAAGGCAAACGTCCGCAATTACAGACCTATAAATATAACGTCAGTTGTCTCGCGAGTCATGAAGGAAGTTGTCAAAGATCAATTATCAGACTATCTACTTAGGGAAGATCTTGTTACAAGGTCTCAACACGGATTTCTCAAAAATAGGACTTGTGTTACTTGCCATTTCGACTTTTTCATCTGCATCACTAGTAGTCGCGAAGCACGTAAGCTAGCTGTTGCTCTCTACTTCGATATATCTAGGGCATTTGACATGGTATCTCGCAGTATTCTCTTTGAGAAGCTGTATTCATGTGGGATTCGCGATCCATTACTGAGCTGGTTAAAATCGTTTCTAAGCAATAGGGTACAAATAACCAAGGTTGGATCTGTATTGTCTCATCCTAGGCAGATCACAAGTGGGGTTGTGCAAGGTAGTGTCCTGGTGTCCACTTTTATTTAAAGTATACATTACCAGCATTTGCAACTGCTTCACCTCAGGTAAATTATTCATATATGCTGACGACCTCAAAGTCGTTTACTCCTGCTACGTTCGTGAATTAAGCGATATGGTAAATAAAATACATCTTGAACTAAGTGGTCTCGCGACATGGTGTGCTGAATCCTGTCTAAAGTTCAACATTGATAAATGCGGCTGGATTTGTATCGGAAACAGTAACCTTGACCTGAATCTTGAAATAAATGGGCGTAAACTAGCCAAGCTCAACTCAGTCGTAGATCTCGGTATCAGACACTCTAGTAACTTAACGTTCTCTGAACAAACTGATTATGCCAGACGTAAAACACGAAGGCTCCTAGGATGCATAACTCGCAATTTCTTTTGTTGTGAAACTAGGGTTTTACTTTATAAAGTATGTGTCCGACCTATTTTAGAATACTGCCCGTTTATTCTTAGCGGACTCAGGCAAAGTGACAAGCTTAAATTAGAAGGAGTGCAACGGCAACTCACCTTAAGAACTCTTGGTTTAGAAAGTGGTCTCGAATACTATGAACGTTGCGACAGACTAAGTTTAGAACCACTCTGGAAAAGACGTCTTAAGCTAAACCTAATTTTTTACTACAAGCTAACTAATCTGCTCGTGCACTCCTCCGAGCCAATAATTAAACCTACCGCTGTCATCAGTTACAATCTTAGAAATCATCACAACCTAGCTGCTATAGAGCATTGTCAGACTTACATGAGGTACAACTTCTTCTGAAATAAGTTTTCAGTCATTTGGAATAGACTACCAGCTGATTTGCACGATGCAAACACACTCGCAGTGTTCATCTCCTCAGTCACCAGACTGCTCAAAGATGACAATTCACTTTTGCGTCTGACTCTTACATCCTCTTTTTCACCCTACATGGATATTTTAAGTTCATTAAACGTATGAGTTACAACAAACCACAATTATAGATATTAACATTATTGGAAGTACATGATAGACATTTCTACACAGGCCATTAATATTAGTTCACACATGATATAAAAGTTAGCATAACAGGACTAGTTACTTAATGTACCAAAATAATCATAGTTACTACACAGAATATATGTATGTAAATTTATTAATCACTTCTTGAAGACTGTACTTGTTTTCTTCTGTGCTGCTGTCATTTGTCTTCTTTTTTCTGTCACCATCCTTGCTTCTGTGCGAAATTTTGAATGAGAACAAAGAATGTAGATATTTGACTACTTACAACGACAAAGGATCTACAAAATTTACTGGTGCCATATCCTACAACTGCCTCGTCAATTACACATTACCTTCCCCCATAACACATCCTGGATTACAGTTGTGGAATATACCTTTATACCAATGACAAAGTATTAATTTATGATACTTCACGATTGTAATTCATAACATAGAAGCCTGTAAAAAAGGCTTGCATCTTTTGTAAACACCTGTTTATAAGAAAATATAAACTATCATTATTATTAGTCTACATTGAGTACAATTCACTTCTAGTGTTACTTACGATGAAAATGCTGACAAAACTACACAAGTGGATCACTTATTTGAAATTATTACCGAACTTGTATATAAATCAGGAATAAGACTCGATGCCGTACACACCAAAGTTATATGGAGGAATTACTTCAAGCTTTTTTTTTCCCAAGTATTTGTAATCCATCCGAAACATACTTGGGTTTTTTTGTTAATGCGAAGACAATATTTCTATATTTCTTGATGTGCTCCATTGAATGTCTAGTTATCATATTGTTCCCATAGACAAAATGACTGCAACCACATTATTTAACCATGAACCAAATTTATGTAATTTAAATAATACTTATCCATACCTGTACAATTGGTGTGTCCTACACAGGTAGGAAAAATGTACTTTAATAAATTACTATTATTAAATATGCTTACTAATTGTATGTGTGATTTATCATATTGATGATGCCTGTAAACTGGCGTCCCTCATGTACAAAATGAGAGCATTATTATTATAATCCTCTAATACTGGAAAACATATGAGGTCTGTTTACGCATATGGTGTCAATATACAAATCAGCTGTGGACTACAAATATTTTTATTTGTGTGAGAATTTTACTCAGTATTATTAGAATCAATGTATCCACCTTGTATACCAATATGTATAAATATCTTTCATAACTTCATGCTGTGCTAGTCCTTACATGTGCTTTTAGTATATGGAGATTGTCTAATATTAAATCAGCGAAAATATCAGTCAGTCAAACTAACGCTATTACTCTTCAACAGAATTTTCTTTGAATTAATAAAATGTTTTATATACTCTTCACCACCAATTCTTCTGGACTTCTTCAATGCTTCGCTTGACTATCGGCTGTTATAATATGTGAATTTGGATTAATGCACATTAAGTTTAATTAATGTGATGGGGACTTGCCGCAGTATTACTAGACTGTTGCTTTTTTCACTGATGGGATTTTTGCCTGTTTCTATGCAGCAGCAAATTGTTAGGGATTGAACAAGTCGAATAAAAATATGCTGTTCGATACCCTAGAGTTGCCTTATTTAGCCAGGTGCACGTCTATGAAATGCTAAACGCTAGGTCTGTAGTACTAGTAAATGTAGTAACTTCACTCATCTGTTAATATGAAGCGGCATCATCAAATATACTGTTTACTTGAAAACGAACTCAAAAACCACTTTTATTTATTTCTGGTATACCGCTAAATCATGTGGTATTAGGTAATACCCATCATCTTTAGGTTCATTAGCTGCGGTATTTACATATCTACCTTATATTACTTACGTTTTCTGAATCCAATAATAGATAACATACTATAATGACGCAACTTTATCGTGCTTGACGTGTTCTTCCAGCTTTAATCATGAGAGTAGCGTGTTTTGTAGGACTTATCACACAGCGTATTAGACTTAAATCTGCACCACATGTAGGCATAATGTTCTTGAGCTAGATTTGCAAAACAAAATGAAAACTATTACTGTGCGTTAATTATTAGTAAGACTACCTAGTAAAGTGTGTAAGAACTAAGATTTGACCAGTTATACAACGTTTAATGTATTTAGACATAACTAATGTGCAATGCTGAGTTCTATGAAACATTACTTAGAGCTACCTTAAAATAGTTTCCGCTGAAGGAAATCTCCCATAGCTGCTGCTTTAGGGAGCAATTTAACGTTATCTTTGAATTATAAAGTGAGCGTGGACATCCTCAGAACATCGCCATGATAGCATTTCGAGGTGTTTAACCTATCACCATAAAATGTCAACTGACCCACTATTCGCAGTCACTTGCAAAGGGAAGATAAATCTATCGAAGACAGTATGCTTCTGATTTCTAAATGTTGTAGTACAATATGAGGAAAAAACTATATCCATGGAATTGTGACAGTTAGATGCATTATGTTAATCCGAAAAATTGCGACTACGGTTCTTAGCCGCAGGGCCTACTATTTAGCTATCTACTAGTCTAATCATGTTAACAAATGTTTTGCCAATCAAGATTAGAAAAGACCACTAGTTTAAGGAAACTTTATTTAGAGTCTTGCTAAAAATTAAGTAGACCTCGTGATTATAAGTAACAAGAGATTACAAACATCTGAAGAATAAGAATTTGATTATTTGAAACGATACATTTGTATTCAGCCAGTGCTTTCATCCAGAACTATAATTACCTTCTCAAATCATTGTGACTTCGAAAAAACCACCGACTGTAGATTAAAATCGGACAGGTTATTCTTGCAAAAGTCCTATCTTCAAGTAGAATATTCCTTATACTCCGTGGATCATCGTATATAATTCCCTTTCTAAATCGTTATGCAACATAATGAATGGCTGTTAATACTGGCTTTACCACGGATAACTCTAATTTATGTATTTGGATCTAGTGCATTAAGCATTAATATCCATAGACAACATTTGTCCTTTAGAGGTTTCTGATTCCTTTCTGTTTCTTTCACTCCCAAAATACATGCAAGCACAACATATTCGTACTTCAACTGTTGTTCATCCTTGTTTAATTTGGGTTCTGTCACAACATATCAGGTGTTCGTAATCTTATATCTGGAACAGTTGTGATGCAGTCACCTCGAAAGACTTCAAAGAAGTTTCAGCTTTAGCTCAGGTTCTAATTTTTCTGGGTGCAATATGTTCTTCTTACTCACACTGACCGTGCTTTCTTCACCAGATCGTTGTATGTTACAAATGTCAACTTGAAAGACATCGTTCTTTCCAGGTTTTCACAGTTTAACTAACCATTTGGACCATCAATAATAGAGGCAACCAAAAAGTAATCTGGAAAAAACAGCTTTTATCACTGAAGAATATTCCTATATATAATTCTCAGAATTGTGCATAGTGTTATTTCATTAACGACTGAAAAACACCTAAACACTCCAAGCACTCATCATGTTACGTGTGAAACAGTTACAATGAGACGAATGAACTGACCTGTTGGTAGAAACTTTCGAAACTAACTGAACTAACAATTTAACTGCAAGAAGAACTAAAAGGATGTAAAACGCAGCATTTGTGAATAATCTGTCAGTAACTGAGCGATAAAATTAAAAGTCACTGTGAACAGTAACATAGCCTACTAACTTGGACAAAATTGACTTTCAGGTACCTTATCCATCCAATGATCTTGAGTGTCCGGGATAGGTTCAGCCGTACAAACCCTTGTAACGGATGTGCTAAGAGTGTACCACAGTCAGATCACATGACGTTAGCACCCCTATACCACGTTGGAAAATTAGAGTTGCATCAAACCAGAAAACATGTAGTACTATTCTAGTAAAATTATTTGCAAAAAAGGTTTAGCAATCGAAATTTCAACCAGTGTACCGAGTGAATCCAATCATCAACCTGGTAACCTCCTTTCGAACCTGAACACAATGGTGAACCTAAGGACAAATTTTTATGTAAAGTCTTCTTATCAGGCAAACGAGGTAGCACATGATTTGCTCACTGCGTCCTGAGGAACTTGTACACCGGGGAAGCATGATTAGTTATGTGTAATACATGCATATGACCTAAGCCTGAATACTGTGTGCTCGTGTATGGTAACCCAAGTTCGGAAGACCAGAAAAAAGTGTTCAGAGATTCTTCACGAAAGGCGTAATAGGGTTCAGCCAACAAGTAGAACATCCTAACAGTTGTATTCGACCGAAAATAGAACCAATGTAGGTGGGGGAGTGATGTGTGACTTATTTCTTCTCTCCAAATTTACCGGAAAACATTGTTAAAGGAGCTCATCCATAAGGTGTTATAGTCTTAAACCATATTAGTTACGCAAGTGCGACCACCTCTTCACTATCTTTATCCAAAAACGTACCACTGAGGAGAAAATTTTCACTATTAAATGTTTCACTTTTGGGACGAACTACCTTCCGAAACTAGATATTTTTAAACGCCTGATATGTTAAAACGAAGCCCAGAAAAACATTAAAAATCCTTACCTAACCGGTTCACAGGTCAAAACTGCTAGTGTGAGAATAAGATAAAGAGGACCCAGGACTTAACGAAGGAAATCACATCAGTATAGATTTAAGATTAGTCTGCCATGTGGCATCACTAAGTAGTTAAGACTAACTAGCAGGTCATCGACGTCCGAAAGTGCAATACAATAAGAATATGTTCACCTGATTAAATTCTATAGTACAAAAAATCTTACTGCTCCTTATTAAGTTTCCTCCAATAAGTGGAATTACCTCAATTATCCCTAGAGAATGCAGCTCAGCTATCCTACCTCGAAATAGTGCATACAGGGCAATACATTCTACCGTTTCAAGTATAAGTGATTATTACCAGTCAGCAGCCATACATTTTCCTATATTTATCGAAGAAGTATAATTTTGAAATTCATCTGGTAATAACTTTTCATCATATAAGTATACGGCTTACACTGAAGTCACTGAGATACACCATGTAGAAAACGGTCAAAAAAGTTAAGCATACTGAGTTCTGCAAGTTGAAATATTTTCTTCATACCATTCGGCCTCTGCTTACCGTCAACTATTACACCATCAGTAGACTGCGACCAAAACTGCTATATTGCTGACCACTTGTCTAAAAGGGGACTCACTTATTCTAGAAAGGGTTCAAAGGAAGGTAACACGTATGGTTCTCGGAATGACTAATTTATCATTCGAGGAAAGACTAGAAAGTTTAAATCTCTTCTCCTTGTCATACCGTAGGCAGAGAGGAGATTTAATCACAATGTTTAAAATTTTAAATAATGAGTACGGACCTGACCTATTCTCTCTTTTCCTTCCCACCATGTCGGAACACCTTAGAGGACATAGCAGGAGAGTTCAAAAGCCAAGAAGAAATCATATTGCTGTTGAGTACAGGTTCTCACATCGAGTCATAAACTCTTGGAACCGACTCCCAGAAAAAGTGGTGTCTGCAACCTCAACTGATTCGTCCAAGAAGGGTTTGGACAACCACAGAAATTTACTAGAAAAGGATTAACATAGGCTCGAAGCCTTCTATCCTCAACCAATAAATCTGAAATCTTTTATATCTTATATTTTTCAAATTTTCGGTTTCCTTGTACTCATACTAGGATCTTTATTTTACATAACATCTTGTTTCATCCCAGCTCATCTCTCTGTAACCGCTTACTTTCAGTAGTGTTACGTCTAAGTCCAGAAAACCCATCCACATCTTTTGCATGTGGAAGTTTGATTTCTGCATGGAATATTAGACCAGCGGAATTCTCTAACAGAAGAATTAGTTGCTGCATTTTCTGTTGGCTCATCCGAAACAACATTGAATCGTAAGTCTCCCAAAAATTGGAAAGAAAAATTAAAGAACTAAAATCCACTTTACCCGGTAATCTGTCAGGTGTAAATTCAAACATCTTACTAAACTGAAATGATCGTAAAACTGTTCATCAAGCTCAATGAACATACTGCTGACTAAAGAGTCTGAGAAAGCTGTAGTAAGCATGTAGAGAGAGTGACTGCTTCAAAATTAATTTAGGACTAAAAATTTTTGAATACTTATTAGTGGACATGCGTGTTCAGCTCCCGAAGTGAAATTGAACATTGGAGAGCGCTCTATGACCTTGTTGAAGGTCGTCTGGGCGTGGATGAGAAGGCGCTAGTTCAAGAACGAGTGGCTGGTGATCATCATCAGTCTGTCCCATTTCTCCGTGTAGCTTCTGGTGTCACTCTTATACCGTGAATACTATTATTGGTAAAATGTTATGATCATTATCAGTGTACTGCTTCCCATATATAGTTTGCAATAGTGTGCTCTATCTTAATCGTCTGTATTGTCGATTACAATTATGTCTGATTTAAGATTAAAGTCTGCTTCCGATAGTTTTGCTGATGCACACGCCTTGCACGTTGTTGATACCAGTAGAGCTAAAGATGGAGTTTGGTTAGTCAAAGTTCCAAAATATCTAGCTGAACTTTGGCATAATGCCGGCCCTGATGGTGTAGTTGGGAAAGTTGTTATTGCAAGTTCAAGTACTGCATCTCAGAATGTTAACAAAGGTCCTGGATCTCAGGTTACTCTTGTTACGGATTCAGAACTGTTGAAACAAGTCGGTGAATCGGGAAATCTGATACCGAAGGCAAGTTCGCACAATAAATGATATTGATTCAAATTTTTGACTGAAGATAAAAGACTTCCAGACCATGCTCATCCTTCTGCGTTGGTACTCTCTGGTTGTGTCTGCCATTTTTTAGCAAGTAAATTTTCGCTGGAGATACTTCTGGCAATCTGCCACAAGAGTTAATAATTTTTTGTACGAACCAGTACTCCTGAAATATATATTTGTATGCTTTATGGTATGTACTAAGAGATGTGCTTACCTACTGTTAAGATAAAGGCTCGTAATCATGCCTTATAATTGCAAAATGTCATGATTAAATGCGTGAAGTATGATACTGTTAACTCAGTCATAGTAGAAAACCTATGTGTTACCGTCCTTTGGACTCTTCCTCACGTGCATAAACCCTCTGTTTTGGCAAAGGACTGGCTAGTTAGAGGCAGTTTTATTGTTACTGCCCCACGAGAAATTTGCAATATAGGCATATCAGTCGTTCCAGCAAGTCCCTATGCAGTGCCTCGTAGATTATAATAATGCAGCAACTTGGGTGGGGGAGATGAAGATTGGTAACTTTAGACCAAGGTTGAGTAATATGAAAAACTCAGAAAAACTGAATTAAACAAAAGAGCATAAAGACAAAAACGAAAATAAGTGGTAAGTGAAGAGAATGAGCAGAAGGTTAGTTAAGGAAATGATGTTGATAAATGTTACGTGAAAAGTGCAAAACATATTAGTTATAGCAAAATAATAATTACAGTTGGTCTTGGAATCATACGCAAAGTAGGAGGACGGAAAGAAGAATTTTCTTTTCCAAAAGAACGGTTACTGAACAAAGAATACTCTTCGATAAATTTATCATCAGTTTCTACAGTTATATATACATAATAGTGGATGAATTAGTGCTATTAACAAGAATAATATTTAAATAACATCGAATCAGTAATATCATTAGATTACAGTTCAGTAGCATCAACATAATAAACTGAATGTCAGAAAAATTAGGAAAGATAACAATACAAATTCATGAATTTATAGTCTCTACTGAAGGTAGTTGTAGTTGTTGAACTTGTTTTGCACAGCCAGTGCTTTGTGTGCAAAAGAAGCAGGGCCAGCCACTACTGCTGCCCTGGCCTTCAGTAGGGACTATAAATTCATGAATTTGTATTGTTATCTTTCCTAATTTTTCTGACATTCAGTTTATTATGTTGATGCTACTGAACTGTAATCTAATGATATTACTGATTCGATGTTATTTAGACATTATTCTTGTTAATAGCACTAATTCATCCACTATTATGTATATATAACCGTAGAACCTGATAATGAAGCTATCGAAAGGAGTATTCTTTGTTCAGTAGCCGTTCTTTCGAAAATTTTAATGGGCATTTTTGAACAATTTTCTTTTTCTTGTATGTGAGTATTTCACGTGAAGTAGTTGTCTGTGTATATATTCAGTTATAGTCCATGAACACCAGGTAATATTTTGTAGCCTGAAGGATTAATAGATAGAATTTTAAAATTTGCCCACCAGTCTTCTCTACTCTTGAGTTACCGCTTTTATGGAAAAATTATCAGTGTTTAAATGAGATTTCTGGAAGCGTTCCGCATATTCATGACCAACATCTTAGTGTTATTTGTGAGAAATTATTCTGAGTTACAGTCTACACCCTTGTTGGTTTGTCTCAAGAAATCACTCAAATATATGCACCCATCTTTTTTCCTATTAACTAATGCTCTGAACTACCATTCTGAGTGGTCTAACCAGTTCTTAACATTGCTTACCGATGCTCGTATAACAGAATTATTGTATTATACCTGCCATTCGAAATAGATATCATTCCTACTCCTGTGCTTCAAGTGACCGTAGTCAGTCTCTGGTAAGATGTACTTTCAGCAGATACAATCTTTAGACATCGGTCGTATCTCGGGACTTGGCACATTAAATTCTATCGAGGTGTTCATCCGCAGTTCCACTAATTAATAAACGTACATTAATTTTTTCCCTTCAGGAACACCAATTTCTTATTCAAACCTCGTCATCTAGTGCTTCATCTGGCGCCACTCGTCCTGGTCAAAGCACTTCAAGTAGTGTTAATCAAAAGCGTCCGGGAGCTATATCTGGGCAGGAACTTATAATTTTATGCGAAGATGATCTTACGTGCTCACAAACTAGCTCATCTTCTGCTGGAAGCACATATATAGACCCTATCTTCAGTAAGCTTGTGTCTTCTCCTTTCTCAAATAAACCGAATGCTCGTTACTCTCGAAGATTATCTTTGTTTGGACGTGTAAATAGTCGAGCTGAGTGTCGACCACCACCTAATACAAGATACATGATGCTCAAAGCCCAGCAGGTTAGCAATGTTTTGTTTAGTTTTAATTCATAAAATACTATTTTTACCTTCATTACTTATTTTTCATTTACCATAAATTTTTTATTTTAAATCACTATTTTCATCAAGCTAAAAGCCAAAAATCGACCACGACATGAAATCCACTTACTATACGAACCAGTACGAAACTACAAACCAGTTTCAAATCACGTCAATAACGTAAGTATGTTTTTTTTGTAACTGAGTTCCTATGTGCGTTTTCGAATCACTAAATATTCCTATTGATGCAATTAAAGCAAGACGTATAATCGGACAACATTCTTTTCAATTAGATCCTCCTTAGGAGTTACTCTAATGTACCTACCTCTATGTATAAAAAGCTCTAAACAATGACGGTGAATTTGTAGATCAAAAATAATGTGTTAAATGTAATTATGTCAGTAATAACGATTTTAATGACATCAATCATAAGGTAAAATAAAGGACAAAAATACACTGAAAAACTCTACTCTGTCTCAATTGAGTGACTGGTGACTAAGTGGACAGAAGAAGCTCATTCAGCGTTATTTACTGCATTCCTTTAGACGGAATTTGAACTCGTCTTTTACATAACTGAGTTCAGGAGAACAGTTTTAGTCTTTGTATACAAAAGAAGTTTATTCTACCCTTGATTTAGTTAAATCTAATGAACTAATTGAAACTTCTCATTTATTCTTATTCTTTATTTGCGTTTGTTTATGATATTTAATTCGATCCCGATCATCTATCCTTTACTTCTTTGGTATTACACAATTTCTGATTTTATATAATTTTGACCTAATTTAATTATTGAAGTGTTAACAGTAGCATATTGTCTTCATTGTTCATACCGCCACCTGTGTCAACCGTTTTTGTTGTCGTTGACATTGTTGCTGTAATTATTATCGTTGTTACTGACATTTACAGCCTTTGACATGTACTGGAGGCAAGGTCTATTTGTTCCCGCTCTTTGCAGTTCGTTCTTAAACAGATCACATTTGCATGTCGTTGAACTTAAAGACTGTAAATGTCATTTTCCACCTGCATTCACAGAAGAATCATTTGCTCTGTTTAATTGTGAACATTGTTTCTTGTGCATATTTTTAAACAAATCTTAATTGTAGGCTACTTGTACATTATTTCCCATATTTATGTTGCCATACTTCTCGAAACGAATAAAAAATTGATGGATATAATTCGCAAATCTGTTTAAAAACTTACGTTCACTCCTACCTATTGAGAATCTCTACCACATAAATACAATTCCACTCCACTAACCTAATTGTATCTTTATCACTACACTATTGGAACATCCAACTAGCCAATAAGCGTGGACAAAGATCAGTGACCAAGCTACATTTTGTGTTATCAGTGGTAATATTTATACGACTATTATAAGAATTGTATTCATAAAATATGGTTTTCAATAAATTAATAAATAAAAAGTGGTGTATGACTTTTCAGATCGAATATGAGCTGAAGAAAAAGACAGAGGGTAAGAATCTTCGTCGGGATAAGGAAGATGTTCTACAAGACTTGTTCAAAGCTTTTGAAAGACATCAATACTATTCAATTAAAGATTTGGTTGTGCTTACTAAGCAACCTTTGGTAAGTGTTTCTTCCATATATTTCATATACACTCATATTTCTTTAGTTATGGGCCACTAATTTAAAAGCTTTTTCTTTTTTATGAGCACATAATGTGCAACTGAACTTATTCAAATATACTAGTCCTAAGTAATAGCGATTCTAACATTCATATTACACTGCTAAAAATTAGGACTCACAAAACGTTGCCAAGTGGTAGTGAATGTTGTAGTCATGTCTGTACATGAATAAAAATCTCATGCAGACTAATACTAGAAAATATTTTTAAGAAACATGCTGAAAGGTAAACCTTCAACTGCTACTACCCGATTGATGAATTAATACGAAAGCTCCTCACAGAAGTATGTTTTGGAAGCACACAAAATAAAGGAACACTGGTGTGGTACAAACTTAGTGTTGTTTGTTTGAAGTCAGACCCCTATAATCGAAGGAGTATCATAACCCTCTCGGTTGACTTACTATCCTTACACGTGTCACATTCACAGCAAAAATGACGCTTTTGGAAACACTGAATAAGTTTCCTGCATCCTTGCTGAAAGGTCATCATCAACATATCCATTTAAACTCAACAACTTGAATAAGTGAAGCTGTCAATATATTTTATTTAACGATTTCATCCTTCTCTTAACCGGGAGTTATTGCAATCGACTCCATCACCAGTGTCAATGTGTTCGCGTTGGTAATTTAACAATATTCTTAGGAGAAACTTAATTTTCTTATAACTTCATCACACTTCATCCATATTGATAGATGCAGGAAAACTTGTCCTACTGGGCCTCGAATCCGAGAAGGAGTGAAAGCTGCTGAGACACAAGCTGCAAAAACGGAAAGGTGGATGTCGATAAAAGCCACAGTGATAGAAAAGGCGTCGGCTATAGGCAACTATTCAGGCCTAACAACTAAACGGGTTGTAAAACAGGCGAGTTATAAGCGAAACAATCTCTGAGTAATGCGGCTCCTTAGTTAGGTCTTAAGATAGAAAACTGGCCCACAGCCACGCCCAATTAGCCAGTATCCAACATCTACCTGACTGGAATGTGGACATCGGTCCGGCTGCCTGTAGTCTTAGACGAGACAAAACACTGGGACCCAATGGAGTTGCTCTAAAGGCTTTGAAGGACACTGGTCACATGCTGTTTTCTGGGTTACCTAAGTTACTGGGAAATGTCGGAGAATCAGACATAGTTCCGTTGGATTTGTGTAAGCCACTGATTATCCGGACATACAAGAAGAGAAACAAGTCTTCCTGTGATAACAATAGAGGTATTAGCTTGGTATATACAGTTCTAGGTTCAATCATCTTTCATGCACTAAGTAATGCTGGGGAGAAACAAGGCAGACGTTAGACGAGGAAGAGGGGTTTGGCCACATCTGCAAACTTCAACAGATTTAGTAAAACTGGCATGCTTACCGATATCTAGCACTTCCCATATTTTTAGACCTAAAGGCATCACTTGACTTTGTGGGCCGAGAGGATATGTGACACTGTCTGACAGTGGAGAGGGTGCGGGAAGTATATGATACTAATGGTAACAATCATGCACTTAAAAAGTTGTCCATACATTATCCTAAAGAAGCCAGATATGTTTACCTTTTTATATGAACAACGGTAAAAACGTGGTTGACTATTGCTGTAGGATGTGAGTAGTAAATAGGAATTGGCGATTCTTTGATATGTATGATTTTTCTGATCAGAATAAACTCAACTAAAGTATATATTTCTTCCTTGATTCTCTTTCATTGCAGGCATACCTCACAGAGATTTTGAGAGAAATCGCTGTATTTAACAACCACATTCCACATAAGAATATGTGGGAGTTGAAACCTGAATACAGGCACTATACACAACCAGAAACCAAAACGCAAACCAACACAGAACGGACTATATAAACGCACTGATTTTTCTATTATTAAAATACTGAGTTTCATAACCTTTTTGTTCTCACTCATTATTTAAACTCCATAACTTCTACGGTAATATTTAGAACAATACATTTAAGCGAACAATCGCTTTCAATAAATTCAGGCTCTACAACTATAAATCCATTAACTTAGGCATACAATAGCGGGTAAAGGCAAATTAGAATCATGTCAGATATGTATCGTGGAACAAGTACAAGATGAGATTAAACAATATGATTCTTATTTGCCTTTACCGGCTATTGCATGCTTAAATTAATGGATTTAAAAGTGGAGAGCCTGAAGAAGAGATTATTGAAAACCATTGTTCATTCTGAATATTGTTTTCATTTAGATCTGATCCGGCTTTACTGTAATATACGTATTTTTATAAATGCATATAAACCAATCATGGTGATGTGCTAACAGAACAATAAGTTTGTGCAGGGTCGTAATAATAATGCTAATGAATCCGTATCGGGAAATAAGTGTTTACAACACTGGCTAGTCTCAAAAATAAAATTTCACTCGACAAATACTCATTAAACCGTAATGTGACGTGACAAATAGTGGTTTCGTCCGCGCTGCAAAGGTTACAGGTTTATATTTAATTTCTTGATGAAACTACTCGGGTTAATTTATCTCTGTCAAGCAATAATGAAGATATTCGAATTCATTTTGTGAGACACTCTTCAGAATTTCTTTTGAATAGATATCTAATAAAAAAGAAGTGCTCTGTGCATGTGCTTTGCCTAAACACGCTCCTCCCCAGTGGACCAATCTTCCGCCTACTTAGCAAGCCATCCAGGAGATGCAGTGTGCTATCCCGCTCTTCTTCACTGATAAAAATAAGGGGATATGTTATTAAATTTCATTAAAAGTCCATATACATTCTCATTGATTAAGATTAATGCATCGTCGAAATTAAGGTTATACATATCTTACTAGTTGACGACATCTTTCAGTTTTTTGCAAGGAAGGAGTTAGCTACAATCACGAGGAAACATAACGACTCCATCTTGTCGGTAACATTCTCCGTGCACTTAACGATTAGTTCTTTGAAGATGAACAGATGAATTCCTAAGTTCATTTGCCTTCCAAAGATTTCCTGGCATTTGTCCACCGTCTCAACATTTGTAACTGTGTCGATATATCCATAGTCAATACAAATTTATTAACAACATTAGTATCAGATATTTAATAGATAAAGTTAGAGACTTCAACAATTCTCTATCTTCAGAACACAATATTCAGCGAAGAGACTCTTTTCAACGAATTTATTATCAAGCTATACACCCGTATATATATGTTTTTTAAGAAATTATATCCGGTGAGGTAATTAGGTCAAAGGTGTGTATACATGAAATAATAATAGTATGAAATGCAATTAAAATATTTGTGGTTATAATCATAGTTAAATTTCAAGTAGCAAAACAATCAATGTCATATTTATAATAATACGTAAGGTGTATAGATTTTGGAAAGGGGTACATAATTATAGGATTAGTAGGCGAATATAAGATGTTACATAACATGGTGTGAAATTAGATAAGATAGAGTTCAATACTGTAAAAATAAAAATTTTGGGTTTAGAATGACAAGTGGAAACAATTCGGAGTGAGAATAGTAATAATAATAATCGTAGTAATAAGGGAAAAGTACATAGGATAACTAAATAAATAAATGTCTATCCTTCTACAGCCAAGGCAGAAGTAGGGATTGTATGTACTTCTTTTGTACACAAAGGTCTGGCTTAAAGTCAAGAATTACCAAGGCCTCAGCTGTCTTTAGAAGTCTGTAACGAAGAAAACGACTTCTTTGTACTGCGGAAGCTCTCGCTATACCAGCATGGTTGCAAAGAGGAGGCACTGGTTTGATCAGAAGCGCAATAACTGAACATCTTGTCAATACCTGCCACAGAATCTCAACCGACTCATCATTTAAAGTCATCTACAAAGACAGTGTGCTTCCATATGCATCGAAAAGCCGGAGCTATGTGTTCAAAAGAAACTAGTTCAGCCTTTACAACTGCCATGGACCTAGTTCGGTATGTTCTCTTGTCCTGCAGTCTTTTTGTTTTGTTATCTGTATGTGTAATTTTCTCTCTTTACCTTCACATTCAATTCATCCTATTTTTACAGTTATAAAATCAGTTATTTTAAGTTTCTTCCCATGCTTCTCCTGATCACACTTGTAATCCGTTTAGAATAACCATTTTACAATTATATTCTAATCCTGTGTAATTTTTTGTTTCTATGCCTCCTGTAATCTATATTCACACCTCCTAAGTTACATTTCAAGCTGGAAATTTTGATCTCAATTTGTTTCCATTCTCATTTTGTTCACACCTGTAATTCGTTCTAAGCCTCTTGTAATTCATATCAAGTTGAAAACAATTATCACCTTTTATTCGCCTTTAGAACTATTTCTCCAGTTATCAAATATTAATTTTGCATACGTTGTAACTGTTATCTAGTCCTATGCAATCTTGTCTCTAAGCCCCTTGTAATTTATATTCGTAACTTCAAACTTTCATATCAAGTTGAAAATTATTATCACCTTCGTTACTATGTGGAATTAAACGAATAAGAATTGTATCCATGTAAACTTATCTATATAAATGCGATTGTACAGCTCTTGAGAATAAAATAGCCGAAAAGATATCTTTGCTGAACTTCTTGTTCTTCTCAGTCTAATGTTCCAATGGGTATTTTCCACGATTTGAAAAAAATGTTGGTTTTGTCGATTCATACATGACTAATGATGTAATTCGTTCCTGGTTCAATTTTCTGAGGGAGTCTGTCAGTCATTTCTCAGTCGCTACGCTGAAACCTTTGGAACCACCAAGAGATTGGAATTAAGTCTAATCATTCGAAATAGATTGCATTTCCTACAAGTAATCGCTTTTGCTTAATGACACTATATCTCCACCTTTATGAGACTAGCTTATAGTTACATATTCATGTCTTTTAAGTTCTCTTACAGTTCCTTCGTATTATTTCGATAACGGACTGCTTACCGAACGTCTCCCTTATGCTGTTCGCAGCTGACGGCTAAGGTAGTTTTTATGTGAGGATTTACGAGAGTACATCCCGATGACATCTAATTGAAAACAACATAGCTTGCATACATGTGTTGTCTCATGTTTTATAATTAGTGAATTAATTTTTGATCATTCACTTATTGTGTACGGAGTTACGCTTCTTATTATGTTATCAAAATGAAATTTACAATAAAACCAAATTATATTTCTGAAATAAACATGCCAAAACAGACCACTAAAAAAACCAAAGTTTGTATCACACGATTGACATACACAGTCACGCAGAATATTTGCACTGACTGTTAAAAATCTGTATGAATGGCTCGCACTTTTTTCAGAGAATATGAAAGAAGTTCGGCTCATTCAATTACCTAGGAAATGGTGTACATGAATACAAAGGGATAAAAACAATTTTCCTTCCGCACACAGCAATACGAAGAAAATCATATAGTCAAATACCTACAATCAGTTGCTCTTTTTGATCTACAGTAAGGGAAAGCATATATCTAATGTGTGAGTAGGATGCAAAGATTAGCGTTTACCAAGACGGACTGATGCTCCAAAAGAACTGCGTGAACTCCCTGCATTAACTGGATTTCCATGACTGTCCTGAAGACCATTTGCAGTGGCCGGTCTTGCAGGGGGGAGGATTGCAGCGCTTACGACACTTCCTGCCGTGTTGGTTGTAGTGGACGACTGATCTACATCTTGCTCTTCTGTTTCATGTTGAGAGCCGCTGGCTGTACCAGAAGCGGAGGAGTAACTAAGCAATGCACCACTAGCTGTCCCCGAACCGCAGTTTGCTTTTCGCATCGCGATCTCCAGAAGTTCTGCATCACTTAGATTCCGACTGGCAACGGACAGCAACGAAAGCATTTCTTCATGAATGCGTGATTCTGGGAATTCCACCTGAAAATCAAAGGGTACAGGAATATTAAGCCATATGCACATTCAAGATTTAGGATCAAATGTAGGGAGGTTATGTTGCTTAATAAAAAGGCACTCACCAGGAATCATTTGAGAATCACCTTAGATCAATGAGTCAGTAATAATTTTAATTAGCGACACGTTTATTGAGATACGGCAGTTCTGCATACACTATTGAAAAACGAAGAATTGACAATACAAGGAACCTTAAGTGCTGTATAAGCAAATCTCCCAATGTAAGTACATTTGTTGAGTTAGTAACTTATTTCTATGGGGGTGACTTGGCATCGTTGGTTCAACTGTAGAGTGCTTGCATATGGTCTGAAGTTCGATCTCAAGCCACCAACGCACTCTTGAACCTCGCTAAGCTAGTATTAGGCCCGGAAAAGAGGGGAAGGTTGGGTGCGAGGCTAGCAACCTCATCCAGCAAAAACAACCACTGCTAACCTCAACTTCAAAACTGCAGTCCTATATTCTATTCGGGACGCAAAGTAGTTAAAAAACTACGGTGACTCACAACTCATTAGTAAATTCAACTACTACTCCATGTTTCTGTCATAATTTACTAGGTTTTAAAATACAAAAGATATTCCAATGTCTTACACTTCAAGACTATGCGATAAATCCGCGTCAAATGAGTTACGTTTTAACAAACTTCACATAACATCCAGTATCACGGACTGCAAACAAAAAGTACCGTATGTCACTTGTCATGCCTCATTTTTTGTGGGACCCTGAACCGCCTTTGGCATTGTATTCTCTGGATTGGCTTTCGAAAATGAAAATCTTTATATTTCTATATTACTGAATTTTACTATGATCATTTCATTTTCTAAAGTTCTGCCCTCGCTAAGGTCTCCTTGTTGATTCGAAACAATAGTTTGCGGTCTCAATGTAATTATGTAAAACTTAACTCTTGCATGACAACAGCAATATCCACCTGACAGCCCGAGATCGTCTCAGATTGAAGTTGTCAACAGTATATAAATTTCACTCTTTAAGAAAAATGATAATACTGTAAAGCAGTATACAGATTTGATTTGGTAAATCGAATAGTAATTCAAGAAATCATATGAACTACTCACTTCTCTTATACGTTTAGTCCCTGATAGAGATCAGTTTTCCCACCCGCGTAATACTGAGGCGGGCTCAAAGTAGTTTAATCCAAGCGAACTAACAAAGTTAGGTCTCAATACCCATATACTGATTTGTCACACTAAATGTTACAATATTTATGTTACGTTTTCCTTTACTATGCTCATGAAAGATGTGCCAGATTGACATACTATACGTTTCTGGTCCATTTTGCCGTGATCTTATGGAAAGCATCTGGTTTAGGAAGTAAGATACTACATCGGTAACGTATCCTTGGTGTCGCGTTTTCTATTCAAAATTAACATTGTGTGAAGTATAAATTAGTAGTCGAACTTACTTTGATAAGACGCTTTTCTGAGGAGTAGTGAATAGCTATACAATCTATGCTTCTTAAACGATGACCGCGACAGTAGTAGCTCCATTCACAAATCTCATTTTGTTCGCTTTTGTCTCGAACATCTTTCACAAATAATACAGTGGCGGGAAACATCAGGGCATATTTCTCTAGGCATTCAATATTTCGCAGAAGATTGTCGTGTGAATTACTACACAAAACAATAAAAACAGAGATTTGATTTGTGTATGCATTAATAAACTACGATAGGCATTGTTTTTGTCAACTTCAGTTTACCAATAAAAGGCCGATATAAACAGTTAGTAGTAAAATCTAGGCAAAACATGTTGAGAAAAGAAAATAATGCACAGATTGCTGGGTTTCTCAAAAGGCCAAGATAGCCGTGAACCTTTTTATATAATTCTACTCACCATTCAACAGTTATGAGCATTTAACTGTAAGATTGCTAATACATTTTAACAGACTTGTTTCGTTGTGTATTTAAAGCATCTAGTATAACGTAGCCTAGTTGGGTTTATGAGCTTTACTAGCTCCTTCAGTTGATGCAGCTACTAACAATAGCACTGAATTCAACTATCATTCAGATCCAAATGTTACCTTCGCTACTTGGTTCGGGCACTATGGAGACCACTTCAAAGTGGGTTTGTCTGGCCAAGATGATTCGACTCCTTCGAAAGCTTGGTCCACTTGAACTCGCCAGATGTTGCAATATGATCCTGCTCTAAACCCTGGCGATGATAAGTACCAATGGCTGGCCTGACCGATAGCTGCTACCTTGACGTGGTAGTCGGGCTTGCACATCGTAATGACCCAACAAGCTGTACTGGCTGGAGCTATTTTTCCTGCAGGTCTTAGCTTGCCACGAAGTTTGTTAGGATAGCGATTAAACTAAAAACAGTCGCCAGCATAGTGTAAGAATTTTTTTACACTATGTTGAGGGTCTGTGGGCGAAGTCGTACTGCTGGGGAAAAAGGATGTAACAGCAGTATGCCAGCTATGCTGTCTCTCCACTCTGGAGAGAGGGGAGTAGGAAAGGTTGACCCCAACAATTGTACATCCCGACTTACCCTACGGTGGTCCGTAACCGCCGGTAAGTTTACTAATACAGAAACCAGTAGTTCATACAGGCCGTGTGTGACCGGCCTCAAGCAGTTGTCCCCTGGGCTGTGCTTTCACGCAACACTAACCCTCTTTCTGTTTCAGCTATACGAAGAATCAACCAACTTCCACGGTGTGGGTAGCCGGGAAGTAACAACCGCCCACACACTTCCAAGAGCCCACGAAACCTTCCTGAGCATCATTCTCCCTTACCCACATCACCCTCATCATTTCACTCCGTACTACAGTTAGTACTATTTTCAGGCTAGTAAGGCATCTTCACTTCACGCTGTGACCACAAACAACGATGAGAGCCATAGAAACACCCCTGACAGCCTCTTAAAGTCACGTCACCAACTTCATACTGGGGCATTTAACGTCAGCACCCCCTCCGCCAAATCGGACAGCAGGCATCACTAGCAAGAACATTGGCATCTCGAGCCATGGGTGTCTGCTGCGTTTTGGGGACACGCTTACAAGGTGAATATGCAAAATTCACTTTAAGAGTGTCAGAAGACCCCTCAGTTAGCTTACGACGGATCGTAGGTGTAGGGATAGCACTGAGTGTTAGGGCGGAAAAATCACTTCTTGACTAGATCCCAGTAGACAGTTGTATGTGTGCGGCTCGTCTGAATGGGTCCGTTAGAAGAAGGAAGGACGGTGTCACCCGTCGTTGTCTTTTCGTAGACTCCGCTAACGCCCCAACAGACTGCAGTTCGGATGAACTAAAGGATAACTTCTACCTGAAACTGTCTAATTTGCTGAAAAATGTTCAGATATAGTTGTTTTAGCAGGCAACTTCAATGTCCCAGTAGGGAAGTTGTGCCAGACTGAGAAGTAAGAAGGTGGTACGCATGGAGTTCCCTGCCGACAAACCGAAAACGGTGATCGTCTTCTACAGTTTTGCTCAGATAATCATCTGTTCCTAGTCAGAACTAACTTCAGGTACAAAGAAAGACATTGTTTAACTTGGCGACCTCCACCACCAAATTAAGGCTGGATTCAGATAGACCACTTAGCCACTGGGGATCGTTGGCGAGGGTCAGTAGAAGACTGCCGCTCCTTCTAGACTCCAATCATGATCTGGTTCACGCACGTTTATGCTTACGACTAAATGGACATAAGAAATTGATGGCAGCGAAACAGTTACGTCCCCAACTAGATCGAAACACTGAGTCCTTATTTAAGGAAGAAGTAGCGAAACGAGTTTCTGAGGTCGACAGCAGGACTTCCCCCGAGGTAGCCCGGCACAACATTCAGTTAGCTATAGACACACTGCAAAAGCTATTACTCGAACGTGAAATAATAAGAAGTCTTCGTAATGACCGTGAACAGTGGTGGGCGACAAGAGCGAAAGAGATGGAAAAGGCATCGGCGATTGGCAACACCAGACAACTATTCAGGCTCATCAGGGAAACAGGTGGCAAAAGGTATATGATAAGCGAAACAATCTCAGAGAAAAATGCCACCATAATTAGCTCCCAGGATAGACGACTGGGACGCTGGAAAGAACACTATGAGGAACAGTTTAATTGGTCTACAGCCACACTTATCCTGCTGAACATCCAACACCTCCCTGAATGGGATATAGACACAGGTCCTCCGTCACTAACTGAGGTTACTAAGGCTGTCACTAGTCTGAAATGAGGCAAAGCAGCAGGTCCCGATGGAATGATTTCAGAGGTATTTAAGTACGCTGGAGACAGTTTACTGTCTGCGTTAACTAAGGTACTAAGCAGCGTCTGGTAATCAGAGGAAGTCCCGTCGGATTGGTGTAAGTTATTAGTTATCCCCATATATAAGAAGGGAGACAAGTCTTTCTGTGATAATCACAGGGGGATTAGTTTAACTAATATGGTATCTAAAGTTCTAGGCTCAAAAACAAAGCGTAAACTGAGCGGTCCAGACAGGCTTTAGACCAGGAAGAGGGTGTATTGACCATATCTTCACCCTGCGACAGATTGTGGAACATAGGCATACTTACCGGCGTCCAACAATCGTCAAATTTGTTGACCTAAAGGCGGCATTCGATTCTGTCGATCGAGAGGTACTATGGCGATGCTTAGCTGTGAAGGGAATGCTGAGGAAATACATTGCACTGATCAAGGCACTCTACTCATACTCATGCAGCCAGGTGAGGGCTTACGGCGAGTTGTCATCTGAAGTGGTGAAACCAATGGTGTCCGTCAGGGATGCCCACTATCCCCATTTCTATTTAGTTTCATCACAGACATACTAATGGACTTAACCTTAACTGACTTCAGCAACTCAGGGATTGACTTGTTACCGGGGAATATATTTAGTCCTCCCCCCTAGGTGAAGACGCTGACAAGATGCAGTCTACTGAACACTTTGAGCTGCAATCTACGAATGTGTGGCATGCGATTCGCTCCCGCCAAATCTAAGATGATGCTGCAGGACTGGTCTACACTGACTCCTAGATTAGAAACAGGGAGCAAAATGGTAGAGCGCGTTGACCACTTCACTTGTTTGGGAAGTTGCATCAGCCCCAACGGGTTGATCGCTGACGAAATCTCAACACGGATACAGAGGGCAAGTTTCGCATATGTCAACTTACGCCATCTCTGGTGTAGACGTGATATCCGGCTGTCGACCAAAGGGCGGGTGTACTGTCAGCACTCCGCTCCGTTCTCCTTTATGGCTGTGAGACCTGGCCATTGAGAGTGTAAGGTATGAAAAGGCTAGCTGTCTTTGATCATAGATGCCTGCGTTCTATCTATGTGAAGTGGTATAATAGGAAGAGTAATATTGAGGTTAGGCGTCGAGTGGTAGGTAAGGAGGGGAAATCAATCGACGAGGCTGTGAAATTACATCTACTGAGATGGTTAGGACATGTTTTATGCAAGCATGCCTAGCCATCGCCTTCCTCGATGGGCAATGTTAACTGACAAAGGGTCAGGCTGGACAAGAGCTAGAGGCGGTCAAACCAAAACATGACACCAGTCAATGAAATCCACAACAATTAGTTTATGCCACGTAGGAAGGTGTAGACTTCTTCGTTGGGGCCCTCGGGACGGCAAAAACCAGTGGCTGGAGACAATTAGTGACATGGCTAAAAATCGTTCTCAGTGGTGCAGATGTATCCACTCCCTGTGACTCATGATTTCCAATTAAACTGTTTTGTTCTTCGTTATTACCATTCCTTTGTCTCACACCTCTGTTTACTTTCTATATTATGCATTTCTCCTAATTTATTCTCTTGATTTGTGTGCTACCTGGAGTGTGGCGACTTGAACTACTGCACATCTGTGCAAAGTTCTACGTCGAAAAAAGACAGACCAATGGCTGAAGACTACTGGTGATATGGTTCAAAATACTCTTTGTACTCAATATCCTTTGAGTCCTCGTGTTTACATATGTTACAGTTTTACCCTTGATATAAGAATAAAACTTGGGCACTGGGGTAGAGTGTAATTCCATCATGGGTAAATTTTATTTTGATAGAGTCTCACAGTGTTATACAGTAATATTTACTGATGACGTTTCGAGCACAATTTATTGCTCATAATCATATCAAGTTAATCACACGACTTCCTAAATTCATTTATATAGTTCCATTGTTTTTCACTTGATTTGATTGGTAGTATTATTTTCCATATTTCAGGTATGAGTGATGATTCATTCCTATTGCATGTGTTGGGTGTAGATTCGATGAACAAAGATTCAGTAATCAACCTCTCTCTCCACCTACCTAGATTACTTTTTAGAATTTTAACCCTCTCCCACCCTATTGTGTGGTTGTGTGTTAATGCATGCATTGCAATTGCCGAGCTTTCTTCTAAATTACTTATCTTCTCTGGGTCAACCATTCTTACCTTAGCTAAATTCTTATGTTCTGACAATCTGACTACCCCTGACCTACTAGTTTGACCTATGTAGTTGACCTCACAGTCATTGCAGGGTATTTTGTAAATTATATTATTTTGTCTAATTGGGTCCACTGGGTCCTTTATAATTTACAAAATACCCTGCAATGACTGTGAGGTCAACTACATAGGTCAAACTAGTAGGTCAGGGGTAGTCAGATTGTCAGAACATAAGAATTTAGCTAAGGTAAGAATGGTTGACCCAGAGAAGATAAGTAATTTAGAAGAAAGCTCGGCAATTGCAATGCATGCATTAACACACAACCACACAATAGGGTGGGAGAGGGTTAAAATTCTAAAAAGTAATCTAGGTAGGTGGAGAGAGAGGTTGATTACTGAATCTTTGTTCATCGAATCTACACCCAACACATGCAATAGGAATGAATCATCACTCATACCTGAAATATGGAAAATAATACTACCAATCAAATCAAGTGAAAAACAATGGAACTATATAAATGAATTTAGGAAGTCGTGTGATTAACTTGATATGATTATGAGCAATAAATTGTGCTCGAAACGTCATCAGTAAATATTACTGTATAACACTGTGAGACTCTATCAAAATAAAATTTACCCATAATGGAATTACAGTTTTACCCGCCTAGTCCTACTTATTGAAGTTCTTTTTAGTCTTTTTGTGACATATAGTGTGATAACTTGAACTATAGCAATTTCTGTGCCAAGTTCTATGTTGAAGCTCATTTTTTCATAAAAATTCGACAAAATCCTATATTACTAAGCATAAATCCTATTAGTTACTGTGACACATATGAGTTCTATGCATTTTCTATTATTACGACAGTTATAAATTGTACGGTTAAGAAATCCTGAATGAGTATGATGTTCTATGGTTAAGCATAAATTCCACAATCAACTATGGTTGAAATGATGTACTGCACTTTTTCGATGGTAACAGAAGAAATTAATGAGTTTATAGATCATCCAAAGGATGAGATCACATTACATTACACTCGAATTTCATATCGACAGTCCAGCGAAACTCACGTAAAAGATGTATACCAAATTTCAAACAGTGGTATAATTTTATTGACTGATCACATCAGGTTAATTAATCGAGGCTGTTATTGAGACTTTAGATGTGTACTCGGCGATCAACACAAAAGAAAGTGAGGGCTTTAAACGGCTTTGAAAATTTCTAATACTGCTGAGTATATTCTATATCAAAAACAACAAGCAGCATGATATATATATATATATATATATATATATATATATATAGCGAGAAACTTACCTAGTATACGAGAATACATTATTGTATCGGTTCATGGTGAGTTTGACAACAGGCTAGAATACAGTAATAAATAAAACAAACTGAAGTCAAAATAGAGGTTACAAACATTCAACGGTATATTAGTATTGATAAATTCACCTATGAATGTTTCAGGCTTTGATTAACAAGTAAAACGTGTGGTAGCGTGTGGTACCACAGACACAGCATTTTAGGAAAACGCTCTCATCCCCATCACTTCTATTCCTCATACTATATCAGTAATTCACTTTTGCATTACTACTCTACACTTTTAAGTGTTGTTCCATGTTTCAAAATAGTAGCACACTTGTTAAAAAAGGTTGCATAGTTGGTTTTCTGATATGCCAGCACATGGAAGAGATGTAACTCAGTAACCAACCACACTGTGATGTATTGCTGTGAGCTGCATACTCAAAATATGATTACTCATAACAAACCGAAGAAAAAGGTTTCTACAAATGCACTAATTGTTGGCAATCCTACCAAAATTGTATGCGTTTAATCTGAAAGGTGACAAAAATCCTTGATTATTCACACAAAGTAACAAACCTTCTGGTTGACATTAATTTTAACTAACCGTTTCATTAAGTTATCCATTACCAACTGTGTTCTAGTTTGTATCAGCTATTAAGGAAATTCAGCTCATGAAAACACGAAGTTTTTAGTAAATGTATACATAAGGAAATGTGTTCACATTACTCCTACTTACTTTACGAGTAGAGGAAAGTAAAGACTTCGCAGCATTAGGACATTTAACAATAACTATTGTTGCACGGTTTTGTAAATCTTCGTAACTAGTTAGCCGTCCAAGGGCCTCATCACATGCTGAACATAAACCTTCAACACAAAAATATTTGGCTTCCATAGCTAGTTCTTCCAACTCTCTTCTGGTTTCTGGGAGGGGAACTGAACCATCTCGAATATAGTTCAAAATTGTCCCGAAATGTTTTCCACTGCGATCTATTAGTACCCAGCCTGAAATGAAAGTGATGAACAAATTTAATCTCACTAAATAAAAAGAATACTTCTGTTGGGAAATAAGTGGATATTAATTCACTGTCGTTTATAGCATTTTATGAACCTTCTGCAACTACCTTACTCAACCAATATTTTGCTTAGGAGTATATATATATATATATATATATGACGCATAAAATACCGATTAACGGATAATAGGCTGTTATATTGAGACTGGATGCATCCATTACGTGTTTACCTTCTCCCAGTTGGTTAAGCACATTCAAAATTACGGACGGTCGAAAACTAGGAGAGGCTTTGATCCACTAGACAGAATTGTAACTTGGTATCATCTGTCAGAGAAAGGCGTTGCTGAGAGTCTTATCGATACCTTCATAGTCCCATATAAAAACACTTCCTACAGAGTGAGGGAATTCAACCAACTGTCGCCAACGTTTACAACCAGTAGTGATGTTTGACACAGTTGCTTTATGTCGTTGTCTTTAACTTATAGATCGATAAATCTTTGAAAACAGCTCTGAAAGATCTACATGGTGTTGGTGCAGATGATTGCTGTATTTTGAGTATGCAGAAGATAAGTTCCTGCAAAACCATTGCATACATACCTTTCAAATACCATTCAACTAGTCGGTGATCACAAGATGCGATTCGCACAGTCCAAATGAAAGTACTGGTGCAATATGGATTTAAATCAGTATCCGCGCCCAGCATCACAGGTGAAACGTTAGTAATACAGAATTATATGCACTTAGATACTTGTAAGAGTGCTGGTGGTGTGACAGGCGAGATTTAGAACCGTATAGTAAAAGTTAGGACGTAATACCGGATGGCGCCGCTACGTTAATTTGGCAGTCATAGATTATTAACAAATCCTGGTCAAGCAACCTTGATTTGCACCAGTGAAACTTTGACTGATGATCGTCTATGTCCTCTTAGAATTTTGAGCACTTAGTGGAGTTATCATGTATGTGAATCGAAGTTTGATGACAGGTGCTTGGCAAATTGTGAATTGTCCTTCAGTTGTTGACGTTATCTTGACACGATGGTTCAGGACGCGTGACGACTTCACGTATTAGTTCGGTAACCTTGATTTATGTTAGTTGCACAGCTGATACACCAATGACATGGCACCATCAGAAGCTGAGAAGACTGCGTAGGTTGCAAAAGAAATGAGAAGATACTGTATAAAAGTGTCAGGAATCTGCGACAGCAGGTGGAATGGAAGTGGGCTTTCCAAATGGTCAACTGGAGAGTCAGCAATTTACTACATCCACGTAGACGACAACCACAAGAACGCTCAGTGGCTACTATGATGTTACTAACAATATCACAAGCTCTAATGGAATGGCAACCAACCTCGTTCCCACGCTACGCTCCTACAAACAACGGAGACCAAGAGAAGAATCCAACCAACAACCGCAGACAGTAATGAACGAACACCAAATGCTGACATCAAAATCCTAATGTGGTATGAGTCTAAAGCTGGGAAGAGAAACACAAGGAAAGAACTCATAATATATTGGAAGACTCTCGGTGATATGAATGATAGTGACAAACTCTTCGTAGACTTCTGTACGTTCAATGATTTGGTGAATGGAGACAGCGTGTGCAACCAAACAGAAATCCACAAGGCGAAGAAGGTTTCAGACAGACAGACTTCATCTCAATTACAAGAAAGGAGAAACAGCTTATTGGACATAAAACAGAGGAGAGGAGCAGATTAGGGCTCAGACTATTATCTAGTGGAAGAACTCATCAATGTGAAGTTGAAAGCCTTTAATGGAGCTGGATTACAATCCACTTTTAACATCCACACACCAAAAGAAAAATCTTTAAAGGACATCTCTACTGCAGCCATCGCAGAAAAATTGGAAAAAGTACGTAGTATCACCGAGGAAATATGTGTGGAAAATCAGTGGAATTCTCTGAAAGGAACATTGAAGGAAACCTGTAGAACCGACTTAAAGGAGAAAAGACAAGACTAGGAATGGTTCCCTATGGACACCTGGAAGTTGGAGAGATGGATGTGAAAATAAGGATGAACCAGTGTGAATATCGACAACGAAAGGGGAAACTGAGTTCAATCTACAGTTAACTAAATAAAGAATTGAAGAGTTTTGGGAAGGACAAAAGACAATTCCATGACATTGTCAACAGAAGCCCAACAGGCTGTAAGTAAGATGGACAAAAGATCTCCATACAGCATAACCATATTGCTTTCTGGGAAGAGATCAATACAGATGAAACTGGTGGCTATGAAAGGAACCTAATTATCAAGGCGGAGAAGCAAAGGAAACGATGTCCTTATCGCTTTAATAAACTCGAACTGACTACCACTTAAAACTCCTCCAAAAACTCTACCAATAATCACAACACTGCTAGTTAACAACAATCCAGTTGGTGAAAGCAGAGGTCTCAGATACCATTCAGTTATTGGAAGCCAGCTGGGAAGGCGGCAAGACCAGGCGCAAATACCCCGGAAGCACCGACAGATTTCAGCTAATATATTCACGTAAATACTGCAGAAAACTTGGAAGGAAAGAAAAGCACTTACCGGCTGTTAGGTAACCTAACTCTGCAAATAATGCCGCAGAAGTATGCTTCTATCCATTCCAACCAAAATAATAATTCGCGTCATCCCGGAGAGTTTAAAAAATGCTCTGGATTCGAAAAAAATGCATATGGTTGAAATCAACCCTTAGTATCGACTTCATTAACTTTGGAAAGACCTTCGACTGTTTGGACCATGAAGGAATTTGGAAATTGATTCAACAGTAAGGAATGCATTAAATTATTTAAACGCCATTCAGCAGCTACATTCTGCCTAATATCACCGAAGATACTACTGACTCTGGTGGACTGGATCATGCAGTAGAAAGTGGGGAAGGAGAATGGAAAACAAGAAGCCGATAGAAGATTCAGACCTAATGTCAAATGTCTCACAAACTAGAAGATCTGCATGGAAAAAACTCTTAGGTGGCAGAAGCAGCGAAAACAAGGCTTCTAATGAACATGGAGAAGGCATAGGTGATACAGATACATAACCAACAAGATGTTCAATTCACCAAAAACAGAAGAAATCCGAAATCGTTTTCACCTAATTATCTGGACAACATCATCTTAGTTACATGCGACACTAATGAGGATCTTAAAAGCAAGATGTTAAGGCGAGGCAGATTTTCTCTATTCGAAACTCAGGGTAGGAATCTGCTGCACACACCATAAGGAACAAGATTCAGATTGATATAAGTATAAAACTTGGGCAATGTGGTAGAGCATAACTCTATTATGGATAAGATTTTATTTTGATAAATCACACAGTGTTACACAGTAATATTAACTGATGATGTTTCGAGCATACACTATTGCTCATAATCATATCAAGTTACTCACAAAACTTCTTCCTTCATTTATATACATGTGTGGAATCGATTAGATATTAGAATAAAATTCAATATGAGATAATGTACATTCAGAAATAATAATACGAGTGTTATTGATCAATTACAATTAGATGGGAAAAAGGACGAGTGTTTCTATAATCATAATAAGTTACTTGTTAGAATGTTTTGATCTGTTTGAATTGAAATAGAATTTTATGATTATTTATTATCCTCCCCTGATTTGACTGGTGGCAATCATACGAGCATCAATTAAAATTTTAATTGATCAATAACACTTGATATGATTATGAGCAATAGTTTATGCTCGAAACGTCATCAGTTAATATTACTGTACAACACTGTGTGATTTATTAAAATAAAATCTTATCAATAATGAAGATTCAGATTCTTAAGAATAATGTCAGGTCAATTCATTAGGTCGGTGGCGTGGCTTTAGGAGATTATCGATGGTGGCTTTTTGGCTTCCATCGTTATCAGTGCACACAGAGTGAAGAGCCATCAAGTAGAGGAGATGCATTGTTAGAAGGAAAGCAAGATAATAGAGATGAAGATGGATACAAAGATGAGTGAGGATTAGAGAGGTTTCGTGTGCACTTCGGATTGTGAGGGCTGCCCACACCGTGGGACTTATTAGAAACTTAGCGAGTCACGAAGAGCATCCCCAACAACTTCCTGTATACTGGAGACGACATAACCAGTAAGGTTTGATAACAAGAAACTCTAGCAATAAACTAGCCAAGGAGTTTTCGCTTAGAATTTGTGCGGAAGAAAGTGGAGATGGACACAAATTGAGGTAACAGTTGGATGACATCACGTGCCAAGCCATTTTGTAGAGCCTCAATGTGAAACGACGAGAGGTCGTGTGATGATCGGGAGAAAGCGTACAGCCAATCGCAGAGCCCGCTAAATTGGTCTGCAGATGACATGATATGGAGATGTCCTGCTGAAGACTTTCCTCTAGGAAGCCGTGGAAGCAATGATAATGCAATTATTCTCAGGAAATAACGACAAATAGGAGCAAATTTATTGGCAAATAATGAGAGTCATGATATAATTACCGTCATCATCCGTTTTGACTTCCAAACGACCACTAAACATCGCAGCCAACATTGTATTGCCTCTCAGAAGTGTTCCGATAGTTGTGAAAAACAAAGAGCCACCAACATTAAGCTTCACGTAATTATTTAGGCGCTCCAATGCTTCCTCTTCGCCTGCCATGAAACTAAGACCTGGTGTCAAACGGTGTCAAACTTGACCTTGAAGCTTTAAAAGCGCTTCGACTAAAAGCCAACAATTTTAAACTTCAATGTCTACACGACAAGTTTGGTTAAGCCTTAATATTTCTTGTTGCGCTTTTCATGTTGTTTAGAAATGTTTGCAGACTTCTAGTGGATTCCATGACAGAGAATCCATCCCCTTGACTGCTGTAAACCCTAGGTCGGTCGGTTTTAGACATAGAAATATGCACCGATGTGCAGTAGTTCAAGTCGCCACACTCCAGGTAGCACACAAATCAAGAGAATAAATTAGGAGAAATGCATAATATAGAAAGTAAACAGAGGTGTGAGACAAAGGAATGGTAATAACGAAGAACAAAACAGTTTAATTGGAAATCATGAGTCACAGGGAGTGGATACATCTGCACCACTGAGAACGATTTTTAGCCATGTCACTAATTGTCTCCAGCCACTGGTTTTTGCCGTCCCGAGGGCCCCAACGAAGAAGTCTACACCTTCCTACGTGGCATAAACTAATTGTTGTGGATTTCATTGACTGGTGTCATGTTTTGGTTTGACCGCCTCTAGCTCTTGTCCAGCCTGACCCTTTGTCAGTTAACATTGCCCATCGAGGAAGGCGATGGCTAGGCATGCTTGCATAAAACATGTCCTAACCATCTCAGTAGATGTAATTTCACAGCCTCGTCGATTGATTTCCCCTCCTTACCTACCACTCGACGCCTAACCTCAATATTACTCTTCCTATTATACCACTTCACATAGATAGAACGCAGGCATCTATGATCAAAGACAGCTAGCCTTTTCATACCTTACACTCTCAATGGCCAGGTCTCACAGCCATAAAGGAGAACGGAGCGGAGTGCTGACAGTACACCCGCCCTTTGGTCGACAGCCGGATATCACGTCTACACCAGAGATGGCGTAAGTTGACATATGCGAAACTTGCCCTCTGTATCCGTGTTGAGATTTCGTCAGCGATCAACCCGTTGGGGCTGATGCAACTTCCCAAACAAGTGAAGTGGTCAACGCGCTCTACCATTTTGCTCCCTGTTTCTAATCTAGGAGTCAGTGTAGACCAGTCCTGCAGCATCATCTTAGATTTGGCGGGAGCGAATCGCATGCCACACATTCGTAGATTGCAGCTCAAAGTGTTCAGTAGACTGCATCTTGTCAGCGTCTTCACCTAGGGGGGGGGACTAAATATATTCCCCGGTAACAAGTCAATCCCTGAGTTGCTGAAGTCAGTTAAGGTTAAGTCCATTAGTATGTCTGTGATGAAACTAAATAGAAATGGGGATAGTGGGCATCCCTGACGGACACCATTGGTTTCACCACTTCAGATGACAACTCGCCGTAAGCCCTCACCTGGCTGCATGAGTATGAGTAGACTGCCTTGATCAGTGCAATGTATTTCCTCAGCATTCCCTTCACAGCTAAGCATCGCCATAGTACCTCTCGATCGACAGAATCGAATGCCGCCTTTAGGTCAACAAATTTGACGATTGTTGGACGCCGGTAAGTATGCCTATGTTCCACAATCTGTCGCAGGGTGAAGATATGGTCAATACACCCTCTTCCTGGTCTAAAGCCTGTCTGGACCGCTCAGTTTACGCTTTGTTTTTGAGCCTAGAACTTTAGATACCATATTAGTTAAACTAATCCCCCTGTGATTATCACAGAAAGACTTGTCTCCCTTCTTATATATGGGGATAACTAATAACTTACACCAATCCGACGGGACTTCCTCTGATTACCAGACGCTGCTTAGTACCTTAGTTAACGCAGACAGTAAACTGTCTCCAGCGTACTTAAATACCTCTGAAATCATTCCATCGGGACCTGCTGCTTTGCCTCATTTCAGACTAGTGACAGCCTTAGTAACCTCAGTTAGTGACGGAGGACCTGTGTCTATATCCCATTCAGGGAGGTGTTGGATGTTCAGCAGGATAAGTGTGGCTGTAGACCAATTAAACTGTTCCTCATAGTGTTCTTTCCAGCGTCCCAGTCGTCTATCCTGGGAGCTAATTATGGTGGCATTTTTCTCTGAGATTGTTTCGCTTATCATATACCTTTTGCCACCTGTTTCCCTGATGAGCCTGAATAGTTGTCTGGTGTTGCCAATCGCCGATGCCTTTTCCATCTCTTTCGCTCTTGTCGCCCACCACTGTTCACGGTCATTACGAAGACTTCTTATTATTTCACGTTCGAGTAATAGCTTTTGCAGTGTGTCTATAGCTAACTGAATGTTGTGCCGGGCTACCTCGGGGGAAGTCCTGCTGTCGACCTCAGAAACTCGTTTCGCTACTTCTTCCTTAAATAAGGACTCAGTGTTTCGATCTAGTTGGGGACGTAACTGTTTCGCTGCCATCAATTTCTTATGTCCATTTAGTCGTAAGCATAAACGTGCGTGAACCAGATCATGATTGGAGTCTAGAAGGAGCGGCAGTCTTCTACTGACCCTCGCCAACGATCCCCAATGGCTAAGTGGTCTATCTGAATCCAGCGTTAATTTGGTGGTGGAGGTCGCCAAGTTAAACAATGTCTTTCTTTGTACCTGAAGTTAGTTCTGACTAGGAACAGATGATTATCTTTGCAAAACTGAAGAAGACCCTCTAAATACACGAACAGGAGGAATGACAGTTTTTGTGAATATATGGTTTGTAACAGGGAAGTGACATCACTGGGACTCGCAAGTGCCGTTTCGTCAAAAGACTATGCATTAATGCCAAATAAACTCCCAGAAGACACGGTATCAAGAGAATGATGAGAGAATAACAGCAAGATTTACAAACCAAAAAGAAATTAAATGGACTAACTTCAAGATAGGTAAGATAACCAGACCAGACGTGATAATTATGAGACTGAAAGTCAAATGAGATAAAATTGTAAGTATAAGGGGAATCAAATGAGTCAAAGACATGGGTTTTTTTAGTACAGTTGCAGCTTCTATGTGTCCGTCAGGTTTTTTATTTGGACAGGAGACTTATTTGCAGATCCATATCAACTCGTCGCCAGTCGTAGGAGGGATGAGTGTATGCATCCAATTTAGGATTCAGTCGTCAAACTCTGTGCATCTTAGTCCCATGTCAGCTTCAGCCACTACTCAGTGGAAGTGACTTAAGTGACTGGTATCTCTTTGTGAAGTGTTGGCTCACTTACGTTATGAATTTATGACTGTGTCTGTGTATAATATACAAAATATAGACTCAGCGATTAAGACTTTGAAGTCTAATGGTAGTACTGGAACAGATGACATAGCATCTGTCATGTACAAAAATGGTAGCACGGAAATGGTAGTCTTGTTACTTAGAATATTTACTCTCTCGTTGGAAACTGGAACTTATCCTGAAGTGTGGAAAACCACATACATATTACCTAAGCACAAAGCAGGGGCCAAAACCAGTGTATGCAACTATAGACCTATCAATATAACACCGGCAATATCACGAATAATGGAGAAAGTGGTTAAAGACCAAGTGTCAGACAACTTACTAGAACATGAACTTATCAATCCATCACAACACGGATTCCTCAAAAAGAGATCATGTGTGACCTGTCATATAGACTTTTTCAACGAAGTTACACGAAGTAGGGACAACAGAGAACTAGTAATTGTGCTATATTTCGATATAACAAAAGCCTTCGACAGAGTTCCCCATAATCTGCTAGTCAGCAGGTTATGCTCACTAGGGATATGTGATCCTCTCCTGAGCTGGATAAAATCATTTCTCTGTGGCCGAAGTCAGACAACGAAAGTTGGCTCGATAATCTCAAGGCCTAAACCAGTAAGTAGTGGTGTAATCCAGGGAAGTGTATTAGGCCCACTCTTATTCATAATATATATAAACAGTATCTGTGAATGCTTTAGTGTAGGTAAACCAATACTATATGCAGATGACTTAAAAGTGACGTATAAATGCAAGAACACAGATCTTGGAATAACAGTAAACGCCATACAGCAAGAATTAGAAAAACTGGATAGATGGTGTGACACCTGGCAACTCCAATTTAATGTCGAAAAATGTGGCTGGCTCTGCATAGGTTGCAACAATTTAGAACTTGACCTGACAATTCAAGGCCATGCACTTCAACGACTGGAATCTGTACTGGACCTAGGGCTGAAATATTCACATAACTTATCACTTTCTGAACATATCTCCAAACAAGTGTCAAAGTCACGCAGACTTATCGGCTTTCTACTCAGGAACTTCCACAGAAATGAGTCTAGAATTCTGTTGTACAAGGTTTGTGTGCGTCCTTTATTTGATTACTGTTCATTCATGTATAGTAGCATACGCATAGAGGACAAATTGAAAGTCGAGGGAGTGCAGAGGTACTTCACGTTAAAATTACTCGGAATTGAAAATGGTACGAACTACTCCACTAGATGTGATACCCTAGGACTAGAAACACTATGGCTAAGACGTCTGAGACTAAACTTAACACTTTACTATAAGCTTCTAAACCACTTAGTTTTTACCTCTACTAATGGCACTCGACTTTCAGATGACAATGGGTACAAACTAAGACACACTAAGGGTACAGTAGCTATCGAACAATGTAAAACAGCCACCAGGCAAAAGTTTTACTTGATTAGGTATGCACAGATATGGAATAAACTGCCAATAGAAATGCGTCAAGCAAGTACACTGGCCTCCTTCAAAAAGGTGCTTAATGACAAACTACAAGAGTTTGCAAACGATAGTAGTTCTAGTTCCTATCTGAGAGCCTCCGAAATTATAGGTCCATTTAATGTATAAGCTTAAATACTACACCTGTTGTTTTTTGCCTATATTTATAATTCTAGATAAAACATTAACGGTTAAGATACGTATCCTCAAACAGACAAGAAATCTCGTTTGTAAAACTACTACCCAACACAATAAGTGGAATAAAATGGACATAAACCGACAACATGAAAAAGGTATAACTCACCACAACATCACAAGGACAGATGTACGCTCGTTGGGCACCATATGTCCCTCACCAACTGCAAACCACCTTTCCTTAGATAATGTGATGAACTTATATCCATAATGTTGCTGAGCAGTTAATATTCTCAACTCCTGTCGGAACAGCTGAACTTCATAAACCCTCCTCACGCTAAGAAAATACCCACAAGCAGTAGAAATCCATTAATTAATGCGTCTGAAGCTTATATATTTACCCCCAACAATGACATTGCAGATCAAATGAGATAAACACATAACTGATTTCAAAATAACACATCAATGAACTGTAATTCGAGGACTCTGCACACAACAAAGTTATGTATGAATATTTACTTCAAGCTTTATTTTTTTCCCAGGCACTTATAATCCATCCACCAAAGACCTGGTTTTTTTTGTTAATGCGAAGACAATACTCCTGTATTTCCTGTTGTGTTGCACTCACTGACAATCTAGCAGATTTTTCCAACTTTGCACAGAAATGATTGTATATAAGTGAAAAGGCTGTTTTATACTACTGGGATTAACATTTATCAAGTGTATGTATGATCTCCAGCGAACATGTAAAGCATATCTAGCTACCGCCTGTAAATTGTGATTGAATTATATGGTTCTATTTCTGTAACAATTTGATGATGCCTGTAAACTGGCGTCCCTCATGTACTGTGCTATGAGAGTAAATTTATTTATAGGTATATATATATAGGCACATATTCAACCGCAGCGTATTAATATGTATCGTCATCCGAGCACTTATCAGAATGTTTTTGCAGCTTTATTTGCATCTGTTAAGTATCTGCAGCTTGTGACCAGGGTCTCCCTCACGGATAGCCCTCTGTCGCACCTTAAGAAATTCCATATTTGACTGGTCTCCAGAAGATAGCAGGCACTCATTTATGTACATTGAATGCCAGTTCCTTTGATATGGCTTAATTCGTTACACTGTCCGAGTCATCTTGTTACTTGACTGAGTTCAACAGATTTCAGATGACCTTCCTGCGGTTCACAAAAACTTCATAGAAAATGGCTGGATAGCCTAAGTTTTTCAGGTGATCAACTTTAAGAATCAGGGTTAATGCTAACACAGCAGTTTGATTCTTGAGGCAACTTGATGGCTAGTTTTCACGATGTAGAATGAACCCGGCATGTTTTATTTAAATTCCTCTACCCTCCATGTTGTTTTCAAACAAGGATAGCAGTGGACAGTAGACTACAATTTCCAGCAGTTTCCCAGGAGTTCTGTGAGATATACAGCCCAGACCTTCCGCGAAAGTTTAGGAAAAAGAAATACGAAGCTAACCCCCTGGCCCTAGCATTTTTCTAAAGTGCTTCATTTTCCCAGCAAGTACATGTCAAAGAACCGACTGTCCATGAGATTACAACTATCTTCGTGAAGGATGCTGTTTTTATCCAGATGCCCTCTAATGTGGTCATTCAGAAGGCTTCTGTGATGAATGTTAGCAGCGGAGACGCTCACGAATCGGAACCGGGAATAGGTAAGTTTTTCTTGTAGCTGGCACTCAACTTCCCGTCTGATTTCGCCTTGAATTCAATCCCGCCTCACTTAAATTCCATCACAGTAAAATTCCCAAAGCTTGTTAAGATTCAGAAAGCTTGCAGTAGCTATCGCTACGGATCTAGAATATATATATATTTGGAAGTGAAAGTGCCAGTGAGTGGTAGAGATAATTTAAGATTTTTGTTGTTTGATGGTGACCTGTATAGAAGTATTTCAGGATACAGCATGATGATGTTCAGTTTCTGCGTGAATCATCTTTCCGTATTATTTTGGAAATTAGCCGCTTTCCTCACATTATCCACATATCAATACTTAACAAGGATTGTATTGTATCACCTGAAACTACATATGGTATTCACCCGTGAAATCTACAACCCGGAATCTTCTGATACCCTCTCTAACCACATGGAACTCAGGATTTTATTCACAGCAAGCACTGTAAAGGAAAGTCTGACTTTTTATTTTGCAGTATATCTGTTTATCGTAGTTGTTTTGATACTTCGATAACACAGCTACCTTTCTTATATCCTCAAGACTTTTTTTCTGGAAATTGTGAAAATCCTTATTTCTGTAATGGTTAGGTCAATCAAACGTGTAAGTACCGTTAAGAGACTGCGATCTAACGCTCGTCAACCATCTGAGGGCCTCAGCTCTGTTGATGATTCTACACTTTTGACACCAGACACACCCAGAGTTATGGTATCTGATATCATGGGTGAACTGACAGAGAATGCGGCCTGTAGCGAAAATGATTTACTGATACCTCAGAAGTGAATGGCAGACCTACAGAGCAAGTTTGAAAGCATTATGCCCCTCGCGCAATTGTGTGACCCATCACAAAACATCTGTCTTGAATCACTTATGAAATCCGAGCGATAATTGACTATTTGGCTGAAGAAGCTGTTAAGAGGATTAGGTCTTCACATAACGTCTTGGCCTATAACATTCCAGACAGAGAGCCTATTGCCAAACTTAAAGCTTCGTATCTGAAGGCTTATAATATGTCGTTGACAGAATGTCAGGTTTTGCGTCTTCGTAAGAAATCTGCAAACCACTCATGTCCGGTGCTTTCCAAGTTCAGCTCTGTCGAAGAAGCCAGAAATTTTCTGAAAGCTGGTAAGATAATAGGCTCTTCAACACCCTACACTAACATTAAGGTTGCACCCGATTTAACACCGTGCCAAAGACGATGCCGCTTAGGAACACTAAATACTGATAACTCTAATAGGACAACTGTAGATGATGTTCCATGCGTTCTTGCGTCTACTGAAAAACCTGATGACCGTATGCACCAGACATTTTCTCAAGCACAGACTAATATTAGCCAAATATTATATAACGACACTGATGCTGACACTGAAATGGTGGACATAGATGAGTCAACGGAACATAATGTTGAAATGCATCGTTTTCACACTGACGCAAACGTCAAGAGCCCGAAACCATTAAAACCCATCCCACTGGTGTTCTACCCATCCCCTTTTAAGTCATTTACTCCTCAGTCTGACAATCCATCCACTGTGAAGCAACAGTCGAACGTAGCTACCCAAGTTAGCAAGTTTTCTAGGCATTATGACAAACGTCCCATTTCCATTAAGAAAACTAAAGCGCATGAGGTGTCCAAGCAACAGAATCGCTACATAGCATGTGCTGACTGCCCTGTTAGCCATCATCAACCAGTTGATCATAAGAAAAGGGAAAAAGAAGTAAGTAAATTAAATGCTGAACCCGGAGTAAGAAAGCCCTTTGATATGATAGAGACGAAAGCACCTCTGAGCCATCATCCTAAGAGAAAGTCAAATATGGTAGACCTAGCTCCTAGAGGTAGGCCTAATTGGTGTCAAGTGGAAAGTCAGTTATATCCTGCCACTAATTCTAGACAAACAGCACAGCAAGGTAGTAGGTATTATTCTGCTCATCCACTACGTAAACCCATTGTTAGCCAACTCCCTTCCAATGTTCTATCGACTGAAAGCTATAGAAAATCCCCCAAACATCGGCCACAGACTACATGTAGCAAGCCAACAGAACCCACTCATACATCCTATGTATCTAGTAGGGAGCATGTGCCAATTTCTGCACAAAACTTGCTATGGTCTGGTGACTATCCGGAACATATACAAACACTTCATTCTTGTACTGGCAACAAATTACCGAATACTCATATCGGTTATACTTTCGGGCAGGAGTTTCACCAGCGCCAGTTAACAGAAACACCTGGCATCATGCACATAGCACGCATGATATCAGATCAATTCCTTGCCAGCATAACAAACAGTCTACAGCTAGGGCAAGGCATATTTCCTGGGAGATAGCTGACACTGTGTCGACACCAAATGAGTCTAATAACATGCATATAGAGGATACTCATGGATTATTTTATCAAGATGTTTTCCACTCACTGAAACCACATAACCAGTGTTTATCTATTATCCTAGTAAATACTAGATCAGTTATAAGCAAACACTTAACACTAAGTACATTAGCTTCTATATGCAGACCGTCATTGATTATGATCACTGAAGCCTGGTGCACAAGTGATATCTCCAATGATAGCCTAAGGATTGATAAATACAACCTTTTCCGAGGGGACAGACAGAGAGGTCGTGGGGGTGGAACACTAATTTACTGTGAACAATCCTTATGTGCAACCCAGTTCAGTAACCCAATTCTGTCACAACTCAATGACTCGATCTGGGTTGAAATAAAAGTTGTCAGAAGTAAACCTATACTTGTGGGTTGTGTGTACCGACCCCCTTCATCCAACAGGGAATATGATAATATGCTCAGCAATATTTTTAATGTTACAGCCAATCTTCCCCACAGTTATAAAATTATCGGAGGTGATTTCAACATGCCAGAAGTATCATGTTCTTCACTCCGAGGACCCCAAAGGTATGATAATATTCTGAATTCCATCGTCACAGGAGGGTGGACACAACACATAAATTCACCCACTAGATCCGCAAATATCCTAGACCTTATTTTCACGAACAACATATATTTCTTTATGTGCTCCATTGAACGACTAACTATCAGAATGTGCTCACTAACTGATGTCAGAGAGGACAGCAACCATGTAATCTCACTATAAATCAAATTCATGTAATTTAAATAATACTTATCCATGCCTCTACAACTGGTGTGTCCTACATTGATAGGAAAATATATATTATTATATCTACAGTACATGTGGGACATGAATTTCCAGGTAGTGACCATAAAATAGTAGTGTGTTCTTTTGACATCTTTCCTGAAACAAAACGCAGAGATGAAGCTGGCCAGACACCTATGAGATTGTACACACATGCTGACTGGGAATTGTATCAGCGCCTAATTAGATATTCTAACTGGGACTCGTACTTTTCGAACGAGTCCTTAGAGGCAATTCTTAACAACTTCTATCAGAATATCAACTCAATTCATGGCGTCATTGCACCTGAGAAGATTCTTAGCTTCAGATTCCCCCAAAGCGATTATATTCCGACATCGTTTAGGAGAAGTCTACGAAAGCACTAAAGAAAATACTACAGATATCATGACTTGTCATCACTAATTGCTATTAAGTCCCTTCTCAATAGAATTGAAGAGTGGAGAAATATAGGCCTCAGAAACAAAGAAATGCGAGCCATTCAGGCACCACACAACTCAGGAGAAATAGCCAAACTTTTCAAAAGTAGGTTGACGAACTCCAAAACAGCTTATCCTAAAATATTATACTTAGACGGGATTGCTTACGAAAATCCTGAGGTGATATGTGAACTGTTTAGCAAGCACTTCGCCAGATTATACACCTTAGATAACGATGAGGTCATGGATTTTCCACGTAAAACAGACGAATGTTTAAGTGACATACTTTTCACCACACACGCGATCGATAAAGCTGTCGCAAATCTTAAGCTTAGTAACATTATTGGTCCAGATGGTATATCTTCCATTCTGCTGAAAAACGGTGGAAGTGACATGAATTTACTCCTGTTCAAGTTATACTTAATTTCACTAAGCGATAGGACATACCCCACCTGCTGGAAGAAGTCTTATATTGTACCTATCCATAAATGCGGGCCTATAGCTGATATCAACAACTACCGCCCCATCAACATCACGTCTGTAGTTTCACGTGTAATGGAAAAGATAGTAAAGACTCAAATCATTCAGTACTTGCTGTCAAATGACCTACTATCCCCATCCCAATACGGTTTCTTAAGTAGAAGGTCGTGTATTACTTGCCACTTAGATTATTTTGACTACATTACACAATGCATTGATAATGGGCATTCGGTAACAACATTATTTCTCGACGTTAGCAAGGCCTTCGATAAAGTCCCACATATCAGACTCATAACAAAACTCCAATCCTACGGAATAACCGGGAAACTTCTCAAATGGATAAATTCTTTTCTCACAGAAAGAGAGCAATTATTCAAAATCAACCACCAGCTGTCTTCATCAAAGCCGATAACTAGTGGTGGGCAGAAATTAAACGCCATGTACAAGGTCATTGATGGAGTGAGACGCTCAAAGGTCATTTTCGTCCATGTTAGTCGGCCATGTTGGATTGCAGTTCCGTTGCTGTTCGTTTACACATCGATTTCTCCGTTTATCCAGCAGTTATTCACAACTTATCTTGATGCACATTGTTCACAAATGTTGCGTTTCACTTCATTATTGTTTCCATATCTGTTGAAATTAGTTATTTCGTTTGTTTCGAAAGTTTTTGCCACCAGGTCAGTGCATTCGTTTCATTGTAATTGTTTCATACGTTGCATTCATGCATGGTTTTAGTGTTTTAATTGTTATTCAGCTATTAATGAATTAGTACTGTGTAGAAATCTTGGAGATTATACACGTGAACATGTTTGGGAAGCAGAAGCCATTGTTTCCAGTTCATTTTTGGTTGCCGTTATTGCTGCTGGCTCAGTTGGTTACTTAGTATGTAGGAATCTGGAAAAAAATGTCTCTCACGTTCATGTTTACAGCATGCAACAATCTACGAATGAATCCGGTGAAGAGAGCACCATCAGGGTTGATATTAGCAAAGTTTTCGAAGAACTAATTAAACCTAGAGAATTTAGAACCTGGTTTGAAGTTTAAAGTGCTTTGGAGCTTTTCGACAAGGTGTCTGTTGTCAGCTAAAAAACCAGGTATATTGTGAGAGAATCAAGCAAGAGTGAGGCACATGTGAAGTATGAATGTGTGGTGTTTGTATGTACTTTTGGAAGCAAAATTAGGAAGCAATAGGAAATCCCTAAATGATTGTTAATGCCTAGTGTACTAGATCCAAACTCACGAACTAGGGCTGCCTGTAGTAAACGCGGTGTTAACAACCATTTTATTTGTTTCAAAAGGACACAATCCATGTGTATGATAATACTATACGTAGGTGGCACAGTGGTTAGAACTCTCGCCGACCATACACATGGTCCGGGGTTCGATCCCCTGCCGGCGCACACCCGATATCTATGGTCGGCCTGAAATTTGGGCTACTGATATCCATGCTGAAAATTCCATACTTGTACTGAAAATACGGTATGGCATCAAGCTGTAATCAAAATATTAAAAAAATAAATAAATAAAAATTAATGCACTAAGCGACACAGTAAGGAATTTAAACGAGTGATTGCCTTCTCCACGGCACTGCACTTGCAATAATCATGACAACCACCTACGTTTGCTAGCCAAGCAGTCAGCTAAGGAGACAATGGCACAATATAAAAAAAGTTGAGGTATTTTTTATACATTCAGTCCACATAACTCATATTACACTACACTAAACAGTGCAAATATACATGAAATCCACTTAGAAATAACCTCTCAACTTACGATAATTCCTGTCCAAACACACACGGTGAGACACATCTACATGATTACTTCTATTCCCACAGAAGGTTCTGTTAGCATTTACAGGTGATTTCGAAGTACTGATAGAATTCTTTTGTCAAAAAAGGACTGTTCTTCACACGTAAATAGGCTGAATTAATATCCTGAGACGTGAAGTCTCCATTAAATAATACCATGCCGAAAGGTGCGGCATCTAAATAAAGTAGATTATTTGTGTAGATGAAATTACCCTTCAACTATCCTATCTTTCTCACTATAGCGATATTTTGCTACAGTTCGCCTGAAACACTGATCGTTGCAACCAATATGCTAGGGGGTGGCGCAGTCAGATTACATGACGCGGACACCAAAATAACAGGCCAGAAAATGGGAATTCTCATCAATCCAGATAACATATAACGCAATTTCATTAAAAATTATTGACAAAAAAAAATTTCCAAGGGAAATTTTAACAGCGCTACTAGAACATGGCATTTAACGTCTACCCTAGTGGTGTAATACAGGGTAGCGTTCTTGGCCCTATTCTGTTCCTCTTATTTATAAATGACATAGTCTCTGTGATCAAGTATGGCAAGCCATACCTCTTTGCAGATGATCTCAAGAAAGTATATGATTACGGGTACGATGATAAGAGCGTCGAAAGCAAAATCCAACACGACTTAAACAATCTAGGCGATTGGAAAGAAAAGTGACAACTGACTTTCAACCCAGACAAGTGCGGTATAGCCCACCTGGGACGCTGGAAACCGAGAATGTGCCTATATATGTAAGGTAAGCTCCTCTCGAAACTGAACACTGTCACAGATCTCGGGATAACATACTCAGATCTAACCTTTTCCGATCATGCAAATAAGGTCGTATCCGACTGTAAACGACTTATTGGCTTTGTGCTGCGTAACTTCTACACCCAAGAAGCAAGATTAACTATATATAGAACGTGTATCCGCCCCAAACTTGAATATTGTGCTCTCCTGTATAGTAACCTAAGGTCTGCAGACCGAAAAAATCGAAAGTGTTCAGAGATTCCTAACGAAACGCATAATAGTGTTTGACCAACCAGTGGAATATGTTGACAGGTGTATGCGTCTGAATTTAGAACCTCTGTGGTTAAGGAGAGTGAAGTGCAACTTATTTCTACTATTCAAAGTCATAAGAAAACACTGTTATAGTAACTCATCCATAACGTGGGAAAATAATTAATCATATCAGCTGCGAAACCACAACTACCTTGTCAAGGTGGCTACCCACAGAAAATCCATTAGGGCAAACTTTTTCACCATTAAATATTGCACTCTTTGGAACCAACTACCATCTGAAATTAGATGTTGTGAAAACCCCAATGGGTTCAAACGGAGCCTAGAGAGAAACATTAACATGTCCACCCTAGCTTGTCTAAAGGACCACAAATGTTGGTAAAATGGTAAGCAAAAGCCGGTCCAGTCTTCAGCTCAGTCAGTTACATATAACTCGACTCTACTACTTACGCAGCGAACGTTTAACTAATTTACTGATTTTCCTTTCTGTATAGTCTTCAGTAAGTTATGTTAATATAAGTACTTCTAGAAAGTTATATTAGCAACCGCATCTTTTAATATTTTACATATATATATACAGTTAATAATACAATGCTATTTTTTGTGTCTGAATGACTTTACTCAGCCAATAACCACCTTTTCTCATACACCTTCCTAAAACGTATAATCTTTATAATATTTCGCAGTATTTTTAATATTATATAAGTTGAAGGGTTACTTTGCAATATCTAATGCGCACGGTATGAAAATCGGTCATGAAAATTTAGCATAACAAGTTCTGCTAACCAGTTGCCTTACTCAGGACCACTTTACATAACTTTATCACTAATTGTTCCACTACTCATATCACTCTGCTAAATAGAATATAACTTAGTTGCTCTAATATTAGCTATTTTTATACTTCATAACTCTTAAGGGAAACCCAATTTCTTCGTCTTTTGTAGTAACCCACTTGTTCACAAGTATGATGATAATACTGCTAACAATGTCCTATGGTATTATTGTGCCATGTGACCTAATGGGAAGCACTTGTCATGAAAGCTGTTACGAATTATAATATTGATAACGCTCTTATCATATATACTTTGATTTGCTTTACGGCTCCCTGTAAGACTAACTACCCTTCTTCGGTATTGTTAACCAAATGTTAAAATTCCGTTGGTTCTGTGTTAATATCGTTTTATAATATGTGTAGACTGGTTACTTTGCAATGTCGAATGTTTACTATATAAAAGACTGTCATGACAATTTAGTACAATAAGTCCTGCCAACCGACCCTACCTTCAGTTCATACTACCTACATTGAACTCTAACTATAGTGTTCTGCTGAATCTTGCTCCACTATTCACAAAACTTATTCTTTTTACTCTTCAAGGGTTTAACATCTTATAAACTAATCTGTTCATTAGGACGCATCCACACATATATAATATGTTCATAAATCTGTACGTGGAGATCTATTGGAAGCACTCACTAAGAAAGCTAGGCAAATGGAATGTGAGGTACGAACGTGTCTGGAATCAAGCAATATATTTGCTGTAGCCATAACAATCAGAGCCTAACATCATAAAAGGAGGGAGGGTGGCGCATGCTGATCAGTAGATTTGGTGGTGGACACTAAGGTAAATCGCCCATTCTGCAGGAACAGCAATATGCAATTTGACGGCTCGAGATTTCTATGAGGGCTTGAATCTTTATCTTGAAAAAGATAATAATGATCGACTAGACAGATCATGCTTCTACCTTTAAACATATACCATTCGGTCAGCCTACTGCTGAGATGCGACCATGTGGGCTCTGCACAGATTTATGGGGCATCTTATAAATTAACATGCTTTCCTTTGTCGTATCTTCGAATATCACTTAACAATGTCTCACCTCATTCATTTTCTAATAACGTCTTCACTTGCTCATTATATTTCATTAAACCTAACATTTTATAGCTCCTTATGAATTTGATTCGACTTATTCTATTCCTATTCTCTATAGGGTACGGTTGTGCACCAAATACACAAAAAGGTGTGAAATAAAAACAACGGGCTTGTGCATAATTGTATTAAAACCGAAAGTGGACATCGTGATAATAAGACCTATATGGGTAGCATTATACATTGCAAATGAACTCTATCAGCCTAGGGATTATAGTCTCCTATTGCATCTATTAATGATACATTGCACTTACCTATTTCATTACACTTTAATGATTCACCTTAGCACCTTTACTTTTCTAAAACAGCTTACTATCCCTTGTAAACGTTGTACTTACCTCAATATTGGTTGGTTGTAGTATGCCTAAAAACACGGGTTGACAACGAAACAGAGTCGATTTTCCCTCGCAACCCGGAGGACTACTGTTCAATTCAATAATGATCCGACATGGCTCAGACAATGAGTGTATTTATATATATATATATCAAATATTTAGCTGTTCAAACATTATTAACTTGTAGATAATCTACTATTTGTCATTATGTCATACTTGATCGTGCCTGTAAAAATGGAGTGCATTTTCATGTAAATTTATGTTTATATGAAAATATAAAAATTATTATTATGTGTTGACGACTTTTGAGCATCTCTCGACGATCACTAGTCTGTAGATAGCTTTACGTTATTTGTTATCCATGTGGTATCTAAGAATGATTTTCGTTTGACTTACTGAGTCTAAAGCAGCCTAGATGTTTTGAAGCACAGTTCCACAAGATACAACACCTACTGTACGAGGTTTATCTACTGATATGATACCGACTGAAAGCACATGATGCCTGAAATGGGATGTCAACTGTGATAACTGTGGGTTGGGTGTGGGTACGTTTATGACCCATCGCTGGACGAGGTGCAATTTCTGCAATTTAGTCCGTTTTTGATCCAATTAGACTAGTAGCGCCCTACCTTCTCTTACAAGAGGAGTTATTTCAGGGACATGTAGGAAAGGATTTTGGTGGGATGACCTACTAAGTCAAAAGCATTGTAGAGTGAAAGTGGGTTAATAACCTAAGGTCTCTGGGTCAACATTCTGGCTCACATCAAGCAAAATAGTATCAAGGAGATTGACTGAAACGAACAGTCTCAGAAAAAGGTATTGTATGGTTCGAGGATTAATGAGACAGATGGACCGCTTTTGGTCGAGCAGGCATGAGCTAACTGTGTGGCAGAGGGTCTCAGGATTGGAAGCAACTGTTGAACAGACTTACGCGAATGGAAGGCTGACGAGTTCACACCCAGTACCTGAATATTCATCTTCGTACAAATCTCTCAGCGCTGTCGTTCGATTAATTAGATACGTTATATACATGACAGTCGTATGTCTTCTAAGAAACGCCTGCGTGAACGTGGGACCATTAACAGTGGAAGGTGTAGAAATAGATACGTGGTTGTACAGTGGCCCCTCTGACAATTTTCCGACTTAGAATCGTGAACGTGAGAGGGGCTGCAGCCGTACTGTTAAAAGCCCTGTGATTCTCCAAGGACAGTACATCAAGTCGTGGTCCACGAAATAAGCGAATTATCTGTGTATGTGTGTGAAGATTTGCATAAACTGAAGTTGTTATCTAGATATACTGTTTGTTTGTTGGTTTTGTATTTTGTTGTATTGTATTATTCTTGCTAAAATTTTATCTTTCTTATTTCTGAAGTCGTCTGAGCCTTCCGTATTTATGAAGGAACTGAGTGATATCTAAGTCAAAATCATCGAGTAGGATTCTATACTCGGATGGGGCCATAGCTTAAAGGGAGATGTTCGGAAAAGCATCCAGTGCCCATGTGGATAAGGATTAGTTGTGGTAACAACGACGAAGACTGAATGTATTTCAGTCTCGGGTTGAAGTTTCACACACTGGGAAGCTGCAAGAATAACGCGTGAGGCTTGCATACCTTACTGTTGCAAGAGCCGGAACAGAATAATTGACGAGCGATTGCAGTAACAACTGGTACTAAGCAGGCAAGAGGTTGTGCCAAAAATGTCGTGCGGTACAGCTGTGGTTGTTCTGATTTCTGCAAAGGCCGCAAGTAGCGTGCGTCTTGCAGGGTGGCAAGAAAAATCCAAAGCTAGAAGCTGACCAAGTACCGGCTTTAATGTCCTTAGCTGAATTGTGTCTGTCGTCGTCAATGAGTAAAACAGAGATTCGCTATGATGCGATTATGCCTGTTTTATTTAGTATATTTTGTTTTGCTTTCCATTTCGGCACTGTCCTTGATGGCCCAGGTTTTCCCAATGACAGTCAAGTCGGCGAAAAATGGTCGTGATGGGATTAAGTGATTGGTCTCCTTTTTGCCGGAGTGTGTCCATGTTGTTAACACTGAACGAATGACCAATAACCTGGAATATTCAGACTGGCCTCATTCTAGTTTAGGGTTACAAACCCTACAGTGGTATACCTGCTTGCTGTTCAGCATAAAACTGCGGTAATGAGATCAGAATTATTACTGTGATTTATACTGATGTATATTCATAGATTTTGAAGTTGTAGCACTTGAATTCGTAACGTTTTGAAGCTGTAACCCTTAGTACCGTAAAAATTTGTGCTGCAGTTGTCTTGTCGTGCTGGTTTATTGTCCGTGAAACAATAAACGATCCTAGAATCGCCAGTTTGTCTTCTGATGTTTTCGAGTTGATTATAGTTCATGGTATTCTCAGTCGTGTCCATTCATCTTCTGGCGACAGCGTCAGCCTCAGTTTCCTTGGATTGAGTCTTTAAAACTAATTATTTACCGGAGTTTCTCGCTTAATAATCAGTCAGATCCATTTAAGGAAAAAAAGTTAAACTGACACCATGTGGTGACCGTGATATGAGTGACTTATGTAAAACGGTCATATTGAAGTGGGTTATATTATCATGACACAGGGATGGTTGGCCATATTGAAATAAATGACATCTAGCAATCTTGACTGTTGCCAAACTTTCACTTCTATGTAAGCACACAGCTGGTTAGGATGAGTTAAAATTTAAACGAGACTTAATAAGGTGGAGAAAATGTTAATGTTTGAATCGTTGTTCATCAGTTAAGTTACATGCACTTGGCGTCACACATCTATACCGAAAATATGAGTGATTTTAGTAAACGATATGAGTGGTGAAACTGTGGAAAGCCGTGTGAGTGCATGGATGTGGTCATAGGCTTCCACCTAGAAATTCTGCACCTCTATTTTTTATATAAAATAAACCAATACAATATGGATTGAGATCCTACTAATGTAGCCCAGTTCTACTTTTACACAACATCATCTGGTTCGGTTGTTCTGTCATCCGACAGCAACCGGCGTAATCCTTAGAGGTTTTTCTGTTTCCAAGAGTCACACTGGCACTCCAATGTACCCTGTCGGAAAATCCATTATATATGAGCTTCTCCCACTTATTAAGTGCTGTTCTGTTTAAGCCGCAAGTGATGAGGATGTCACGTCCTCACTGTCAAAACTACGCTCACTATGTACAAACGTCTTTACATGTGTTCGACATCGCCTGTGGATGGTAAATAACCCCATCCGAGTAAAAGCGTAGTGGTGTTTACCGCCGCACACGCCAGACTGTCTCCGGCATTTCCGTAAGCTTTTCACCGGTCGTCAAATCGTATTGAATACTTGTGTATATTGCTGCTTCTTCATGATCAGTCCCCCTGACCCTTTTTCTAAAGTGGTGTTCCATGTTCGTCGTATCCAACTCCCGGTAGTAGCCAGGACTCTTCAAAATAGTGGCTGATAATGTGAGGTGTAACCAGTAGGACCCAAACTGCTTTAATTCCAACTCCACTGCTGGTTCCCCACACCACACAGAGGCATTATGCGGTGTTTGCGGCTAATTTCAAATCTCATTTGGATAAAAATTTACACGAGGACAAGTGCCAGTGGGACTGTCCTTGTTCAACATGTTGTTATTAATAACTATTTCTACCTAATACATGGGCACCCTGATTTTAGGTATCATAATCACATATCATTGTTTTTGCCGCTAAAAACTAGCCTGGCAGCGACAATAGAGGATATAGCTAATCTTGTTTTCATTATCAAGATTCCGTACTTAAGGAGCACCGCTCAGGACGTTCTGAGATGTGATATTGACTTTGGTTTTGTGCAAGACAAAATGTCTTTCGTGTAACCTATGATGTGCGCACTTTTGATCTGATTTCAGTGTTTGTGGCAACAGTGAAGCTTACCTAATCTCTTATATTGGGCTTATAATAAATCCTAGTGATGAAGTCTTCCCATTAGCTGATATCCCCCACTTATATATCCCGCACAAACCATCCGGCAATTTATGGAGCAGTTTGCCGCCAGATATCTCAACTTGTACCTGGATTATAGGATTCAGAAGCTATCTGCACTTGCTCTTTCATTCCACTGAATAAGTGAACAACTACCTGTTTCTAGACCGAATCAAATATTATGACCCCTGAAAGTCTAAAGCACTCGTGGAACCCCACCGGTTACTCTGTTTTAACGATAAACAGACTAGTTTCATAGATGGATAAAAATACTAAAAGAATATCAATATATATTGTAACTAGACAACAGTGTACAACGAATATATATTAAGTGCACGGAGAATGAATGCGGTCGACGAGAGACGTCCCCACTTACTTCAGGACAAAGTAATCTACAATGAGCCTGCCACCATCTGCGAACTTTTCAGTGAGTAATTTGCGGACTTCAGTTCAGAAACGCACATCCCTGGTGAAACCGCACCCCTTACTACCTCCTCCCTCAGTAGCATAGTGTTTACCAATCAGTCAATAGGACAGGCAACTAAAAGCCTTTGACCTCCTACTAGCACGAGACCGGATGGCCTTACTTCAATAATTTTCAAAAACAGTGGGTGTGAAGTTCCCCTATTACTTCTTAAATTCTTCTCAGTATCTGTGGACACTGGGACTTACGCTAATAAGTTAAAAACTAGCCTTAGAATTCCACACTACGAATCTGGTGATAAGGCAAATGTTCGCAATTACAGTCCCATAAATATAACCCCAGACATCTTGCGAATCATCGTGAAAGCTGTAAAAGACCAATTATCAGACTATCTAGTTAGGGAAGATCTTGTTAAAATGTCCCAGCACAGATTTCTCAAAAATAGGACTTGCGTTACTTGCCATTTCGACTTTTTCAGCTGCATCACTAGTAGTCGCGAAGCACGTAAGCTAGCTGTTGCTCTCTACTTCGATATATCTAGGGCATTTGACATGGTATCTCGCAGTATTCTCTTTGAGAAGCTGTACTCATGTGGAATTCGCAACCCATTACTGAACTGGTTAGTCATTTCTAAGCAACAGCGTACAAATAACCAAAGTCGGATCCGTGTCGTCTCATCCTAGGCAGATCACAAGTGGAATAGTACAGGGTAGTGTCCTAGGATCATTTTTATTTACAGTGTATATTAACAGCATTTTTAACTGCTTCGCTTCAGGTAAACCATTCCTATATGCTGATGACCTCAATGTCGTTTGGTCCTGCTACAGCCATAAATTAAATGACATGGTAAGTAAAATACGTCTTGCACTAAGTAGTAATAATAATATTAAACGGGTAAGCTTATACGAAATGCATGGAATTTTCACAGGCACGATCAATTATGTTACAAATTACAATTGTGAATTACCATAGATCGGCACTTTTTCAAAAAATCAAATTTTTGAATTATAGTACAAGCAGTTGGAGCAGATTCTCATAAATGTTTAATTGCAAACCCTTCACGAAGGTCACCATCAAAGTTGAGCGACGACCCAAACTTCGTTCCATTTCCTGATGGTATTTATGGCCAATCGATAAACAACTTATATTCGAGTGAGGGCTATGCCCCCACGTGCTTGAACGCTATTCCGGAAAGAGAGGAAAATCCTGGGAATCTGCAAAATGGTATAAAATGCAATTATGGATAACATTATTGGAAGTATATTTACAAGATAAATATAAGAAGAAGCTATATAGTACTTGAAGTGATAGTACACATTTGCAATGTATGATGCTAACCATACTGGTCTTACCTTGGAAAAGTATGACATTTTCGATGAAAATATAGTTTTTCTCAAACATGGGTGTTGTTATTCTGCTTTTTCACCATCAAAGCAACTGAACTTTATGTGAGTGAAGAGTGTGAATGAAAAAAGTAAATTTCAGCTATATTAAAGGCCTAGGGAGTTGAGATAAAATAAAGTATAACAGTAATTAGATAGAAGGATTGTCGTGAAGTATATAAGTGACATTTCAGAGAGAAATGGCTTGAAAGATCAGAACCTGTTGGATATGCTGACCTGTAAAATGTCTGGCGAATTTGTGTATGGCCCATGAGGTAGCATCTCAACAAGAAGCTGAGCAGGCTTGTAGATGTTAGAAGCAGTAGTATATAATAACTTATCCATGCCTGTACAATTGGTATGCTCCTGCATAAACAGGAATAAATATATATATCATTTTTTTATAATTTAGATCTGTGCAGCCATTATTGTTCTTTATATTTTTCAAGTTAATTGTTTTATATTGAGGACCTAAACTCATGTTTGATTCTCGAGCCGTCAAAAAATGTATGTTGCTGTCCTAGAGATCGGAACGATTCACATTTATGACCATTACCATACCTGCTGATCAGCATGCGCCACCCTTCCCCTTTTTTGATATTAAGCTCTGAGACCTTTCACAATGACCGCAGTTGTAATATTGCATTGCTCTGACCCTGTCATAATCATACAGTATGCTGCACATTAACAGCTTCCATGATAAGTGCTTCCCATTAAGTCACCAGAAACAACGATACCTGAGGACATTCTTAGAAGTATTATTTTTTATTATTTTGATTACAGCTGGATGCTACACCGCGTTTTCAGTACAAGTATAGAATTTTCAGCATGGATATCGGTAGCCCGAATTTTGCAGGCCGACCATAGATATCGGGTGTGCGTCAGCAGGGTATCGAACCCCGGACCATGTACATTGTCGGCGAGAGTCCTAACCACTGTGCCACCGACGCATACATATGAACAAGTGAGTTACTACAGAAGACTAGGAGATTAAGTTTCTCCCAAGAATTATGAAGTAGAGAATTTGCTAGTAGTACAGCAACTAACTTATATTCTGTTTATCAGAGTGATATGAGAAGTTGAACAATTAGTGGTAAAGTTATGTAGAGTTTTCCTCAGAAAAACAACTGGATAAAAGGACTCGTTATGCCAAATTTTCATGACCGATTTTATATGGTGTGTATTATACATTGCAAAGTGACTCATCAACTCATTTAATGGAAAAAATACTATATAGCTTTAACATAATAAATTTTAGAAAATCATATGAAAAAGGGTAACTATTGACTTAAGGTAGTCATTTTAATACAAAAATAGTACAGTGTATTATACTAATAATAAAAGTATATATGTAAAATATTAAAAGATATGGTTGCCAATATAATTGTTTTTGGAAATAATTACATTGACCGAACTTATTGAAGATTACAGTGAAGATAAAATCAGTGAGTTGGCTAAACGGTTGCCGCACATGTAGTAGTTAAAGCGTCTTTAAAAGTAAAAGGTATAAGAGTTTTGAGTAATAGTGCAAATTAAGTCATAACCTACTGAGTAGAGTGAGATGAATAGTGGTACGATTACGGATAAAGGTTGGTTGGCTGGGTTCATTAGCTTACAGCTACGTTTTCATGACCACCTTTTATATGGCATGCTTTAGGCATTACAAAGCACCAGTTTGCTTATATTTTGGAAAAACTATTACAAACGCTTTAGGATTATACTTCCAGGATAATTATAGATAGTCTTATAACTTTTAAACCTGTCTCACAACATGGCGTGCCGAATCCTGTCAAAAGTTTGACATTGACAAATGCGGCTGGATTTGTATCGGTAATAGTAACCTTGAACTAACTCTTGAAGTAAATGGGCAAAAGCTAGCCAAGCCCAACTCAGTCGTAGATCCTGGTATCATACACTCTAGTAATTTAACGTTCTCTGAACAAACTGATTATGCTAGACGTAAAACACCAAGCTTAAATTAGAGGGAGTGCGACGGCAATTCGCCTTAAGAACTCTTGGTTTAGAATGTAGGCTCAACTACTCTGAGCGTTGCGAGTGACTGAAAATAGAACCACACTGGAAAAGACGTCTCAAGCTAAACCTAATTTGTTACCACAAGCTAAATAATCTTCTCCTGCGCTCCTTCAGGCCAAAAACTAAATCCACCACTGTTACCAGTTACTATCTTAGAAATCATGACAAGCCCGTTGCCATAGAGCATTGTCAGACATACATGCGGTACAACTTCTCTAATATGTTTTCAGTCATTTGGAATGGACTACCAGCTAACGTGTGTGGTGCGAACACACTTCCAGTGTTCATCTTCTCAAACATCAGACTGCCCAAAAATGACAATGCACTCCTTCGCCTGACTCCTACACCCTCTTTTTCACCCTACTCAGATGTTGTAAGTTCATCAAACGTATAAGTTACAAGAAACTATAATTATAAATGTTAATATTATTGGAGGGACATGATAAACATTTCTACACAGGCCATTAATATTAGTTCACACATAGAGCATAAAAGTCAGCATAACAAGGCTAGTTAATTAGTGTACCAACATAAGCACAGTTTCTACACAGAATATATATGATAAGCTAATCACTATATTTCCTTCTGTACTTGACCTTGGGCTCCGTTACTCTGGTGATTTTAAATTCTCTCTCTATGTTACCAACCAAGTTTTTAAAGCCAGAAGATTAAGTGGATTTATATTTCATAACTGTCAAGAATCTAAAACGCTGCTGTATTAAACGCACAAACGGCCCCTCCCTGGGTGCTGTCATTTTACCCTAGATAGCACCTCTGTTAAGGAAAAACTAAAGATTGAAAGTGTCCAAAAGAGACTTTCAAGTAGAATCTTGGGAACAAGTCTGTAAGTTCCCTACAACTGTCGCTGCACAACTCTGAAGATCTAACCCCTTTGGTTCAGTCGTCAACGGCTTAAACTCATTCTCCTATCTAAAATTCTCAAAGGAATAGTATACTTTTAAACATATATTTATTCCTGTTTATGCAGGAACATACCAATTTTATAGGCATGGATAAGTTATGATATAAATTACACATATTTCGATGCATGGTGAATTTACAGTTTGGTTGTTCTTGATAACCTTTACTTCACCTCTTCAACGTAAGAATTACTCAGCGACAGGTCTTCTCTAATTTATATTCTTTGTCGGATGAATTCTCGTTCCAACTTCTTTACAGTTAGGCAAATATGAAACTTCTTGTCAAGTGAAATCAAAACCAGCACCACAATACAACAATTCACCTATCTACTAAATATATATTTCTCCGGAAGCAGTCCTGACACAGTATGCAACGTACTGAAAATTCGTGATATTGTTTCTTTCCCCTTTGACTTACTTGCCTAAACAGCTCTGTTCACTCAACGCATTAACAGAAACGGTCAGAATTATCATACTCATTTAATATAATCAACTTTGCGTTCATGCCGTTCTAAGTTCCTCTTTTAGTTGATTCCATTATGTTTTAGCAAGCCTCATTTCAAAACATCCACAATTCCTTCATACAAACCTGGAGTGGCATAAACAGCCTAACATACCCACCACCAGAGTTGCACCAAATCTACATGAATTACCCTCTCTGCAAGCATCTCTATCGCGTGAAAAAATCTGCCACCCTCATCTATCATACCTTTACAGTTATTCAACTACGCTTAACCCCGGCTGCTGACTGTCAAATTAATGAAATAGTATAGCAAATATCCATGACAACGCTGTGTTATGGGCATTTCGGTGTGGTAAGACTTCTGCCTCAAGGTCATTTAGCAAACAACCTGGATATGACTGGGATTAAAGTCTCCTCTGGTGACTAACTATTGTCATCAGTAAATACCATCTAGGTTCACGCAAATTCAAGTCATACGGGGACCATCTAAAAATCAGCTTAATTACGCTGTGACTTTTAAATGTTAAAGGGATTTTGTTTTACTGTGCTCTTATTATAATCCCGTATAGTCGAATTCTTCTGAACAATCTATTAGAATTAACTACTGTCTCCTTTTATGCATATGCATATTTATGTACCTTTATGTAGTGTTTTTCGTACCTTTTCATATTGCCTCTTCTTTTTCATATCCTTTTACCTAAAATCTAGAAGGTAGACCGTATATCTCTGATTTCTGTACATTTTTGCTGTGCATATGTACTTTTAAAATGCTGTTAGAGGCGATACAAACAAAACGGCTCACTGAAAGTAGTCGTTCATACCATTAATATCGTTGAGTTAGCTAGTGAACGCAAGAACATTCTATGTGACACAGAGGAATAAAAAATTTTTAAAAACGAATATTTCGCCATGGCATAGCAGATTAAAAGGTGGGAGTGTGGCGACTGCTATTCAGCGGATATGATGGTGGGGACTTAAGAGAACCACTCTTATCTGTGGGAATGCGATGTATTGCTAAGGCTCCTGAGTTTGAATAACTTCATCAAAAAGAAAAGCTGCCTGAATGCCGCAGCTTGTGTATAAAGTGTCTGAAAACAAGCTCATGGTATGATTTCTCTACTTCAGAAGGACATCCAACTGTATAAATCAGAATAACAGCGCAAATATTACTAAAATTCCGCATTTCTTCTACAAATTTAATATACTTTGGCGTTCGGATTTAACTTCTTCAGTTTCTACTCTCAGCATTACCCTATAAGTCATCGCCATTCGTTTCCCACTGGTTTTCTATTTTATTTTTTTTACTACCATAAACTTTAACTAACCGTTAGTATGTAACACCATAAAATTCAGTGACTATAAATTCTTAATAATGAAAAAGGGAATGAACCCTGCGGTTATCGCATAATGTTTGTTTAAATTATGGTTATTTTCTGGCTGCCTCGGTATCTCTCACTGTTTTCTTCTGTCTTCTCTTTTCGAAGGTATTGCATTGGAGCACTACAAATGTACAGTAATGCTGCTTTCTACGTTTGTATTACTCGAACGGTGTTTTGAATTAACTAGAACCCACATTTGGTAGAATATTGCTAGTACAAACGATGAACAACAGTACAAATTCCATCCTGAAATCTGTTAATCATCACAAAGTTGGTCCCTTGTATTTGTAATACCAAAATGATGCTGAACTTACGGTCTTCTGTAGGTTTTTATCAATTTTCGAACTAAGTTCAACAATAGCGTCCCAAGAGTGCGAACTCTCCATTGACCTTGAGCGCATGTTAGTCGTTGGCTAACGGCACCTGTCACTGTAATAGCTGAAATATTAAAGCTATTCACCAACTAAATTGGGTTTTTTGTTAATGCGAAGACATTATTTCCATATTTCTTAATGTGCTCCACTGAATGGCTAGCTAGCAGATTGTACTCACAAACTGATGTCAGAAAGGAAAGCAACCATGTAACTTCACCATAAATCAAATTCATGTAATGCAAATAGTACTTATCCATATCTGCACGAGTTGTATGTTCTTTCATGGACCAGAACAGATACACTTTTATCATAATCCTCTCTGAGTCTACAGCAAGGGAAATCCAACTTCCGCTAATCGAGCAAATCTCTACTCGCCTATAGTCACTCACTACAAATAATCTTGCTGAGCGATATCAATAACTGCCTCCATCCACGTCTGTTGCTGAATAGTATTAAGTGTCGCAGTATTCACTGTTTGGCGTTTCTAGAGGGGGAGCTCCAGTGAAGGCTGTTATGGAGCATGTTTTGGATAAGTATACTGGATGGTTAAAAAGCTTATTTCCAGGGGATTCCATACAGTACACTACCCGTCTGCGTTGACTACCACAGTTCGGGTGGGAGTGGTGAGGTACGATTTAAACACAGCTTGTTTTACTAATCTTGGCCACAAGTGTGTGGTTAGAGTATGTAAAGAACAAGCAAAGAGTAGCGAAACAGTAGAACACTTATGTAAAAGTTTATCGACTGTATGTTTGCTCTTCACGTCATGAGTTGTGCTACATTTTGATGAGGGAATGTGGGTGACTTTCATGCATCATTTGTTTACGTCAGCGCCATCTGCTACCAAAAACAGAGGAGAGTTGCCTCTTTATAATAGGGGTTATATGCGGACTTCTTAATGAACACTCGTTTACTGATGAAAGCCTCAAGACTTTATTGATAGAAACTGAACGTATGATAGACAACAGGCCTCCAGTTTGATTCACCTCAGGCACTAATAACCTCCAAGTGCTAACACCTACTAGGCAATTATTAATGAGGGGTAACTTACTAAGTATTTGTGTAACTCATCTTAGTGTTACGTTCTGCATAGGGTGGAGAAAATACAACTATTTAACAGATGTGTTTTGGAAACGTAGGTCAGAGGGTATGTCTCCTTGTTACAACAGCGACACAAATGGTTGAATATAAGTGGGAGTGTGCAGGCCGGAGACTTAGTTATCGCGGTATGAGACTTTGCTGGAATTAGCCAGTGGCCTCTGGGGCTTGTGCAACAGGTCAGTTGAAGACGGCTGAAGAAATTTCGGTATGGGATATCAGGAAGGTGCGTCTTCCGGAATCCAGAGGTCATAGGGCTCATCAAGGAAGTATCTACTAGTCCTAGATACTTAAAACAAACAGCTAGATTAAGGGGTTGCTAGACGTACTGGGTGAGCTCGGGTAACCAAGGGTGTTGTGTACTAGTCAGGCCTGTGTTGTTTAAGGACTGCCTATACAGGTAAAAGGAGTTTACATGATTTTTTAGTAAATTTATTCCCTCTGTTTGCAGTCTGGGTGTGGGCATGTGGTATATCCAGTTACTTGGATGGATAAATATCACTGTTAATATTACTACATTGGTTGTTTCGAAAAAACTAACGTTATTTCGACATGGAATGTTGCGTCTACTATTTTCATCTTCGAGCACTAAAGTTGTATTTTATATACCATTTTTGCATTTTGTGTTAATTAGACAGTTTGAGTTTCAGTGCGCTCTAATACATTCCTTGTTTGAATTGGTATTTTTATAGCGGAGTAATTTTGGGTCCTTTCACTTTTACTCTTTGTGTTCGGGCACTGGGTAACCTCATATTTGAAGGTTTGTAACATGATTGCCTGATATATTTCGATTACCAGAACAATAATCTTGCAGTTCTTCAGCATTCTGTTATCAGTATAGTTCTATTCGGAGCAATTTGGTTTTATTTTGTATCAGGCCAACTGTAATTGGAACCGTTTGGTTTATTTTTGATTTGGTCGAGTTTCTATGAAGCACACTGGTTTTATTTCGGTTTCGTTGAAGACTGCAAGTCTGTATCTTCAAGCGTTATTCCCGCGGCGCCTGTAGAAATTATTTTGAGAGAAAAGGCGGTTTATAATCCAGCTTACCAATGTCAATCTCACAAGGCGATTGGAAGCGTAAGGCCAATCCAACTCCATTTCTTCCATATTACTTGCACAATCGGTTGTTGGTTGGTCCACTCCCAGAGATTCCTGTTGGACATCCTTTCTGACCATCTGATGTTGAGTATTGAGTGAAAAAAGCTGTTGATGAAGGTCTGTAGTTTGTTCAAAGTGCCCTTAGTGACGCGCAAAGTGTCTGATCCATATCATAGCACTGACTTTATATTGAAGTTAAAAATCCACATGTTGTTTTTCATGCTGAGTGCTGTTCACCTTCACACAGACTTGAGAGAAATGAAAGCTTGCTTTGCTTTCCCGGTCCTTGCTTTAATATCCTCGTCAGTTCCGTCTATAGTTGAAACGATGCGCCCCAGGTGGGTAGGTAAAGAAGGTTGCTTTTTCAGATTTAAGAACACAATATTCAGCGACAATGGGTATTTTTCAGATTTCTTAAATTTATGCTGATTATTGTCTGTTGCTGTTGGCCAGGAGTCTTCATCACCTCTGTTTTCTCTATGTTCACCTGAAGTCTATCTATCTATCACCTATCTTTGATACTTCTCCTACAAACTTGTTGCTCTCCACTTGCATATCTTCCAGATTGTGGGGAATCAGACATATATCATCGGCGAAGTCCAGAGCCTCCAAGTATTTTGTGTGGGTCCATTTTATGCCTGTTTCTTTGCTAATCGCTGTCCACTGCAATTAGGAAAATCGTTGGAGATAGTAGGCAAGCAGCTTGTCTTACTCCCGTCTTCATTTCGAGGAATTACGTGAGTTTCCTATTGTAGATTACTTGACCATATAGCGTCGGTTTGCAACGCGTTTCGTAAACCAAGAGTGATCCATGGTAGCGACTTGTTTCAGTGTCCAGCCTTTGTGGCTGATAATCCGGCTTTTAACTGTTGGAGAAAACGTTCTGGCACGCCATTGGCTTGAGGGTAGTAGACTATCGTTCTGGAACGCCAGACCAACAAAGCCAATGAGTGGTAAGCCTGACTTTAATTCGGATTCTTCGGTGATATATGCATTGTACCGTACTGAAGAAGTTCTAGGGATAACTTCGAGGCACGACAGGACGAGAAGTGCAGGTAGAAATGTTTTTACCTAAGCCCAACCGCCCATTAGTTAATTGCAGCGTTGTTTCCAGCCACTAGTTCTGGGGCTTGTTATCCCCTTTTTGAAGCCAAGCCAGCTCCATTAGGTCTGAGCTATTAGAAGTGACGTTAGACACAGTACATAGCTAAGAATTCACTTAAATTGTTTTGTGCTATGTTCCTGCTGTTTTTGTCTACTTCGAGAAAAAGGTGAATGGCTGCCACCTTGTGTAGACCCGTTGTTGCAGAACTGCCCCGACTGCAGTGTGGAATGCATCGACTAAGGTAATTAAGAGTGACATTGGGTCCTGATAAACAAGTAGAATGGTATCAATGATGACATCTTTTAATTGGACGAAGGCATTCTTACCGAATTGGCCAGTGCACTTGCTATCCCCTCGAAGTAGGTCCGACAGAGGCTGAATTACAGAGGCGTAGTTGGGGAGCGAATCGTCGGTATTGACTGAAGCCGCTTCAAGTAAAAAGATTTTTCACAGATTTTGGTCTCGGAAAATTTATAATCGCCTAGACTATCCTGGCTAGTGGATGGAAAAGCTTGCAGATCATGGTGTAGCCAAGAAAGTCAACTGATTCCACTCCTATTTGACATTTGCGAAAATGATGGCAAGATCATGTCATGGCCCATATAATATCAAGTCCTAGTGTCGAAGATGCTTACTTTTTCTGCTCGCAAATAGGTTGTTGTCTAAGTATGAGCTTAGAAGGTTGAGACCACAGAACATGTCATTGCTAAAGCGTTAGAATGTTTGATCTGTTTCCGGGAGACCAAGTGACATGTGTGGGAATTCGAACAGTCCGAAAGGCCTAGCGGTAGATGATTTTGGAATGTATTCTGGTACCGTCAGAGTTTTTATACGTTTCAACTAAATCTACTTTCGAAAAAAGAGTCCACCGTATAACGTTGCTACCAAGTCGTATATACACGGCAACAAATAGAAGTCTAGGAACGTTTCGGCGTTCAGTACTCGATAATTATCAGTGGATTACTGATCACTGCTGTCTTTTTTCGCTATCATTCGAGGCGAGGCTCCCTATGGTGTGATCCTCTGATGCAATTCATATTTTTATATTCGTAGTTTATTAGGAACACGTCCCCGTACTTCATAAGTCACTGGTAGTTCTGTGGTTGTGATATGGTGCATAAAATTTCTGTTTAATCACGGCGAATCATTTGAGGAACAACTAAATCCCATGTATTTGTCGACAATCGGTTGAGAAGTCGATCCAACTATTGTTTTCTTCATAACCACTGGCAGGCGTTGACTAACGTAAGTGACACCTATAACAGACACCCTAGTGGTATAGTCTATCAGTCGTTGTAAGCGGGCATCTACCAGTATATCATGATGATAAAGCAGATCCGTGCCTTTGATTGGCATCGTAATGTTGACGTTAAGTAAAGTCGACTGAATAGATATGACGGAGAAGATTTGTAGCTCAGGTGAACGATATTGATATGGTTGTGTTCTCTGAGCTGGATAGTTAATTTGCGATGCTTTCATTGCCCTACTAGACAACATCTTCAGTGCACACTTCTTTTTGAAGTGAGCTTTTAGATTTCTCCACGAGTTTATTAGTCATCTTTCCTCGTGACCCTGAACGCAATTGGTTGTTTTCGCGTTTTCATACCCTATAGGCCACTTGTATTGGAACTGATTGTTTCTTTGACTTGAACTCTGGCTCTCTGTGTGTGAAGTTTCCTTCTTATCGCTTGGTGAATTCTGTCTATCTCAATGTGTCTATTGATTGATGTTTCACTGGAATATCAGGCTTCTAAAACTTCTCTAGCACTCTTGGTGTTTCCCCTGTCTAATATTTGAACGTTTTCCCAGTCGAATTGATGTCCGTGGTTGTCCGTATGTAGTGATATGAGGGAGTGGATGTCATGTCTTTTGACGGCTAGCTTATGTTCAGGGATACGAAGATGAAGGGGAAGTCCACTTTGGCCATTATAGTGTTTTTCGCAGTTGTTATAGTTTATTTTGTAGATGACGTTGGTTTTATCTTCTTTCGTTGTTGAGTCTATCTTTTGGTTGACATAAAGCTAGGTGAGGTGATTTTGTTGGTTTGTGTGCGATGGCAATTGCTAAAAATTTGAAGAGTATTGCGGTGATTTCTAAAATATCCTTTATATACGGTAGGGCGATTTTCTTCGTGCTTTCGTTTGGGGCCTTTGATTTAATAGGTTGGCTTGGGGATATATGTCCTTTGATGAAATTCCGTGGATATCCATTCTTTTGGAAGGCGCCCATGAGATATTGATCGCGCCTGTAAAAATGGCATGCATTTTCATGTAAATTTATGTTTATATGAAAATATAAATTATTATTATCTTTCTTCAATTTTCCTTAAGGTGTGAGTGCTTCAATAAGTCCTGGCCCTCTTGAATAGTGCTTCTATACAGTTCCTTTTGTGTGTTATTAGATTGTTGCTGTTGTAACTCAGTATTTGGTCTGTGTATGTTGATTTTCTATAAACTTGAGTTTCTAATTCCCCTGTGGTTGTTCTCTTGACTAAGACTTCCGAAAATGCTATTTTGTTCTCGGATTCCTCTTCTCTCGTGAATTTGATGTCGTTGAAGACGTTGTTTACTAAGTCGTGAGTTTCATCCAACTCGTTTCTTTTGATTATTACAAATGTGTCACCTACATAACGTATCCAAATTTTGGGTTTGATCTTTGGTAGGATTATGTTTTCGAGCCTTTGCATCACTGCTTCTGCAATCAAACTTGATATTGGCGGTCCCATGGATGTTCTTTTAACTTGTTTATACGTTGGGCCATTGAATTGGAAGTACGCTGTTAGGCATAGGTTCATGCATTCCATCCAACATACAAACAACTCGTGATGTGATTTGTGACAGGAAAGATGGTGAACTCGACATGTTTTTCAACCAAGTACCGGGTTTTAGTAACCATATCTCGAAAATAAAGCGCGTGCCTGCTGTCACCGGCTCTGGCTTCCGCCAACGTATGCCAGTGTGGTAGTTCCCCATAGTTTTCAATCCTTGCTAAAACCACAAGGCTCTGCTTTGAGAGGATTGTCGTTAATTTCTTCTTGGGTTAACACATGCGTGCTGACGCACTTGCCCAATTCGTGAGGCAGAGTGTGTATAACTGCCAGGAGTTGTGAACGTTGGTCAGTAACCCCATGTTCTAGGAAGTTTGCCTCGGTGTACAGAAATATGTTGATGCATTATACAGGGAAAAAGGCAAGAGCTAGTCGTTACGTTGCGAGTGTTAGGCCACCCAAAATAAAAACAACTTGTTATTCTGTAATAAGGTTAACAAAAAGAACAAACGCAAAATGGAACGAACTTAACAAAATTGTTCGCGTGTTCACTAGATTAGACGAAGTCCGCAACGGGCCCATCAATTCAGGTCATGAAGGGATGTTGATGTTCATGTAATGAATAATGAATACAGACGTAATTTCTTATCCACCAGCTCCTATAGTACATGTCCAGCTTATAACGAAGACAAATCAAAACAGTAAATCGAGATATAATTCGGGATCAGAATTATAGTGTTACGATGATTACTTAGATAGTGGTAGCTCATAAACGACCGAAGTAACATGACAGCGTCTCAAGTGGCACGGATAATCGACCACGAACCTTTAGCTTAATGAGTTACCTTAAACAGTGAGGGTCAGTATCCAGTGATGAGTGATGATTGCTATAGACTAATAGTTATGGGAACTCATTTACCGGCACACTTTTGTTGTGTGAGTCCTTCAAAAAGCACTTGACAACATGCCAAGAACAAAATTGTTTCCATCAGGATTGAAAAGACCCATGAGGCGCAAGTAGATCTGAAGGAGAGTGAGCCTTATGTTGTCACCCAAGCGAGCCACGTCAATAAATCAATCTTTTTACCATAATATAATAGTTAAAAGGCACTATTGATAGAATAACCCATTGAAGACAGCTAATTTTGTGGTTGAATTGAATTCCTTTCTCATGATTGTAAGTGCGCCACGAAACTTTTCAACAGAACGGAAATATTTTGAAATCCTGTACTTTTATTTGGTCTCCGCAGGTACAGATAATACAAATGTTGATTTTCATTCAAGTCCCCATATCTTTTAACTGAACTTTTATGACTATTTACCTGCGAACAGACAGGAAGTCTGAGGAATTCGCATATTCGAAATGGCCTTGCTACTTCCGCGATTGGGTCGGGAATTAAAAGAGGAATCCAGAGATAAGCAGCAGTCTGATCCAAGGTAACAACACTGTCTCACCTGTCAAGAAAGTGCGATTGCCATATCATCGGCTTTAACAAGTCAAGTTTGTGATGAAATCACTGACCAGATTGGTATTATTTAAGATGTAAAATAATCCAGAGATTATACATCACAAAACAAAAGTTGTTGGGTATCTCAGTTAGTGCTGTACATTTTTTCTTAACATAAAGGCTGAATTTTGTTTGTTCTGTTCACTCAATTAACACTCTGTCGGAGTTTGTGCGCGGAATGAATTTTATTAACTCTAGAGGGGGTACTGTGATGATGGGTAATGAGTTAGTATGTGTTGGTTTTATCTACATTATGTATGATTGTTGTCATCGTTATTTATTTTAAGCTATTTATTCGTGTAGACGTATTTCAACGGGAACTCTTTCCAATTCTGTAACACTGTTGACTCTATGACGTTCTCAAGTTTACTGTGCGAATAAGACTGTATTATTGCTCATATTGGCAACCGATTCAGTAAAAAAACCATAAGCAGTATTGCAGGGCTGCGAGATTCCCTCTCATTTGGTGATAGTAATGAATGGAGCTGATACTGAAACGTCTACGTAGACAAGATGTTGTGGGTATAAGTGTTCACTTTGGCATTTGTTCACACTGAAGAGCGTGTGTATTTGATTTGTATGTACCGTTTTGCCATCGTAAGTTGTAAGCCTGTGCTTATAGGACCCACAATTCTATGTAGATATTTGGTCACACATGTCTTGGCATTCTTCGCAGATATGCACTACATATTTTCGATCATTTCCTAGTTAGCCTTAATATATATTGTTGATTGTCCTGTTCAGTATTTTGTTGATCGTTAGACTGCTGGTTTCTCCATTTTCCTTTCGTTCGCACGTCTTCATAATTATATTTTTTTTGCGAATTCCCTTTGTTGTGAAGACCTGTGTTCCAAAATATACATTTTTGTGCCCTGCGATATTTCATTAAACATTTTATAGAAAGTGAATTGAGGAGCTCTTTACATCTGGTCACATGTTTACATTTAATATACTGCATAGTAAGAAGTTTCTTAAGAAAAATTCAGTGTTAATAATGCAGCGTTAATTAGAATAAAATTTCAACATTCCTATCTGAAAATCAAATTATTCCACATAAATCCTTCTGTAAAGGTTTAAGGCTTTGTTTACTTTATTCTATGCTGTTTTATGGGCCTAGGATCGCGTGGTGACTTTTGGCTTGTTAGGTATGCGGTTACTTGTTAATGAAGCATATGCAGATGTGAATAATTTCTGTGTTTTTGTGGTTGTTAGTTTAGTGATACTTGTGTTGTTCGGACCTAAACGTGTTTGATGTATATATTCAGAACGCCTGCTTTTATGTGAATCTCTTTCAAATACATTGATCATCTGGGAGTTGCCTAGAATCCAGTAAACCCAACAGATTCTTCATGTATCGGATCCTAAACTGTTTATTACGTCAGGGCTAATGGTACTACCTTGATGAAGTAGGTGATGTGAGAGACACACCCGGGACTAATTGGCTGTAACACGGGTGCTTTAGTCAATAAGCCACGTAAATACACTTTGTTGGAACTTAAATACGTTCCTGCTTACCAGATAACTGTAGACTGGAGAATATAAGTGTGTATATATACTATGGATATAATTGCTGTTGAGTAGAAACCATTGAGTTTTTACAACAGTTGTTTCCTGACGAATGTTTTCACAGATGCGCTGAAATCATTCTGATCCCGCTGTATCTATTCTAAAGCTTAAAAGTGGTTTGCAGTTTTCATGTAGCCGTGTGGGATATATTATTTGTATGTGTATGGTCTGTCGTTTATGTTTCCACCATTAGTTGTCATTCTGTATAAATAATTTATGACGTTGCTCAAAATTCATTCTGCACTAAAAGATAGCTTTAACTAGATTTACAGTTATGCTTTCTTGAATTAAAACATGGACTCACTGTTTTGTTTGGCTTAGAAGTGAGGTAGGAACTGCACGATTCCTAGAGTTGAATCAAATTCTCTTTACATCTTAAAAAATAAAACGCGCGGTATGCCGCTTGTTTTTTCCAGGTTCTATTAGTATGTTCGTCTGTTTGGGCTCATAAGTATCCTCACTTTTAAGTAGGATTGGCAAACAAACTATACGCATAGTATATTCAGAATAACTTAACTCACGCTACTACAGAATGTTTTTACTTTTTTAAATATTCGTATCAGTGTGAATTTTCACTTTTAAAACAGCCTGAATTCACAGAGAAAAACCTTTAATATGATAAAGCTACTATTATTTATTCCTGTCTAAGCTGGTTGAGACGGTAATTTAATTTTGACAATTGTAGTTATTATGAGATGAGATGCCACATTAGGAGGGATACTGAAAAATCATATGGGCTAATATAAATGCTTAACTAATGTTACACAAATGAAGTTCTTTGCTGACTATAATATATTTAAAAAAAAATTAAACTGAGCAAGCTCCTAACTGACTCCATAAGGATAAAACTTAATAACGTGCAGTAGACTTTAGATGTAGTTGCACTCACCGCCGACGTCGTGCTGTACGACAATCATCAGCTAAAATCTGTTTTTTCGATAATAAATATGGTCATAAAGTCGTTAGTAAGTTAGCTGTCACGCATTTTAAACTTTAGGTCGTATGTTCTACAGTTAGTTACATTAGTTCAGATATATCGTGTTTATTGCAATCAAAGTTTCGGGTGTTGACATGTTTTCTATTCGTGACTTTTCACAACATTTTACTGCTAACTTTCCTTTCCTGTGCCGCTGCATATTGGAGTGACAAAGTGTTTCCAGGCTCTTTGAAATCCGTTTCTCTACACATTTATTATTGGAGGGGAAAGTGTTTCGCTATCGCTGGTCTCTTCAACACTCAATTTTGAAGTTCCATGGCTTAGTGATTTAACGTTGAGTGTGAACGTAAATGAACGTAATACTAAAATGAGTAAGTACCAGATTCTTACTTAAAGCACAACTGATAGGTGAGAGCGGGTTAATTTTAACACTTCAGTTTAAAAATGTCTTTGCATCGAGTCTGTTTATTCACTGAACAAATAAAAGGAATTAAAACCTCATTTTAAGTCAGTCTTTTTACATCATTTGATTTCTTCAATTCCCTATTGCATATTGGGTCATATTGCAAACAGACTCCATTCATAGTTAATACCTCAATTCGTATTATGTGGATCTGGGACACCAGTGGACTCAGTCATCACCACAGCAGTTTAATTGATGTCATAGCACTGCAGTTTTGTGAACTGACTAGCAATTTCGTTCGTAATTTGTTTACTTAAAAGCCAAGATGTTGAATCAATACACTATGTTCCTAGCGCACTGACTTATATACGGAATACTTGCTCAATGATTTTCACCTATTGACTTAAAGATCATACTCCATGACTGATCGCTAATTTCCTAGTTGGATAACAGTAGGTAAAGTAGCTAAGTAAAATAAATCGTATGCTTAAGGATTTATATACCATGCGCATTCAGCATTTAGAGAAATGTTACTGCGTACATGTTTGAACGCCTTTATTAGCTATTGATGAATTGTTCAATAACCTTTCATACCGTCATTTTGCTAATGTACTCTTTACATGCTGTAGCTTTCTGTGTGGATTCAACATAGAACTTGGCACCGAAGTGCAGCAGTTCGAGTTGCCACGTTCCGAATAGCATACAAAGGTAGACAAGAAGATGAGTGAAGAGAATCAATAGAGTTTAGACAAGTATAAGAGTGAAATAGAATGAGTAATGGCAGAAAGCAATGTGAAAGATTACAGAGACTGAATACATCTGCGCCATTGACAACGATTTTGAGCCATGTCACCTATTGTCTCCAGCCATTGATTCTTAGAGTCCCGAGGGCGGGCCCCGACCCGGAAGTCTGCATCTCCCTACCTGACTCAGTTTAACTGTCAAGGTTTTCATGGATTGATGCCATGTTTTTGTTTGGCCACCACTTACTCTTTTCCAACCTGCACCTATATCAGCTAGTAATGCCCGTCGGGGGAGGTGATGGTTAGGCATGTGCAGCACGTGACCTAGCCATCTCAATCTATGTAACTTCATAGCCTCTTCGATTGGTTTTCCCTCTTTGCCCAACACTCTACGCCTAACGTCAACATTACTTACCTTATTATACCACCTAACGCGAGAAAGAGATCGTAAACATCTATGATCAAAAACAGCCAACCTTCTCATGTTTTCAACTCGTATTGGCCATGTTTCAGAGCCATAGAGAAGGACGGAGCGAACTGCTGAGCAGTACACACGTCCCTTGGTTGACAGCCGGATGTCACGCCTACGCCAGAGATGGTGTAAGTTAACGAAAGCGGCTCGAGCTTTTTGGATCCGTGTTGAGATTTCGGCACCAATCAATCCGTTGGTGCTGATACAACTTCCCAAATAGGTGAAGTGGTCAACATGTTCTATCACTTCACTCCCTATCACTAAGCTAGGAGTTGACGTGGTCCAGTCCTGTAGCAGCATCTTACATTTTACAGGGTCGAATCGCATACCAAACATACGTAGATTGCTGCTCAAGGTGTTCAGAAGACTCTGCATTTTGTCAGCATCCTTCCCTAACAGGACTATGTCATCTGCATATTCTAAGTCCATAAATCTATTTCCCGGTAACAAGTCGATTCCTAAGTCGTTAAGTTCAGTTAAGGATACTTCCATTAGCATATCTACGATGAAGTTAAACAGAAATGGGGAAAGTGAACATCCCTGACGGACACCACTGGTTGTTATCAATTCAGATGACAATTCCCCATGAGCCCTTACACGGCTACGTGAGTTTGAGTAGAGTGCCTTGATTAGTGCAATGTACTTTCTTGGCACTCCCTTCACAGTCAAACATTGCCATAGTACTTTTCGATCCACGGAGTCGAAGGCCGCCTTCAAGTCAAGAAATATGGCAACTGTTGGACGCCTAAAAGTGTGTCTATGTATTAGGATCTGTCGGAGAGTGAAGATATGATCTATGCACCCTCTACCTGGCCTAAAGCCTGCTTGATTTTCCCTCGTTTGTTCCTCCCGAGTTCTGCTTAGTCTGTGCATGATTACTGAGCCTAGGATTTTAGAAACTATGTTCGTTAGGCTGACCCCCTATGATTATCACATGAGGACTTTTCTCCCTCCTTGAATATTGGTATAATAAGTGACTTACCCCAGTCTGATGGAACCGTCTCTGATTCCCAGACGTTACCTAGTACCTTAGTTAAACTATATACTAGTGTGTCACCCCCATATTTAAACACCTCCGGAATAATTCCGTCAGGTCCTGCCGCTTTACCTCGCTTTTGTGACCTCACGTACAGATGGCGGACCGGTGTCTATATCCCATTCGGGTGTGCGCTGGATGGCGGGGAGGTTCAGTGTGGCTGTAGGCAAGTTAAATTGTTCCTCAAATTGTTCTTTCCAGCGATCAAGGCGTCTATCCTGAGAGCTAATTAAGGAGCCATTTTTCTCAGAAATAGTCTCACTTATGATTTGCCTTCTCCCACCCGTTTCCCTGACGATGACTAGAACCTGCATTTCTGTGCTCAATCATTTGTGTATGTGAATGATGTCAAGATTGTATTTCGCTGTAGAATAAGCCTCTTCGTTTTTTTACTTCCATGATAAATATGAGGTTTTGGCATGTAATCAGAAGATGAGTGTGCGGATATAAGAGTTCCGATATCCGTAGCAGATTATTTTGAAAATTGTATATTCTATCTACTCATCTTTTACTGGTCAAGAGTAATTAGGTTTAGTGAACATCGAGTACATCTTACAGACAAATTGTAGAATGTTTTAGGAGTTATCTACTGCCAGCAAAGTAGGATTGAATAATAATAATAATAATTTTGTAAAAATTAAATTTACGGTGAAGTAGTATTACAGCTTTGGAATTGAATTTCTGTGAAGTCTACGACACTAAGCTTTTTCTATGTTAACTGTATTGATAACCTCTATTCACATAATTTGGTTTTAAAGTTAAATGTGTATATTAGATAATTTGAGTTATACTCTGACACGTGGTCATATATTGTATATCTTCTGTTCTTTTAGTTTTTAAGCACTTTCTGTACAAGTATGCTTGGTTTAGCGTCTTTTCACTTGTGGGAATAGATTCCCACCACTGAGTGGCAAACTGTATATCTTATTTGAAGATCGAACTACTTACTGCCTCTTACATGGTTTATTTCCATATTCGTAACATTTTGACTTTTATCACAATATACTATTCTGTGTCCAGGCATGAACAGTATAAAAATGAGTACTCCAGAGAGCTCCATTTCACATTGGCTTATAATTTTTTTGCTTAAAGAAACTTAATGTGGCATTAACATCAAGAAATGCGCTACAAAACGGTGTGTTAAATATCTTACTGGAAAGCTTTTTGGAAGCAACTGTCTTCTGGACTGAAATTTCAAACATCAATGGTCAGACCATGGGAATTAAGATAATAATACTCGCAAAAATGACGACTATAAGAGAAAACAGATCACAGGAAAATAACATTCCTTTCGGTTACACTACTCATAAAGTAGCGAGTTTGACAATAAACAACAGCTTAAAATCAGACCACACTATATTTTGTAGGACGTCTAAGGTACTGTCTAAGAGGATCTTCTTGGCCTTCGGTTTAAAGTTTAATCCACAGTCAGGCAGATAAATGTCTGGTGCCACCCTCCTATGGTTACTGGGGATCGGAAAGGGTTTAGGTACCATTCTTTCGTATTTGATTTTGGAGCTCATTTTCACCATGGGTTTGGAACTAATGTTTTCCAACTGCCCTAGGTGAACTGTCCATCTTCATCGGTCTGTAATGGGCACTGGAAATTTGTGTTCGCCCTTTTAATTTTATAGGAATGCCCATGTAATGAAGACATTGAATGGGACTTATCTGGCAGAGACTACAAACGCGTAACAGCATGGCAGCGTTTAGAGGAGAAGAATGGAGTCTTCTCACACAAAGCCAGATCATTTACGTAGGTGTAAAAGTGTATCGTCAGTAAACATCGCATCAGTACATGGACGTGGAGATTACTAAAGGGGGGATAAATAAAAATAAGATTCTCAAGTTATTGAAGCTCATACAGCAGGAAATAACCGGATACAGGAAAGTGTATACAGTTTCAAATGTTACTACACATTAAAAAATGATTCTATAATGTCTCCTACCTATAAATTAGGATTAAACCACTAATGATTACTGTCAGCGTCGATTAAAAGCTTCATCCTTTTACAGTTGTGTTCTCTGAGCTGGTTGGTTTAATTACGGAGCTTTCGTCGTCCTTCTGGACAACATCTTCAGTGCGTTTTAGTATAACCAACTCGCTCAGAGAACACAACTAATTGCAAATCATCCATCTGAGGTACAAATATTTTCTATTATTTCAAGCTTCATCCTTGTATAAACTTACTACCTTTTTTCAAGTGGTTTGTCAGAGTAGATGTTATTTGCTCATATTCTCAGTATATTTCACCGCAAGCTTAAAGTGTTGTTTTCTGTTTTCAGCATGTAAATATATTACTTTTTGATTGTGACAACGGGAGTGGATTTTTCGTGCATCTCATTCATTCTGTAAATAAACTACGATTAATCCAAAACATCCTTATTTGCTTATAAAACATTTATTAGATAAACAACATTTGGTAATCTTCAGTATTTGTTTAAAATTTGCTATGTATCATGCCCTCGAGTTCCCACCCAGTCTATTATTCTGGTCCAGATAGTGTTATACCCCAAGCACCTATGTCAATGCAAACATACTACTATAAAAATAATATTCCTGCCTCCGGCTTGGGTCCTAATCCATCAACTACGACTCCCCGTGCATCAGTTCTTCCTCAGCAAACATCTGTAAACACGAACAATCATGTGGGCGTTCCCGGATCCACTCGTTTGTCATCCCAGTCACCCCATTCAGGCTTCCCACATACAAATTTTCGAACTAGTCAGTCCAACGGTCTTCCTAACAATCAAGATGTGATGTCAGTTTCAATGCATGCCCCACCAAATTACTACTATTGGCCGCCCGGGACTACAACTGGCACTAACACTACACCATACAACTACAGTGACATTTCGTCGCATACATACGCAACTCCTACACCAGTGTCTAAACCAAATAACACTACAGCCAGTTATTTGAATCCTACTAAAAATAGTTTAACCAACAAACACAATACAAGCAGTCGACCCACTCAACAACTAAAAAGCACAACATCCAATTCAAGTAACAGGCCATTATGGAAAGATCGTCCTCATGTGGGAAAATATAGTTTAATCCAAACTATTGGTAAAGGGAATTTCGCAAAGGTGAAACTAGCTCAGCATCTTACAACGGGAATGAAGGTTAGTCTTATTTGTTTATCGTTTGTTCACGAGCGTTATGAATGAAGTCCCTGTGTATGTACTTGCCTAGATTTAGAGCATTATTTGACTTTTCGTAGTTTAATCTGACTCTGGTCTTATTATTACATATATATGTACAATGCATAGAATCACCTTAATAGATGATAAATTTGTCATTGATAAGTGTTAAAAATTAAAAAATACCGATTATTCTGTCTCATGTGAATGTGTATGCGACAATTTATCTTTAAACATTGTTTTAAGTTTGTTACACTAGTTGGTTAGTTTGTTGTTTTTAAGTTTTCAAATTTTCTTGTAATAAATAATACTTTTGTGATGCGTATTTTTTAAGGAAGTATTAAGCATATCTTTTAGTTCGCAAGCTAACCTATGGTGTTAAACTGTGGTATCTTTTACAGCTCCCTGACTTATTTAAGCTGGAACAGAGACAGCCATGCTAAATTTCTGTCTGAACAGTTGAATTATTGTGTCAACTAAGGTATTTGTTAGCTCCTGTATTCATTGTCCAGATAAACGAAATATGCAAAGTATTTATCTCAAAAGCGAAACACATCTCAATTCAACACCATCTTGGAATTAGGATAGTTTCAGAAGATGAAAAAGATTTCACCGAAGACAATTAAGAATTTAGGATAGTTTCTAACCACCCATCGAGTATAATTAAAACCTTTACTTTACCTCAAGAAATTTTTCGTTACTTGAAAGCTGTTTGATATATCTATCCGCGTATTTGTGGAGTAAGCATGTAATCAAAAAGATCATTTGTCTGTTCTTTATATTCATTTAGATTTTATATTTTAAAAGTAAAGAAATCATGTTTTATTTAGTCTGTCTACTTCCTTGTGATTTGTTTTGATTTCATTCAAAATAAAAAAAATACCTAGTAATCTAGTTGCATCAAAATAAAAACAGGTGTATACAAGCTTTAGTGAAAGATAAAACTAAGGCAGACCAAACAATCAAGTGTATGTTTATTCAATAGATAATGAATCAAATCTATTGTGTATGCGAACAAGTTTCATTTCATGACAAATTACTAGAAAACCGATTGCCTACTTCCATATTCTTCACTCTACTTCATTTTATAATAACTCTTCTTTTATCCTATGGCTTTCTTAACTTTTATTTTGTTGTTTCTACTTGTCCTACTACTAAAAGGTTGCCGTTAAAGTGATCGACAAAACATTATTGAATCATTCAAGTCTGCAAAAGGTAAGCGAAAAGCATTTTCACTTGATTTTGTCATGTTTTATAATAAACTGGATGAAATAAAAATTGCTTATTTGAAATTCAGCTTTGTTTTAAAAGACCATTAGATGGATAGTATTAGGAGGCGAAATAAGTGATTGGTGTGTACTGGTTCCCAGGAGTTGTTATCTTGTAAATTAAAAAAAAAACAGCAACTGTAAAATTGCTGGAACGAGTCGATCCACTAACCGAAAAGATTGCTGTTAAACGCCACATATTTACATATTTATTTTTAAAACGTTTCTGGTGTCTGCTAGATGATTAGAAGTAGATTTAGTCAGAAACCTTGTACGATATTCTCTGCTCGTTGACCAATGTTAGCAAGGTATATGTCTAATCGTGAACACCTTCCTTTACTTCTTTAAAAGATAGGGAGAGGGCAAAATAAGTCATTAAAAAGCTTTTTCGAAAATGAAATTAAACCAGGTACATTAGACAGTAATTGGTCACTGAAGAGGAATTAGTCTTATTTTGTTTGATCTTAATTGCTAAGTGGATTTTATTGTAAGAGTTCTTGATGTGATTATGTAGCATGTACTTCCAACTGGTGCTAAATAATGGAACGAAACTCTGGACTTCACCTCAAAATAGTATATAATAAAACTTTGATGTATATTATAAGACAAAGAGATAGAGAGAAGTTAAAAAAATAAAGGAATGATGAAAAAATAAGGATTATTCTGAGAAGATTCGTACGAATTCTCCTTATCACACTCTTCTTTGAAATGTGGCCACGCCGAGCTGAGAATATGTGGCGACTGCGTATTCTATTATCGCCGCCTCCATAGAATTGCTTGCATCCGATGGTATCATCGTGTGAGTAATTCCAAGGTCCAGCAGCGTGTGTTTGTATACAGTGGAGATCACTATTCACTGAATGTCATCATCTGGAAAAACTGACTTCGGTGGCTTGGGCATATGCTAAGAATGTCATTCAAGAGATTTCCGTACCGGTCTCTGTTCGCTGGCCGTGGATTTAAAAAGCGGAGAGGTAGTCAGCCTGTGATTTGGCGCCGTGGGATGAAGAATGTTTGTGTTAGGTTGGTATCAGTTGGTACATTACTACTCCCTCGCGGGGTCAGAAAGATAGCTCACATCGGTGGTAAGAATCGTTATCAGATATAGCCAAGAATCGCAAACAATAGCGAATATGCTGCAGTTTTCTACTCTCTTACTTTTCCGAAAGTAACATGAAGTGATTATTGTCGAATGATCATGAACAATATATTTGCTTGGTTTCTGGATGATATCCTTCACTCATTCACTCCTTATTTTCTTTATATACTGTTGTTTTATTATTGTTGTTACGCATCTCACAGTGCCCATATTGTACCAAGTTTGTGTTTTAAAGAAAAAAGAAGCTACAGGGCAAAAGCATAATCACTTTAGGAAAGTGATTTCAGGGTAATCAAAGTAAAATGTACGCTTAACACTCACTTGTTTCTTCTACCCCTTACAGTATCGTATTCTCCAAGGAAGAGTAGCATAATAATCGTGATTGTTGATATGTATGGGAAACTGAAAGGGAGTAGGGATGTTATCACTGAAGAATTTCATCAATCGATAGAAATATGCCCTCATGAATGGATAATCTTGTTATTGAGAAAGGCTTTTTCTGCTTATGCTCACTTGTGGCTTGTAACTGATGAAGTTACTATGTGCTGAAGAGGTTTCCTAAATTCGCGTTACATTTTTGTAAACTTGTAGTTACATAATGGTTTTTACAAAAGTATGTTCTCATTAACTCAGTTTTTTCCAATCAGGTTTTGTTATCATTCAGATGTGAAAGGGTATTTTCTTAGAATTTGACATGAGAAACTTAGTAGTTCGGTATCTGAGTAAACATTGTATTACCACCTTATGCACTTTCCTTCAGTAGAGATTTCATAATGGTGATAAATACCACTTTTTTTGTAAACAACTGGGATGTAGGCCATATACAGTAAGCATTATTCACTGTAGCAAATTCACTGACATTATTGGTTCTAGGCTATAAAAATATGCATAGTTCGCGTGGTGATACTACAGACTGAGTGATTTTGAGTTCAGAAATATAATGCTAAGTGTTGACCTAGAACACGTGTTATTAAACCCCGTCTTCATAAGCGAAATGTGTTCACTGAATTAGGATTGCGTTACAAAAAATGCTGAGGATGAGTAGATAAAAACACGATATCAGTCTATGAACTCATTGACAGTTAGTCCTAGACACAGAGTTGGCTTACACCCTGGAATGTTAATAAAAAATATTTGACGTCTTGTTTATATGTCTGAATATCGATTATGTTAGTGTAGTTTTACTCACTATCATTGTTTTTTAGGATTTTAAACATTTTCTTCCATCTTTTCACATCATCTCTTCTTGTATCTGTGTTCACTTATTCCGTGTATTGTTCTAGAATATGGTGATATGAACTAGTGGACCTTTGTAACAAGTCCTGCATCAGTCTATATTTTTTATCACTTAATTTTTGTTGGTGATAAATTAGTTCTTCCAAGTCCAAAAATCAAGCTATTTTAATTCATGAATAATCTTCATCCAGGCATTAATGAGAAGAACAAAGCAAGTAGTTCAGCGATGGTGCTAACTAGTCTTTTTACATAACTCTGATATCCTTACTCAGCTCCTCTTATTCAGTGATTAATGCTGACAACTCTATTTATGATAAATCACCACTTCTGTAAAATCCTCTTTCATGAAAAATTGCACATAAATGCAATTCCATTGCTAAAGAAAATGGATTCGCCGAAAATAACTTCTTTGCTTAACTACTTGTTTTGTTCTCCTCATCAAACTATTTGTTACTTACTATTTCAGTTAATGGTGTCGTCTCGTGCTTGTAGGTTATTTCTTCTGTTTCTTCTCCATTCCTTATGTTTCTGAGTGAGACATAAGACGTCAAGCCTCGAAGTTCCAGTAGGGGTGGTGTTGTTTGTCACAAAATGGGTTTGCGAGCCATACATCCAATCTCCCTTCTTTTCGGGGATTGCTCCTGGCTAAGTGAGTTCTTGGGATGCGTCGGCTGAGGATCAAACCTGGGGAACTCCTGCATGTCTCGGGAGCATTCTACTACTGAAACACTGACGCATAATTGATTCCGTTTATTTCAATGATTCTCTGATCATCGAAAGCACTAGTAATCTAAGTTAATACGTTTGGATTGTGATCATATCAAGTCTGTTTTCGTGATTATAAGATTACTAAGGGTTTGGTTTTTAAAAGAGATTTGTTACTGCTTTTACCTAAAGATTATATGAAAATGTATGCAACAGAAGTATCTGTCTCTTGCGAATTTATTATTGTAGAGTCTCACATCTACATGGAAATAATGTAGCTCACAACTTCATATGTTTGTACGAATCACTATTGTAATTTATTTCCTACCTAGATGTTCGTTTTTTAATGTTGATTCACACAAGGGAAGACTGATATAGTATTTTTTTTCTTTCCATGTAAATGTACAGTTTTTTTTCACTGATAATGTATTTTGTATGGAATATTTTTTTATTTACTTTCCAATCAATAACTTATTCATTCCTGAATACACTGTACGTGTACTCACAGACACATGCATACTAATGATATTTGTACGGGTAAATGAGTAATTTCAATGACCTTTGTCATATATATATATATATATATATATATATATAATCATAATGAAAATAGACTTTTAGTATAGCTATCGATTTTCGTAATAGGCCTGCCTCATAGTAAGCTTTGTCTGGAATAGATTTATCTCTGTAGGCTTGTTGAGTATTTGATAGACAACCATTATGGGGGTTCATGTTTTATTCATTTTCAGTTTTTTAGTTACTTCAAATCCTTGTAATCAGCAACTTTTTGTTTTTGAATCTATGGTTTACCAGAGCTTTGTTCAGCAACTGATAATGATTGTATTTCGTTACACTAGAGATGTCACCTCATCATAAAACCAGCAGCCTGATACGTTAGCAGATTTTAACAGCTCCTTTTGCAACATAATCCTTCTTGGAAGCACTCTGATGTTTGTTTAGCCTTCTTTATGCTAAATTTAATTTGTAGATTAGTAGTTTCAAATCAGCTAAGGAAGTTTTCGTATGGATTTCAAGGTAGGATTCTTCTCAAACTGATATCAGATGTATAACCATTTAAGGCTAAGGTTTGCTTACCGTTTTAAACTTTTAGGCAGTTAGTGGTTACTATTTCTTGTTGCTTCCATCCCCCAACAGTTGAATCTGGTTGCACATACTTTGCAACTCAACTACCAAGTCATAATACAATGACTTTTTTCTATTTCGGTTGATCCGTAATTTGAAAGAAACTTGATAGACAAAACCTGTCGTCCTTCACGTATTATTTTTGAGAGTTTTCAAAATTCCAGTGAAAAGCTGTGATCAGTAGGATTACACTGCGTAGATATGAGGGAAGTTACTCGTTTCTGACTTATGCAGTTGTAATTCCTATTTTATTATGCCACTTGATACAGTGTATATACGTGTCTCCTTAAAATCCACACCATTATGATGTAGGGTCAGCAGCAGTAATCTATTTTAAACAGAAAATCAAAACAAGTGATTCAGCGAGGAGAATCTTACCAACGAATTCATTATCAAGCTGTACAATCGTATATATATGGTTTTTGAGAAATTATTTCCACTGAGGGAATTGAATCATAGGTGTGTTGTTTAATTGGCCATCATTCTTAAATATTGACATAATTTCGAAGAAGATTAATGTTTTCAGTTATTCCCACCGAGTTGAAGGAAAGCTTTGTCACATATAGTAACAAATATTAATTCTAGGAATAACGGTCTTCTAGAGTGTTGAAGAAGCTTATTGCAATTATTGAAAGAGTATATCTTTTCATGCTATGAATGTAAATGTTTGGCTATTGATTTATATCATGTATTCAGCATCATTTGAGGTATGGGATTTGTATTCGACTTTCCGTGAATTAAGTCGTTTCGTCAGGTAATGCTGTTACTTTTTTATTACACATCATAGGCGGTGCAATTATGTCGCACAATATTTTCTGAGTCATTTACAAAAAAATAGTATGGCGGATGTTTTACTTTACCTTAAACCGAGATAGCGTACTCAATATTAATAGAATTCGAACAGAAATAGAAATAGAAAAAAATATTTACTGTAATTATTAGCCTGCTTATTGTGTATATTTACCCAATCAACTAATATTACTATTCACTTTACTTTTGCATTCCAGCTTTTTCGTGAAGTTCGTGTCCTGAAAAGTTTAAATCATCCCAATATAAGTGAGTTTAATCTTAATATAAGTACCACTGTAACGGAACTCTTTCTTGGTGTGTCTGACAGAGTTTTGTCAAATTTATCAGTATTCCTTACTTAGTATTTCACTTGTTTATATATACTGTCATTGTTGTGGTGTGTACTGTCGTCTTTTTATTTGTATATATCACATGAATACGCCTTACATATTATGCCTACCATTACCGAAAACTTATTGTGCTCATTTTATGACAGCCAGCACCAGGACTATTCAGGATATACTAGTTGATGCTCATAAGCTGGATATACTTGTTCGCCACTAAGATATAAACCCAACATTGACTGTTTCGAATTGTATTATAAAATGCAATACAATTCTTCTACTCGGAATGAAGTAAGCGTAATGGGTTTCAGTTATCGAAGGTAGACTGTGAACTACCACAAACTCGGCATTTTGTGTCTGAATACTGACAAGTTGGGTTGATTTATTGTCCACTGTGGAGATAACCTTGATTGTCATGGGTGGCATTCAAAAATAATAATAATAATAATAAATGAATGTGTAAATAATGTTCTGGTCATAAGACTTTGAAATATATTGTGGTTGCTAATTGTAACTCCTACTGTTTATTTGATCTTAAGTGTAAATTATTCAGTAAATTTATCTTTCGCATTCTGTTCACGAAGAATAATAATTAACACACTGACTTTCTCTAATTAAATGTGTCTTCCTCATATTATGTTAATATTTTGGTGTTAATATCATTTTAATGAATTTTTATCTAAGATGTATTAATTAGCTGTTGGCTAAGATTTCTAATTTCTAGTATCTTTTCTGTAAATTGGGAGTCAATGTGTATCTACGTGGGTGGATGGTTCTTCATGAGATTTTGATCTTTATTTATATTTTTCTACTATTTATTTTGATTATTATTATTACCTTCCCTTTTTTATTATATTTACCCCTGACACGGTCAATGGGTTCGGCAAAATTAAATATTTACGTACTGTCTGAGCCTGATTTTTCTGCAATAACTGTTTGCATTATCATTGTAACAAACAATAGTACAGAAAACCAACGTAGATTCTTGCTAAATAAAGCCGGCTATGAGAAAGTGTCTCCCCTATTTCAGCATCATTGGCCCTGAGTAACCCAGTATGTACTTTTCACGTAAAACTTCAAGATTAAACAAGCGGCACATTTATGCATATTTCTTGATTTCAGAACCGTTGGTGACATGTATTATCCAGTGTTTGGAGAGTACTACTGTTGGATGCAAGCAAGTCAATGATTTTAGCCGAATGTTTACTAAACAAGAAAATAAAAATAAATAATGTATTGGCCAAAATATTTCACTCAAACTAGTTTAGCGCACATATAATGAGTTTTAATTAATTACCATTAGAGAGTAGATAAAAATGGAATTCAAGGTTGAAACATTTCGATTGGACCGATAGTCATTACAGTCTAACTATTCTGACAGTAGACAGTTTACGTTGACTGTGAAACTAGTAGGTTGATATTTTCACTACACTTAAAGGATTTCTGCATTGGTGAAGTAAAAATGACCTTGCAAAGTAGTCAATGGGCAAAATATAATTATGTGTAGTTTTCAAATCAATAGTTCACATTGGCTACAGGTAAATGTGTATGTATACGTATATTTAAAGGCTGTTCATATACACGGAATAGGCATTCTTTTTCCGTCCACATTCACTTTTTCCATCTACTCCTTCTTTACGCATATTTCATTCGTATCGAGTGTGTTTCGTCGTTGCTTTGCGAATAACTGTATCTAAATTCATTATTGTTTGTAGGCCAAACCACTCTTTTTCTCCCACCCCCACCCTTTTTCCTTTATGAAGAATATTTAAGGTGACATTTTTCCTTTGTTGACATTGTCAATTTACTTGGTATGATAACTACCTTGTTGTTGTGGCGTCCTTCCTTCTGCCGTATAATATATATATATATATATATATCGAATGATGAGCGTATGTTGTCTTTATTTATCTCTTCCTTTTTACAGTCAGTTATTTGTGATTTCATCGTCTTTCTGTCGCTCCACTGACTTTATTCTATATTTTGTAGACATCCATGTTTAGGCTAAATTTTATTCACTGAAATATTGTTAGCGAAAAGGGAAGGCCAACTCATTATTTTATGTCGTTTTATGTCTTGTTACCATTTTTCTTTTCGAGGGTGTTTTTGTGTCTACATACTCTGAAGGGGATTGGTGCCTTTTTTGCAGTGGGATTGTAGGGGTTGGGTTGTAAGATTGGATTATGTTTATTTCACATAATTTAAGATTTACCTGTTATCTATTGTTTATGTCCTTAATTTTTCACTTGTTCCCTTAATTGTTCTCATATATTGTGGTGTATTTTATTTCAACTGCTTCTGTCCGATTACCTTTTCAACGCCTATTTGTCCTTAATTAATTGTCTGAAGGTATTCATCGGTTTCTCGATAATCATTTGTGAATCTTTTTAAATTGACTACTGATTTATCATCGTAATTCTTCGAAATAACGGTACTGATTAGATGATCACAGTGAATCGTTACAATATAACCACTGTGTAAATAAGACCACAAACTCATGGATAATGGTGATAACACGAGATGTGGAAGTGAAAATGAGGGTAAAGAAATAAGGTGTATCAAACCACAGGGTATAGAGTCTGGTAGAGAAATGACTGAAAATTGCACATCATCAATGTGAATGATCATTCTTTAATCTAATCCTTTTCCAGTTACAACTACCTGTGGGAAAATACAACGAATCAACATGCATGCCATGTGTTCTAGTCAAATTGGTAAACATATATTTGTACTCCCTACATAAAAATCAAACAATCTGTGGTTAGCATCGTATAAATAAGTAAGATCCAGTTGTAGAACTCGCTTGTGACTTCCACAGGAAAAATCAGATGTTCAAGTCAAATCACAAAGTTATCTTGTCAGTTAAATGTGCTGGGATATACTTGGAACCCCTTTTAGCTGACCTGTGTCAGATACGAAGATAAAAATTATTTCCTTATCACACACCCCTAGGTATTTAACCGAAGACTCGGACTGATTTTACCCTCCGCTAATTGGTTTTATTTGCCCTATGCATTCTGATGATATTTCCACCAAACAAAAAAGTAAATTTATGTATGCGTGTTTTGGTTATTCAGTTCTCTTATGGTAAAGTTATGAGCAACATCCTAGTATATTACGCTTATTATCTTACCAGTTGCTTAATTGCATGGTAAATTAATGCTGGACTTGTTTCTTTCGACTCATGCATTAGTGAATTTCTATGAAATCTTTTTCTAAGGGGTTTCAATGAACGCTTCATATCCACTAATAATTAGAGCTAAATAATGAACTTTGACTACTCGTCTCATTGAATTTTATTTTCATCAAAATCACAATTCTGATGATATCCTTTTAAAAAATAGTAGATAAAGTCAATGACAGGTACGAATTTTGCTCTGTCTACGATAAAAAAAGTATGAGCATATAAAATGCCTTTTTCATCACAAAATTACCTACTGAAATGAATATTGATGTAATCTATTCTCAAGTTAGACAGCGAACTGACATCAGTTAGGAAACCACTGAGACCCAGGGAGCGTTGAACAGCTGTTTGAGACTGTGCAACAGTACGCACCCATGACCCCATCAGCGGTTGAACCCAGGACGTATGGATTACAAGGTGACCCCGCTGACAATTCAATCGGTGCCAGTTCGAGATATACAGCTCCATTGCCAGCCAGTGTCCATCGACGAGTATATGTCCTAACACCGGACTTAGTGGACGCTATCAGTTCTATAGCTGATGTCAGTTCTTTATCTAGCTTGAAGCTAATCAAATCCCCGCAAACCAACAGTCGAAAACAATTTTCTGTGTACATTATGAGGCATAGGCATTAAGGGCATTTCCTGATATTTACGAATAAAAGTGGTTATTGGAAATCGTTTTTATTATTGTTTACCTATTTCATTCATTTGATAATCTATATGTATGACAAGTTTGTTATTCATTTATTGTTTAGAAAACATAGCGCTTACCTGTCATCCCCCTCTCTCTTGCTTGCCTTCTGTATATCTGTGAAGTAATATTAAATCTCGACTGTTAGGCCAGAATGTGGTTTCTTTCTTTCTTTGGTTGTTTGTTTAATTGTGCCGTATTGATAATACCACAAATATTAAAAAAATCAATAGACATACGATTGAATTTCAAGAGTATGAATGAAATTCAGGTGTGCGTCGTTGGATAATTCAAATTTCTCGTTTTTTGCTTGTTGTCGAAATCGATTTTATAACAACTGTGGTTATGTGCTTTCAGCTGAATGACCTCAATATATATATATATATATATATATATATATATATATATATATAATAGAAGTAATATTTCTACGAAATACAATAAAGTGAATTGCTAGTCATATCCATAGACAGTTTTGTTATCGTGCTATTAAATACTACAAAGTTAAGAGTAATTAAAATGCTTTAAGTAACACGATTTCGGAAAAAAAGAAAAATGATTATCATAGACAGTGATTCTTTGAATCTGACTTCCATCGATCATTTTGCTTACTGTTTGAGTGAAAAACCTTTTAGACATTCTTATCTGTATGTAAGTACCTGAATGCGTACAATGGCATTATTATAATCCTAAATTCGATGCATAAAAATTTAATAGCTTCAATTATTTGTGTTCTTCATATTATATTATTTCATGTCAATTCTTCTTTTTTTCATTCCTCTGGGTTCCTATTAGAGCACTGAGCTTCAAGCCTAACGCTATGAAGTTTCAGTGGCTGTGGTGTTGTTTTTACGGGTTGGAGCCTCTAGCCTCGATCAACCTTTCCGTCTATTCTATGTTCAGTACGGGCTAGATTGTGGTTTAGAAATGTGTCGGCTGGGAATCAAGTCTGCACCTTCCGTGTGTATGGCAGTCATTGTATCACTGAACTATCGACGTATATTCTTCCTCTAGTGGTGAATGAATTCTTTGTCAAGTAATGTGGTGTTGAGATATTACGATTTGAGTCAATATCTCTATGTGAACAGTTTTCACTGAGCAGTTGAAGGCATTGCATTTGTTTTTCTAAATTCTGGGTCGGTTAGTATGATTTTCCCTTACCAGTGGAGATAGTCAACAAACAACTCGGTTGCTGTCATTTTTGATCTGACTTGTGCATTTCAGAGTTGACACAGGTGGAATATCATCAGTTCCCGCACTGAGTTTGTGACTAACTGGCCCTTAGCTACTTGTTACGTTTTCAATTTTTCCCTAGTATCTAATAATAGAAATAGCATTGAGTGTTAACTGGGTCGCTTTTACTGTGTATCACTCCTCCTTTTTTGATATAAGTATAAAACTTGGACAATGTAGTAGAGTATAACTCAATTATAGATAAAATTTTATTTTGATAAATCACACAGTGGCGTTTCGAGCACAAATTATTGATATGATTGTGAGCAAGAACACTGAGTGATTTATCAAAATAAAATCTTATCTATAATGGAGTTATCCCCTTTTTTGGTTTCTCTGAATGTATCAACTGAATAATATTTTAGAAAATTAAGGTTTATCTTACCAACGCTTAAATATTACTTTCGATAATAAAGCCTAAATTTTTTCGGACATCATAAACGTGAAGGAAACGCAGTTTTCTGGATTGTGGACACGTTACATGACACACTATGAGGTATTTCTACTGATGACGTCTCTGCATTTACTACATCCATAAGATTTGTTGGTGAACAAGTTATCAACCGGTCTAGTTAGTGAAAAATACACAAAGGCAACAAAGTTTCCATACTCATCTTCAGCTGTTATATTCCATATGAATTTATTTTTATTTTTTTGAACTATATGGGATATAGGTTTCCAGGCCGTAGGTGTTACGAATTTCCTGGAATAATTTGAGCGCCGAGTCAGATTGATTCATTATAAATTATTATGTATATGGGATATATATATATATATTATATATATATATATATAATGCCTTACTTCTTATTTGTGATTTTGGCATTCCATCAAAAATATTGATAATTTCTTTGCTTATTTATTTAATAGTAATAATGTATTTTCCACTAGCTTAATTAATTATTCATACATATTTGTCTAATTGATTTCATCTACATCACACACTAACTCTATTAGCTTATATTTCCAAGTGTGCTGTCAATTGGATAACCGTATCCAGTGGTGCTTACTTCGGAACTATTTATGTATGCGTGTTTTGGTTATTCAGTTCTCTTATGGTAAAGTTATGAGCAACATCCTAGTATATTACGCTTATTATCTTACCAGTTGCTTAATTGCATGGTAAATTAATGCTGGACTTGTTTCTTTCGACTCATGCATTAGTGAATTTCTATGAAATCTTTTTCTAAGGGGTTTCAATGAACGCTTCATATCCACTAATAATTAGAGCTAAATAATGAACTTTGACTACTCGTCTCATTGAATTTTATTTTCATCAAAATCACAATTCTGATGATATCCTTTTAAAAAATAGTAGATAAAGTCAATGACAGGTACGAATTTTGCTCTGTCTACGATAAAAAAAGTATGAGCATATAAAATGCCTTTTTCATCACAAAATTACCTACTGAAATGAATATTGATGTAATCTATTCTCAAGTTAGACAGCGAACTGACATCAGTTAGGAAACCACTGAGACCCAGGGAGCGTTGAACAGCTGTTTGAGACTGTGCAACAGTACGCACCCATGACCCCATCAGCGGTTGAACCCAGGACGTATGGATTACAAGGTGACCCCGCTGACAATTCAATCGGTGCCAGTTCGAGATATACAGCTCCATTGCCAGCCAGTGTCCATCGACGAGTATATGTCCTAACACCGGACTTAGTGGACGCTATCAGTTCTATAGCTGATGTCAGTTCTTTATCTAGCTTGAAGCTAATCAAATCCCCGCAAACCAACAGTCGAAAACAATTTTCTGTGTACATTATGAGGCATAGGTAATATAAACGCAAATTTTCTAAAATATTATCCAGTTGATACATTCAGAGAAACCAAAAAAGGGGATAACTGCATTATAGATAAGATTTTATTTTGATAAATCACTCAGTGTTCTTGCTCGTAATCATATCAATAATTTGTGCTCGAAACGTCATCAGTTTATATTACTGTATGCCACTTTTTACATCTCATATGATGCAACCGACGGTTAATTTTGATCATTTGCTATGTGTTTGGGCAAGTGTTAGGATTTTTGCATCTTTTAGTACACCACCATTCAGACGCAAAACTCCACGAATAGCATTCTGTAGTATTTTATGGCTATTGTTACCTTCTTATTGCACACACTTCGTTTGGTCTATAGGTAATTGAGTCCTTTGCAAGTGTTCACACTGGATCGCTTTGACAAGTTTAGAAGAACCGATAGTGATTAGGTCATTAGTACTCTATTGTTCCGTATGTCAAATAAAGACTAGCATTTTGTATAGGATTGGGTACAATATTAGTTCAGTGGAGTAGATATTTTTGACCAGCCAGCAGTTATATTTTCTTAGACTAAGTCTGCGGTAACCTCAGCAACGCTAGATGGTGTTACACTCATTAGCTGCTGAAAAATGAATGAAGCAATCCTTATCGAAAAAATCCTTGGTTTTTAGTGATATTGAACTATTTCTGTCATTTTATTACCTCCTTTGTTTGGTGTCCAGTTTTCCAACAGCTCCTCCTTCACTAAACTGAATTTCGGGAGATTCTAGCAATAAATGATATCGTTCAAGAAGGTATATCGTCACAATTCATAGTATACCACTCAGTCTATTTGTTGACTTTAAACCGTCATTCTAAACTATTGGGTTTCGTTTTTTTGGCTGAATTCAAAAATTATTAGCTAAATACCATCATACTCATCCTATAACATAGCAGTATTGGTTTCCATCTCCCGTGAGGTGATGAATTTCCCCACTGAACGGAAAGATCCTTGACTAAATTAAACCAAAACAGACCTTGTGCTGCTCAGATCCTATTATATTCAAGAAGATGTGAATTTCTGTTAGAATTCTTCTGACAGTTTCCGGTGTTTTAGTGTATTTATCTCATTCAGTAAAAATGAACAAATCCATAGTGATAGGATATTTTGGCGTGTATACTTCTGGAAGGAAAATGAACTTTAGTGAGTGGCAATTTTTCTCTCCATAAAGTTATTATGTATTTGTTATTCCCTTGGGTTCCGAGTGGAACGTAGGGCTTCAACAACACCTCCACTTTGTTCTATTTCCTGCTGTCCTCTTCAGTTGGGCCCGCGATTGTCCATAATCTCTCATCTCCTGCATGTCACCCTCGCACCGATGACTTACTCGTCGTTTCCCATTGGGATTCCATTCGAGCAAAGGACTGGCACGCGATGTCATTCGACAGCCTCCCCACAGTATTCCCGATCCATCTCCATTTTCTTCCACATATTTGTTGAGCGATCGGCTCTTGGTTGCTTTGTTCATCATTGTTAGAGCTTCCTGTTGCTAATCCTTTCAGGCCCGCTTGCCTGTCATTTGATCTTCAGTATGGAGTGCATAAGTTTTCCAAACTGATTTCAGTTTGATGAAGGAGTATCTTGCCTTTCCGATGCTATCTGGCTAGTTTTGAGCATCGTCATCCGTTCCGAGTTCCTGTGGTGGAAACCGTGCTTCCTGGCCAGATAAGTGAAGAAAGTAACCTCTTTCAAGTTTCTCCCGTTGATGGTGATTGGTGCTGGTTGTCTTCTTAACGGTCAGTCCAACGTATTCCTGTCTTCTCACTCCCTATGCACAGTCTGACGCATAATCCAGTCCACCACAGCCAAGAATATCGTTAGTGATAGTAGGTACCATTGTCTTATGATAATAATTGCTTGCAATGCTGCCTCATCAATCTTCCCTTTTCCAAATTCTTCCATTGACTACTTTGATTCTGTGTGTGGATTTGCGCTAATTCACTTCATCATCCATAGATGATAACGAGGGAAAAAATACAGCTGTGTTAACACTTTGGTCAAACCTCTTTGTCATAACTAAAAGAATATGCGGTGTCAAACGCCCCAAATGAATCTTGTCTTTTGTGTATGAATGAGTCTTTACGAGTTCACTTGTGTTAATGGCTACAATATATTTATTTTATATCATAATATTTTGCAAGGGCATTACGTTACTGATTCATACGTTCATTAAATGGGATAGAACAATGTTAGACACTGCTAACACAATATCTACGTTAAATGTTCGCTGTCTACGCAAACACGGAATACAATTAGCTTTCTCTGCTAATGGTAGCGTTATATTATCATTTGGAAGATGATTACCATAATACTCTTGTCAGAAAGTAGAACAGTGGTTGTTCTTCCAACACAAGTCTCACTAGCTCTTTTATTTTTAAGTCTACTGTTTAAGGATAATTCGATTTAATTCAAAATTAATTTTAGTGAAATCACTTATGGATTAGACAACTTAGTAATATGTTGAGTTGACATTCTTCATTACTATATATAGATTGTTAATCAAATGTCTTGTAAATGATGTGGAAAATACTTTTTAGCGTATATTTTTAGAGCTAGGGTTAAGTTTGCCTGTTCTGCACACCTACGATATTTAGTTTGTTACTGTTATAAAAACCGCTCTTGCTGACAGTTACACAAGGACTTAATTTGAAGTCCCGCAATTTTAGATACTAAGTCAATATATATGTATCCTCAGGAACAGTTTAATCGTTTCACTAAGCGTAACATATCCTATTAATCGTGTTGACTTCACTAGCTTGTCACATTTTCAACACACTAAAGGTATATGTCTAACAGTCAAACAAAAATGTCCACCGTTTAACAGTATGCTTTGTCCTATTCTGATACTACTTAACGTGACCTCTTGAGCCTGAAAAACTTAATTCATTCGCAGGCCTTTAATCTTAAGCGTCTTTGTACCACTGTGAGTATGGGTTGGAATGAAGTAATGCGAAATTCTAAAACTGAACATAGAGTAGAAAAGTTAATGCAGATTGACAAGGTTAAAATTCTATCCTGATATGAGTACCTGGGACATTTGTAGCATATCTAGATCCTCTACTTCCTTCGATTACTTCTGTCGTTATGTTAACATAATTAACTTCAATAAAAGCTAATGATAGGGACACTAAAATATTATAAAAATCCCCAAGGTTACTGGCTATTGATGTGAACTGTATAAGGAGGGTTGGCTAATGCGGTTTATTTTCCTGCAATATAACTATCCACTAACTGTTAGTGTACTTGCCTAAAATTCAACAAATCGGCATAGATGCATTCATTTTATACTAACGTCAATGAATTTATGAACGTTTTCTGATACATCTTCCTTCTCTAACAACTTTTTTCCGTATAGTATCTGTTCCTTCCTACCCCCACCCTATCCGAAAGTAGGTGAGTCATAACTAATAAGTGGTAAACTCGATTATGTAAGATTACTCGCTATTTTTCACGTTTTGTTATTTTTCATACACTTCGACTTGTTTTGTTAATAATTGATAATAACATCTCACTTCTGTTGTCAGTTAACATTGTATGCATAAACCCTTCAATAATAATAATAATAATAGCTTTGTTCTGAACAAATTGTTTATGCAATGTACAGAATTCTCAGGGTAACTTATTACTTAATGTTTTCTCTACATTTAGTATCTTCAAATAAAACAGCAGTTTATAGTATATCATGTGACGCGATGCTGCACAATATGAAACGTAAACTAATCATTCGTCTCCGAAAGATGTGCACTGGTATCTTGAAAGCCGACTATAAGTGCGCCTGAGTACATTTTGCCAGTTAAGGATATAATTGAATGGTTAAAACGATAAGAGCGACAGAAAATATGACACATTATGTTGGATGGAAATTCACATAGCCCAGTGATTCAAGCAGGATGCCGTACAGCTTTGCAGTGAAGTTACGAAAAGCGGTCACTTTTCTAACTTATATGTTCTTCAAAACAATGTCAAGTTATGTCCCTAAAGAATTACAGTCACTAACTGTCGCTGTCGTGATAACAGCGGTATTATCGCACGACGCATCGTCTGTAAGAGTGCCATAGGAGATATAAGTTACGACATATTTGTGTATGGTTCCAAGTTACTGCACTTCGGATGAGCAGACTGATTAATAGAGAAGAAAGTGATAAGAGCTGAAGATACAAACAAAAGTATAAGGAGACATAATGATCGTGTTGATGAGGAGATGAAACCCTATTTTTCACTGATTGGTTTGTGAAGCTTTCCATCATTCACATCATGTTTTTTCCATGATGTGAAAGGGTGAAGAAATATTACTGAGGGCTATAGAAGTTTATCGGCACCATTCATCTAGACAGGTCGCACTGTTGTTTAGAATAGTTTTAGCGCAATAGGTATTCGTATATACTAAAGGTATCACGTGTGGCGAAAACCAATAGAGTGTTTCATACTTTTAATATGATTTCATTTCTTTTTGGTTATCAGTTAATTGAAATGATCAAGTCATCATTTGTGTATTTCTTTTGTCTGTAGGTCAATTAATTATACATCTTTAAAACCGTGTGTATTTTATAGGCGGTTGTAGTAGCATTCTACATTTTATAACTGTACATTAATTGTGCCGGGAATATGCTTGTTTTTTTCCCAAGGTGTATGATTCATAAATTTGTAAAGCAAGAATTTAATCCTGCCATGCACATGCATTCTTTGTCTTCTGTCTAGTGTTTATTTTATCTTTCTGTTAGTATTTAAAAAATATGTTCTCCTACTTACTAATTTGTTAGGTCTTCGATTTTATTTCCATTATTTTTTTCTGACGCTTTGACTAGCACGGCTTATCAGTATATATATATATATCCCAAACTGACATATATAAGCCTCCTTCTACTGGCCCTTATTATATCTACTTTGTTCATTCTCTATTAAACTGAAATGTCAAGCATAGAAGGCATAATTTTACAAATAGGAGTCGTCATCCTAAAGATGTCTTTTGTCACTGCGTTTTTTCTACCTCTCTCTCTTTCTGTGTATCTGTTCGTTCATATTTATTGAAAACAAATCGATTCTTATGTCTAGACATCTATTGATAATGCGATTCACAGATGTGTGTATGTACACACTGCTTTATTATAAACACCATCGATACACTTTGTTTATAGTGGTACCATCATATGTGAAGTCTTGCATAATATAGGCGAAATACTTGGCACCTTCTTGTTTTCGTCTTTGAAATTGGGGTCTCTATTTCGACACCTATCTTCTTGATAAATGTGAGGAGGATAGATACGTCTAGTATATGGAAGAAAGGATTATCATTTCATTCTACACATACACATCAACAACACACTGTATAAGGTTACAGTGGTTATAATACGGTAAAAAATATTGTGTAGTATTGAGATGATCGGGTATAAAGTGTTCTTTTTGTATTTGGAGAATCAAAAATGCAGACTATTCAACTCGCAAACTCTGAAATTTCTACCTCACATCATCAGTTCTTTTGATTGTAAATTGGAGACTTGAAAAAAGTAAAACTCTGGGAAGGGAACATGAAGAACAGTAACTAGTTCGTAGCAATTTTAGTGAGTTGGATGCCAAAACCGGTTATGCATTCAACTAAAAATAGTATCGAAACCCAGTTAAAAATGTTAAAAGAAAGCCAATCATACTCTCCTTTTATATTACATAAGTCTAGTTTAAGGCAGTTTATAGTCTATTCATTTCTCGTTCTGTCACTTAGCAGGTTTCAGAAGTGAGTATTTAAATAGTTGAATCTTTTGACATGATCGATTCCCAATTGACGGACGAATGATCCAACAAATTTTGGTTGTAGTCACTAATTTTCAAGTTTTATTAATTATTGACTAAAAGTCAAAAGAACAAAATGCTTTTCACTAGTCCTTTTTGTTTGTACTCTGTTAAATTTCGATCGACGAGTTTGTCAGTTGCTAAGTAGTCACTTACCTTACCCGAAAATCTTACTCAAAGTAATCTCTATAACAGTGTTCATATGGCCTAAATGCGTAAATCTTTTTTATACCAAGTATCTCAGCAAAAATTCTCTTCCTTTTTCCCTATTTCTATTTCCCAGCCGTCTATTCTGAACAACCTTTGTTTATTAAGTAAAGATCAATCTAGCATATATATATATATATATATATATATATATATATAATGCTTAGACACATTCCTTAATTTTAATGTAGGTATTTATGTAAATGATCGCATTGAATTAACTGGGTACATATTTGTGTACCTGTATTTGTTATGCTCTTGTTGTTTATTTCGCGTCGGTAGAATGATGTATCTGTTTGTTCTTTGATTGCTTCATTTTATCGCTTTTTCTCATCTTGACTGTTTGTCTTCTTCCACTTATTTTGTCGTGTTTTTCATGATAACTGTGACATACCTGCGGTACATATTCGCTGTATGTTTAATTTATCCACTAATGTTTTCTTAATCTATTACATACAAATTATCACCTAATAATGCTACTTTTGTTCACATAGTTGCGTATCTACTTTTATCAAGTGAAAACACAAAAGTGGATATTCACTATTAACACTATTGCTGTTTATCATTTGTAACCGTTTTAAGTTCTGAGGCCTTTTTGTGTATTGCTAAAATAAGAAAAGTTGATTTCGTTCCTGTGTTCGCTGTTTTAACAAAAGATGTAACTTACCATTCAGTACACAAGCTTATATGTTATTATCGTTTCTGTTTCCCATTCTGTAAATAATCTTAGCTACTACTTTCTGATCTTGACGAATGAGCAATTATAAAATAATTAAAGATTTGTGTTATGAAAATTTGGTAGTAACTGGGGAAACAACTTTATCAAAAGCTGTTAACTGAACAACCCACTTACAGGTCAGATCATGGGCTGATATCAGAAGAAAAGCATTGAAAACTAGGGCATAGTGTACAGCTGTTTCATCGTAGTTCGAGACTCTGCAGTGGCACATATCCATAACCTTCGGATTATCAGGCGAGTGTTTCGACCATTGATCTACTAAGACGGAATCCAATAGTTTATGAGTTCTAACTCCTGCTAATTCCACCCTCGATGAGGACTTGACTGTGTATAGTTGGAGAGTCCCAAATTGGCGGAAATAGCTATCCCAGCACTCTCTGGTCTTCAAAGATTTTTTAACTGACGTCAACTTGAGGTCTAACTTAGGATTACTGCTGACCTAACTTAAAGTTGAATATAAGGTTTCAGTGTATGCATGTAGGTCGTATGGGTTTCTAAAAGGGACTTTTTTTAAAATAATCTTCGGCTTATTGTCCAATTAGATTTTCAGAATTAAATCTGTAAACTAATTCATATCAAACATTAAAATTCTTCGAGGTGAATTTCAACAAATATATTATCATCTCCAAAAAGCATACATTTTCCAAAGTTGCTGTAACGTAATTTTCTTCGTGGAAGTAATCTTCATACAAGTAATATTTTTTGGTAACGAAGCCTTTTACAATATATCAGTTATCATAGGCCACAAATATTTTGCATTTCTAAGTTTGATCTGAAGAAAGAATATTCTTATCGATCACCTCATCATCAGGTTCCGCAGTTATATATCCACAGTAATGAAATCATTAGTGTTATTACCAACATTGGTGTTTAAATAACATCGAATCAATAGTAATATCAATAGAATACAGTTCAGTAGCATGTGGAAGCCTGAAAATATGCATCAACATAACACTACAGTGAATATCAGACAAATTGGGGAAAACTAATACAGAATTCTTGAATTTATAGGCTCGACGGAGGGTCAGGGCAGTAGTAGTGAGTGGACCTGTTTCTTATGCATAAAAAGCACCGGTTATTTTAGGCGGATCGTAATGGCCTTTGCTGTTTGGAGTGTCCCATACTTGGATTTTTTGACAATTTATTTGGTATCCGACAGATGATGGCGGAAGGTTTTGCAAGCTTTGCGGCTGGTTTGGATCACGTGGCCTAATATTGAAGTTTTGATGTTTTCCACCATACCTTTATTTAGCCACACCGGTAGGTGTTTCCGAGCAACAGCCAATATAACTCGCTCCACCAGCGCAGTTGAACTGGTAGATACATTTAGAGGTGGCTAGTCTAGGTACTTCATCTTTCAATCGGGAAATCACAACCGGTTATGTAGAAAATATGACTTGTGGTTTACCCGCATTAAAAGTTCTTTGATGAATAGATTTTCTCAACTTGTTAGTAATTATTTCCCTCGGTATGGCAGTATTGAACTGCAGCCGTATATATAAAGGCTTTTTATTTACAGATAGCGAATAATCCTTTTCTACTTTGTTAATAACTCTAATTCTTTCATTATTATAACTGCAGAACCTAATGAAGAAGTTATTGAGAAGAATATTCCTTATTCAGTAATAAGTTTTTTACGAAAAGTACTGCCTGAACATCCAGTATATTGACTTGTGTAGTAGTGAAAATTTAAGTAACAGAGCGTTTCCGTATTCGTTACTTTATTATGTGGTAACATGTATTGTCATTTCGGTGTACTGTACTATATAGTTGTTGAAGTTGGTAGTTAGTGCTGTTACAGAAGATCACATTAACAGTATAAAAAGCTGGAAAGTGTACGAGTAAGGTGTCTTATCTACAATTTCATCGAAGTGTTTAAGCTCGATTCATAACACAGACAAGAAACGATCATCAAAGACTACAAGAAAATTCATTCTGCCGTATACAAAAAATATCTCTGTAATAACAACTCGAATACTAAAACCGTTTAAGTAGATATAGCACACAAGCCAACCGAATCACTTCATTCGATGTTGTGCAAACCGAAAGATCTAATAGAAAAAGAAGCGAAAACTGATACGATTTACAAAATAAATTGTTTGAACTGTAATAAACATTACATCGGTCAAAGTGGGCGTCCCCTCCGAATCCAGGATCACAAAGGCATGATATATAGTCTATCATAACAATTCGATTGGGAGCATGCAGGAATTTTAAACTGAGGAAACACCAGAAATACCTGGGAATTTCTAGAAGTCTGGTACTTGAGTGAATTAGCAATTAACAAACACATTATTACACACCAAATTTACCAGCTAGTAAAAATGACCAACAGAGACGTAAATCAACAATCATTCACGATAATGGTTGCCAAGAGATACAATTACATCATTCGAGGATAATTCAAATAAGTTCATTTTATATTAAAACCTGCTCTGAAGATGTCTAGAAGGACAATGACAGCTTTGCAATTAAACCGACCAGCTCATTCATCTGAGCTACAAATGTCCTCTACTGAGTGGTTTTACTTCTGCTTCAGTAAAATAAATCATGCAAGTAGTTATGTGCAATTTCTTTTCTTCATCTTTCCTAACCAAAGTTTCTCGTTATTATTATTATTATTATGCTGTCATTATAATTCTTAATTGCTTATTTCTCATACTTCTTTTTTATTTGTATTCTGGAAATTAATACTTCATATGCAACACTATTGTGTTTACTTCATTTCTGCTATAAAAAAAAACTTCATCTACACATAATTGTTATTTTAAACAGAAAAAGAATTAGAATTGTCCAAGACATGTGCACTCCTCTGTATATGTGCACGTACTTGTTTGTGTATTTATGTATGTATGTAAGCGTGTTCATGTACCCATGTGTTGTGTACATTACATTATGTTTACTTTGTCAAGTATGTTGTTGGTAATCCCACTCTTGTATTTGTAGCATAAGAGAGATCTGAAATGAAAAGTGAATTCATTTCCTTCTTAAAATCACTGACTACTTTAATTTTTATTATGTGACACATGTTTAGTTCATGTTACCTTTGCTTGTAATACTGAACTCTCATCGGATTTACTTGTTTTTCTTGTGGGTCTTACATTTTTTCTCACCATACTTCTATAAATATTTAAGTAGATTAATGGATTGGGGTCTATTTTTAAATATTTCATTCTGTGCATTGGAGTTTCCGTAACTGTTGGATTGGCTTTTCGGAGTATGGGTAGCTAGCCCTACGCCTAAATCACCATACTCTGAGCTTAGGACCAGCTAGTAAAGTAGGCGAGAATCGTAAAAAAAAGACAGACCTTCATTACTCTGAAATCAATGTGGAGATCTACTGCATTTATTATAAGGAACAACATGTGGGTTTTCAGCACAAATGTCAAGTCAGTTCTTCGGTATGGTTCAGAGACTTGGCGTGTCTACCAAATCCTTTCCAACAACCTGCTGCAGACTTTCATTAACAACTGTCTTTATAGGCTCGTGACATATGATCAGATGAGCAGACAGGATAAGCAACAAACAAACCAATGACCTATTGTCCAACAGATATGCAGAAGGATATGGAAGTGAATTGGATACTCTGAGGTGTCCGTTGAGTAGAACCAGTCACCAGACTGTCGATTGGACCCCGACTAAGAAACGACGAGCTAGCTATCCGAGGGATGTATGCAGGAAATCACGTGTTGATGAAGTGAAAGCTTTTGGGTGATCGTGGAGTTAGCTGAAAAACACTGCCGAGAACAGAGTGTTATGGAGAGATGTTCGTGAAGTCATCTATCCCAGCAGGAACCCAAGGGAATGATAATAAGTGGGATGATGACTAAGATTAGAGTGGAAGTCATCAAGCTCAAGATGGATTATGAGCCTTCATACAATTTTTTCTTAACTTCAGCCATCTGCAGTTCGTATGTGAGACTGAAGGTATCACCGAAGGGAAGAATAACGTTTTTACCAATTCGAAAAAATTAAGTATTCCACTGAGGTGCTTGTATTTTATTACTTAAAAATAAAATTCAATAATGAGATTGTAATGAAAACCGCAAAAAGAATCAAGATAGGAAGTGACCATTTTAAATAAAATGTATTTAATGAGGCAGTTTCCTTTTTTACTTTTCTACATATACTACTGTAGTTCATGACGAGAATTAAAGAAAAAAAGGATTTATAAGCATTTATTTCATTTGGAATAATTTCTAATTTGACTTAGAAGCTGGTGTTGTATGTATGCATCCGAATAGTCGGCGTGTGTATGTGTGAATTCTCAATAGATGTTCTTCTTCTTGTTAAGTGTAAATTATCCATTCTGTGTTTCTCATAAGTCATGTCAACATTAGAGTGTATTGATCAACTTCAGTCAATAGGGTGTGTGTGTGTGTGTGTGTAAATCACAACATAACAGTACTAATCAAGTGCTCAGTTATATACCAAAAGTAATGTGAGAACCATAGTGAACTGTCAACTTCTGTTATTGAGTTCACCTTTCTGTAACTGAAATATATATATATATATCTCGAGATATACAGTACAGTATAAGTATTAGGCCAGAAAATAGTGAGGTATGAATTGAATACCGAACAATTATCCTTTTGAGGATTTCCAATATCTGTGCGTTTTCTTGTTTTAAGACCATTTTCCTCTCGAAATAGCAATGATAAATGGTTTTTACAGAGTATTTAGATTTTGTAGAGATGTGACACGTTTGCCTAGTTTTCAATGAATGAATGCATGGTAGATACACTCTGTAGCCCAACGTCGATAGGGTTTTGAGTTTGTACTGTTCAAGAGTCCCAAATAAAGCGATACATAACTGTCCAGTCATCCTTGGTTTTAAATGATTCACAAACTGACGTAAACTCAAGCTATTATTAAACTCAATTTCTCTTACGTGTGTGCTACTTTTTGTGTCTCACTGACAAAGCAATTAGAGGCCTAACTTCCAATGTTTTCTATTTGTGCTAATATTTTGTAATAAAATCATTTCATGTTATTCACGGCTTTTTTTGATATGCTGTCCATCAGTCATGTACATGTATACTGAATTTCATCGGAGTACTCTTTATTGTTCTTTTATCGCTCTTGAATTCCTAAAAATCAAATTACTTTTATTTGGATGTTTTCTCTCCTCACGTAGTCTATTACACTAAAATGACTTTCAAATCGTACTTAATAACTTTCTTCGTTGTTTTCTATGACATTAATTTTTAATAGATAATATGAGTTGTTTTTTTTTCTCTCTCTCTCTCTCTCTCTATATATATATATATATATATATACATATATACACAATTTACAGCTGTTTCCTTCAGTACTCCCCGGTTTTCAGTGGTTATCTAACTGATGTCACTTAGCGATGTCATTAGAAATATACAATCTAGTAGATTTAATAAATGCTAAATGTGAAATGAAATCGAAAGAAAAGAAAATTCTGCTATAACCCTATTCCCACTTCAAGCGTTTGTTGTTTTTATTATCATCATCACCATCCTTGCCGTTACTATTGGTGTATCGATTTCTTATGATACTTCGGTGATATTTCGAATTTATTTGTTATGTCTCATGTTTTCATGAATTTTCTGTTACACAATGTTTGTTTTAATATTTTAAATTAACTGGATTATCTTGCAAAATTTAAACAGCACCGTGGTAATGATAAGTGGGAAACAAGTTTTTGCTGATGTTGCCTAATATGTTGTGCAATATTTTGTCTGTTATCAGTAAGGACGAATTAAGTATTTGGTTTTCATGTTGTGCAGTTGTTGTGATAAGTAGCACTTAATGATACATACAGAAAATATGCTTGATATAGTGGTTGAGTAGCAATGCATTCACGCGGTAACATGGTAATTTACGCTTTTGACCAATTCATGGATGTTATTTTGAATTACTGAAGATTGTCAAAGCAGAGTGATGGAAACGTCTTGTAGGTAATAATTTTCAGCGGTCTACCTCATCTACTCTTTTTTGTGCATAATGATTGTTAGTGTTTTCAATGACTGAAGTTTTCTCACTTGGTGACAAAATGAGTATATTTGCTGTTAGGTTCGATTTACTCTTATCGGTATAGTATATTATATAATTTGAAGGAAAGAATAAAACATTCATCACATGAATAATAAGACTGTATATTTCTATGTTGTATTAGCCAGCTGTCGACCATAGTTATGCATTTTCTGCTATACGGTTTTCTACAGCAGACGATGTGCAGATCAGGTGTATTTCCAGTTCTCATTCATTGTGCAGTGCACGTACAGTGTGAATGCATTACACACACATTACTGTAGTGTAACTTAAATGTTTGTCATATGGAAATATTTTTAAAATACGGTCTCATCAATGATTATTTTCTTGGTCATTTCACTTCATATTCAGTTTTATTAACTCAAATAATGTACAAACAGGGTTGACATATATATATATATATACCCTATTAAATTTTTCCTTGAAATCAAATAATGTTAACCTTCTATTTTTGTTTGATTTCACTTTCAGTAAAACTGTTAGAAGTCATTGAATCTGAAAAGCATTTGTACTTGGTTATGGAATATGCTAGTGGTGGTAAGTTGTTTTGTTTTTAGTTTTATATTCCATACTTTTTTATGCCTTTATCTGTTCATTTGATTGGATACAAACACTATTGCATAACTCCAGCTTTTGTGTTCTTGCACATTTGTGGTTCGCATGCAATCAGAGAACGTCTTAGTTTATCCACTTGTTCAATAAAAGCATTTCTGCCCAGTTCTGTGTTCGAATTGCTGATCAACTGTGTTTTTCGTAATGGTAAAATGAAACCACAAATGTAATCGCGGATGAATCGTGATCAAAAACTTCTGAATTAGTAAATGGAGATCATCTTTCTGATTTGTCTTCTCGTTGATGGGTGATTTAATTGTGATGCTTGCATGGTCCTCATAGACAACTGTCCCTCGTCATGACCTTGGCTGTGATTGTTTGTCTTCACAGGTTGTATTATCCTTGAATTAATTTGTGTTGTTATGGATCGTTTCATTGAATTGAAATTTGACCTTTTTTAACATATTACTTATTATTCAGTAGTTGATAAATTTTATTTATGCTAATATGTCTGTTAAGGGGAGACTGATCTGACTGATCTGATCTGGCTTCTGGGAATCCTCTGGCATTACTAGTATTTCCACTGTCTTAAATTTTCACGTTGACCAAGTTAAACTGGTGTCCATAGTTACCTACACGCATTGATATGAAGGATTACATGTGTCTTTTGACAGCCTATTTATATTCTTGGATTTGAAGTCGAAAGGAATACCCACTTCCAACAACATAGTGCCTTCACAATTGATACAGTTTATTTTGCAGATGGCGCTAATTTCGTTTTCTTTTGCTGTTGAGCCTTTCGGTCCACCTAGTATTGAATGAAATAATTGTGTTATAATTTCTGTGAGTTATATATTCCAAATAGTTTCAGATATATTCTTGATATACGGTAGGATGAATTTTTTCTGTATACTTGCCAGGGATGATTTTCCGCCAATAGCTTGATTCCAGTTTAGACATTTTTTGATGAAGTTATTTGTTTATCCACCTTTCTTGAGGACAAGTAATAGATATTTCCCTCCTATTTTCTTCAGGACAGCGTGTCTTGGCTCTTTTGAATAATATCCGTTCACAGTTTCTTTTGTGTGCTGTTGTAGTTGAGCATTTCGTCCGTGTTGGCTAACTTTCCGTATTTCATTTATTGGATATGTCACACAGTGAAACAGTATTATTTACTGCATGACTTTTCGAACACAATTTATTGTTCATAATCATATCCAAACCGATAGCTGCTACCTTGAGTGGTGGCATCAGTCAGTGAATTCCACAACAGTTAGTTTAAGCCACGCAGGGAGATGTAGACTGCTGTTTGGTTGGGGTCCTCGGGATGGTAAGATCCAGTGGCTAGGGAAAATTGGTAATATGACTCAAAATCGTTCTCACTGGCGCAGATGCATTCACTCTTTGTGATTTGTCATATCCAATAAAACTTAATTGTTCTTCCGTATTATTATTCTTTTTCCATCACACTTCTGTTTATTATCTGTCCTTCGAACCTCCTCTTATCCTCTTCTCTTGCTTTGTGTGTGCTACATGGAGTGTGGTAACTCAAACTGCTGCACATTTGTGCAAAGTTCTACGTTGAAACCAGTCAGTCAGTCATAATCATAGCAATCATAACTACACAACTTCGAATTTCCGGAAGTTACTGCATTACATTACAAGATATTTTGTTAATTTACAAAAATATCTATAGACGAAATCATTCCTAAACCCTTCTGTGTTTTCTATTCTTACTGTTTTCATCGGTTTTCATATAGTCACTCGTGCGAGTTCAGTGATAACCCTCGAAAATGGATACTAAAAGTGTTTATTTTCAAATTAGAAGAGTTCTAAACTTCATACGCTTATGTCACATCCCCATGCGTGCTTCTGTGTTACACTAGTACTTGGTATTTTTCTTCTTGACAGAATTGTATTTCATCATATCTCCTGCACTCACAGAATAAATTAGCTATGAGCTTCAAATGATATATATATATATATATATATATATATATAAACTTATCGTTGTGTTCTATGAAACCTCAACAACTAGGTAAATAAGGCCAATGATCTGATAGTTTGCATTCACATGGAAAAGTATGTTTGTGTGTTAGCCTGCTTAACTGCTTTTTATTTGATTAAGTGTTTGCATACACAAATGACCGCTGACAGGTGGAATTGAGATTGCATACTGTGTTTAAATTTGTATATATATCACAATGTGTGAACAACCATCGAGGTCACCAGTAGTAGTATGTTTAGTTTGATTATTTAATATTCATAACGAATCACTTATTTTGCATTGTGAAAAATGTATTTGTGTAATGCTATTTTTTTTTTTTTAGTATGCAGTGGACACCTACTTATTTGCATTTTTATTGATACATAAAACTGTTTATGTTTAGGCATATGCATTTACAACTCATATAGTTAAGATAGTTCATTCACTCGTTATATAAAAAAAGAATGAGAATGTATTATGATAATTTTTGAGCATTTGTTACAGTTGAGTGGATGTTGTGTTTGGTAATTTTCTATCAGCTTATCGTCCTATTGATGAACTGACTAAATCAGTATTCTGCTGTGATATTGATTCCCTCAGCTCTGATAGACGAGGTCATCTACAAGGTCACATCTACCTGACAAGTTCCACATAAGATAAACTCATGTTCTACAGTTCATTGCTGATCATAACCGAACAAATCATATGAGGAGTCGTTTGTACGAGACAAGTTATGTTATATTGGTTTAGTGAAATCAGCAATTTGAAATTTGCAGTATGAACGAATAACAATGAATGAAACAATCTTGTCTTGATATGCTGGTAACAACCGAAAGACATTTTAAATTATTGTATAATTCAAACGACTGCCTTCTTTTTTACCTCCTCTAAAATAGCAACTAACAAAATCATAATGGATTTATTCTGTAGCTATGGTCTAATTGTCTAATATACATTCGGCTTAATGGTGGTAGACTTGTTAAACAGCACTGACTGATTCATTCAAATTAAAAAGTTAATAAAATTCTCAAGATCCTTTTCAATTTTATAAAATAACGTTCAGTATTTACCTTCTAAGTTGTTCTAGCTACCTAATGTTTTATTTACTGTGTCCACATAAATTCATACTGGTTCAATTACAGAACCGTATTGTGTGTAGGTGTTCATACATCTATTTGTGTTATTCATCTACTTCTGTCTGCATGCAACATTATTAGCAATAAAACGTACCAACATACAACCACCAATCAGTAATATTCAGTCAGTTATTTTATATTCTTATTTTCATCCTCTATTCTTAAGTGTATCTTGTTAAATGTACCCTTGTTTGTTAGCTAGTAAAAATAAACATATGTTTACACTGTATTTAATTATAACAAATTTCTCTCTTATTTGTTTCTATCATTGTTAATCTCTTCTTTAGTTCAGTTACCATGTATTACATATTTGTGCGGATATTTTAGAACGTTTAACTTTTTTCTTGGCATGAACATGATTCGATCGGTTTTATTTCCTTCACTCACTTTCACTGTAGGCTTCTAGGTGTCTTAATAGATATGGTTTATTGACATATGTACAGCATACATACAATGCATTGATCCACATACAAGGATGGTTCACGGTTTTATTACTTAGACACGGATATGGTTATGTAGGAAGCTTAGTATTTATTACTTGCCAAAAAGCAATCAATTGTTGTTCAGCTTTCTAAAATCTATTTCAATGAATGTTTCCCGTAGCACGCTTTATCATGAACTGATTTCATCTAAGAGAGTGTTAGAAATCAAGAGACATGGGGAAGCTGTTTTTTCTGGTACGGTAATCTTTATCGACCAGGATTCATCGCCTTACCCGGTAAAAATCCTGGGCACTCTATGCCTACCTATGCTTGCGCCATAGTTCATACAATTATTCAAAGTTCACCACTCCAAAACTTTCAACTTTGGTCGAAACTGTCCCATTTCATCGAGTATAATCAATTAGTAACTGACTCTATCATCCACTTCGTTAACTGCTTAGGCCGTTTCATCCTTGTAGGAAACTGAGACAGAAAAGCTTTACATTTCTCCTTTTTCAACAATTCTGTTTCTGATTCGATTATGTAATAAAATCTTTCACTAGACCAGTCAGTTTTTACCAAGCAAGAAAATAGGCTTTTATCTGTCTATGAAATCGCATTCATAGTCTAAAATTCTTGGACAGTAAGTTCTAGTTGGCTTGATTACAGTTAAATATGATGTCTGTCTTCAGTTTTATTATTCTGGTATTTGAGTCATACCTCTTATATTAGAGTCGGTAAGTTGGCGGAGTCGCGTTTCAACAGGTTAAGACATGAATACATAACTTGGTTGAAATATAACTTCACGCCATAACAGCGTTGAATTCACACTCATTTCTTTTGAGAAGCATTAGTTACACAATGAAGTGGAAAAAATGTTTTGAAGTGTAAGATAAATGCAATGAATATATATTACAAACTTAAGCTATTGGTTATCCTTCAAACTAATTACTAATATTCCATGTTATACTTATAAGCTATGTATTTAAAGATGTTGTAAGTGCAGCCAATTATCAACTAACGTCTTATAGGATTGAATTTTATTTCGCCTACTGACTTTAAGACAATCATATGGTACTAGCAACTTTCGGTTAACAGATGGGAATAGCTGCAAAATGCGGCTTCGCTAAACGTTTTGCCACTAGGTACACCTATATGTATTGTTTAATTAAACACATCCGTGGTAGAAGCCGGTAATCATACAAATGGAGCTGCATAAACCTTAATTAGTCTATCAGATATCCGTCTGATCACGTTAGTCAAAACAATATAATTTAAATCAGTGAATCGGAGAAAATTTATTTTGTTTTGAAAACTGAAGATGAAATCAAAGTTTTGCTAAACATTCCTGCAATCTAATCATATGGTCAATGTAATCAATATATGTGCGGGTGTTGCCTTATATCGTTAGTGCATTTTCCATATTATCCACACTTTAAAAACATCATCATGGCAACTAATGTCTATCAAAAAATTTACAAGTTTCAACGTGCGATTGTGTTTCTGTATAGATTTTTTTCATATATGTATGTCCATACTAATCCTATTGTCCATTCCTGTTTTATTGTCCGATAATTATGGTGACACACACCAGTATATCACTGGTCAGTTATATATATATATATATATATATATATATATATAATTCATTTTTGTTTAGATTTGTTTGCTTAGTGATGGTTTTGAAGAACACTTACCATAGTTTGCATTTTCACACTAATTTACGCGTCACAGTTTACTTTTAAAGTGTGTTAATATTTACATAGTTACCAACATTTTCTTCTATTGTGTCGTGAAATGTTTATATATATATATATATATATATATGGGAAAACTACAGCTGGGATAAGTTACGCTTTTAGTCAGGATCTTGTCTTTATAGGTGTAATAATGGAATCCGCGAATTACCACTGCTTAGTCTACTTTTTAACTTATTGACTTTTTCTGTCAAAAATCATTCCAAGCGGAACTTTTATGTACTAATTATGGTTTCTGTTATATTATTTCCTGCACTATTGAACATAGTGTGTGTCTACTAATTACTCTTATTAGTCTATTAATCTCACGTATACTGTCGTGTGAGAATGTTTTAGTGTCATGTTCCGAGTGAACCATTCAGTTGGCATAATCTGAAATTCGAGAATACATCATTGAATTTTAATCAGTAAATTGATTTTGATTCCGTTTTAGTACTACTTTATGCTTACTCTTAGTTGTGAGTTTTAGAGGCTGCTGAATTATTGTTGTTGCTGACAATAATAAGTGCATTTTTATCCATAGTTTTCATAGTTTCTTTAATGTTTCTTAAATGACATCAAGAATACATCCAATCGAGCGAATACATATTTACACTGAAAGCTCAATCATGCATTTTGTTCAATGGAAGCAATACATATGTTGATTACAGTTATAATTATAAGACAAATAGAAGTAAAATGCTCGCCAGCCACTCCTAAAACCACGCACAGCATACTAGCCAATAGCAAGCCTGGAACAGAACGAAGGTTAGGTGCGAGGCTAGAAACCCTACCAAGTAAAGAAACATCTCTAATAGAACTTTCATGCGGAAAAGAAGGAAAAACAAATATGTTACTCACAGTTATTATCATAAAACACACTCAGTGATTGTTACCCTTTAAAGCATATATATATTCTTTGACTGTAAATTCTGCCTCATTTTTTGCTGCTAAATATTTTTCTTCCTAGGTGAGGTATTCGATTATCTTGTATCTCATGGTAAAATGAATGAAAAGGATGCCCGATGTAAATTTCGTCAAATTGTGTCAGCTGTACAATACTGCCATCAGAAAATGATTGTTCACCGTGATCTAAAAGTAAGTTAACTATATATATATATATATCTTGCAATTTTGAGTTACTTTAGCGATGTTGCTTTCCCTTAACAGATTTTAATTGCTTATTCTGCTACTGATATCAATTATGCCTAGCTTCGGAAATAATGCTTGAATAGAAAAGGTTTGGATTTGTAGAGCTTTAAATATGTACAACTCCATCTAATTGTCAGACCGGTGCTCACATCTTATCATAATCTATGGGAAGGATCAGTGTCGTAACCTGTTTACAATTACATCACAATAAATTCATAAAAAGTCCATAAAAAGTACAGTCTTTTTAGTGCATAACTTTGTTTTCTAATCATTATTGGTAAGCTAAATATTTTTATTTTATGGAGCTTTCCTTCTGATTTAAAATGAATCGAATAAAAATCATTGGGTGCCATTAAGTATGCTATTCACTGATTCTTTACTCTATGTGCGAACCACATTGTTGAATAGTAAAATGCTTGCTAGTCACGCAGGAGGTTTGGCTTCAATTCCATATCGATTCACTCGTAAACCTCACCTAGCCAATAGTAAACCGGGGAAAAAGGAAACTTGGGGGTGAGACCAGCCCTCCCAGTCGATAAAACCAACACGACACTACAGGAACTTCAAAAGCCTGAAGACCTATACTTCAGTCAGAACGTAAAGAGTGAAAAAGGAAATAGTGTTGCGACTTGTTGTGTAAGCTTTTTTGTAAATAAGTCAGATTTCTTGGATAGAGTGTCTGTTAGATAAGTTTCTTTTCATTCGAAATAAGTCTAGTAACATTATTTGTATCGCAATATCAATATGGATTGTTGACATAGTAACTGCAAGAAGTGTACCCCGTAGGATGACTATTGAGGCATATGGATAGATTAAGACTACTTTGTAGTAATTAGTTTATTGCCACCACTCTTCAATAATTGTTTATACTGATAAAATTAATATAATAATAAGTGAAGAGTGGTGTCGTACGTATATTATAAAGCTGAACTATAGTGTTCTTCAGCATAGTTATAGTGTACTTGCAATCGAAATCAGTATAATGAGTAGAGCGTAACGAACACAAGTAAGGCGGACAGTTCCAATTATACAAGCAAAATAGTCTTAAAAATAGCCAAGAAAGACCAAACAGTGCAAGTTTAGATGATGATGAAAGATTATAATCCGTCAACTACCTGCGAAATGAGCAGCTCAATAACCGTGCTGATAGTGAAAAAGAATGAACTTAGTAGAGATAATGATCATGTGAGAAAGTGACAGACTAATAATGGGGAATTTTTGTTGTTGTTTCTATTTTCTAGTATTGCAATCGATTGCTATGAGTTGTAATTGTCAGTTTATGTCATTCAGTGTTACTAGATTATTTTTGTAATACTATACTACCTCTTTTCTGTTAGTTTGCTTCGTTTTTTAGACAGCTTTTCTTGAGAGACAAAAGCATTGTTGATTTTCGGTGCTGTCATATATTCACTTATTTCTCAACTGCTTGATAATGTATTAATATATGTGTCACTTGAGCTATTTTTATTCGGATTATATAATCTGTAGGTATCACTTATAGTATTTGATTAAGGGAATATGATTATTAAGTTGTTTCTACTTTCATTGTATATGATTTGCTTTGGTTTCTTCTTTGTGGAGACAGGTGTTTAAAAAATAACTTATGTTTCATACTTTAATATACTCTCACCTAGTAATTTTATCATTTATGTTAAATTTATTAAAATCTTAAAACTGGAATTATTTATTTATACACTTGGTTTTTAAAAAAAATTATTTTTCTCCTTTGTAACTTCAAGATTTTCTTTTTCCCTTGTCGTTTCTCCTCCTTCTCCTGCCCTATCGTACATACTTTTTTCTCATCATAATAATATGGTATACTGAGAATACAAATTTGGTGATTTTGCCTTCATATTTAACTCCCTATTAGATAGTAATGCTTAGTTAGCAATTATACAGAGTTTATGTTTATCTTTTTGGTTAGCTGGCAGAGTGAGTCTGTGATGGTAATTAGGTTAAAATTTATTTATTTTTTCTTGTATAGACAGTGCAATCGACCAATATTATGAATCAAAAAACTAGTGCTAAATTTAGCAGCCCTGTGTACTTCGTTATTCTTAATCTTGATACATGTTCCAATAATCTGTGAAGGATTTACAACACAGTCACTCAATTTCTATATCTAATCATCATCTATCATCTACATTAAAATAAAGAATTCGTTTTCTCTCATCTTGATTCCACTTCAAGCTCCATCATTGAATAAATCAACGTATCCTAGAAGAAGCAGTGTTAAAGAGAGGATAAGTTTGGGAAAAAAAAATAAAGAGTGACCACACCGAAAAATAGCATTTCATTAGATCTGTGATTATTTAGCTGAGCAAAATACGGTGACAGGATCCTGTGAATTGTTATAAATCAAGGATTGGCGACTATTGCTGACGCAGCTTAAAACCCTTCACAATAGAAATGCCATTGAACGATTACCTCCATATCTATACAGTTGACAATAAGCCACACTTGCTGTATGGATTCTGCCCAAACGTCAGGAAATGAAGTGGGATTCGAACCTGTGGCACATTGATTTGAAGTCGAGAGCCTAGACCAATGAGCCAAACTTCACAGTATTGCAAACATGTTCACTTTTAATCGTCTTCAAAAGTGTCTACATCTTATCCTTTTATTATTGTTTCCCTCCCTCATTCTCATTTCCTTTGATCATATAGTTCTGTTTCAGAGTGATATACAGGATTAGTCTGTATCTCTGTAGGTATAAAGAGTGTTTGTCAGTCATTTCAAGCTTCCTATAGTCATAGATTGACCTTATCCAGAAGTTAGTTTCAGTTGAAGTGGTAGCTTAGTTCGTGTCCTATAATGTGCATCGGTGGCACAGTGGTTAGGACTCTCGCCGACCATGCACATGGTCCGGGGTTCCATTCCCTGCCGGCGCACACCCGATATCTATGGTCGGCCTGAATTTGGGCTACCGATATCCATGCTGAAAATTCCACACTTGTACTGAAAATACGGTGTGGAATCAAGCTGTAAATCAAAATCAAATGTATTATTGAATTTCATGGCAAAACACACCGGCATCAAAGTTGAAGTATTGGAAAACTCAATTACGCTCACGAGTTCGTGATTACAAGATCTAATCGCACAACAGATTTTCTGTTTGTTGTAGGCATAAATTCTTTCAGTCTTTTAAAAAAAACTAATCTAAATGAAACATAATGAGCTATTTAAAAACAGCTTATTTTATTGTTTATTACTTTGTTAATGGTGTGAATTGTATTCAATAGATACTTAAGTCAGAAATGTATATTTCTCAGGAAGTATTGCTCTATAACTCGCAGTCGAGGTGGCCATATCAGTAAATAATAATGCTGGATAGTAAATGGTGTGGTTTTAATTCCGACATAATGTTACTTGGTTAATAACGAAAACTATGTCTTAGATGTACACCCATATAAGTCCTCATCTTATACTTCAATATATTCATTTTATTTGTGCACTGGTAAACAAAAACACTGAGTGAAATAATTTTATCCTGATCTAACTTATACTGTCTAATTTCGTAATTGGATTTATATAGTGTTCTTATAAATGTTTACTAGTGCCAATTCACTTTAACTAGAGGGCTATGTAAAAGATGAAGAATATTTGCAGTAATACATTGAAAAATTACCCACAACACTTGTAATGTGAACTAATGACACCACTCCGTTTTTCAGTCTGAATTAAGTGAGATTGTTCCTGAATACATCGCCCGCTACTCAAGCCAAAAAGCTACAGTTTTATGTACATATATTGATAATTGATATTTAGTGCAACGGTAATGATGAATAGTGTGAGTGGAACGTACAAAAGAAATAAATACTTGGTCTACCGAGGGTATAATGCTCGAAAGCCACGCGGAAGATGCAATTTCCACTCTAGGCCAATTTACTCCTAAACCCCTCTTAGCTGGATGTTAGCCTTAAAAAGAGGAAAGTTTTGGCCATGAGACTAGCAACCTTACTCCGTAAAAAAACAATATTATATATACATATAATATATATATATATATATCAAAGTATGGTTTTTACGCTACGACTACAGTTTTTATCCAACTTCTTAAGTTACATTACTAGAAGCATTATATTCAATCTGACTTCCATTATCCTATCTCTTGTTCTGTCAAACTAATTTGGTCGTATTATTCTGATAACTTACCTGTATTACTTTTCGGTTCCATTGATTTTGCGCGGTTTTCGCACCTTGAATCGAAATGATATTACCATGTTTTTCAAAATCTCAGTCAGTCGGGAATATCAGAGTACATAAAAGCTTATATTGGAATAAACGATATTTATCAGTGGTGAAATTATACTGATAATCACTGTAGCTGGGCGAATTATCAAACATATATTATCATTTATTAAGAAAAGCTTAACTAATTTCTTGAAAAATAAATGGGATAAGAATTTGGATTTTATAGTAATAGTCATTTGTTTTGTCTGCATATTTCATAATGAAATCTAGTTATCCTGTGGTGATTACTATTTAGCATCAACATTATATATGATTGACTGTATGATAAGAATAATAAAAAGATGTATTTTATAAACTAAATGAAATTTCGCCCCATATGTTTGCTACATCCAGTCAGAGTGTGGCAGATCATGATAGACTTTATATATATATATATATATATATATATTCATCTCCTGTAAAATAATGTGCACATTATGATAAAAAAACACAGTGGTATTAGAACTAATATTAGTTGTAGTAGCAGTTTTATTTCATTAAGCATTGTTTGTATCCGACTAAGATAATGACCATGGTTGACAAAGTTATCCTTGTATAGGCGAAGAAGATTATGTGATCTAGAAATATTGATCCACCATACGATTGTTTGTTGTCTGATGAAGTCATTCGGCAATAATAGGGCCTTCATATACCAGACCCATGAGGCACAATCATTGTGTAAGAGGTGATGATACTACTGTCGAGTAGATAAAGAGCGCGATTCGAATCCAGGCACCCAGTGGCTTGGAACTTAATTGTTCTCAGCATGCATGTGGAATGGTCTAACCAAGATTGAAAATATAAGAAGTATCTATCTATTTATCGATCCTTTTTGTGTTACTGCATTCACTCATCAGCTTTCTTTCATGGACGATATATCAGTCAATACAATTTTACGGATACATACATGAATGCCGTGTTTTTTCCAATGTAATATAATGCTGAGTAGTAATGAAACGGTGTTAACCATATGTTAATCATATTTTAATATGTAATAAATGTAACGGTATTATTATTACTATTACTATTATTATTATTAATACCATCTATTTTTTGTCGAAAAGACCTTTTGTATGAGTAAGATGTATGTGTAAGACGTATGATGAGGGAGAGAGAGAGAGATTGAAGAAAAAAACACGAATGGCATTCTATTTCACTTCTTTTCTAGTTGTTTCAACTGTGTTTATTGTTAGCTGTCAGCAGATATGTATTTATAACTGAATACATTTATGTATATTCATACCAAACGAGGTGGGGTAATAAGAAAGTTAGAGAGAGAGGGAGAGACATAGCGTCCACTGTGTATTCTTTTTCAGTAGGTAGAAATTTTATGCAACAGGTGAATTTTTTATAAACACCTATGCATAATTTATGATGGTAATTTTGGTTTCTCTGGAATGTAAAAGCTGAAAAGGTTGTGTTTATTATTATGAACATCATTGTCTAATGTATGTTAACTGGATCAGCAAGTTTCTTCAATCACACTTTACGTTAAAAATACTGTAGAGTTTACGATATCTTTGTGTTACTAAGTAATCTAATATGCGTATGGTTTTGCAAGTATATTTGCTACACAGTTTGTTTTCATCTGTTATCAATACTTTTGTTAGCAATCAAACATTTGAACTGTGTTGTACTTTAGTGGATAGAATCTCACTTAGCCAACTCTCAGTAGAAAAAATTAGGTTTATAGACTACCACAGGAATTATACGATGTCAGTGAGTTTCTGGAAGCTTTTTATTTGTTCAAATTTCGCACTCTTCGTTAATAATAATAAAGCGTTATTTCAGATAATATGTTAAGATATATCACAGAAATTTTCAGCATATTTAGTTTAAAAATATTTCCTCTTCATACAGGATTTACATATGAAGAGAAAACCTAATATGTATATTTTTTTCTTCAGTTTCTTCAATAATTCCATAGCATATATTGAGAAACTAATTAAATATGCGCAGCATTTCATTATTATTTATTATTATTATTTCCTTTAGTTCCTAGAGGAACATAGGGCTTCAGCCATGCGTCTCCATTGCGTTCGATTCTCTGCTAGAGTTTTCACCTGGCTCCAGGTCTGCCCACATGCTTTCATCTCCTCTTCACATGATCTCCTCCAGGTCACCCTTGGACGACCAACTCGCCGCTTCCCTTTCGGGTTCCACTCGAGGGCTTGTCTAGTGATGTCACTTGCTGGTTTCCTCAGAGTGTGGCCAATCCATCTCCATTTTTTCCTGCCTATTTGTTTCACAATGGGTTCCTGGTTGGTTCGTTCCCAAAGATCTCTGTTGCTGATCTTTTCCGGCCATCTGATCTTGAGTATTGAGCGAAGACATCTGTTAATGAAGGTCTGTAGCTTGTTTGAGGTGCTCTTTGTGACACGCCAAGTCTCTGATCCGTATAGTAGTACTGACTTCACATTGGAGTTGAAAATCCCGATCTTATTTTTGACGCTGAATGCTGTTGTCCTCCACACAGACTTCAGAGTAATGAAAGCTTGCCTTGCTTTCCCGATCCTTGCTTTGATATCCTCGTCAGTTCCGCCTGTAGTTGAAACAATGCTTCCCAAGTAGGTGAAGGAGGTAGTTTCTTTCAGGTTTTTTCCATTTATGCTGATTGCTGTCTGTTGTTGTTGTTGGTGTTGGCCAGGGATCTTCATCACCTCTGTTTTTTCTATGTTCACCTGGAGTCCTATCTTTGATGCTTCTTCTGCCAACTTGTTACTTTTCACTTGCATATCTTCCAGTTTGTGGGAAATCAGGCATATATCATCGGCGAAGTCCAGATCCTCCAAGTTCTTTGTGTGAGTCCATTTTATGCCTGTTTCCTCATTGCCCGCTGTTTGTCGCATTATCCAGTCTACTGCAATCAGGAAAATCATTGGCGATAGTAGGCAACCCTGTCTTACTCCTGTCTTCACTTCGAAGGATTCCATGAGCTTCCCGTTGTGGATTACTTGGCATGCAGCGTTGTCATACAACTGTTGGATGAGATGTATAATTGTCGGCGGCACCCCGTAGTAGCGAAGTAGTTGCCAAATCACCTCTCGATCGACGCTGTCGAAGGCCTTTTCAAAGTCGATGAAGTTGAGATAGAGAGGTGACTGCCATTCCAAACTTTGTTCAATGATGATCCGTAGTGTGGCGATTTGATCAATACATGACTTGTTACTCCTGAATCCAGCTTGTTCTGGTCGAAGTTTTTCATCCAAGGCTTGTTTGATCCTTTCCAGGATGATGCGGCTTAGTATTTTGCTTGGGATGGAAAGGAGCATAATTCCGCGCCAGTTCTTGCATTGACTTAAGTCTCCTTTCTTTGGTAGTTTGAATAGGTATCCTTTCTTCCAATCCTCGGGTACTTTGCCTTCTTTCCACACCTTCTCCAGTAGTGGCGTCATCAGGTCTGCTGTTGTCTCTGGGTCGACTTTCAATGCTTCTGCTGGGATTCCATCTGGTCCTGCTGCTTTCCCAGCTTTCAGCATCTTGATTGCCTTCAGGACTTCTGATTTCGTCGGAGGGTTGATGTTCACTGGTAATTCTGCTTCCGTTGTTGGTATTGTTGGGCGCGTTGTAGGTGGCGGTCGGTTTAGTAGTCTTTTGAAGTGTTCAGCCCAGTGTTTCCTTTGCTCCACTTCTTTGGTGATTGACTTTCCATTTTCATCCTTCACTGGCTTAATTTGTGACGAATTTTTGCCTGAAAGGTACCTAGTTGTTTGGTGAAGTGTTGCGAGGTCTCCTTTGCCTGCAGTTTGTTCTGCTTCATTGGCCATGGCTTCATAATACTTTCTTTTGTCTTCTCTGGCACTCTTCTTTACTCCTCTGTTCAGTGTATTGTAGCTTACATTCAACTCCTGTTTCTGTTGCTCGTCGGTGCACTGCAGAATTTTTTGTTTCACCATCCTTCTCTCCTCTATTAGCCTCCAAGTGTCCGTAGTGAGCCACGGTTTGTCCTGTCTCTTCTTTCTGCCCAGAACTTCCATGCAGGTTTCGCTCCATACTGTTTTCAGGTTGTTCCAGTGTTTTTCGACGCTGACCTCTTCACCAGTGTTGATTTGTGTCTCGGCTTTGTTCTTTATACTTGCAGTAAAGATATCCTTTGTATCCTGGTCCTTTAGTTTTTGAGTGTTGAACTTGGCTTGTGGTCTATCTGCAGCTCCTGTTTCTTTGAAAGCTCTTCATTTGATTTGGATTGTCCCTTGTACGAGGTAGTGGTCTGAGCCAACGTCTGCTCCTCTTACTTTTGTGTCCAGTAAGCTGCGTCTCCACTCCTTTGAGCGGTATTGAGATGAAGTCGATTTGGTTTTTGGTTCGCCCATCTGGTGACACCCATGTAGCCTTGGGGATATCCTTGTGTTTTTATACGCTGCCACCAATCACTAGTTCATTGAAGGCGCAGAAGTCGGCGAAGAGTTCTCCGTTTTCATTCATTTCTCCGAGAGCTTCTCTACCCATGATGAGTTCCCTTCCTGTGTTGTCTGATTCCAGTTTGGAGTTCATGTCTCCCATTAGTATTTTAATGTCACCAGCTGGAGTATTGTCCATTGTTGCCTGTAGTTGTCTGTAGAATTCTTCTTTCTTTTCGAGGTCTGCGTTGTTTGTCGGTGCATAGCATTGTATAATTGACACTTTCCTTCCTTTGGAATTGAATCTGGCGGTCATTATCCTGGGCGAGGTCGCCTCCCATTGCATCAGGGCGTTCGTTGCCGTTGGTGACATCATGATAGCCACGCCCTCGGTGTGTGTGTGGTTGTCTTCTGGGTGACCGGAGTAAATCACTGACTCACCTGTTGACAATTTGGTGAGTCCGTATCCGTTCCATCTGCTTTCGCAGATCCCCAATACTTGTAGTCCGTATCTCCTCATTTCGCTTGCGATCTGGGCAGCTTTGCTAGTCTCGTACATGGTGCGGACATTCCATGTCCCCACACAGACTTTTTCTTTTGACGCAAGGAGACTGTTCACGCTGAAGTTTCTGTAGCAGGTTTGTTTACAGGGTGGGGTTGCTGGCCTCACGCCTGAGTTTAGTCTTTGGGTACCTGAAATAGAAGAAAGGTTAGTGTTGCGTGACCGCAGAGCCCAGGGGACATCTGCTTGAGGCCGGTCACACACGGCCTGGTGTGTCTCAGTAGCGTACTTATCACTTCTGCCCTGTGACACGGCAGCAGAAAGCGCGGTCGTTGTTAATCCGGGCCACGGCCGATCCGGCATGATATTTCTTGGATTCGTTTGGTTCATCGGGTTGGATTGTTGACGACTAAGTCCAGCCCCCACTGATACCGTCGCCAATGTATCAGTAGGTTGTGAGGTTTGACAAATTTGGTTGATGCCCGTTGCTACTATCAACGGAGCTACGCTAGGAACGGTGTGGCGACCCAAGTTATCTCCTACTGATACCGTCGCCACCGTCATATCAGTAGAAGTCTGGTTAAGCTGCCGGTCAGCCTCGGTTTCATTTTCAGCTCCCCGTTGTCGATAACATCGTGGATGAAATGAAAGACCATGTACATCCTAAGAAACTCTACAATAGCAGAATACATCCTGAAATTAAAGAAGCATAGCTCCGCAACCGTAAGTCCTACAGGGACGAGACAGGTACCAATTGGTTCGTCTCGTCGAGAGGAATCCAATGGTATATAAATCAGAGGGTAAAAGCTATTCCTAAGAAGAATACGAGGGTTTTCCTGCCTAGCAGTCTCTGCCCCCCTGCTGCCCTATGGTTGGTAATGCCCCCTAGCTACATACACAACGGCATACAACCTGAGGTCGCGGAGCTAAAAGATGTCAAGAGAACAGCCAGCGGCATGAACTCTAGGCCTAGAAACAGGTTTCCCCTGTAGCCTTTGAAAAAATTCCCTATTCGGCTGAGGAGAAGCTATAAGGTGTGAAACCCGTACCAATGGGTAGATTTCGTCGAGAGCTATCCATTGATATATAGCTTCCCTAAGTCCTAGCCTCCCTGGAAAAATTTTGGCAGCATAACCCCAGAGGGCGGAAGCCCAGATATCAAAGATCCTGAGGAAGGCTGAGGAGAGGCTACAAGGGTCGAAACCAATGTCAAAGGATAGATCTCGTCGAGAGCTATCGATTGATATATAGCTTTCCTATGCCAGAGCATCCCTAAACAAACTATGACCGTATGGTCCCTAGATGCCCCAACATGGTAAACATGAAGCTAAAACCTAGCCTAAACATGAAAACTACTAATAAAAATAATATAAAAAAAAAATATAAGGGTCATTTGATATAATTGCACGATTGAAATAATAATAAGTGCAGAAGAGTTTAAGCATTTTGATGGATGGAAATTCTGATAGCCCAGTGATTTGAGCAGGCCTCCGGTACATACATACATACATACTAGTAACAACCTGATACATTTTCACATAGTAGGCTGTTAACCATATTTGGTGTATGGATGATAACTGTCGGTGGTATTGGATTTCCCAAGTCGAAGTAGGCGGGTTGAAGTTTGGACGCATATTGGATCTATTGCATGTAAAATTGATTGCCTGAACCAGCAAACCATTATCAATTTAAAAGATATTTGTAGTGAATATTTTACAGAAAAAGAGAAGGGTTTTTTTGCATGCTTTTGTTTTCTTACACCCTTTTGTGAATGATTTCGTTGACGAATTGAAATGCCTAACATTCTGTCATTATCTGACCCTTCAATGATAGTTGCATACCATTATTTTACTTTATAAAGTTGCTCTTATTGGGGATAATATTGAAACTAATAAAATGTTTGTCTCTCAGTTCTATGTATAATGTTGTGCATGTGTGTGTGTATGTGTCTGTGTGCGCGTTGCCTTAGGTTTTATTATATAATTATATTAATTGTCTTAATCCGATAAATCGTTCACATTCACCCAAATATTGATGACTAAGACTCGCTAACTGATTTCTGAGATATTTGGGAAACTAGAATGCTAGGGGAAGATTTTTTAATCCTGTCGGTTGTGACAGGTTCTCTTAAGGTTCATGCCGTGTCACACAACCCTTTAAATTCCCTCAAAAATCTTAAACCAAAATAGTTGAAGAAGTCGGAATTTTCCGTTGACAGTTTGAGAAATCTCACTTTCACAGAATATTCTAACCTGCGTAAAATTTACCATTCAGCTTAGTCAACTGTAGTCAAAACTCACTTTATTTCAGGCTTAAGATGTAAATGTAAGCTACGTTTTTTGAGAGTCTCTAGTATACGATAAACCACACTCCATAGTTTTGCAATATTATGAATAGAATATAGTTGTAGAATCTGATGATAGAGAAGTTTTCGTAAAGCACGTTCTTTGTTCGATAATGAGTTTTCTAAAAAAATTCTCCACAAAATGCATGCAAAACTTCCCAGTTCTCAGAAGGAGGTTCATGGTATTACCTTTATATTATTCTTTGAAGTGTTTATATTTGCACAAATCAAGCATATCAGGTTATGTATACTTTACCCATTAGATTTAATTTCTCTGCAAATATGTACCGATAAGTCATTTAGGAGGAACTTTATATTAAAAAATAAATATATTCACGCCCAAATTTTATAGCCTATTTTATATATATATATATATCTGCAATCGATATTTTGTCTACTTTTGTCCAAGACTAGTCTAAATTATAGCCTTAATCTTTAAATTAATAAACAATAAATTGAATAATGTTTGTCATTGGTGTTTTTGACTTTTTCACCCTCCAATATTGCTCGTAACTTCAGTGCTTGTGTAAAGAATTGTAGTTATTTTCTTTCGTTCATGAGAAATTCCCATTCGAACATTAATAGACAGAAGACAAGTAGTTCAGCGAAGAGTCTCTTTTCGGCGAATTCATTTTCATAGCTGTACAATCGCAAATACATATGGTTGTTTTGTATGTGTGTGTACATTAAATTTGTCAAACGAAAATACAATTAGTAAGTTCAGATGAATTGGATGTTGATATAAGAGTGTAGTAACAAAAGTGATGAGTTGTCGTTCGTTTGTAGGTGAAACTAGATAGGTCAAGTTTCCTTTTAGAATGTTTTCGTTCCAGGAAAGCTCTTCATATTATAATATGATCATATCTTTATGAGTTGAAGTGTTCTCATTTCAGGCCTATCGATCATCTGGGTGTTTTTGTGCATATTGACAAGGTTTTTTCTTTCTTCCATTCCACTGTTAAGTGAAATCTTGAACATGTATTTTTGCAGACGTTAAATTCGGGTACCAGTGGGTAGAGTAACTGCATGCAAAAGCCTAAAGTTTAAATGTCCCAAAAGGAAGAAAAATAGTTTTCTTCAACTTTTGTATTATATTATCTATTATTATTTTATTCCTTTACTTACACAGGGGGAACATAGGGTTTCAAAGCTAGAGCTTCGACGTTTCGGTACCCGTGGTGTTTGTTTTTACGTGATGGGTTTGCGAGCCTCATGCCAAACTTCCTCTTTTTATTGGTCTTATTACCGGCTTAGCGAGGTTTGGAAGTGCGTCGGCTGGGGTTCGGACCCCGAACCACATGCATGGTCGGCGAGCATTCTACCGCTGAACCACCGACACACTCAACTTGTATATGCTGACCAAATATCCGAACGATTTTTATTGGCCTTCATTTCAAACTTGTGCACTTTTTCTTGTTGAAATAAATTCTCCACCTGTACATACAATGATATATATACATATATATATATATATATATATATATATATATATATTGTCAGAAATCTCAAATACCACTTCCCCCTTGTGTACAGGTAAAGAGTTCTACTGCAATTCGCTGAATTCTTGCCTTATTAGAATTTGTTGCTAGCTTTAATTACTTATCACGAAGTAAATGTTTCCATTTTTGAAAAAGCGCCTCCAGGTAAACTTATTAGTTTGAAAATATTTAACACTGTCTTACAATTAACCCGCTGACTGTTTTTCCTTCACCTTTGGATAAACATTTTGCTTTCCAAATTGTTAAACCTTAAATTGTTTACAAACCTATATGGGTCATTTCACTTCTTACTGACTGTTTGTCTATTATTATTATTATTATTATTATTATTATTGTTATTATTATTATTAAAATGACCTATACAACCTCATGTTTAACACTATTCTTACTAAAAGAATTTGTAATGTGCATAACAGAAAAGATTGTTATTTCTAGCTTTTCTGCTTTAAAATTGTTAAGATGGGTTTAGTAAAGGTTTCGCCTGTCTCACACCATAGCCTTTTTTCATGTATTGCAGTAAGCTACATACTTAATAACTTAATACCTAATAATAGTGTTGAAGTTTTTGCCTAATTTTATCGGCTTGCTTACTTCATTTCATTAAATAGTACCAACATTGGTTGCCAAATTTTCTTTTGGTGTGCAGGATTTTATGGGACTGTCAAAAATCTAGAATTCAGAAATAGAGTTACGATTTCTTCTTTTATGGCCTTTTATATTATGCGATAGACTTACATATTAAGGGAATGGAATCTTTGTAAAGGGTTGAATTCATTCTTAGTATGAATTATTCAGTTTTATAGTCTGCGTAGTAATAGCGTAGTACAGTTTGTGAACAACACTCTATTTTCTCCGTTTATGTCACATCACGGTAGAAGGAGTGTTGTGTAAATTATAGGCGATTAATCTTTTTGTAGTTGAATGATAAAACCACAATTATGTCATGTAAAGCGGAAAATTCTTCATTGTATTTCGAAAACTTTCCTTTTGATACCTTTTCTTCCAAAGTATTAAAGCATACACAATCTGTTTACTTATTGCCGTTTTCTTTCCTCTCTCTTTTTCTTTCTTCACTTTCCCAATAGGCTGAAAATTTATTGCTAGATGCAGAGCTGAACATAAAGATTGCAGATTTTGGTTTTTCAAATTATTTTTCCAATTCACAAAAATTGGATACATTTTGTGGAAGTCCACCGTATGCTGCACCAGAATTATTTTTAGGACGTAAATATGAAGGCCCAGAAGTTGATGTATGGTCACTTGGTGTAATCTTGTACACTCTAGTCAGCGGTACACTACCATTCGATGGTAAAAATTTAAAGGTGAGTAGTAAAAGTATCTTTTGTTGGCATGATTATTTGTTCTTGTACGTCGAATAAGATTATTATTATTATTATTATTATTATTATTATTATTATTATTATTATTATTAGTGAATTCTTATATATGTTTTCCGTAGTGGTGTTACATCTCTCCGGAACGTTGATTGGGGATTTCTGATTTATTCCTATTTTTGGTTAAAGTTCATCCCTTTACTGTGTTGTTTGCATCTTTTTACTACTAACATGTGTTTTTTTATACTAACGTCTCTACACATGACATCAGTTAGCAAAAAAACGACAAGCTAACCATATTTACCCACATTAAATCAGATATCTTTTTCAGATATTTGAGAAAAATTTCACACTGTTGGGTTGATGGAGTAAACTGACAAAGAAAAGTAACTCTTTACTGTGCAAGATGACTGGTTTCAGGCCACTCGAAAACATTGTATATATATATAGGCAAGAAGTTAGGTACATATGAAATCATTTTTATGAACTGGTATCCCGCAACACTCGCTTCTGCCACTAACATTCATCATGGTCACTGAATAAGTTTTTTCAAGTCGATTGCTTCTTAACAATCAAGATAAATTTAAGTAAATAGAATATCAGTGTTTCCGTTATTCGAAACACTCATGTGGTGAGAAGTATGAAACCCTTGACTATAGATGGTGTAAGTGTCAGTATTATGTCTTCTCAATATTGTTCGTTGTCGTCTGTGGATTGTTTTTCTTATTAGTTTGATAGATAGTAGCCAGCACCACTTTTAATTAGTAACTGCGGAAATTTCATCTCGAAGTTGTAGTCATTATTGGATTAAGAATTTGTATCAAAAATAAGCCTTGCCAATTAGTGAACTCTGTACAAATCCAACAACATAAAGAATTAATAATTGTGCAGTAAAGCAGCAGTTCGCTGTGAACATATGCTACCATACACTATAGATTCACTTCCAAACCCTAGACTGTTGTATATATTAGTGAAGATTTTCTGAATATAAATTTACCTAGAATAAGAAGCAGATGCAAAGTAGTCCAGTTTACAAATTTATATCTGTTGCACAGAACTTGATTAAATATTACTGTGTGAAAGTATCTACCTTTGATCAATGTGTGAAAATTGAGAGTATTGTGTGTTGTACTTTTTTAGAGCCTTTTTCTTACTGTTATTGCTAGTTAATTATTAACTCTTTCTTACAGTGATCAATTAATTTACTATCAAGTGGTATGCATAGCACTCAGGCACTAAAGTTGTTGCTTTGTTTCAGACTTATATAAATTACGCAAGCTTTGGATTTGTTTCATATCAGTGGTTATTATCAGCATCTATAAATGATTACTTCAGAACGTAGGTCATCATTCCAAAATTAACTGACATCAAAACCTTTCTGATTGTAGTAGTAAAAGACCTGACATTGAAACACAGCGGGAGGGCACATAACGTCTACTAAGAAACAAGAAAGTATTGTTGACAATTTCATTCTACCTGTCTTCTAATCATATATTTTCTTAGTAGAAGTATTAGTAGTGTAACAACAGAAGACAAGGGCCAGGCAACAGATCATTTATTAAGGAAAATCAAAACATATTTATAGATTTTAAAGTACATTATTGTGGATTATTGTTAGTAGAAAATGCAGTCTTTTGATTGGTTGTTTCTCACAGCAAGTTAACCTTGTATCTCTTTGTGGCTGTGTTAGATCATCCATATGCTAACTGTATCCGCCTACGCAAAGCCTTTGTTCTCATTTTCTCACCAGCAATATTGGGGACATAAACATTGACGTCAATTACTGTCTACCAACTTTGGCTAGCAGCTAGCTCTCACCCCAGTAGTAGCAGTAGATCTCAGTTATCCAGATTATATCTTTCATACACTAGGCTGTGAACCACACAAACTTTGTGTTGGTGCTGATGATTCTATCTAGTTGCCCATATTGAATTGAGTGGCGCGCAGTTCGAACCCAGAACCGACTGACTATGATGAATCACATCTCCGTCCTGGGATATAAGACTGTTGATCACTTACTCGGACTCAGTTTTTACATGAGTTGTCTTAAACAGTAACAGATTCACGATTGCCTATTGGAAGTTGAAGATCCAGATTTTAAACTTCAGAATAATAGTTTTAGTCGTATGTATGATAATGTTCTTACATTTAGAATCACAGACGCCTCAGTACCTGCAGTATACACAAGCTATGTGGCTATTATATACAAAATTGGTAGATATGTTATTACAGTTGAACAGTTTCTGAAGAATTTATAGACAATAATTTCAATAAAATTATACCGACAAGTATTGTGAAGTATCGTCGATGTATACTCTCTTCAAACTAATTAATCTTTTTGTCATGAGTGTTTTCAGCGTCTGTTGAAGGAAATATTTCATTTAGAAAAAAGAATCTTTCGTTTCATTTTCTTATATTTTGGTTTGTTCTAGACTTTTTTATAATTCCTTCTAGATGAAGTGACGTCTTTGTTACACGTTTTGTAACAAACAATTAATCACTACCGTTGTATTAACTTACAACACCTTTCTCGTTCATCCTTAATTTGTTCATTATGTGTTTATTTGTTCAAATCTTGACAAGAATTACGAAACATGATAAATGCATTTTACTTTTGTAATGATGTATACCTTATTGGCTCCCTCTTTTCTCCCCTTAAATAAAAAGATTTAAATGTCCCCACATATTGATAGCAAATTAGTATTAATAGTTTTTAAATAACTGAAACATGGAATCTTGGAAATTGCACCGGTTCATCCCAAATGTCACCATACCATTAGCGTAATATGTAGTAATAATAATAATAACTTTATTCTAGACAGCATGCTAACCCAGGAGAGAATTTCCGGCGTATTTAAATTACAAAATAACTTCTGTTCTAGCAGCATTTGAAGTCAAATAGTATTCGGCAGCATTATTTGTGATGCTGTGTTGTTCCGTCGAGAGCGATTCCAAACATTTACGATATTATTATTCCCTTGGGTTCCGAGTGGAACGTAGGCCTTCAACAACACCTCCACTTTGTTCTATTTCCTGCTGTCCTCTTCATTTGGGCCCGCGATTGTCCATAATCTCTCATCTCCTGCATGTCACCCTCGCACCGATGACTTACTCGTCGTTTCCCATTGGGATTCCATTCGAGCAAAGGACTGGCACGTGATGTCATTCGACAGCCTCCCCACAGTATTCCCGATCCATCTCCATTTTCTTCCACATATTTGTTGAGCGATCGGCTCTTGGTTGCTTTGTTCATCATTGTTAGAGCTTCCTGTTGCTAATCCTTTCAGGCCCGCTTGCCTGTCATTTGATCTTCAGTATGGAGTGCATAAGTTTTCCAAACTGATTTCAGTTTGATGAAGGAGTATCTTACCTTTCCGATGCTATCTGGCTAGTTTTGAGCATCGTCATCCGTTCCGAGTTCCTGTGGTGGAAACCGTGCTTCCTGGCCAGATAAGTGAAGAAAGTAACCTCTTTCAAGTTTCTCCCGTTGATGGTGATTGGTGCTGGTTGTCTTCTTAACGGTCAGTCCAACGTATTCCTGTCTTCTCATTCCCTATGCACAGTCTGACGCATAATCCAGTCCACCACAGTCAAGAATATCTTCGGTGATGATTGGCAGCTTTTCCTAACTCATGTATTCACTTCAAACGCCTCACTGAGTTTTCCGTTGTGGATCACCTGACACTTGGCATTGTCATACAACCAACTGTTGAATGAGGTTGATAAAGACTTGGGCACTGCACGCCATAGTGTAGAAGCAGTTTCCAAATTACTTCTCGGTCAACGCTGTCTGGTGAAGGCCTTTTCGAAGTCGATGAAGTTGAAGTAGAGATTTGACTAACATTCTATACTCCATCCGATGATGAGAATGCGTGGAGTTGAAATTTGGCCTGCACATGATTTGCCGTTGCTGAACCCAGCTTGTTCCGGCTGGCGTAAGTCTGTATCCAGTTCATCTTTTATTCTCTCCAGGATGAGGCGACCTAGCATTTTACCTGGCGTAGACAACAGCATTATTCCACGCCAGTTCTTGCAGAGTGAGGTGCGAATCGCCAATCTTTGTTAGCTTGACAAGGGGTCCATCCCTTCTTCCAATCGGTAGGCAAATTTCCTTATTTCCAAACCTTTGCAACAATGGAGTCAGCACATCCGCCACAGTGTATGTGTCCGTTTTCAGTGCTTCAGGTGGAATTTCATCCCGCCTCACTGCCTTCCTAACGGAACTTCAGTAGCTTGATCGCATTCAAGGTTTCTGCTTTCGTTGGAGGATTGGTATCCACTGGAAGGCAGCTCCGTGCATGCTGTTGGTGTATTTTTGGCAAGTTGCAGGTAATGGTTCATTCAAGAGTCTTTTGAAGTGATCAGTCCATTGTTTCATTTGTTTCTCCTCCTTGGTAATCAGGTTCCCTTGGACATCTTTTATTGGTTTCATCATCTGGGTTGATCTCCAGATTGCGACCTGGTTATCTGACATATTGTCCTGAGGTCTCTTTTACCTGTGGCCCACCTGCCTGTTCTGCTTCAGTTGTCGGTCAGTGTGTCGGAGAATTGTCTTTAATCTCTCCTAGCACTATTCAGTGCAGTGTACATTGAACTCAGCTTCTCCTTCTCCTGTTGTGCATCTCTGCATTGAGTCATCTTCTCTCTCATCATCCTCCTCTCCTCTCCTCGATTAGCTTCTAGGTAGAAGTCCGTTGACAGCCATTCCTGTCGTGTCTCTACTTTCTTCGTAGAATTCTATCTGATTTGTGGTGTGTCCGTCGGGCGAAATCTATGTTGCTTCGTGTATATCCTGGTACGTGTACACACTTTCCCCCATCACCAGCTCATTGCAGGCGCAGAAGTCTGTGAGAAATTTTTCATTTTGTTCAAAGCCTCTAGACCCACGATGAGTTCTCTTCCTGTATTATCTGCTGACATTTTGGCATTCATATAGTCCACGAGGATTTTGATGTCACCATTCGGGATGTTTTGTAGTTGTCTGTAAAAATCTTCCTCCTTCTCTTGTTCCTAGTTGTCTGTGGCATTGGACAATTGTGACCTTCCTTCCTTCCTTCCTTTTGAGTTGAATATTGCTATCACCAGTCGACAGTTTTGACAGTCCACATCCATTCCATCTGCTCTCGCGGATACCCAGCACTTCTATGCCATATCTTCCCATTTCTTTGGCTACCCGGGCAGCTGTCTCAGTCTCGTACATTGTACGGATATTCCACGTCCACAATCTTATTCTTGCTTTCATCGGAAGAAGACAAATCGGCTGACTGGCTTGCCACAGACAGGCTTTCACCAGACAGCTGTGTCATTTAGCATCTCCGATTCCAGCGAAGAATTAGTTTGTGTTTTATATTTTTTTGTATTTTTAATTTTTTCTTGTGGTTTGAAGTTTCTGTAGCAGTTCGATTGGTTTTGTGATATAGGTTTACTAGTCCTTCGCCCAACACTCTTTTTCTGGGCTTGGTACCGGCTAGAAGACTAGGTGAGGTTAACCTCTACGACGTTTCCCCCGATTTTTTTTAAGAAGTAGTCTGCACTACATTGACAGCAAACTAAAAATGTGTATATATTTATAAAGTGATCGTAAAACGTAATTAGACGATTTAAGAAAAATAAGAAATGCAGAAGCGTTAATGGATTATAATGCTTAGTAGTTTAGTTGGACCAGGGATTTAATCATACCGCTGTCATCTTGACAAATTCAATTCACGATCATATTCTACAACATTGTTGTGAACTTCACCCTAACACTAATGAATAACAAAATATCTATGAAATGACTGATGATTCAAAATGAAATGATAGGATGGGCTAAAGACCAGCAAGTATATTTAGAAAACTAATTGAAGACAATATAAGTGGGTACTTAAGAAATAAATGTAATTGTTAAGATATGCCTGGTGAGGGTGTTTTAGACGTATACACTCATCTGGGACGCTACATGGCATTTCAATATTCTTTTAGCTATAAGAGTTTTCATGTACCGCACTTTATTGATATCTTTAGCATATTTTGATAAGGACAATTTTTTTGAAAAATATTAATAAGTTACTGGAGATTTTTTTATGGCGTTTACATTATTTGTATTGCAAGTGGTAAACAACTCTCGTCAATACATTAATTAGTAGGTTAACAAAGAATCGTGACAAGTACAATTGTTTGTGCCTACAGATTTTTCACTTAATCGTTTTGTCTTAAGTTAGGTAATGAATTGAATTCAACATGTATTGGGAGGAGGAGTAGTGCTCTACAGAGTTTAATAAGACTGAATCTTGAGTAAATAATACTTTTCCGTCCTTGCAAAGTCAGTGCGTCGGTGGCTTAGTGGTGGAACACTAGTCAACCACTCAAGTGGTCCGTTGTTCGATCCCCGGTCGACGCGCATACCTTTACCTCACTTAACCGGTAATAAAGCAGGTAAAGAAGGAGGGTTGGACGCGAGGCTAGCAGCTCCACGTTATAAAAATACCACTGCTAATGAAACTTCAAAGCACTAGCTTAAAACCATATGTTCCACTGGGAACGAAAATGAATTTAAAAAAGTTAGAAGAAAATCGTTGTTCAGTGATTCAATTGTATGCTTTACTTTTCCCAAAAATAAACCTTTTTAAACCTGATAGTAAATCAACCGAGCGGCTGTAAATCTGTTCGCTGAACGGTATTCAAAGTTCTCTCGGGAGAATAAAATCACTGCAAATAAAATTTTATAATCGAATCGATAACATCAATGCACTAACTGTATTTCAATTTGTTAAACTATTGGCTTAATCGTAACTAAGTAGTGGTCATATGCTCGTACATTTTTTATTCACCTAACTAATTGCTTCACTGTCATGTCAATAGAAAGAGAGAAAAAATAACTTGACATGAATCTTGTTTCAATTTATATATGTTTTATTTATTAGTAATGGTCTACAATTTGTCAGTACAAACAAAATTGAGTCAATAATAAGTGACCTTAGATTTACTGCTTTGTACTCATTTGTTGAACTGATCGCATAAGGCGTGTTACTAATCAATTGAGCATGTATAAGATTTTGAGTGAATTAGAATTTGGACACATTCTAATGCATTCGAATAGTCTAGCAAAATGTCTCTTGCTACCTACCATGCTTCGACAATTTGACTGAGTCGCCATATCTTCCTAACTCTTGCACATTTATTTGTCTTTTGTGAAATACAGTGGTTCTTCAATGTACTGTGAGTAATTATTCATTCCTAGAAAGGTAGGTAATCTCGTGCACCTCTTCTGTCCATAGTACCTTAGTAGACTTTTTTCGATTTTGCTGCTTTTGATTGTTTATAATAATAATAATAATAGTTTCCTTAAGGTGTAATATGATAGCTTAATTAATCATGAGGTTTGTTAGATAGAGATTGGAAATCACTGATTTCGCAACCACCTGACTAGACTGTGTCAATAAATGTACCATTATAAAAGATTGACTGGTCAAATTGGTTTTGTTAGTGAGTAATATAAAATAAACATATTGCCTTAGTTCACCTAACCTTTCGTCATGTTTTATTTCACTTCCTTTTTTCGAAGATCTAAATAGGTATGAAACTTATTTTACAACTTTAATCGGTTCCAGTTGACTAACTTGTACCTAGTTGATCATGTGTAACTGCCTCAGAGATACGCTGATGTGATTAATCCTCATTCATTTTTCTGGATACTAAAATTGTAACAGTCATGAAAAACATAAACAGTGGGTTCTTTTAGCCTAGTGGATAATGCCTCGATATTTGAAACGATGGATGTACAGTTCTAGTCTCGTTAGGAAAATCATCAGTTTCTGCGAATGCATGTACCTTTGGTTGATGAGTCCCAAATAAAACGAAATAGACATTCTTTCTTTCATCAATAGTTACCATCAACCGAAATAACTTTACGTTAATCCTTAGACCTTGTTGAATCGTTTGTACTGAGAGCCAACATGCCAAAACAGATCGAGGATTTCTGTCAAACATAATTCATCAACTGGAAATTCAAATTAAACTAAAAGCCAAGAAGTCAAGTTTGGTTGGAAAGTGAACTATCGGAAATGTTCTACAGATACTTGTGGCTAAATATAGTCTCGTGTCTGCCAGGACATTTTTATGCAATCTCCAGGTAACTCATCTTCTCAAGTCTTTCCTAGCAGCTACTGTCGTTTTCTGAAGTGTAGTTTCATAAGGAAATAAAGTTACGTATGATTTTAGATTCTTTCATTTGTTCTTGCTTGCCATTGTTTGTTACTTCCCTTTTTCAACAATCGTTTGCTTTTCATTTGAAATATGTAACATTTCCTGCCTGATTCTTTAATTTCCTTAATTTGCTTGAAAGGAGTAATAAAAAGGAATTGCGATAGAGAATTTTACACGTCTGTGAATTGCTCCGACTATCCATTTTTGCTTAACTTCTCCTGTGAGCTATAAATTAAACTGTAGAAGTATTTAAGTGTTTAATTCAGAAAAATTGCAAGCATAGTTAAAAAAGCTCAAGTGAAATACTTAGTTACAATATGCATTTCGACCGCTCAGACTAATTGAACTGTGATGGCACAACCTAGTGATTTTTCTACCGATATGACTTGACTCGATTAATACTGGTTCACTTATCAGTGTTTATGTTGTGGGTGAGCAAACTGAGTTGCACATACAAGCTCCTGATTGCACTGATTTCACAGTGTAAAACAACTAATTATGAATACACAATGTACCACTTTTGGACAGTTAGTAAATTGTCATTCACTTCTTCAAATGTGACTTGGTGGGTGTGAATACAAACTGTACAGAAAAGAAATCACCAGCCAAGAGTATTTCAACAGATGATTGAACAAGCAGTGATTTCTGACTAACAAAATATAAGGCTGTATTTGTGTTCCCTTTAACTATATCTCTTCCTCTCCCTATATCAAATTATCTTCTTTTCTCATATTTTATACCATTGTTTCCGACACCTGGTCAACTTACCAGTCTTTGTGACATTTCAGAGTTCTTTGGAATTTTCCTCTTTATTTAACTGACCCGTTTTAGTTTTATGTGATGACACCAGTCCAAGTTGGAATTCATGGACGACTGAATCCGGTTTCCGTGGTAACCTGAAGGTTCTGAGTTAGATATGTGGTGGGGTCATGGATACTTACTGTTGAAGTTTCAAACTAGTGTGAAGTAATTTTCCAGTATTCCTTTAGTATTCAATTGTTTTCTAACTGTCGTTGATTTGTGATGATATCTAACTTAATCAATTAGTCAATTCCGATTGAGAATTAAAATCTTTTTATCGTCAATCGCTCATTCGTTATACGAAATAACTGATACTTCATAACCAAATAATCGGCATCAAATCGTCACCATCATTGTTCTGGATAGTTTTTTTTTCATTTTTTCAAAATGCAAATTGCATCAGTGCGTTTATCAGCGAAATCCTCTAAATTTATGCGGAATATGTGGTGAAGAATTTTTTATCAGTACAATGTAGCTTCTTAACTGTTTTTTTTCTGCAGTTTAGATTAAATTATTTGCATTTCTTTGCCTCCCCTCCTATTATGGCCTAATTCATATACAGATAATGAGGTGTGACAACTTGAACCACTCCTCAGTATTGCTAGGACTTGTTTTGTTGAATATGTCTGTCTGTATTCATGCAGAAAAGTTGTCTCACTTAGTTGTTTTTTTTTTGGAGAATGATGTAGTTTCACCATCTCATCGATCCTATCTCCAAATATTCCAATGTGGAATTGTGAAATATTTGAATCAGTGGTAAGAATACCAAAACAAGGCAACCTTTAAGTGTTCATCTTGTCTTGGTGTTTTTCTTTTAAACTATGTAATGTTTACCATTTTGAATTAATATTTTATGTATGTTATTTGGTAACTGTTGTAGCAAAAAAGTTCTTTTCTTTCCCTATGCATTAACTAACCTACTATTGACAAATTTTGTAAACACTGACTATTAGAGTGTTATAAACACTAGTATTAATAGCAGTAACGTATGATAAAGTTCATTTAGATGGAATATCGTCTTCAGTGTGTGCCTGTGTGTGCGTACGTGTTTGTATGTGCTCCAAGATACTGCAATCTTCATACAGTGAAATGCATGATAACATTTCCTTCAAGGTTATGTAAAAGAAAGAGGATTTGAGGTCATTATTTTCCACTGTTTTGTTGTTTATTTCGATAATGTTGATGTAAATCTGTAAAAATTCTTGCTAAACATTCATCATTTATTGATGGAAATAGGGATAAACATCTTTCTAATTGAACAGGTATATTCAATTTCTGCAGAAGTGCAATGATTGGACAAAATCTTTCGTTGAGTCATTGTTTTCTACTATTTTAACAGTTCATTTATTATTATTATTGTGAGCATCATGAAATTCTATAGTTTTCCCCCCAAAATTATATGATACAAACAGAACATTAGTTGCATTTTAGCATCATATACTGCGATTTCCATACTGAACCATCAAAAATATTGGTTGAAATAAAACCATTAAGAATTATAATTGTACGTAGCGTATTGAAACAACACTGCTTTATCATTATTTTCTTTCAAAATGTGTAGTTATTGATATTCAATGATAATATGTTCTCACTTATAGAAAATATATATATGTCAGTCCGTGGTCAAACTCGAGAAACAAACCTTATCCTTACAAATCAACTCTTGAAAATTAATCTGATGCATGCCTGTGACTTGTTACAGCGCGGAGTTTCCTGGAGTTCTAGTGAGAAGTCGTGATCAGTGAGGTCCATCAATTCAAGTGTGATGATAGATTTCCCTCACATGACATTGGGTAGTGGTCGCGCTAAATCACGAATTGGTAGAAGTTAGAATTCATGGGCCATTGAACAGTGTCCCAGTGGCTAAGTGGTATATGACCTTGCCTTGTAACCGGAAGGTCCTGGATTTGAAACCCAGTGGGTGCTTACTGCCAATGATTCCCAAACTAGGATGAAACAGCTGTCCAGTACCCCTGGTTTTCAATAGTATTTTAAATGATATCAATCCGTGGTCAAACTCGAAAAATAAATCTAATCCTTACAAGTCAACTCTTGGAATATATATATATGTTACGGTAGAATTTATCACAAACTGAAGTCGGTTAAAGTACCGCCTTCTGTTATTTTTGTAAGCAAACACTTTCTTAGATGTTACATGCACTCTCAACATGATTAAATGTATAACTAATAAGGATTTTAGACTTATAAGACTCATTTTATACACATAGGTTTAACTGCTCGTGAGGAGTTAGTTACTCAGGGTATACAATGGTATGGTTCCATTCGCTAATTTTTATGCAACTCTCAGAAAATCCTTGGACAAGGGATATATTGTGGCAATAAATAGTTCCGTATATACACAGACACTTGATGGACGCAGGCCGTCACATGGAGACTAATCTAACACATTAGATTATGCATTCATTTATTGTGCGCAGCAGTACCGATTGCTATCCACCAGTATCAACCTAACCTAGCTATTTTGTATAAATTTTTCCTATTCCTATGATTATCGAAATGTTTATTACTTCAAATGTGTAGATAAAAGTAATCACAGACACAGTCTCTCCGTATTTTCCGTTAATATAATTCAGTCTCTTTAATTTTCTGTCTTGGTTTTTATACGTTGTTGCAATTGACGACTTGTAAAAAGTACTTTATTTTAACAATTTTCCCAATAAAAGATTTTCTCTATTTACAATATTTTTAAAATTCTATATAATTATTCTGTTGATTTCTCAAACTTATTATCTTAGTGACTTGGTTAATTTTTTTTCGAAATTACTGCTGACCAACCCACTATCGTTCAATTAGTATCCCTATGATAATTTTCGAAAACTTAAACTATGAAAAGATTAAACAAAAAGGAATTGGTTCGTCTTTGTGTAATCGATCCATCGTTAGAAATGCTTTTGTGGCAATTTTCAATTCACTGAAATATGTGATTCCTGAAGATACCCTGTTCATTAGTCTGTTTTCAACTTAGTGATCACACTACAGATTCGATCGTTAAAATTTGATCAGGATTAAAGCTAAGCGACATGACATTAGTTTTTTCCTTGATAATCAGTCATATAGAATATCTATCTCTCCAACGTAAACATTAAATGCGAGATTAGGTGATACGCGTTTGAGTCTTAGTAGGCATCAGTTCCTTCGTCGTAACAGATACGTGTTGCTGTCGGCTTCATGTGGATTTCCTTCAAACATGAAAATCTATTCGATTATCTGTTAGTTAATAAAGTATCGTAGATGCTAACTGAATGTACGTATGTACACATAACTGTTTTACTGTATTTAATTAGCTAACCAAAAACAAAACAGATTACACTTAATGCTTTTATAATGAAAATTACATTATCAGGTTTGAAAAAATATCCCGTGTATTGTTAAACTATTCAAATAATTAAGATTATTTGTGAACTGGAATTTAGACACGATCAAATCCCAATATATTTGAATAACCTAGAAATATGCCCATTTGTACTCGTCATATATATATATATATATATATATATTAGAGAAAGTGCAGTAGTAATAAATCACTTTTGGTTTGCATAGAAGTTTCTAATAAGCCTGATTTCATAACAATACTACACAATAATGAAATAATTTTGTAGTTTTTTCTAAAAATTTATTATTGCTCCTAACCATGAAAATTCTGGCGAAACACGGGATTCTCTTGTCTAATTACTTTACATAGCTTAGTATTGAAGTCATTTATTTTAACATGGACTCACTCAGACAACAGAAGCCATCTGTAGATGTTCAGGCCATCCATCTAGTCATGAAACCTAAGTCAAACACAGCCCTTTGTTGATTAAATCCCTGGATGAGTACCTTTTGCAGTGAACAACTGTATAATATCACTTTACTAAAACAACAGTCTATGTGTGAAAATAATTGCCTTATTGTGTTCTAAATGCTGAACGTTTCTCCAGATTCTCATGTGATTGTTGTTTTATGACTCAATAATATTTGTCTGTTGCCATTTTATTCTGCTTCATTTATCCTCCTATTTGTTACTTGTTTTGATGCATGTAAGCTTTAATTGATGAATCGAATGTGTCGATCTGTCGGTTAGTCAGTAGTTATTTCTCATAGCATCTTCATCACACACTTGTTCAGTAGATGCTGACGTACATATATGACTTGACAATTACGTAGAAAATCACATACTTTCGAATTTATCTAACATATTTCATTTTCATGTGTTTTTGTCTGTTTCCAGGCTCGGAATTGAATTGACTCAGTAAACTGCTTGATATCAATTACTATGATTGCAACTACTTAAAAATTATTAGTGCTGTTACCTGAAAGAGTGATTCTTGATGATTGGTGCATTTAACGTGCTAATTTATCACTTATATTAGCTAGAAGTCATTTAGAGGCACACCGCTTAAAGAGGTCGGTTCCACTTTAGTCCTGACATTGTTGCATATTTATCTAGCCTATCTAAATGCTAGTTATCAAATTACTGATATTTCACTATGCAAGTAGTCACAATCCAAACAGAAACAGTTGTGTAAAGCACGGAACTCTGTGTGTGAGCAAAGAGAGTATTTCGTTGAATGCGATTATGTGTGTGCTTACCTGCTAATGCAATCGACCAATGACCAGACAGTAAGTTCCTTAATAGAAAAAGAAGTCAGAATGATATAAAATGAGAATGTTAGTGTATGACATAATATTTTACTCAACTCGACATTTAAATTTATTTTTATTAGTATAAATGCCTTTTTGTGTTACATGTCACTTACTTTCAAAATATATTTTGATCCAACTACTCAAGTAGATTATCACTATTTTGAAAACTAAGGGAATCTGTCGAAATTTTAAAGCATCTAGTTGTGTTTTAAAATATATGTATGCGTATATTATTACGGAATTTGTTTCTTTTTGTATGTAAATGAAGCGTAATCAATAGAGTCGTATGAGTTACTGTGTTCTCTTCCTTTTTTTATCAATACCATTCAATAACAGTAATAATAATAGTGCTAATGACAATGCTTCATTTTTTTTGAATCAAAAAACATAAAGGAATTACGTGAACGTGTTCTACGCGGCACGTACAGAGTGCCTTACTATATGACACATGAATGTGAAATGTTACTGAAGAAAATGTTGGTGCTTAATCCAGCTAAGCGTATCACATTGCAGGTAATGATTGATATCAGTGTTTATTGTATTTCTTTTATGACATTATTTTAGAATATATATATGTTCTACTCATTTTCATAAATTAGCATAAATATATGATTATAAATAACCAAGTAAATGACCTAATGAACTATGATTCAAAATTACAGGCGAAAAATATTCATTGTGCCGAAAAGCTTCTATATGTACTGTGTAATGCATGCATTTTTTGAGGAGAAGGTCGCAATTAAATTATAGTTTTGCTAGTAAATATTTAATTATCGAATGTTTCTTCATCTCATTTTCTTATACTCCGTCATGTTATTTTTAAATGTATTAGCATACAGCATTATAGTTACTTTTATGTCGAGTTAGACGGTGGCATGATGAAACCAATGAATAATAACCAACTAAAGGACTCTTTGATGCAACTTATCCATACATTAATTGATGAAAGTAGAATTACCTTGTATATAATTCCTTGACACAAAAAATATTTTTTTTTTCAATTCTTGGATGGTTGATATTACGTAAATTGCTGTCAACTAACAATTATGTGAATAGGTGCTTCAGTAATTATTGTAAATAGCCAAATATTCATGTTTGTTTTCTAATTGAGAAACTTAGAGAAAAAGTTGTAAGTACATGCGTCTCATTAAAGGTCACAGAGAATTCAAATTGGAAAGTTAAAAACTTATCTTCATTTCTGCATTTAAGGGTCTTATCGGTCATCATCTCTACAGTTTGACCAAAGCAACAAAACTGAAATAAAGGAGAAAAAGCAATGTGTAAATTGCTTTTTTTATTCCTTTACTTTTACAGTGTAACAAGCTAGAGTCCTGAAGTTTCTGTAGCAGTGGTGATTACTTTTACAGGATTGGGTTGCTAGCCTCATGTCCAGCCCAACCTTTCCTCTCTATCAGTTTTATTACTGGCTTAACGAGGTAAAGGAGTGCGTCTGCCGGGGATCGAACCCCGGACCACCTGCGGGATCGGCATGCACTCTACTGCTGTGCCACCGACGCAACTTGGTAGTATTAAAAACAACGAAGTTGATTAGGATGTAGAAAAAAATTTCACTGCTAAGAACCTCTTCAAAGCAAGAAAAAATAACTACCCTTTTTGAGTCATGAGAGTGAGAAAATTTAAACCAATTAGTTGTTTGTATTCAAAACTCGATAGGGTGAATTACAGCTGTTTATCGACATAAATAATTCAACCACTAATAACACACCTACTGAGTGGAATAAATTCTCATATATACACTTTTTAATGATGAATATAATTAACTTTCTACGAAACTGAATAACCGATATTAATGAAGAAGTATACAGTTATATTTGCAGACGTCTACTGTCGCCTTACTATTATCTATCTACTAATGCAGGTCTGCCAATAAAATGGCAGGTGAACTGGTAAACATCAACAGAATTTATCAAGTTTGGTAGTGAGATAGGAAAATTCTGAAATAATGGAGATTTGTAGATCAGGTGAATGATATTGAATTAGTTGTGTTATCTGTCCTTCTATGCAATTAAAGCTTCGCAATTAAATACACCAGCACAACTAACTCAACAGGAAGTGATTATTCATCTCTACTCTGGCTTAGCTGCATCGGTAGCACAGCGGTAGAATGCCCGCCAACCACTCATGTTGGTTCGGTGTCCGATACCCCGCTGACAGAATCCTTTACCTCTGTAAGCCAGCAATAAGACTGATAAACAGGAAAGGTTGGGCGTGCAGCTAGTAACTCCATGCTGTAAAAATGAATACAACTGCTACGTAAACTTCAAAGCTGTAGCTTGAAGCCCTATGTTCCATTGCGATTGTAAAGGAATAAAAAAGTAACTCTCCCTTAGTAGTGCTTTCCATGAGCGACTTGATATTGTTCCATTTGTTGGATACTTCTTTACCCAATTAAAAACTAGATGATAGAAAATGCTTTTTGCCACTAAATAATCTATATAATTATGCTTATTCGGCTATTTGTATGAGTTGAACTTTCAATATCAGGTTGAAATCCAGATTCTTATTATTATTCCGATGAAGATGATTGACGGTCAACCTATATGGTATTGTTTTGGTTGGTGATGACTAGGAGTGGAATCCTGGATGCGCATTTCGTCTTATTTAAAACTCGTTCACTGGATGAACCTGCATTCCCATAGAGGGATGGTGTTCCCACTGAACCATATACCCATCACTTCAGACGCTGAACAATTATCCATAAGCGCCGCCTCTTAATCTTCGGGTCAAACATAATCAATCAACGGGAAATACAAAATTAGTCTTAAGATGAATAATAACTTATACCAGTTGCACAAGAACTGTGTGTCGTGGTATAAAAGATAGTGCTTCGACGTTTGAAATGATGGATGCAAGGCTCGAGTCACAGTGGGAACACAATCACTCACTGCGTATACAACTACTCCTAGCTGACGAGTCCCAAGTGGAATGAAATGCCCATCCTGGATACCATTGTTGAGCACCAGCAACCGAAATAACTGCACGTTTATCTTTAGACATCCTAAAAGCTTCTATACTATGAGTCGATGGATCAACAGGGTCCTGGCATTTCAGCCCAACATAAATAATCAACGGGAAATACAAGAATTACCTGAAATCAAATAATTGTATGCGATTTAGAATGTAAGAGCTGCAGCCATCTTGGAACTTTTCGATGAGCGTTTTCATAGGAAGTTCTGTTTTCTCGAAATTTAATGAAATTAGTAGAGAAATCGCTGGTGAATCGTTTAAAAAAATATTTCTTGTTATTACTCTTATAGTTTCCTTTGTATAGCGAATAACATATTTTCAGGTATTTCAAAATAGTCTGATATAAAGTGTTAATAAAACACACTGATTTGTGCTGGAAGTATAAGGTCACTGTAACTAATAATGTACTTGTGCAAAGTCGGTTAGCATGAAATGAAACCGTTTTGAATATTTAGTTCACAATTAAGCTCACTTTGTCAGATTTAGCTGTTTAATAGTAAAAGTAGGAGAGAATATCTCTTCTTATTCATAGTAATACTAATGTATTAGTGTATACTTGCAGATCTTTCTTACATTATTATCATTATTGTTTCCTTTAATTCCTAGAGGAACATAGGGCTTCAGCTGTGCGTCTCCATTGCGTTCCGTTCTCTGCTAGAGTCTCCACCTGGCTCCAAGTCAGCCCAAATGCTTTCATCTCCTCTTCACATGATCCCCTCCAAGTCACCCTTGGACGACCAACTCGCCACTTCCCTTTCGGTTTCCACTCGAGGGCTTGTCTAGTGATGTCACTTGATGGTTTCCTCAGAGTATGGCCAATCCATCTCCATTTCTTCCTCCCTATTTGTTTCACAATCCTTTCCTGGTTGGTTCGCTCCCAAAGATCTCTGTTGCTGATCTTTTCTGACGGGCCATCTAATCTTGAGTATTGAGCGAAGACAACTGTTAATGAAGGTCTGTAGTTTGTTCGAAGTGCCCTTCGTGACGCGCCAAGTCTCTGATCAGTATAGTAGCACTGACTTCACAGTGGAGTTGAAAATCCGGATCTTGTTTTCCATGCTGAGTGCTGTTGACCTCCACACAGACTTGAGAGTAGTGAAAGCTTGTCTTGCTTTTCCGATTCTTGCTTTGATATCCTCGTCAGTTCCATCCGCCTGTAGTTGAAACGATGCTTCCCAGGTAGGTGAAAGAGGTTGTTTCTTTCAGGTTCCTCCCATTTATGCTGACCGTTGTCTGTTGTTGTTGTTCTTGTCCAGGAATCTTCATCACCTCTGTTTTCTCTGTGTTCACTTGAAGTCCTATCTTTGATGCTTCTTCTGCTAACTTGTTGCTCTTCGCTTGCATATCTTCCAGTTTGTGGGAAATCAGACATATATCATCGGCGAAGTCCAGATCTTCCAAATTTTCTGTGAGTCCATTTTATGCCTGTTTCCTCATTGCCCGCTGTTTGTCGCATTATCCAGTCTACTGCAATCAGGAAAATCATTGGGGATAGTAGGCAGCCTTGTCTTACTCCTGTTCTCACTTCGAAGGATTCCGCAAGTTTCCCGTTTTGGATTACTTGTCATGCAGCATTGTCGTACAGCTGTTGGATGAGATGTATAATTGTCGGTGGCACCCCATAGTAGCGAAGTAGTAGTTGCCAAACCACCTCTCGATCGACGCTGTCGAATGCATTTTCAAAGTCGATGGAGTTGAGATAGAGAGGTGACTGCCATTCCAAGCTTTGTTCAATGATGATCCGTAATGTGACGATCTAATCAATACATGACTTGTTTCTCCTGAATCCATCCTGTTCCGGTCGAAGTTTTTAATGCAAGGCTTGTTTGATTCGCTCCAGGTTGATGCAGCTTAGTATTTTGCTTGGGATGGACAGGAGCATAATATTGCGCCAGTTCTTGCATTGACTTAGGTCTCTTTTCTTTGGCAGTTTGAATAAGTATCCTTTCTTCCAATCCTCGGGTAGCTTGCCCTCTTTCCACACCTTCTCCAGTAGGGGCGTCATCAAGTCCGCTGTTGTCTCTGGGTCCACTTTCAATGCTTCTGCTGGGATTCCATCTGGTCCTGCTGCTTTTCCAGCTTTTAGCAGCTTGATTGCCTTCAGGACTTCTGATTTCGTCGGGGGGTTGGTGTTCACTGGTAGTTCTGTCTCCGTTGTTGTTATTGTTGTGCGCGTTGTCGGTGGTGGTCGATTTAGGAGTCTTTTGAAGTGTTCAGCCCAGTGTTTCCTTTGCTCCACTTCTTTGGTGAGTGACTTTCGATTGTCATCCTTCACCGTCTTAATTTGTGTTGATCTTTTCCCTGATAGGAACCTAGTTGTTCGGTAGAGTGTTGCGAGGTCTCCTTTGCCTGCAGCTTGTTCTGCTTCACTTGCCGTAGCTTCATAGTATCGTCTTTTGTCTTCCCTGGCACCTTTCTTCACTCTTTTATTCAGTGTATTGTTGCATCCATTTAACTCCTGTTTTTGTTGCTCGTCGATGCACTGGATAATCTTTTGTTTCACCACCCCTCTCTCTTCTATTGCTCTCCATGTGTCCGTAGTGAGCCACCGTTTGTCCTATCTCTTCTTTCTGCCTAGAACTTCCATGTAGGTTTGACTCCACACCGCTTTCAGGTTGTCCCAGTGCTTCTCAAAGCTGAACTCTTCGCTAGTGCTGATTTGTGTCTCGGCTTTTTTTCTTATGATTGCAGTGAAGATGTCCTTTGTATCCTGGTCCTTCAGCTTTTGAGTATGAAACTTGGCTTGTGGTCTATGTGCAGCTCCTGTTTCTTTGAAAGCTCTTCATTTGATTTGGATTGTCCCTTGTACGAGGTAGTGGTCTGAGCCAACGTCTGCTCTTCTTACTTTTGTGTCCAGTAAGCTGCGTCTCCACTCCTTTGAGCGGTATTGAGATGAAGTCGATTTGGTTTTTGGTTCGCCCATCTGGTGACACCCATGTAGCCTTGGGGATATCCTTGTGTTTTTATACGCTGCCACCAATCACTAGTTCATTGAAGGCGCAGAAGTCGGCGAAGAGTTCTCCGTTTTCATTCATTTCTCCGAGAGCTTCTCTACCCATGATGAGTTCCCTTCCTGTGTTGTCTGATTCCAGTTTGGAGTTCATGTCTCCCATTAGTATTTTAATGTCACCAGCTGGAGTATTGTCCATTGTTGCCTGTAGTTGTCTGTAGAATTCTTCTTTCTTTTCGAGGTCTGCGTTGTTTGTCGGTGCATAGCATTGTATAATTGACACTTTCCTTCCTTTGGAATCGAATCTGGCGGTCATTATCCTGGGCGAGGTCGCCTCCCATTGCATCAGGGCGTTCGTTGCCGTTGGTGACATCATGATAGCCACGCCCTCGGTGTGTATGTGGTTATCCTCTGGGTGACCGGAGTAGATCACTGACTCACCCGTTGACAATTTGGTGAGTCCATTCCCGTTCCATCTGCTTTCACATATCCCCAGTACTTGAATTCCGTATCTTTTCATTTCGTTTGCGATCTCGTACATGGTGCGGACATTCCATGTCCCCACACAGACTTTTTCTTTTGGCTCAAGGAGATTCGTCGTGCTGTACTTTCTGTAGCAGCTTAGTTTACAGAGTGGGGTTGCTATCCTCATGCCTGAGAAGGGGAGAGAGAAAAGGTTAGTGTTGCGTGACCGCAGAGCCCAGGGGACAACTGCTTGAGGCCGGTCACTCGCGGCCTGTTTTTGTTTGTTCTTTCTTGTTCGGTGTGTCTCAGTAGCATTTTTATCACTTCTGCCCTGTGACACAGCAGCAGGAAGCGCGGTCGTTGTTAATCCGGGCCCCGACCGATCCGGCATGATATTTTATGAGTTAGTTTGAATCATAGTATTGGATTGGGTTGCTGCTTTTTGTCTAACCGCTATCCAAACAACCTTTCTGGCATGGTATGACCTACAGGAACATAAGTTCCAGCCAGTGTAGCTCGTTGGGTCATTGCGATATGCAAGCCCGACCACCACGTCAAGGTAGCAGCTATCGGTCTGGTCTTTCATACATCATTGCTCTTAATACCATGAAAGTATGAAGTTATATTCCAAGTTGAATAGAGTATCTTTGATAATTTGAAAAACGGGTTGCTTTATCACTAAAACCATAATAATGAAAGCCCGAATTATTGTTAACATAAAGGAAGGTTTTCATCGCCTGTCAAATATCATTGAAATTCATATCTACAATTACACTATTTCACATAAGTAGGAATTTTAGGATTAATAGATTCTAATTCATAGGTTGAGTAATGAGGTGCTCATTATCGTGTGTGTATGTTGACTGCTTGATTAGGTTGAAATTGATTTCTAATACTCGATTAGATACTGGTGGTTCTTTACTTGATGTTGATTCCTAACAAAATCTATTCTTTCAATGAAACATTCTTTAACAATAATTCGTAATTACCTCGTGGCGATACATTCATAATTCATCAATAGTTTCGTAAAAGTGGTCCTTTGGTGTTTTCAGGCATTAGTCTGACCCTAGTTGTATGGTTTGGACCATTACTCTGTGGGTATTATACTACACATCCTCCAGTGCACTTAACTGGTTGGCTAATGTTTAAGTGATACGTTATTGTGTACTATTCAGTTGAAGAAAAGAGCGAAATAAAATAACACTACTACCTGATGCTTTAATTATTGTGCTGATGTCATCATAGCTGAGTTAATGACTTTAGTATTTCAATCAATAACTTTCATTCTACATTTTAGATTTACCTAAGGATTCAGTGTTGCAACACTTTTGTATTACTAACTGCTATGCTTGCTTTCAGGAGGTGATGAATGATCCTTGGATAAATCAAGGCTATGAACACAGTGTATTGAAACCTCATACTGAAGAACCTGCCGATTATTGTGATCCAGAACGTATTGGTGAGTGTCACTATGTTTTAAACCGAATGAACTTATTTGATCCCCATTACATTGTTATCAAACGAGCAATATATGTTTCATTCATCACTGATGCTTTATATACATATTGGTACTTCAAGACTTCACCCTACTACTAGCTGGACATTATTGGTCATTTACAAATTACTTTAACAGTTTATGACTGGAATGCCGTTATTTAGGCTTGTTGTTGCTATAATTTTCAATAAAATTGTTAAAACTAATAACACATCGTATATTCACTGTTTTAGAAAATAACAGAAAATATGTCGCAACTTGTTATCCCCCTTTTCTCATATAAACCTTGTCTTCATTGAGAGGTAGATACAGATGTAGATTGTAGGGAGAGGAAAAAGAAGTGCTACAATAATAATATAAAGATTAAATGAGTAATTTCTGCTGAATTGTATACAATCTATTGTTGTTGTTTTTGTACGTTTCTCATTGATCAATGTTGCCTTTATTTCAGGGATGTGATAAATCAGATAACACTACATGTTATGATTATTTTACATGAGATAAATGTATACATATAGGAAAATATAATTTATTCTCATTTGATCATAAGGAATAATAAAAAGACAGTTGCAGCGAAGAAAATTTTCTTGTTGACGAAGTCATCAACTAGACTGTACATTCGTGTATTGCAGTTTTATCCATCTCCCTGTCTATTATGGCATTTTAATTCCTAATTGTAATTTTATTAATTTGACTCTTGGCCGGAAATTACTCTAGAACTTTCCCACTCATTTATTATAAATACACGAATGTACAGTCCAGTTGATGACTTTGTCTAAAACAAAGTTTTCCTCGCTGCAACTATCTTTTTATAATTTATTCGTCAAATTATCTGAAGTATGCAGGATTTTGATATAAGAATAGAACTTGTGCACTGTGGCAGAGTATAATTCTATTGTGGGTATAATTTATTTTGATAAAGTCTCACATTGTTAAACAGTAATATTTACTGATGACGTTTCGAGCACAATTTATTGCTCATAATCATATCAAGGTACTCACACAACTTTCTAACTTCGTTTATATAATTCCATTATTTTCCATCGCTTGATTTGATTGGTAGTAGTATTTTCCATATTTCCAGTATGAGTGATGAATCATTCCTATTGGACATGTTGAATGTAGACTCAATGAGAAAGGATTCAGTAATCAATCTCTGTCCACCTACCTATATTACTTCTTAGAATTTTAACCCTCTCCCAACCTATTGTGTGTTAATGCATGCAGCGCAATCGTTGAGCTTTTTTCTAAATTACTTATCTTCTCGGGGTCAACTATTCTAACCTAAGCTAAATTCTTATGTTCCGACAATCTGACTACCCCCGATCTACTAGTTTGACCTATGTAGTTGACCTAACTCACAGTCATTCCAAGGTATTTTGTAAATTATATTATTTTTTCTAATTGTTTCAGCTGGGTCCTTTAACCTACAGAGCTTGTCCTTGACCGAGTTGACCCAGTTAGACAAAATAATATAATTTACAAAATACCTTGCAATGACTATGAAACTTTATCAAAATAAACTTTACCTACAGGATTTGTTTGTACTCTAATAGATAGGATAAAATACATAATTCCTCATAAATTAATCTAGTTTGTCTTTTCTGTTATATCTTACGAGTTGATCACGGACTGATATCAGTTAGAGAACCATTGAAAACCAGGGAGTACTGGACAGCTGCTGTTTCATGAGCCATTGAATCGGGTCCCAGTGGCTGAATGGTATACGAGCTTGCCTTGTAACCGGAAGGTCCTGGGTTCGAATCCCAGTGGGTGCGTACTTCCGATGATTCCCAAACTAGGATGAAACAGCAGCTGTCCAGTACTCCCTGGTTTTCAATGGTTCTCTAACTGATATCAGTCCGTGATCAACTCGTAAAACATAACTAATCCTTACAAACCAAAACTATAGAAAATTTTCTGTTATACATCTTAAAATTATGGGATTTCTCGTTTTCAGTCTGATTTCACTAACTGGCACAATTATTCGCTATTTTATTGTATTACTAAACCACTGGTATCTAACATGTCAGTAAAATTCTCTTAGTTGCATAAACTTTCTTTGCCGGAACACTAACGCTACATTATGCATTCTTCGCTGTTATCTAAATTCCATCTAGCGAGTATGTGTTATTCCGATGATGATAATATGATGTACATATTCATCGACAAACCTATTGTAAAACTGGTCATGCTAAAAACATTTTTCTCATTCCTTGCAATCCAAGTTAAACATAGGGCTTCGAACAGTGGCGATAGTGTAATTTTCCCGAGGTGCTATTGATATCCACACTCCTAATCTTCCTTCTTACTCGGATGTAGTAACGGCTGGTAAGCTTGGCCAGATTTTAGGAGCGTGTCGGACAGAAAAACTACCGGACCTCTCACCTCACGTATCTGGCGAGCATTCTGCTGTGGTGGTGTGATACGCACAATGTGTTCCAACGGAATATTATTCTCAGATATTCAATACGGCATCAGCAACAGAATACTATGTATATTTGAACATTCTATTTCATGTCGTTTGATGTAAACCAAAATCACACGCTCAGTGATTGGTTAACGAATATAAACTATATATATATATATATATATAAACAACGGTTTGATTAGTGAAAGATATATCTTGGCTTCCATGTCTTGCCTTCTTTTGTTACTCTACCACTGAACCATCGAAGTTCATACTTTATATAGGATGTTTAAGCTAATTTTCAAAATTGCTTTAAAACAGATAAAACCGGTTATTTCATATGCTGTTAACTTGATATTTATTCTCAACGATGGTGGCTTGTTGATTTAATCATTGTATAAAACTCTCTCAGTTAATTAGGTTATTGGAATGTTCTGTTTTTTAAAAAAATTGAGTTAAATAGCCTTAGCGTAATAAATCAATAAAGTTTAAATCAGTTAAGGTGCTTTATAGTAAGAGAAATGAACTCAATCCTTGCTTGGCAGTTGGTTCTAACAATTGAGGTTTGACCGCCTGAAAACCTTTTTACAATGTTGTCATGGTCCAGGCATTTCTGGGCTTTAATTATCGCTGTATTAAATTTTAACTTATTTACTTATCATACACACACTTTAGTCAACGGAAATTTTATTTTTGTCTACAGCTGAAAACTTCAATTATTACAGCTGAAATGAAATTATGTAAGACTTTCCTACTGGGAATTTTTCGATTACATACATATATATATATATATATATCAAAAGAAGTAATGTTGGACAAGATCTTTTCCCTAAAAATGGTATGCACAGCCCTATCAAAGAAATATTATTGTACAGCGAATTGTTAAATAGCCAATAACCGTTAAATGTCATATCCCATATATGACATTAAACCTTTCTACGCTTTCTTTTTTAATAATTTACATTGATTTCATTTTTTAACGAGACATATTCTTATATATGCCTATTATTCAGTAGAAAGCGTAATAGGAGAGATGTTTTTTCTTATTAATGGGAATAAGGCAAACATATCAGTTTCTTTAATCCAAGTCAAAGTAAATACAGAGAAATTTGGTTGTAAGGTTGATGTGAGATTTACTGTACAAGAAGCCCCTAGAGCATAACCTTGATGTGTGCAGTTGGATGAAGCGAAGTTAAGTTAATCGATAGGTGAATGTAGCAACGGTGCTGCACTTCTCTGCAAAGTACTATGTTGAATTTAGTCGGTCGGGTAAAGCGACCAATGCGTGTGTGTGTAACGTTTTTCCCAGTGAAGTGATTGGCCGCTAGTTTCTTCCAGCTGTTTGCAAAAGGAACACCAACTCGCTGGTGTCAGGATCCGTTCCTTGCATTGAATTGAATATTTCTGCATCTCTTGTCAATCACTTTTGTTTTCCCATTTTCTTGTCTTTGCATAAATGTTATCCTACTTCTGTGCCAATTTCGCTTCTTATTGTACATGTTATAAGGAAAAGTGGTTATTTAGATTGTTGCACTTTTGTGCAATTTGTGCTTTACACTAGTCTCTGTCACAGTGTTTATTCGTGTTTTGGAAACAGCTTTTGTCTTTTTGCATTCTGAAAACAAAAAGAAACTATCTTTGCTTCCCACTTATTTCTGTTTCTTTCACGTGTTTTTTAAACTATCTGGTGTAGTAGTTTAAGGTTTTCTATTAAAATTAAACTTCACTATATATCTACAGGATACATGTTCTTCGTTGTTTTAATTTTTCTAAAGAAATCAGTATATTTAAATGTACTGATGATCAGAAGAAAGAAAGAAACGCTTTTTAGGAGTCTTTTCTTACGTCACAGCTTATTTTTCTTAAAGTATCAGTCCACTTTTTCATCCTCTTTTTATCTTTTTGATTTCCTCACAGATATCATGATGCGTATGGGTTTCAAACGTGAGGATATCCACGATTCTTTAACGCAACAACGATTCAATAACATCACTGCTACTTATTTATTATTAGCTCGTTATGACCCACGTGTACATGGTCGACTACGTAGTCTACCTAGCACATCTACTACCAGTTTGAAATCAGACAACCCATCAGCACGTTCACGTCAGACACCTGAAACACAATCGAATACACCTAACACATCAAGGACGCACTTTCGAAATTCACCAGTCACTCAACATAATTCACCATCACATAACAGTTTAGGTATAACATCCACGAATACCACTAACTCTACAGCTGCTGCTACAGTCACCCAGCATTCATTGACGAAAGGAATTACTACCCGTATTAATGAGTCAACTGGTTTAAATAATCGGCATACATCCACAGTCAGTCGATCTAGTAAAGATACAGTTACTACAACAACTACAGGAAATCTATTCGGAGACTCTTACATGACAACAAATGTTACTATGTCGAACTGTAATAATGCAAACACTAGTGGTGGGACTCATAGTATTTCTAGCTCAGTACGCAGATCTGCTACTGTATCCGGTCCAGCCGATGCCAGTCAGGCAGTAACCTCTTTATCAGGTAAATATTCATTGCTATAAGTCAGACATAATTAAATTTATTTTCTCACTTTGATGGTTGTATTTCTAATGTGCGTTATATTTCTCTTTGTTTAGGGGTATTGTTAAAGTCATCTGTACTTCCTGCACTAAGTACTCATTCCCCTTCAGTATCACGAAATGTGTCACCTCCCCCACCATCCCAAGCACCTCCATCTGATGTTTCCCATCAAATTCCTGCGAGTCAGCCTTCAGTTATTACTCTTCACCCGGCTTCTGTTACTGCTCATTTAACACTTGCGAATATGTCTAACGGACCGTCTTGTTCACTTCCATCAAATTCTAATTCAGTACCACCGCTTGTGACCTCCTTCTCTCGTCATAATTCTCGTCCGCGAGCTGCTACTCGTTCTTTTTCAATTCAACCACAAGCCGTTGCTCCTTTAGCACTAGATGAAGAAGATGCTTCAAATCCTGCAAAGTCTCGAAGAAATCGTAATCAAAAATCTCCATCAGTTGAAAATAAAATAAACAGTTGCAATGGTTTAATAAAAGAATTATCAATTTCTTCTACTAGTTCCGAAGATGCGATCTCCGATGAGAAAGATTTATACGACAAAGATTCTGACTCTGAATCACCAGGCTCTGTAAAGATATCTCGTTCTTCTCGTAAGTCTCAGAAAGGTAGACATCTCAGTCGTACAAATAAGAATAAAACTCCTACAACAGTTGTATCAGGAACAGTTGGTGGAATGACAATGCCTACAAGCGTTACACTAGCTGCCGCTCCTAATACAAACTTCAATAATAAAAACTACTCATTTTCTCCAAAAGAAAAACAGTTGCCTGGTAAGTTAGGGTGTTATAAAAATATGTCTAGATGATAACTCATTAATGTTTAGCTGTTTGTAGATTTGGTTTAATCATATATGCTGTATGCAATGAATTGCAGTTCTTTTTAGAGGGTTTTTGATACCATGTAGCTGTTCAAAGTTTCGTGGGTGATGAGGAGTTCACCGACTGGCTGAACAAAGAGTTTTTCCACCAACAAACTGCAGCTCCACATATTTTACATACATCTCTGTTCTCCTCTTTCTTTCTTACTACATTCGAATATGATGTATTTTGCACTTTATAATCACTTTTTTCATGAATGTTCTTTAGACTAAGTTTAATTATTAGTTAATCCTCTGTGTGCTTGTGGTCACTCCACAAGAAGTTGAGATGAAACTCTTCATTCAAAAATAAATAAATAACAATAAATATAGCCTAAATTAATCAGTCGATCAATTGGCCAACCAATGAATCAAATCCACTACTTATGTAACGACAGAAGGCAAGAGTCAGGCAACAGATCATTTATTAAGGAAATCAACGCATATTTATATATATTTTCATGTACAATACTATGGATATTTAAGTAAACAAACACAGTCTTCCGATTGGTTGTTTCTCACGTAAAGTTAATCTTTCATCTATTTGTGACTGTTTCTTGAATGTCAAATCCTCTATCTGTTAACTGCATCCGCCTACGCAAAGTCTGCTGTGGTAGGTTTTGAATCAATCTTTGTTCACATTTTCTCACGACAAATCTTGGGAACGTAAATATTGACGTAAATTACTGTCTATCAATTTGGCTAGTAGACAGCTCTCACCACACTTACACAACCAATCATGTTGATGAAAGTCACTATAACTCTACAATATACTGTTTGTTAGAAAGGTAGCAGTTAGCTCACTGTGTTTGATTTTTGAAATCTTCTCAAAAGATATTTAAAAGAATAACAGCAGGACTGTGAAGAATAAAGAGAATAAGATTATCAGGCTGATTTACAAATCCGCATTCACCAAACCAATAACGATCAGCTGTTTAATGTATGACATATTTAATTATAACTTAATTAACCATCCAGAGAGATTATCAAGTGTTGATTTACAGGGATTTGATTAGTTGCATGACTGATCACGAGTTGATATTCGTTAGAGAACTATTGTAAAACCTTGGAGTACTGGGAAGTTGTCCCGTCCTAATTTGAGACTCTCCAGCAGTACGCACCCCAACGAAGTTTGAATCCAGAACCTTCTGGCTAACAGGCGAGCTCGTAGACCATTCAGCCACTGGGAACTGATGCAATGGTCCATGAATTCCAACTTCTGTCAATTCGCTATATATATATATAGCGCAGCCATCAGTCAATTTCACAGGCGAGTAAACTGACCTCTTACCTGACTTGGTGGATCCCGCTGGTTACGACTTCTCACTAGAACTCCGGGTAACTTCCTGTGTAGAGCCAGTCACTAGTGAGCATCAAGTTTTCTGAATGTCTAAATGTAGATTTTTTTCTATAATCATCAAGTCTTGGTTTGCAGGGATTTGATTGGATACAGGTTTGATCACAAGCTGACATCAGATAGAGAGAGAACTATTGGAAAACCTGGCTAAGTCAACGAATTACTATGGCATCATGTACTTTTTCTAAGGTAGTATATAAGTCGTGAATTGAATTTTATTCGAAGCCCTTTGGTTTATTTTAACCAGCATCAATTTGATCATTATTTAAAATAAATATCAATCTTATGCTGTCTGTATTTTATCCTCAGATAAATGAAGTCACAATTACGCATTCACTTTCTCTCTTTTTCATTTTATTGTGATATATAATATAAATTGGATAACTGTTTTAATAGTGGACTCGTTTGGTGATACTTATCTATGACCGCAATATATAAAGATTAAACCTAGGGCTTTCAAGTGTCCTGACGAGCATATTATCATTTAGTCAGTGAATGAAAATTTAACAGGTCATATATTTCACAAAATAATGTTAATTCTCACTACCATCTTGCAAGATTAAAATTCATTTTTACTCAAAAGTTTTGATTCTTTTTTCGTTGCAACAAAAATTATTTTTGTTGGATTTCTTTACTCCACTAAGTTTTGAAATAGCTAAATTAAATAAGTGGGAACATAGGTACTTTCATGTAAGAGATCATTCGTCGGAGAGAAAAAGGCAATTATAATGGACCTAATTGTATAACGCATAGCTCAGAAACGGTTTTAAGGTTTCAACTGGTGTTTGATGTTCAAAATCAACGTAGTCACAAATTAGATACATATTTTTTTAACTCTATAATATCTGTTCATGTTACCATGTAAAAATGGTCCACATCGGTCTGAAAAATCCCAGGCTGACAGTCAAACATTACGAATGTACAATATCTCACAACTAAGGTCGCTGCTTCAGTACTGTTGTCAGGTAGACACTGAACAGTCTAATTTATCAAAACGTTAATGTAGATTCAAAGAGAAGTAATCATTTCTATTGGAAGTATTCTTCAATGTGATGTACTCCGTAATCCTGATACTACTATTTAAAATGGACCACATACCTATATAGTCACTGTGATCATTTATTTCACGAACAAAAGAACCCATGTAATTCAATCAAACTTTCGAAACATGTTGAGACTGAAATTGCATATATAAATATATAATTTTCGTAATTAATTGGTAAGAGCGTGCTTCTTACCTTTAATGATATTACATATAAGATGAAATCTTTTGTGTCAGAAAAGATTGATATTGATTACTTTTATTCCAGTTACGCCTACTTTCTTTCTCAAAACACTTCACAATAATCTTTGTTTACTGATCGGTATAATAGTAAGTGATCTGTTGTATTACATTGCGTTTTTCGTTTGGATACTGTTATTTTTCCTATGAAGCATCCATCGTATCCTCCCATTAACCGTATCATTATCATTCTTTACTTGTCTTCTTTTAGAGGATAATATATCTGAAGATATCTCTTCATCTATCAATCACAATCACCGTCGGGAAATATCTCAGTTTAATCGGTAAGCAAATGAAGTTGTACTAAAACTAGATTAAGGGATACATAGTTATGTTCTTTGAACTCCATTACCTGGGACGGATCTGTCGTGTACACCAGGCTCAGAGCCAAACATATAGTGCAAGGGCTGATGATACTACCCAACTGCCTAGACTGAAGTAGGTGACCCTGTAACCCGTTAGCTGCGAATCAAACCCAATGAACCATATCCGCAAAACCTGAGAACACAAGTATATTGAAATGCAATATGATAGATAGTTATAACATTATATCACAATGTGCCGAGCTTGGGACTCTCTTTCTTTACCTCTCGAGTGAACAGAAACCCAGTTTGTCAGCAAAATAATCAAAAACAAACACATCAGTTAGTAGGGATGTTTCTCAAATACCCCAGCAATGATCGTCCCTGTGAAAAATCTTAGAAAAATACGTGAAAACCATAGCTGTTCTCTGTGACTCATTGAAATTGGAAGTTGTATGAGTGATAATTAAAGCTTTGAGGACAATAAAACTAACACGAGTTTATTTGTATACAGATAATTCAATGCTATCAATGTGTATTAAATAGTGTACCAGGGTTATACGATTCTTTCAAAATATATTTAGTGAGATATCACTGGCTGAATCTAAATGAGTCGAAGTGATTATAGGTGAAGAAAATTAGATACTTTCGACTGAAAATCTGCTTTATATATTTCATTAGAGGAACTTTATCTCCAATGAACGTGTTCCTTATCTTATTAAATAGGATTGTTAAGTTTAAATCTTGTAGACAGGCTCTGGTCACGAGCCCTTAGTAGTACTAAATCCATGTTATACTTCAACTAGAATATCATTTCATGCAATCCACAGTACAGCAGTAACTGTTGCAGCAGAAACTCCCGATCATCTTCTGCTTACATTCGTTCCTACGAAATGTGATTAGCTTAAACAATGTGCAAGTAAATACAGTTGTGTAAACTTCATTTTTTGTTCCTTGTTTCCCGAGTAGAACGTGTGGCTTCTATCTTTAAAGTTTCAATAGCAGTGGTGTTGTTTTTCAGGAATTTATTACTAGTCTCACTCCTAACCTCCCTTCTTACATCATTCCCTACTACCGATTGGTAAACTAAGTGAATTTTAAGTGTATCGACCGGTAGTCAAACTCAAACCTTCCACCTTGCTAACGAGGATTCTGTCATTAAACAATTGACTGTAATATCTGTTTATCTGTACAATTTACACAAAATGAAACACTCGATACTTAGATATTAGGTTTGTGTTGGTTTGATTGGATTTACATTAGCAATATTTATAGTCTTTTGGTAATGTACATATTTACCTTGTCTTGCTTTTAGGGCTACTCCTGTTCGACGCAAATCAATCAGTACGACAAGGTCTAATTGCTGTAAGTAATATTATATCTATCTAACATTTTTGTTTCATATACTTTGGTGCTATTTTTTATATATTTTTTAAAATCAAAACTACCTAGTCCTACTACCGACTGAATGGTCAGTAGACTTAATATTGGATTTATATTTCAATTATATGTTTTCTCATATCTCAATTATTACTTTTATTTTAGTCACAAACACCACGCTAACGATCAACTCGAATTCAACATCTCTTAACGAATATCCGTCGACAACAGTCAATAATACTAATAATAATGATAAGGAAACTACGCCTGGTTCAACTGTTTCTTATAAAAATGCCATTAATCCATCAATAGCCAATCGTGTTAATCTGTACAATGAGTTGAATAAAAATAATACATCGTCATCTTCATCAGAATTAGAATCAAAGAACAAAATGAAAGAACAAAGTCAGCCAAGTGTGTATCCTAAACCAAGAACAATATTTAGATACCCTCCTAATGCCGCTGATATATTAAAGTATGGTGTGATTTTCGCTGTTTCTTTCTTTTTTACAAACATGGTGTTTATTGGTCACAACGTTTATTCTTAATTGCCGTTTTGTAGGGTTTCTTCGCGGTCCTTTGATAGATTATTTCGGTCAGAGTTAACATATAACACTCGAAACAATTAAGTGTTGGCCATAACTATCACACACCAAAGAGAATGCAATGTGATGAAATATCACTGTACATGGCTATCAAGTATGACATAAATATAATAAAAAATAAAATATTAAATAAATGGTGCATATCTGTGTGCACCACAACAGTTGGTTTCGAGGCATATATATATATATCGCTTGCTACTTTCAATACTATAATAACTAACAGTCAGAAAATTCACTTAGTTCGAATTCGATAGCGATAATAATGATTATAATTATTGTTATGAAAACATCGGAGTAAGCAGTGACTTGTGATACCTTATATCCATCTAAAATGTAATACCATGCATCAATTCTCTTTACTTCACATCTTATGATGACTATTGATATCATTACTTCCATAGTTTTGTTTAACTCCCCTGATTAAGAAATATGTAAACTTGGGAATTTCTGTTGTACTTTTTAAATTTCATACCACTGGTGTACTTTTTTTCCGTTCAAAAAATTAATACCATCTGTACAATGATTTCATCACATTAACAGGATACTTCTAATGCAGTACTCGTTAATTACCTGTAAACTAGCCATCAACTATCAGCTTTCATACTTTTTGATCGAAGAGAACATATTACTGCTAAGTGCAGTACATTTGAATCTTATTAGATCTTTTTATTGTTAGCTAACATTAGAGATTATTCAGTTAGATCAAAGCTGAACAACCTCTATTTTGTGAAACTTCTAACAGAAGGTGTTGTCTTTGACTTTGATCACTTGTCTTATGGTCATTTCTTCGTCTCACTAGTTATATATCTATACTTTTGTTTTTGTTTTTTCCAGTGAGTCGAATCCTTTCCGAATGGTGAATGACATATCACTAACTGATTCTTTGAACACACCACCAGCTGTCCCACCTCATGGTGGTACTCGTTTACCTACACAACTGAATTCTACATCAGCTAATCGAACAATTCTATATAATAATAATAATAATGGTTCACCCACCTATAATACAAATCAAACAAATCAGATGTTAGCAACAATTACTAATACTAATACAACTAACAATAATACTTCTTCTATGAACTCTTTTGGTGCTACAATAAGACGTCCTACAGCTCCTGTTCCACAAAATTCACTAACGCCTATTTCATCTGCTCCTATTAACACAGCGATGCGTACATCTTACGCTTATCATTCATTACGGTAAGTATTCAACATTTCCTTTCTCTCTCTCTCTCTCTCTCTCTCTCTCTCTATATATATATATATATATATATATATATATATATATATATAATAGTATTCCCATGGCTTCTGAGTGGAACATATGGTTTTAACAACTCGTCTCCACTTTATCCCTGTTCTCCACAGTCCATAATGTTTCATCTCCTTCCATGTCACCTTTGGATACCCAACTCGTCGTTTCCCATTCAGATTCCACTCGTGGGCCTGGCACACAATGTCACCTGTTGGTCTCGCGAGCGTGTGTCCGATCCATTTCCGTCGGCATATTCGGTGGGCAATAAGTCCTTGATTGGTTCGTTGCACTGAAGAGTTTTTAGTTGCTAATTCTTTCTAACCATCTGATCTTCAGCATGGAAAGAAGGCAGCTGTTGATAGAAATCTATGGTCGGTTAAAAATGCTTTTCTTGACGGGCCAGGTTTCTGTTTCATGCAGAAGAAGTAAATTGACATTATGTTGGAAATCCAAATTTTGTTAATAATTCTGATTACTGGAGATTTCCGAAATGATTTCAGAGTGATGAATATCTTGTCTTGCCTTTGCGATTCTGGTTTTGACATCTCTGTCCGTACCGACTGTCTGTAATTGAAATTGTAGGATCTAGATAAGGGAAGGAAGTGACCTCTTTCAAATTTTTTGCATACTTATTTTCTGTGGCATTTTTCCTCAGTAGTATGTGAACTGTGCTGACTAGCATTTTTCAAATTTTCAAACACTTTCCATCAACACTGATTAAATAACCATTCCAAATCAAATAGCACTAAACTAGCTGTTTCATCTCAATTAGAGAGTTTTAAGCTGTGTTGTACTTACAGCCTTATGAAGAGTCAAGGTGACCACTGGTGGGTTTCCCAGTGAACAATGTATGACTTTACCGAAAGATTAAAATCTAGTGTTCACTTTTTAAATACTTTTAGGAATTTTAAATGAAACACACTATATAGTATTCTGTTTAACTAAATAAGTCGTATATATGTAGATATGTCATACTTGCTGAACTGAATTGAATATCAGCGTTCGATGCCTTCAAAATAATGCAAATCAGTGTTTAATTGGTTTTTTATTGTTCTGGATTGACTGTTCGACTTCTTAAAAGAAACAATAAATGTATCATGCAGGTTTACGTACATTCTTTTTGTTTTTTTTAGATTACCCTCTAATACAACATCTAATACCTGTACCAATGAAATTCTTTCCCATCAACTTGGTCGGACAAATAATCAACTAGTTCGTCCATCAGTAACTTCTCTTTGGTCTAATGGTATTAGTGAGACTGGTACGGATCAATCACCTTCAAGTTCCCCTTATGCAGCTGACTTAACAGAAAATACTTCAAGCCTTCCGTTCAATCGTAATCTACCAGAGCGTTCAACAATCCAGCACGTACCAACTGGTAGAGCTAGAGAACGTTTAGAAGGGACATCAGGAGGTCCGCGACTCGTTCGTCACCCTGGAACACAAAGTATCGCCCATCCAACTACTGAATCTCACCTTCGTTCATCACCAGCTGGTAATTCAAATTTTTCTACACCAAGACCTAACAGTCCTGATCTATCAATATCCTCTGGAACGTCATCTGTATCTACATTAAGTCATCATGGTGATCGGACTGATTATGATGAGGAATCCCCAACACCAGAAAATGAAAGACATTCTGACATTGATAATAAAAGTCATACTATCGGATCTACTGTTCAGCCATTTACTCGAAATTTTTCTGTTCGTCCTTCAGGTCATCGACTTGAAAATGATGCAGTTCATAATCATTCTAATAATAATAATAATAATGGGGGTATCAACAATTTTTTTCGTACCTTAACAACTCGAATATCTAGCAGGTAAGTAGTACATTGTATTACTCTATATTGAGAATTTCCTCCCTTACGAAAATTCCACTATCCCATTTTAATCCCATAACTTTAATTTGTTTATAGGAGATAAATTAATTTGATAGCGATTTTTGTCCTAATTCTATACTAGAGAAAAAATTATAAATTTAAGACGGTTAAGTTTTCATATTTATGTTGGTCACTATATTGGGATCAGCAATTGTGAATGTACTCCACTCCTCTAGCACAATGGCCAGTTGTAATACCTTGCTGTCTTAACTCTGATGGTAGAAAGAGCTGAAATCGTTTGTCAGCAAACAAATATACCTGCAGTTGGATTTGAGTACAATCTGTTGACATTATATATTAGACAGGCTATTACATAAACCAGTATATAAATAGTTGTCAGACTTTTCTCATATGTTTATATCTTTCGTGCATACTAAATAGTATTTTTTTTTTCTAAACAAACGTTCTATTGTATTTCTGAAATATATTTTATGTGTAAAGAATAGTAGCACACCGCTTCTCACCTGAGTTGGATCAACTTATTATACAACTGGGAAAAATTCATGTTTTCGTCTGGTAATTGTGAATGTTTTAGAAATGTAAATTATTGAAAGCACACCAGTGCACACTGCTTAATTTATGCATACCATACATATAGGACAGTTCAATTACACTTCTCTTTATTTTATTATGTTATTCATGATAGTGTTTTCTAGTATACTTAGTTGTTGAAGACTAAATCATTCTTTTGTCACTATATACATGAAAAGAAGGACATACCATATATCGGATGTCATAGTCAACGAATCAACGAGTATAGACTCTGATAATTTTATGTGAAACGTTTGTCCAAATGAAAAATCTATCGAACATATGCAAATGAAATGCTTTCGTTGTTTAATTACCCAACCCATAGTAGACCATAATACAAAAATTAAAGTCTGGAAAACTGGTTAAGTAAAAGGCAAAATGATTGACTGAACCAGAACTTTGATTCATTCTTCTTCTTGAATGATAATGCCGCTGGTAATTTGCAAAATAAATCTCTTTCCTAAATCTGATTGGTGAAAAATCTACGTAAAATATTATCGTGTTATTTATTCTTTACAATGCTGAGCTGGTAACAGTTTCAAGCTTAGCCTAATGTCGATTCAACTATATTTACTTCAAGAAATATCTGATAAATGCTGTTTTTTTATGTTTGTAGCAAACTGTTTCGAAGATCTGCCGTTCTTCAACCCGGTTTATTGTTTAATTCTCCTGATAACAAGATTCCCAATATGAATGATCCTAAGGATCCAGATATGAGAGTGGCACCTACAATGGAGCTTGACAAACTGGCAGTTACATGTGGTAGCCCTGCACCGGAGACGTGTCACAAGAACAGTTCTATAAGACTTCCACGTAGTCGCAGTGGAGTAACTCCACATCGCGCTACTCCACAAGGATCTCGAAGACTAGCTGATTTCAGTACAGTTACTGTTGATGAACGCTCATACAGAAAGAATATTGATACAGAAACTCTCAGTCGTAGGAGGAGGAGCAAAAACGAAGTCAACGCTGATAATACCGGGTCAATGTGTCGGAGACGTAGTCCGATTTCTCGGGATTCACGTTCACAGTCCACCCACCGTTCATCTTCACGACATGATGATGGCAGTAATTCTAGGCCTACACCTCCTCCTGTTCCTATGCGAAATGCGACTGGAATGCCTAGTTCAAGTCAGAATAAATCCCCTCCATCCGGAAATGACAACTCAGTTTCGAACAACGCTGTAACTGACATCACTCTTGGACGAACGCGTAGTTTAAGGTTTATGTTTCGTAAGGAAACTGCTAGTCGACGTCAGATAGAGGAAATGATGTTGGACATGAAACAGATTCTAATCAACAATAACATTGACTTTGAACAAGTCGGTGATTTGAAATTACAGTGTGTTTACGGAGACCCTTCACGAGCATGTCAGATACCCAATTTAACAACTCATAATCAAAGTTCAAAAAGTACTAACAGATCATCACGTTTAACTGATCGTGTTGAAAACAGCGTTGTACATTGGGAAATGGAAATTTGCAAGCTTAATCGAGCTGGGGCGAATGGAGTGCGTTTCAAAAGAATCAGTGGATCAACATCTGATTTCAAGCGTATTGCTAATAAACTTGCCTCGGATATGGAAATCTGACTTATACACAAATATGCATATACATTATAAATAGTTATACAGAAACTATTGCATTTCTCTTTATTTAGCTGAAATAGAGCTACTAATCAGCTCATTCGCTGTGTATGCTTAAATCCTTTTTTGTTTGTATGTATATTTCATACTTTAATTTTTATGCAACAGTGATCAGCTGTCAACATAGTTTATTTGGCGTACAAAATCAGCAATAACTCAACACATACACACACACACCCTACATCTCTCTTGCCATCGCTCCTTATAGATCAGCAGCTGCTTATTATTACTATTATGATTATTATTTATACTTTTTTCCCCAATCACCTTCAAGAAACAAAATATGCTGAAGATTATGATACATGGTAATGAACTATGTAGTGCATTGATGGAAAATGAAGCTGAATGATTATTTTCAATCTCGTTTTACTTGTACCACTCACTGGTTCTGAAAATAATATCAAGACATTATTTGTTTCTTTTTTCTTGTTTATCATATCAATGGATAAAATGGGGGGGGGTGGAAATATGGTTAGATAAATGTGTATGTTTGTGTTTTACAGGTGAATAATACATCTTTTTCAATCCTCTTTTATCAAATCTACTCACTGTTTTACATGCTTGCGACAGTAACAGTTATCAGCTCTAGTAACACAAAGAGGAGGATATTATTGATGCTACTGATACTTGAGAAATGATATTTGTCTGTTTGGTTGTTAATTTTGTTTTTTGGAATATTCTTAGTTAATTTGTTTAACTACCCTGTCTCTGAATACCATTTTATTATGCTTTTATTTTCCCCTTAAGGCAATGCCTTTATCAATGGTTATTTTGTTTGTTTGTTGGTTTCTTTGTATGTTGAAAATTATTTATCTACTAATCATAGAGAGATATGATGTGTGTGGGTGGTTTACTGGAAATAGAAGAAGTCGAATTAAATTTCCTCCCAAATGACAAGGCAGACACACGTTCATTTGCATACATATAATTACACAAATAATGAACGCTATTCCAGATAATAAATTAGCTCATAATTTTAAACAAACTGATCTTGATTTTTTTTTTTAACGAAAAAGAATAAAATGTATTCATTGATTAAATTAGTGGGAGAAAATGCTCCATACTTCTTTTATGTGTTATTGTTCGGTATTACAATAATGCTTAGTGAAATGGATATTTAGAGTGATGGGTTATCTTTCATTTTGGCAATCGAGAGGATTATTTATTCACAATAACGGGAGGGTGAATTTTCAAATTGTTCGTAGCGTTCATGCGGAGTAGATTTATAGCTTATTGTAGCGGCATAGTCTGTCGCTACGCTAACGTAATGACATAAGTTATATGTTCTTTAGATAATCGACGTCAGATTATTGAAAACATTTTATATAGTATTTTCAAGTGTTGGTTTGTAGGGATTTAATTTGATTGGTTACAGGATTTCATCATGAACTGACATCGGTTAGAGAACCATTGGAAAACCAACTGGGAGAACTGGAAAATTGTTTCGTTTTAGGTTGGGACTCTTCATCAGTACGTACCCATGAAGTTTGAACCTAGGACCTTCCGGTTGCAAGGCGAGGTCGTAGACCATTAAGCCACTGGGTCCCGATCGTTGGGGTAGAGCAGGTCGAATGTGGGGACTGGTAATCGCCGTTGACATTCGTTAGTGGTCGCGATATATCGTGAATTGGCAGAAGTTGGAATTCATGGACCATTGGGTCAGGTCTCAGTGGCTTAGTGATCTACGAGCACGCCTTGTAACCGGAAAGTCCTGGGTGTGTACTGCCGAAGAGTCCTAAACTGGGACAAGGCAGTTATATAGTATTTGTTTGAACGGCTTCAGTCTTCCTGGTAGCCTGTAACAGAAAATGTTGCTGCATAGGCTTATCTATGCAGTAGGTTTCAAAGATATACACATAAAGTCGCTTTTCCGTCATTTGTGCTAGTATATGTGGCCTACTGCATCAGAAACGCTTTGTTTTTACTTGTACTCCATATTAGGGTATGCATTAGTATACATTCTGCGGGTTATTTCATTTCAAACTTATACAAACTGGGTAGTACTTTGGAATAGTTAGGTGATTGAACAGAATGTTACACAATGAGATTTAAAATAATTTTTTTTGCTTTTATTTAACTTTAAATGGGGCAATAGTACAAAACACCGTAAGAGTTGTGTGCGCAAAAGTGCACTTAAATCTACAAATGTGCTTCCAAAATTACTTAGCTGTTCGACGAAGATTGAATTCCTAAGTAATTAACAGATACAAAAACAAAAGTTCTTTCCATTAAATTACATAATAATAAAGTCATCATTTCTCAATTCGACATGTAAGTTGAACGAAAATGGTAGACAGACTTGCTTCTGTACCACAATATATGCAGTGTAGTACATTGTAAATCAGTCATTCACATTTGTCTACAAGTATGTTACCTCAGCTGGGTGATTGATTTTTCAACATCACCTGAAATACAAGTATAATTTCGAATATGTACAATGAGTTGATTTCATTTGTTTCATTTTGCATCTTGAAAGTTTAAGATATTATTTAGTTCAGTCTTATCATTACTTAGTACACAGAATTGTAAATAACAACATATTGTTACACTTTTGCGAATCCAATATATCAGTCCACCTGGAGAGTAGTAAATACTTACAGCCACGAAGCTGGTGTTTAAAAACAAAGGCGGACAAAATCACATATGACTTTTGTGTTATTTGCTTCATTGTATAAAAAAAGCCAAAGCAGATTGTCACCGTTCTGAGTTCAATTTTGTTCGTCAATTGCAAGTTCTCAATTGTTTGTCCCATTGTTGACACTGCTATGAAACCAAGTGTTGAACGAGGAACAACAAAGACCACTACGATAGTCACGGCTTTCTGTGTGCTATTTAAGAATACTTGCTCAAAGGCTTCAGGAAACTGTATATGCAGTAGCTAATGAGGCTTTAATAATAGTGAAGATCATAAATTAATTCAGCGGAGAAACTTTTCAACGAATTTATTATCAAGCTGTACGATCGTATACATATACATCATATATATATATATATATATATATGTATATATATATATATATATATATATATATATATATATGGTTTTTTTAAGAAATTATAACCGGTGAGAGAATTGAGTCATTCATAGGTGTGAATGCATAGAATAATAATAGTATGAAATGCAATTAAAGTGTTTGATTACAATCATAGTTAAATTTCAAGCGGAACAAGAATTAATATCATATATAGAATAATTCATAGGATGTATAGATATCGGAAGGAGTGTGCAATTATAGGATTAGTAGGCAAATCGAATAAAATAGAAACGTCACTTAACATTGTGTGAAATTTGATAACAGAATTTAATGGTGCAAAATAGGATTGATTTAGAATGACAAGTGAAATAATACCTTTTATACATTTGAAAACATTGGATTGTTCACTTCAACTGGCCATTTCCTAGACTGGCCATAAAATAGTCTGCAAGGAGAACCCATTGCAACACCATCCGTCTCTCTGTATATTTTTTCATAGAAAGTAAACCGTACATCTGAGAAGTTCCTTCAAATATATACCGGGTGTCCCTATATTCAACTTGTTGTCTTCAATATATTTGCATATAAAACATGGTTTCTGTCAATGTAACGTTCGTAAATAGGGATTCGACATCCAAAGAAGCATTTGTATCCTGTATATATTCAACAAATTGGAAGGTGTCACGAAGAGAATGAAGAGATATCTGCCCCCTGACGGGGTTCGGCGATTTCACCTAACCACCCATCTATTGGATGGTAAGAGGACCAGAACATATCCAAGATAGGGCGGAGTGGTACGCCAGTTCGTTCAACCCCTTCATTTTTCATGGTCTCAATCCGTCTATGCTAAAGTATGGTAATCCCTAATCATATTTTGGCTCTACCAATTTTTCCGTTTCACCTATTCAATTTGTATACTCTTCCTTTATTACGTCAATTGTTACTGTGCTCACTTTGAACTGTCCCCGGTATTATTTCACTTGTCATTCTAAATCAATCCTACTTTACACCGTTAAATTCTGTTATCAAATTTCACACAATGTTAAGTGACGTTTCTATTTTATTCGATTTGCCTACTAATCCTATAATTGCACACTCCTTCCGATATCTATACATCCTATGAATTATTCTATATATGATATTAATTCTTGTTCCGCTTGAAATTTAACTATGATTGTAATCAAACACTTTAATTGCATTTCATACTATTATTATTCTATGCATTCACACCTATGAATGACTCAATTCTCTCACCGGTTATAATTTCTTAAAAAAACCATATATATATATATACGATGTATATGTATACGATCGTGCAGCTTGATAATAAATTCGTTGAAAAGAGTTTCTTCGCTGAATCACTTTTTTTTGATTTTCTACGTTGCAGTGGGAATTTTCCATGAATTTAATATTATTATTGGTATAACGGGGGAAGGCGAAACACTTTGTATGTTTGTAGTTGGTGACAGCGGTTAAGACGCTCGCCGACCATGCATATGGTCCGGGGTTCGATCTCAGACAGACACACCCTTTTACCTCGCTAAGCCAGTAATAAGACTGAATAAAGAGGGAAGTTTGGGCCGGATATGACGCTAACAACCCCATCCCACAAAAATAAACACCACTGCTACTGAGACTTCAAGCCTCTAGTTTGAAGCCTTTTGTTCCAATGGGAACGTAAAGGAATAAAAAAATCAAATAAAAAATAGCAATAGGTGACATATACCTTCGAATCAGGTTGGAATGTAGCAGAGGAATTCCTGAGTGCGTCGAATACTTTTCGTATGCCGAAAGTTACAAAGATCCAGTCAACTGGATCCAAGCCACTGCCCAAGATATACTTGGCCGTCATGGCGACGTTTTTTCTCAATAATACCATTCTACTTTGAGGAAATTTGTTTTCTGATGCAGTGAGTTCCTTGCTCACCTTATTTTACTCTTGATATCACTCCACTTAGCACAAACTTAACTTGATTTCTGATTTGCTACAAGTATCTTAACTGTAAATCTGCAAACCATTAAGTTTAACAACGACAATAAACCTGAGAAATGTGCGTGTCAAATGAGGAGCGAAAATTAATATATGTTGCAGATAAACAAAAAAACAGAATTCGGAACAGCTGATTTATGATTGTGAACAAGTGTTAATGGAATGAAATATCTTCTGGTAAGCGAATTTTTGTTACGTGTCGAAAGGTATGTGTCCTGCACAAAATACTGCTGGAAGTAGATATGAAAAGGTCGCAAGCTTTACACCATAAGTTTATTTGATCGACAGGTAACATTAGGTGGAGTAACGTCTTTGATAACAATGACATCAGTCATGGGAAGGTAAGTCAACCTGTGAGATTGTGAAGTTTGATGGATTAAGGTAAGTTGCATACAAATTATGATTAACCGCCAGCTTCCTCAGCGATTAGGACAAAAAATAACCTTGATTCATTGTTTCTTAGTTCAAGCCCGACTGAGGTGGACAGGATAACAAAAACCAAAGGTTCAAGACTATATGCGACGGCTCTAAAATGATCACAGTAACCCAGAAGTATTCAGTAATTATCACCTTCAAAATTGTAAACATCATTGATTTTCGTAATTTTCTATTGCAGTTTCATTACGTTTGTGTTCTCTTCTTGTAAACTTTCGAAGTGTAGCAGCTTGAGCTCATGAACCTGTGTAAAGAACTGCAACGATTTGTCTACAAGTTCGTTAACATTTTATCTTTATTTTATAAACCTAATGTTATATTCAGACAAATAATTGTTTGAATATTGCTATTTTCAAGAAATAACAGACATATTATGAAAGACTAACATAAATACAACGAATGTCATTCGAGCTGATGAATCATTCATGCACCACATATGCTGAATGTACAAGTGAATTGTTTTCCTTAGAAAATTTCAAGCTGTTAGTATGCATAACGTGTATATGACATTTTCCGAAAATTCGAGAATGGTCAGCCTTATCTTGGGTTTGTTTATATATAACTTTTCTTACTTTGCATGAAGACTCTTTTACGTTCGCCCTCATATACACAATTACAACGGAAATGTCAAGATGAGTGACTAACATGATTATATGGTACAATTAATCCACTCTGACATACATAACAAGTGTAATGAAGAAAGTTTACTGATAAAATACCTTAAACTACAACAAAGTTATTGTGTGATGTAACGTCTTAGATTTCAGTGGTGTGTAGTTGCTACAAGTTCACAATGAAGACTTCTCCAACAACCAAATACTTAAAGAAAACGCTTCTTCTCAAGTTGTAATCAGTAGCCATCAGTTAGGTGGGACACACCTACCAAGGCATGACAGCTTATCCGATTAGTCTATAGACTCACTATGAAGTATAATTTCTGAGTTTCTTCATGTGTGGAATCAAAAGTGCACGCTACTAGAATTTCAAAAATAAAATGGAACCAGTGCTCGTTATATTTCATTGACTTTATTTGAGCAGTCATCATGGCTGGAAATCTTTTTTTTTTTGAGCAGTTTAACAAAACTTCTGCCTCAGTGATTAGAGACAGAATCTTGAACCATGCATAAGAACTGCTACGAGGCTGGTTAAAATAATGGAACTGTGTTGTATTGCAAAATAAAGTCTATTCGATATTAGTATTAACTAGAATGTTCACAAGAAAAAAAGAGCTACACAACTGTTTAAAGTTCTCAACATTTTTCCAAATCTCACGCAATACGCAAAATGATCTTTTCAACTGTTTAGTGTTACTTGTCAGCATTAAAACATCGCGTCATTTATTTATTGATTTATTTCACTTCACGCAAACGAAATATTAATCTGTTTGTCTAACCGTCAGTAAATGGATGTACATTATATTAGCACATCATCCTTCACTGTAGGATTTCATTGGTCAGCTGCTCAGTGGTGTGTATAATCTGGTGATATATATATAACTGTTCCCGACCCAACGGTGTAAAAACACCTTAAGTCATATAACTTTCAGGTCTCCCTAACCTTTTCACACAAATCCCTTATTTTGCTAAATCTGCTCTGATTTTGCAAAACATTTTTAGCTATCTTATAATTTGTCTTATGTTTACATCTCTCCCTGTATTATAGTATCACGCTCACTGGCAAATAGCTAAAGTATTCAATCAGGGAGTGTTCACCACATCTTACTTCTCTAACACATATCGCTCATTTCGGTTTCATTGTAGTCTTATCTCTTATAAGTAAGATTGAAAAACCCATCTGCAGAAGTTTTTATTTGTACAATACAAAAAGGCTGTTATTAGTCCGGAGATCCAGTAGATTGTGTACACTGTACGGTTGCAAAATTTTGTTGAATAGTAGGCATCCATGTTGCAAAAGTCAGATATCCTGTATGACCAGCCGTTTTGGGCTAAAATATGCAAAAAAAGAAATATATTATAATTATTATTACTAAAAAACAATGTATTACAAACATTTACACTGGAATTTCTATTGAATACGGGAGTTACAAAAAAAATCACAATGCGGAGTTATCATCATCTTGCAATTGTGTTTATAGTACTGTATCTAAATTGATTCAAAGGAAATCTGAAAGATTTTGAAACAGCACGTGAAGACTAACGCGCAAGAAAGTTACCCTTCTTTATTCTAACACATGAGCGCGGCTGAAATAAGATCGTATTCTATGAGAAACTTTGAGTGATTAAATGCACACTGCCATAACAGGTGACTTTCATAATTTCTTCAAGTTTTAAACAGCATCAAAAACAGTCGTATTATTATTTTTGGACAAACAATAGCTATTGCAGTTAGGAGTCTGTTATACTATAGTATGCACTGGGTGAAAAGACACACCTTGACCAAATGAATACTACTGAAGAAATAGTGCAATATAAGCCGGTTCACATATTCATAAAAATTTATATATTAGACTAAAAGTTTCAAGCACTACGCGAAGATGGGAAATGATCTGGATGTTTTGCTCATTTGAAGAAATTTTAGGTATTTAAGCCATGGCGTAATCAGTTCTTACTAACATCAAAAACACAGTGAGTACAAATCAGGAATATGGCCGCGAAATACTGTAGCAAATTATAGGTAAAACCAGTGCATCTTTTCTAAAGTGAATTGTTAGACGCTGAGTATACACCGATTTAAGCATGCATATATATGTATATATTTCTAGTGAGATGTAGGCTTTAACCAACACCTGTCTTCGTTTGATACTGAAGATGAGATCACCGTAGAGGATAAGTAACAAGGAACTCTGGCAGCGAAGCAGCTTAGAACTTACTGTCCAACAAATATGCAGAAGGAAATAGAGTTGAATCAGACACACGCTGTGAAAACCATTGAAAGACATTGTGCAGCCGGTTTTCGATTGGAACCCGAATGGGAAGTGAAGGACTGGACTCCGAGAATGGCGTGAAGAGGAATCGAAGGCTTCTGGGCAGTCGTGCAGCCAGTTAAAAATTAATAAGACAGGGTTAAACGGAGATATGCTGTTGAAGTCCTATTTTCTAGTGAGGACGCAAGGAATGAGTAACAATAACAATAACTTACATTTAAATAAAAGAATTCGTTACAAAATACATTGGTATACTTAAAAAATAAGAAAAAAATTGTACTCACTTGCAAAATAGGCTCCCACGTAAACTGATTCTTAGTACTACTTGTAATTTGCACGTTTTCGTATAGTTGATTAGAATCATTTGGTTGACTACTCGATCCATTTCGATCTGCGTCTGAATGACTGCGTTTACAGTTATGATTTATCCTCTCGAAGATTTTCGGAGGCGGAAGGAGATGTACAGCGCCCTTGGAATACGAGTTCATGTATTCCTTGAAACCATCCTTAAGGCAAACAGAGGCGCCTAACTGACCTATTAATTCACAACCAATCAATGTTAGGTTTCGACTGAATGGAAATTTAGAGACAAATTATATGCAACAAGCTTTTATGGACAAGTGTGAAATAGTTTCAAAAGTATGACAGTGTTTTTATGATTAACCATTAAGCCACTGGGACCCAATCAATTTGTGGTATGACGTGACCACTAGCAAATGTCATCGGCGAGTGTTTGTCCTCATGCCCGAGTTATTTTTATTATTCTAATTTTTTAGTTTAGTGAGTTGTTGCAGTTGTACTAAATGCTAGAAGTAGACTTTAAGATACGTTTACGTCACAAAACCAGTTTGACTGCCTCATAATTGTTAGATTTACCATAAAAGTTAAAGGAATATGAAATTTCCGTCCGAAAACACTTGAGATTGAGTTTTTCCCAATAAAATGCACTTTCTATTAACCTGTTGAGTTGAAAAAAAATTTTGAACAATAGTTCTACTTCTCTTAATAGATAATATATACATTGAGTGTATAGAGAGATACTGTGACTGAAGTAGCTGACTTTTACTCGGTGGGTCACCGCCTTCAACTCCCATCCACGCACCCCGGTTTCAGCAGGGAGGTAGTGTTATCAGCCTTTATACAACAGGTGTGGTTGGTTGCGGAGTTAATGTGCACGTATTTGTACAGTGACACACACATAGACCTGAATAGACACATAGCGTCCTTGTTTGTCATTTTTCGTTTTTAATTATTCTGGATCTAATCTTCCTGCAACATGGGTTCAGTGAACAGATACTACAATAATGAGATCAGTAAGATATCTTGGCGTTCACTTGCCATATAAAAAACACACCAATAATCTGACCTGGCGAAATCAACAAAGAGAAACCACAGGTATAAACAGAAGAAACTTGTTACACAAGAAGTGTATAGTGGGTTGCATTCGCACAATGCTTCAGGTTTTGAAATGGTAGATTCTTAGTCTACATCTCAGGTAAAGCATCATGAACGGGACGAAAAATGTATTGTGAATTCAACTTTTACGCTATACTAAAAACAAGATATTAGTTTCAGTTTTTCTTACTGTAGCTGAAGTTTGGAATTATCAAGATTGTTTTTTTTTCAAAGTAACACAGTTCATACTTTGTGTGACTATATAATTATAAGTAACAAGGGAAAAAATCAAATTTATCACATGATACGCAGCTATTTCCTATTAAACAAAGTGACATAAACTTGACATGCAAATGATTTCTTCCTAATACGAGAGAACTAAACATTCACACTACAAACAGTCTAACTCATCTACATTTCAACAAAATTCAACATAAGCAATAATGATCAAAAACCATTTGTGTAAAATCTATAAAGGACGTGAATCATCTCTATCAGTTGAATTTCTTGGCTGTGTGCACCTTTGAATAAATCTGATTATTACCAAGTCTTTGGAAAATGAACTGGTCTACATTTTATCAAATTTTCTTATCTAACAATAAAAAACACCATCTTATTCCTTTCGATCATTTTAAAATCTATTTCACAAAATCACCACACATTGACGATAAGCAGGCAGAACAGATTTATGTTTATTCACTAGCTCTCATTCATGCAGTTTAGTTAAGCTATGTTATTCAGAGCCCTAATGAAACATACGGTATTCAGAGACTTTATGCCCGTTCTAGCCAATTCAACTTACAGTACATAAGCTGTGGAACTAAATAGGTTACGTCAATTTCTAACTTGGTAACTGACTAATACAAAACATGTGTAGCTTAATCCTTCGTACACATTCAATGTTATCAATGTGTTGAACTCATATTTTTATGAAATTTACTGAGGAATACTTCCATTAAAATTTATGCAGTACGTAATTTAAAGGATATTAATTTAGAAAAATTGCTATTTTAATTTTTTTAAATACATAAAACTAATTACCCATATTTGGAATATTGAGTGTTGTTCGTGAAACATCGTATTCTCTTTCTAAGCACTCCATAGTGGTTAAGTGTACAAAACCTGTTTCAAGCAAAGCTGCACAAGAACGCTGGACCTGTTCAATGCAAGGCGAGAACAAACATACACGACCCCCTGAAATAATATGAAAAATGTACAAGAAATATATAAGTTATTATCTTTCAATAATGCGAATGTGCACTTTAACAGTGTTTTTATCCTTCACTTAATTTCTAAGAGCTGATCTGTTACCAACTGGTAAGTGTAAATTATCACATTATCCAATGCAGAGATATTACTCGTTGGCTTAAGCACTCAATTTCCGCCTTGTGGATCCCGGGTTCGAATCTTACTGCAACCTAGACAATTGGATATTACTATCAACCCATACGCGATATGCATGGTTCAGAGTCTGATACTAGGTATATGTGTTCAATCTAACCTAGATCAGCCCACTTAATCAAGTAGAACAGGCTAGTAGACGCGATATACTCCACGAAAGCACATCCATTCATGTTGTTACACTTCGAATCCGGACATAAAAATGCGAAACTAGAAACAGAAAGGCAGTGAAGTCAGGAAGAAAAGAGAGAATAAATGAAGCTAATTGAAAATTCTCAAATGATAAAAAAGGGGTGTGCACTATTTCAGACCATGTTAAAAACCTCACGAAATTCACACTTAACATTACTGATTTTTACTTCACTTTTGTTTTATATTCATTGGTTTTCTCTCAAATATTTCGAAAGATATGAATAGTCAGGTGAATTTATGACTACAGATTAGACAGCATAACTTTACATGAAGTAACAGCAACTGAATTCATTCACATTGGATCTAACTTTATCCAGTATGCAGTCATCATTTATCGGTACAAGTGGCGAATTTGATTTCATCTACACAATGATGTAATCGTATTTCTGTGTTCTCCTATATATAGCATTAGAGACAGCAGTAGACATTACATTTGAAACATAATACTGAATTCAAAACAAAAATAACATCGTTTATCATTTTATACCATCAGAAAAACAGAGAACACTTGATTAGTGATAAACAATTTACGACTCATGACTAAAGTAGTATTTACCTGATTCAGGACGAAATGTAGATGTGAGGTGAGGAATAACTAACCATGGTCTAGGCAAATCCAGAATAACGGCATCTACACCATTCGGATTCATTTCACTGCCAAAATTTGGAAAATATTCACTACAGACATCACGGAAGGAGACTTTTACGACATCCCCCAAGGAATGCGACTATATGATAAAATAAAATTTTGGTAAACAGTAGCCTTCAAAACATAATATTTAGGCTTTTAGATAAATACAACAGTGCAAAGTCACCTGAATAACAGTCGCACTGTTTAACTGAATTTTCACCAGGAATCGTTTATGTGATCCTATGTAAGTAGTTTCTGTTAATGTAAGAGTAAACTAGAAGAAAGAATATCTATCGTTCTTTCCATCGAAGTTCTTATCTGTTACGGAGAAAATCTAACCAATACAACATTTCATCATTAGTTAAGTAACCTTAATTCACACCAAGCAAAAAAGTGACATGATCTTAACTCGAGACTTAAAAGAATAGATACTGATATCAATCCGTGATAAATTCGTTAAAAACATATCTAATCCTTACAAACCACCTATTGAAAATAGATAGTGAATCTAAATTAGCTCTAAGCAACCTTTCATTCATAAACTATGATTGTCATTAATTGTCTTCTAATCATATGAGTCACTCTGAGAAATAGGAGAAACATCAGTATCACTTAATAAAACATTTACACAGACTCAAAGGTCAGGAATGCTAATTAGGGATATTTTAACGGTTCTTGAAAGACACTTCATATACAAGAAACACAATCCACTGTAGTTGTAGATGCTATTGCGGTGTTTTATGCGTTGTACATTACTTGTTTGAAACTTTCATATAGGATATCAAAGCGCTACAAATTTAGCGACATTTAATGTATAGAATTATATCTTTTTGAATGTAGGGTGTGGAATTGGATCAAATTACAAAAAGCCTAATTTATAATCAGCTTTCTGTAGAACAAAACAAAATTGATAAGTTATAACTGTAGCAAAACCTTAGTGGATTTATGAGAAGTGAATGAACACAATGAATAGAAAAAGTGTGCTGAGTAGAATCATTAAACTGAACCAAAATATCACAATCTGAATTGATTATTATTATTATTTGTTATTATTATTCCCTTGCGTTCCGAGTGGAACATAGGGCTTCAACAACACATCACCACTTTGTTCTGTTTTCTGCAGTCCTGTTCAGCTAGGTCCACGATTGACCAAACTCTCTCATGTCAACCTCAATGTGACGACCCACTCGTCGCTTCCCGTTTGGATTCCACTCGAGGGCGTGATGTCACTCGGTGGCCTCCTTAATGTATGCCCGATCTATCTTCACTTTCCCCCACATATTTGTTGAACAATCGGCTCTTGGTTTGTTTGTTCCCATAGTTTCTTGTTACTTATTCTTTCTGGTCATCAGCCAGCGAAGGCAGCTGATAATGAAAGTCCGCAACCCGTTGGAAATTCTTTTCGTGACACATGACAAGTTTCTGACCTGTATGGAAGAACTGACCGGCTTCACATTGGTGTCAAAAATCCGAATCTTGTTCCTTATGCTGAATTCGGAAGACTTCCAAACTGGTTTCAGGTTGATGAAGGTGTATCTTGCCTTTCCGATTCTGACTTTGACATCTTCGTCCATTCCGCCTGTAGTTGAGACGATGCTTCCTAGATAAGTGGAGTTAACCTCTGTTAAATCTCTCCCGTCGATGGTGATTAGTGCTGGTTGTTGTTGCTGCTGATTGGTTATTTTCATCACCTCCGTCTTCTCTGTGTTCACTTGTAGTCCTGTTTTCACTGTCTATTCAGCCAGTTTGTTGGTTTTAGCTTGCAAGTCTTCGAATTTGTGTGACATTAGATATATATCATCTGCGAAATCCAGATCTTCTAGAGTCTTTTCATTGGTTGTCCAGCGCATTTCTGAGTCCTCACGCTCCCAACAGTCTGACGCATAATCCAGTCCACCACAATTAAGAATATCTTCGGTGATAACAGACAGGCAGTCCTGTCTTATTTCTGTATGCACTTTGAACACCTCGCTGAGTTCTCCGTTGTGAATCACTGGACACGTGGCATTGTCATATAGCTGTTGAATGAGGTTGACAAAAACTTGAGGTACGCCGTAGTGTTGAAGCAGTTTCAAATTACTTCTCGTTCAACGCTGTCAGGTGAAGGCGTTTTCGAATTCGATGAAGTTGAGGTAGAGGTTTGGTAGTCATTCCATGCTTTGTTCGGTGACGTTAGGAAATTTGCAATTTGATCAGCACATGATTCGCCTTTCCTGAATCCAGCTTGTTCCGGTGGGCGTAGTTCTGTATCCAGTGCATCCTTAATTCTCCCCAGCATGATGCGACTTGGTATTTTACTTGGAGTGAGTGGACAAAAGCATTATTCCACGCCAGTTCTTGCACAGGCCTAAGTCGCCATTCTTTGGCAGTTTGACAAAGTAGCTAGCCTTCCTTCCAATCGGTGGGCAACTTTCCTTCCATCTAAACCTTTTGCAGTAATAGCATTGGCACATCTGTGGCTGCCTCTGGGTCTGTTTTCAGTGCTTCGGGGGGAATTCCTTCTGCCTTCCCGACAGGACTTCAGTAGCTTGATCCCAATCAGGATTTCTGTTTTCGTCGGGTGATTGGTGTCCACTGGTAGGCAGTTCCGTGGATGTTGTTGTTGGTGGTGTATATCTGGGTGAGTCGCCGGTGGTGGTCGATTTAAGAGTCCTTTAAAGTGATCCGCCCACTGTTTAATTTGTTTCTCCTCCTTGGTGATCAGGTTCCCTTGAACATCTTCTATTGGTTTCAGCATCTGGATTGATCTCTTCCCTAATAGAGACTTGGTTATCTGATATAGTGTTCTGAGGTCTCTCTTACCTGCGGCCAGCCTGTTCTGCTTCAGTTGTCGGCCAGTGTACCATGGAATTGTCGTTTGTCTTTTCTAGCACTCTTCTCCACTTCTTTATTCAATGCAGTGTATATTGAACTCAGCTTCTCCTTCTGTTGTCCATCTTTGCATTGAGTCATCTATTTCACCATCCTACTCTCCTCGATTAGCTTCCACGTATCCGTTGACAGCCATTCCTTGTCTTGTTTCTTCCTTCTTCCTAGAACAGTTGTAAACGTTTCCTTGAATATCGCTTTCAGAGAGTTCAGAAAGTTCTCCCACACAGGTTTCCTCAGTGATGCCACGTAGTGTCTCCAACTTTGCCCTTATATCTGTAGCGAAGGCATCCCTTGTAGTTATGTCCTTCAGTTTCTGAATATTGAATTTGAATTGTGGTCTGTCACCATTTGTTTTTATGGATTTCAGCTTCACCTTGAAGGTTCCTTGATTTAGATGATGGTCTGAGCCCAAATGTGCTCCTCTTCTCGACTTTGTGTTCAGTAGGCTCACTGCATATAAATATAAAACTTGGGCACTGTGGTAGAGCATAACTCCATTATGGATAAGATTTTATTTTGATAAATCACACAGTGTTGTACAGTAATATTAACTGATGACGTTTCGAGCATAAACTATTGCTCATAATCATATCAACTTGATATGATGTGTGTGAAATATATAGTGGTGTGGGGTTGCTAGCTTCAGGCCCAACCCTTCCTCTTTACCCAGGCTTGGGACCGGCTAGAAAACTAGTGAGCTAGTTAGCTAGGCGAGGTTTCAATTGATAATACGATAATCATATTACAGTAGCTTTTAGACAAGCCTAGTGTAACCGTATTGATGCGTTATTCTTTCAAAAACTGGTTTCTTTAACTATCTATTAGCGCGCGCAATATATTATATATATATATATATTCAGGAGAAACAATAAAGAATAAATTTTTTCAGTGATTCAACACTTCGCAGGATTTTTTCTACAATATGTATCTTACAACTGTTAGATGGCTAAGACAGCAAACATAAGTACCGTAAAATTAAACCCATTTCATCAAGGAAGTTGGTTTGACAGTGTTGACTAATTTTATTTCCCTACATGTCCCATAGATAAAACGGTTTGAAAACGATACCCAATAATGTGCTATTTTCGTGCTGCACATAATAAACTTTTCGAATTCGAATGGTTATGATTATTCTTTTACTTTTCCAAACAAAAATACATTGAAAAAGCGTATTTATCCTTCACCTATTTCCCATGTACACACGATCACATATTTTACGAAGCTATGCTACAGAAATATGCGACAGTTTAGTGCAAAAAGGAGTCACAGAGTTTAGAGTCGACTACGACAATAAACAATGAATTACCACCTATTTATGGATTTCATATATGTAAAAGTTTAAGTAATGAGGGACGCGGGAGGAAAATGACTGTGATAGTTAATTTGGGTCTTATTTATATATTTGTATGGTCTATTTCTGTTAATTGTTCGAAAACAATGTAACCTCTGTAATTCTCTTCTTCCCTGTTTTCAGAGTACTGTTGAAACTTGTTCAACCCAAGATGATAACGTAATAATAGGCTGAGTAACCCGTTAATTTGTTGAAATAAGACTGTATAGCAATTGAAATAAAACCAATGGGGTGATATTATAAATGAAAGTGTTCAATGAGATTATACTAAATTTCCTGTATTATTTGTATTGATTTAAAAGACATACAGACGACCAATATCCAACCAGTAGGATTTACAAACACATATACATGATCTAGTTTTCTCTCTTATTGTAGCCACAACAGGCTAATATGAGACATAGCTTTCTACTATAGATTAATAAAATACATTTTCCACAAAAAACTCACATTAAATTCTTCATTTGCCAGGTCGACACGTTCAGTGTGAAAGTCGAAAGTATAGACACGACCGTGGGGCAAAATAGCTTGAGCTAGAAAATGCGTTAATGATCCACTTCCTGTGCCAGCTTCGAACACCCACTTCCCAGGACTTAAGTCTAATCCACCAATAATTAGACTTGCATCACATGGATAAATTATTTGTGTTCGATGGGGTAGTGTTTCGGACCACAATACTGGACTCAGAGGTAGTATATGTACAAAGCCACGAGATGTTTGTATCTGGAAGCTCAAGAACAGATTCATTATGATACTTAAACAATAAAAGTAAAATAATGACACCAAGAACTAATTTTGGAAAAGACAAATATTATTAAAATATGACCTTCCAAGATGGAAAGTGAAAAAAACGATTAGTTATATGTAATCATCCGTGGAAATGTGAACGTAAAAAAGAGCCCAAACAGAACTAGCTGTCTCATTTAAAACTGGTCTAAAAAAGAAGCTACTCATGCCAGTTAAAATCCAAGAAATTGGAATAAACTGAATGGTTCAAGTACGCACAATAATTTGTAATCTAGGATCTTCTCTTGAAAAATTCATCAGAAAATATGACAACAGAAGCCAACAATTCTCCCTCGCGTGTAGGATTTAAAGACTTCACAGACTATTTCATCGTTCTGAATATCCACTTAATACCGAACTTTGTTTCACCTGAAGTCATAAAATGTATAGCATTCAGAATATAAGTCATCTGGGATAGTTTCAAGTAATCAGCACTAGCAGTACACATACTCCTATGGTGTCAGCGGTGCACCCTTTTAGATCAAATAAAACACTGCAAAGTAAAGAGATACGTTAGACTGACTGAGTGGTTTCAGCATAAAAATTAGCACAAAAGTGCATCGGTCCCAGGAGTCACACCCCTTGTAGCACACAAAGGAAGATAAAAGTAGGGAAGAGATTCAAAAAACGATAATAAGCAGAAATTAGAAGAATAAAATGGTAACAGAAAAACAACATGGTTTTATTGGATATGGCAGATGACAGAGTGAATGCATCTGCGCCATTGGTAACGACTTTGATCTATATCACCGATTATCTTCAACCATTGGTTCTTGGCATTCCCTACAACCCCAGGAAGCCTACAACTTCCTATGTGACCCAAAGTAATTATTAAATACTTTATGGACTCACACTATATCCTGACCTAATCCTATATCAGTTAACATTGACCGTAGAAAAATGAGATGGTTAGTCATGCGTAACACATGTCCTAGCCTCCTCAATCGATGTAGCTTCACAACCTCATTGATTGACATTTCCTTACCTAACACTCCACGTCTAACACAAATATTACCCTATTATACCACCTAAAACGGGAGGTAGAACGCAGACACCTTTGATCGAAAGCAGCTAGTCTTTTCATATTTTCCACTTTCTATGGCCATGTCTTATAGCCCTAAAGGAGGGTGGATAGGAATGCTGAGCAGTATTATTATTATTATTGTTTCTTTTAATTCCTAGAGGAACATAGGGCTTCAGCCGCACGTCTACATTGCATTCAGTTCTCTGCCAACGTTTTCACCTGGCTCCAAAACTGTCCACATGCTTTCATCTCATCTACAAAAGACCTTCTCCATGTCACCCCTGGATGACCAACTCGCCGCTTCCCTTTCAGGTTCCACTCGAGTCATGGCTTGTCTAGTGATGTCACTTGATGGTTTCCTCAGAGTATGGCCAATCCATCTCCATTTCTTCCTCCCTATTTGTTTCACAATCGTTTCCTGGTTGGTTCGCTCCCAAAGATCTCTGTTGCTGATCTTTTCTGACGGGCCATCTAATCTTGAGTATTGAGCGAAGACAACTGTTAATGAAGGTCTGTAGTTTGTTCGTAGTGCCCTTCGTGACGCGCCAAGTCTCTGATCAGTATAGTAGCACTGACTTCACAGTGGAGTTGAAAATCCGGATCTTGTTTTCCATGCTGAGTGCTGTTGACCTCCACACAGACTTGAGAGTAGTGAAAGCTTGTCTTGCTTTTCCGATTCTTGCTTTGATATCCTCGTCAGTTCCATCCGCCTGTAGTTGAAACGATGCTTCCCAGGTAGGTAAAAGAGGTTGTTTCTTTCAGGTTCCTCCCATTTATGCTGACCGTTGTCTGTTGTTGTTGTTCTTGTCCAGGAATCTTCATCACCTCTGTTTTCTCTGTGTTCACTTGAAGTCCTATCTTTGATGCTTCTTCTGCCAACTTGTTGCTCTTCGCTTGCATATCTTCCAGTTTGTGGGAAATCAGACATATATCATCGGCGAAGTCTAGATCCTCCCAGTTTTTTGTGTGAGCCCTTTGTGTACTGCTCAGCAGTACAGTTCAGTCGTGTAGCACTATCTTATATTTTACAAGAGCAAATTGCATACCAAACATTTGAAGATTGCTGCTCAGTATGTTCAGAAGACTCTACATTTTGTCAGCGTCTTCACTTAGGAGGGCAATATCACCCGCTTACTTTTAGGTCAACACGAATGTACCCTGGTAACAATTCAATCCCTAATTGGCTAAAGCCAGTTCGCGTCAGATAAGTTAGATAAAGCTACATCGACTTAGATTGTGCTTCACATCCGTTACACTAAGAGACAGCAACACTGAGTAAACACAAAGACCACAAATGAAACTTTCAAGAAGGCATGTCATAACAAACACTTATATTTAAGAATATGACATTGAAATGAATCTTCTAGGAAATAAAATTATTATTTAGCTATAAATATGACTTGAAATTCTTTCCAGAAAAAATAACATTTAGTAGATTTTACTGATTGGCTTCAAATATTTAGCATCAAAAAAGGGGTATAAAAGCGTCTGACTTAATTTAATAGACATGTACGAACGGTGAATAGAAATCATTATAAAAATGTCATTACATTTTTTACATATAACATGCAGTTTTATATACATATATATATATATATATATATATATATATATATATGCACAAGCAAAGAAAACACACCTACATGAGATGAATGGAGAAAGATACATTTTCGACTTCATTGTCAGTATTCATCAAACTAACAAGTGGATCACCTACAGATAGGAGTTAGCATTGGGTTATAGTAGATGCTGCGTGTTTTTACAGTATTCGTTTTTACGACCAATAAACATTTTTTTTCACCCCACTCTAATATCTAATGAAATTTGAGACTAGTTGTCTTGTCATCCCTTTTTAGCTCCTGCCAAACGTGAGGTGATGCTACATGACTGGTCTGCATTGATACCTGGGTTAAACAGTTAAATAACTGGATGCATTGACCATTCAGTTGATTTGAGCTATAATGGATTGATTAGTGATCAAATCTTAGAACGCATACACACGGCTTGTTTGGTGTTTGTCAATTTGCATTATACTCAAACAAGTAAACTAGGCAACAGTTCACTCCATCCTGCTTTAACACTGTGAAAAATGGTCACTGCAAGTAGAAGATATCTTTGCTGAATTGCTAAGGTTGGATGGAGTAGGATGGAAAGTTAACACCAGGGTGTTAGATAGGCTAAATCAGTTGATCAATGAAGTTACACAGCTTCATTGACTGAGATGGCTGGGACGAATTATGCATCCCGAAATACTGCCTTCTTCGACAAGAAGTGTCGATTGAAGTAGGATTAGGTTGACAGGCAGTTACAGGCTGTTAAAGCAAAACATGATAATAATACATTAAGTCACTGGATATTGGCTTGAGCATAATAAGGTGTAGACTTCCTGATTGGATTTTACGTGATGTTAAGAACCAGTGGTTGCATACTATTCTGTAATACGACTCAAAACTGTCCAAAATTACATTGATACATTTATTCCTTGTAATCTTACATATTTTGGAAAGCTTTACTAACCTAACCTTTAGTCGATTAGTTTCTTTTTAATTTCTATGTTTGTACATTGTAGTACCGTTATATTTTCATTCCCTACCCTAATTTGAATTGTGGCAATTTTAACCTTTAAGCAAATTCTACCACTGATTCACTAATTCACCAGTGTCTTATTATTTTAATAACAGTATGAAGAGTTTCACTAAAGTAGTTTCTAAATCTGAGAAACGTGAGATCTCAGTCCCTAGATAAACTTTAAAATTCACGAAATGTACCAACAATATCTTCATTTCGATAGAAACATTTGTGTTACTGCGGACAACATTAAGAGTCTTCTACATTTAATTCCCAACAACACTAAGATCTCTCTCAGCCACCTGACATTTATCGCCAGACCGATGACCAGAGACATCTGACAGTAGGTTTGTGAATCATTATTGCCGTGTATTGGAACAGTCAGAGGCTCTTTAATATTTCAGAAATGTCAGTGAAATCTTAAAACCTCACCGTTATTACCTAGACAGATACAGAAGGTAAAAATCTAATCAACGGCAAGTCACCTCATAAGTCGATATTCGCAACATTGAGGAAGGAAAAACCCAGATTGTTGTTGCAATCTTGAGAAACCTTTAGTGTAGTGTGGTACTCTACTGATTCACTCGCATCGCGGAATACTACTGAACAACTCTATGATCAAAGTAATGTGGTATGCAATTGACGAGTCATAACATTTATCATCAACTTTTCGGTGTCATCACATTACAACTGAGCAATTATGAAAAAGCTTGTCTGTCCTTCAGAACAAAAAAAATCAAAGAAGTATGAATGCACATCATTCACCTAAAAATACATCATTAATCATTAGACAAAGGTCAAATAACAGTGAAAAACTCGCCAGAGGTATTAGACTGTCTTTCCGCTTAATATATCAGTGTTTATCAGTAGGATAGCACAGTATTGGCAGTTGCTATTAAGTCAAGGACGTAGACTACATACCTTAGATCCAAACTTCCTCCCAACACAATCATCATGCTTCATGGCTCCAAAACGCGTCTGGGAAACATCACCCCTTTTTAGTATTACGGTCAAATTCTTGAATTTCCCCAAATCGATTATGACACAATCTCCATAGTTTGCAACATCTCTCCGAAAAGCATCAGGAGACATCGCATATACGAATAATCTAATCAAAGACAAAATTCCACTGAGTTGATCAAATCACACCAAATAAACCTGGAAGTGGAAAGAAAAGACAAGAAATCAGCAAACCCTAATTAATGGACTGAACAGAACTAAGTTATCCAGTGTGAGATTATATTAGTCTTAAAAGTGCCAGACTACTACACTTTTCAAAATTGTTTGCTTAATTAGGACATTGATCTTATGGTTTCAGTACTCAAACGCTATCAAAGAAACTGATAACATGGAAAACCTTAATACCAATGCAACCATCTTAAGTGGGACTGAAGGACGATTCAGACTGTGGCAACAGTGAAAACTGTTTACGATGTTGAACATTTCACCAACTACAACTGAATTTTATTCATTCTGACGAATACTACCTTAGTATTCAAAAAACAGTTTAGATGATACACTGTAAATAAGGCATTGGCTTTTAGTATTGTACACTTTCATCCACTACATAACTGCGGGCATAATTTCATGTTATACAGAGCCATCACAATAAATGTAGTATAATAAATAATATATGAAACTTAAGGTTATGGAATTAGAGAGATCTTTTAGAAATATAATTGATACTTTAGAATAATAAAACTACTAGATCATAAATAGTACATCTACATTTTATGAATGTATTTCTGTGGAGCCCCGTCACATATATTGCACTTCGACAAGCGAATCTCTTGATATTAGGGCTGCCTTCCATTTGTTGGCCGGAAATGCTTTTTGGAAATTTTGTTGGAGACAGGTAGCCCTAGAAATTCTATCACCATCCTCAAAAGTTCATACAAAAGCCCAATGCACAGTGACGGAATTCAACTACCTATTACCACTGTTCTCAAACAGCATTTGGATTTGATAGAGTTGTCTATCATTATTATTTCTCCTTAAGTCTGCTATCGATAGGAATTTTCAAATAGTTTTAAATGATTTGCGTGTTGGTGGCATAGATCTGTTACATGAAGTATGCAGACATCGTCTTACTATGCAATAACATACAGACCATCCAGATAGCACCCAACTGGTTGATCAGCATCAATAACCATGACATAATTTATGCTGTCCAGACGCGAAGTTCTCTTATAAGGTTAGCAAAAGTTTTTCATTGTACTAGCAGATAGCACGTTAGTGGTCGAGAGATTCAAGTACCTAGAAAGCCATGAGTGTTGGGTGCAGGTGAGAAGTATGAAATTTCTAATAATACAGTGAAAGCCAAAGTAGTATACGCCGAAGTAGGCTACTCGTTGATACAGACACGATACTAGTCTGACAGTTAAAGATCAGGTTTGCAAAACTTAGATGCACGCAGTCCTGTCCCACCCCACTAAAAACTGACCTGTTTGAGCTAAGGATTTGCTACAAACCAGTATGTTTGATCAACAATGTGTTCGCAGAATTTGTTGCACTTAATGGAATCACCATGTAAACAATTCTAAAGTTTGACGGTGCGTGTCTTACTGTGAAAACCGTCTTTCAACTGTTGTTACCTTGACGCTCCGTATTTTTAACCTGTACATTCGCTACGAATAACATCCAAATGCTTCCCCAACGTTCAATTTTTGCTAGCTCCGCTTCCGGTCGGAGCAAATGAAAGTGATCAGTCCATGTCCTGACGACGTGAGATGAATACTTTTCGGGGATGGTCCCAGAATTTATGCAACTTTAGGGCTTGAGATAATACGATGCATGGACAGTGATGGCAACTAGTGGCAAACTTCCTGCGGTTTCCTCCTTTTTCCCTTTGTGAAACCAATAAGCAATGAGCACTCTTATGAATATACTTGCTAAGTATGACTATCTGCCTCATACTGTTATTATCAACCGTTTTATTTCTCTTCTTCATGCAGTGTTGTGTGGAGATTTTTGTGTGGAGTGTCTTATAGCCCTAGAAATGTACCATCTGTTATACACAAAATAAAAAATTACCGGCCTCAAAACTTAACCTTCAATCAATGTTTGTATTTCGAGCACATACTGTTTTCTTCAGGTATACAATTGGGTAGTATCAAAATTCCTTAGATATTGCACAGATATTCACCATATAAGCTTATGTCATACGTGTGGGTATGTAGTTTCCATCGTTCATTACTAAGTGACAAAAACAATTAATCGCTTGAACATTATGTCACGCTGAACGAAACCAAATTGTCAGATTAGGATGCTGCACAAAACTGCAGCAAGTTGCAACACTTCATAAAAGTAAACGCAAGTGAAAAAAATGAGTGTAGTACAACTGTAGTCAACGAGACAAAAAACAAGATTATGCTTAGTGGGGGTAGGGGGATTTCAGATGGTCACGGAACGAATGCATTTGAATTCGAGCCACGTCATATATTCCAGAGTTTCAAGGTTTTTATCCAGGCTGTTTACACCTCTTCACGTGGCTTAAACCACCAGTCACATGTGTTTCGGGGACATCAAGTAATACAGCTTCACACTGCACCTAACACCAATACTATTTACCACAATTTTCCAACCGGCACGAGAAATTACGAGTACCAAAGGCCTAAAATCTATTTATATCTTCCACTATTAAAATCCATATCCGTCATAAAAACAGTGAGAGCTGCTGAGTAATACATGTGTCTTTAAATCGATAACCAGATATCACACCAGTGCCAAAGATGAGACAGTTTGGGAAATGCTATGCAAACCTCTAAAATCCGTGCTAAGGTTTCATCATCAGTTAGGTTAGAGTGGAATGATGCAACTTCCTAAATAAGAAGTATTTGACCCACTCAGTCATTTTATTCTCCATCCTTGAACTGGAAGCTATGAGGACCAATCTTATGTGAGGGGCGAATCACATGTCAAACAATGTGCTTAAGGTGGTCAAATGACCTTTTTGTTACAGTATTCACCTAGGACTAAATAATCTGCATACTTAAAGTCAATGGGACTTCCACCTGGATTCAAGCCAAAGTCTGTCTCGTCCGCCTCCATCAGCACATCAATAACGAAATTACATGAAAATTTTGTAAACTGGCAATTCTAAGGAACACTTTGGATGACAACTACTTGTAATGACACTGCAAAATAATTCTAATTGATGAGACAACGATAAAGCATTATTTATTTCCTGATAACAATTCGAAAACAGTATGCTCCTCATCACTTATTTCACTTTATAAGTAATATTAATCTTAATGTACCTCGTATTGGTGATTGGCTATTATCATTGCACGTCCTTGTATTAGATCTGCTGGGAAAAACTCCCCGTTCACCAAACTATACTAATTACTATTAAGTATTCAAAACTATATGCAGGTCTACTAGTGGAGCACCGCCATACATTAATGTGTAACTATGTGAGATCTGGTGAAGAAACATGTTCACAAATAGTTTCTAATATATTGTGGCACGAAGCCCCTCCTAACAATCGTGAATCTTCCGTGATGAATACTGCAGTATTAATACTATATTCATTCATGGGTTTTTGTCTGTAACATCTTATATCAGCTAATACTAGACAAGCAAAGATGATGAACCTGGGAGGCGTAGACAAAAGCTTTTGAAATTGATTTATGTGTAGACAAAATTCTTAACGCATAAATAAACTCACAATGAAACACAGCTGTATTGTAGTAATCCGCGGGGAAACAACGGGAGCGCAAACCTTCAAACATTTACGTCCGAGAGACTAAAAATTCAATATGTAATAAATCAGCACTCACGACTAAATTTATTCCATCAATCCAGAAAACACATAATATAATTTTATTAAAACGTTTTGACCGAAAAAATGTATCAGGCTAAATTTCAGCCAACTTGACGGAAAAGTCCAGCCGCACTCACGCATTTTTGACCAGCATTGATACTTCTTATGAATTATTGGCGCCTAAGCCTTGTTGTTTTGCAAAAACTCTACACTTCCGGCTGATCCGAGTACAGATAATCTATCTCCGCCCATCGAATGACCTGATTTATCTGTGGATGAACAGTGATAATTGGTAAAAGAGATTATTCACACAAGAGTCTCGGTTACCATCCCTTTAGTCACAACATAGCCGAGAAAAGGTTCTTATGGCCGAAGAGAGGTACACAAAGTATTCTGCAAGTAAAGCGGAAGGCTTTGTCTGGGTGGCGAGTATCCACAGGAGTATGGACGATACTAAGATATAGAAAACCGTAAATAATAACGGTGATAGACTGGTACCACAAAACGATCCAGATAACTTAGCTGAATAGGCTAACCCCTGGAGTCCGAAAGATAATTCTAAGAAAAGCGCGGTAATGCACCTAGGTCAGAGGTCTTACACGCCACTCTCTCTGGGGAACATAGAACTGCAAGATGTTAAGGAACAAAAGGACTTAGGGATTATTGTAACCCATGACTTAGAAACAACTGCAAATTGTAGCGGGGCGGCAGCTAAGGCTTTTCGAATGCTGCAGGCACTTCGAAGGGCTTTCAAACGATTACACAGGGGTATGTGCCAAGTACTCTATGCAACATATGTCAGAGCTCATCCAGAAAACTGCATGCAAGAGGTGAGTCCATGCTTGAAAAGGAGGCACATCTCTTGGAAAGAGTAGAGAGGGTAGGAACCAAATTAGTCACTTGTATCTCACACCTTCATTATGAAAAGAGTATAAAGCATTTAAATCTCTTCCCATTATCATACCGAAGGAAAAGAGGGGATTTAATTTTGGCATACATTATAGTGAAGGGTGATTTAGTTTTTGACCCTTCAAAACTTTCCTCTCCCTCTAGGATATATTTGCGAGGTCACCACAAGGTGCTCAAAACTAGGTCGAACAAAATACCTGTGGAATTTAGATTCCCTCGCAGAGTGGTGAACGACTGAAACTCCTTACCTGATTCAGTAGTAACAGCTCCGTCGGTGAACGCTTTTAAAGGGAAACTAGATCTCTGCGGAGGTATATATCGCAACGATTAACAGTGGCAACAAAAGCCTGCTATCGTTATTGTAGCGATAAATAATTCCCCAAAATTATTGACCACAGCAATTATCAGTGAACATCGAATGCTGACTATCACTGTTTAAGTCGACTTGTTTAGCTGGAGGCTTCCGGTCAAGCATCCATGCCATTTGGTACTCCGTCTTGTCACTTGCGTGCATGATCACTAGCCATCTAAGCATTCACTTCAGCCCGCGGTTTCTTCCCGAAATATACTTCATACTTTGGACGATGAATCTTCCCTTTTGCTTTGTCTTTGGTACACGAGAAACGAATACTATAGAAGTTGTTGGTATAAGATCTTGCGTCAGTATACTCCGTACAATTGGCGAACGTCCATACCATCAGCCTCTAAATTATTATCTGAGTCTGAATCGAAAAGTCAGACAGACCATGATGCATATGTGGAACTCAGGAACTGGTGCGACACAAGTCAGGAGTGACAAAAGTTCATGTCAGGCTGGCCTTGACAATAGGGTTTTAGTGAACCTCAAAAGCCTGTAATGACTCATGTTACAGAGAAATACATTCAACTGAGGGGCATGCGCCTTAGTAGTAGTCCAGGCGGTTAGTACCTCATTAGCTTCGAAATGATTGAACTATTGAGTCCAGCCTTTGAAAAACAGACAAACAGCATTGCAGGTATTACCGGTACGGACCAAAATGGTAGCACTACTACTTCGCCGGAGGAAAACATAGTGGCTACTCTCCAAATAAACTTAGAAGTAGCACTAGGGAAGCTACAGAGACTCACAGGTAGAAAGTCACCAAGTTGTGACAACATCAGGCCATCTGTTCTGAAACAGTGCGCTGAAGCTCTCTATAGGCCCTTATGTAGCTTGTTCCAACATTCGATGGATTCGGGGAAACTGCCAAGAAAGTGGAAAGGAGACATCCGATCTTCAAGGGTGGGGATAGGCAAAATGTCACTAGCCCACAAAGCCTAGAGTACCACTCCAGACTTCGACACACCTCCCTCGTAATAAGTCTAATAAGCAGCATGTCAGCCTAAAAAATGACAATGCATGGGTAACAAAGCATATTCCAAAAAACGTTATGCAGCATGTGAGTAAGAATAACCCTTCCCGAACTAGGAATAATATGCCTAGCAACGCACATAACTTGGGAATGCAACGTAGAATGGATCCTCAGGATATATGGAGCACTAAACGGGACTCATATAGGCACCATATTAATGAATATTCTCGTCCAAACTCTCCCACCATCTATTTTAAACCTCATCAACATAATGAGTTTAGATCGACAGTTGATCCTCTCAATAACTTGACTCACACATATGATGTGAGCCAATATGCATAAGACTATGAAAGACCCATGAGGTACAACTACCAAGGTAATATTAACACAGGGTACCTGGGTCCAGCAAACTAGTAAATGAACGCAGATACCCACCCATGGATGCTAAAAGTCAAAATATGCAACAGGATTATTTTCGGCTGCAGAAAACAATAGCCCCATTAGCTGCACAACTCATCTAGGAAACAGTACACATACTGACTGTCTCACCTCAGAGCTCCTCCAAACAAAACTTAGGGATAGTAACAAGTAACCATGTAAACCTCTCCTCCAATAACCCTGGTTTACTAACTTTTATGCTCCTGAATGCTAGATCTCTCCTTAATAAAATAAAATCGCTTCGCTGTCTGGCATACACAGAACGGCCAACACTATTAATGGTGACTGAAACCTGGCTTACTACTGATATACGTGACACAAAGCTAGTAATAGTCAACTACGACATCTATAGGAACGATAGAGTTGACAAGAGAGGAGGTGGTTGCTTAATATATGCCTCTATATCCACTAACTCCAATACTTTCAATAACCCAACTACTGACAAACTCCCAGAATCTAAGTGGGTAAGCATCCACACAAACGAAAATAAAATTCTCGTGGGATGTATATACAGACCCCCTAACAGCCCTGAAATGATTGATATAACTATTGGAGAAATACTAGAGCAGGTAGCTACTCTGGATTTTGACTACAAAGTAGTCTGTGGTGATTTCAACTTACCTGGAGTAAACTGGGATACATGTACAGGACCTAGAATCCATGACGAGCTACTACAAGCTATGGACGTAGGCGGATGGAAGCAGTGCGTACGCCTCCCTACAAGAAACGAAAATATTCTTAAATTAACCTTCTGTCATGAAATAGAGCCCATCTCGATAGAGGTAGGAAATAAACTCGATTACAGTGATCACAACATATTGTACTGCACGCTACCCCTAAATACTAAATACACACTTAAAATTTCCCCGGTGCAGTATCAATTTAGGGACTATAAGAATGCCGACTAGAAATTCCTATCAGATCTGTTGAGAAGTTCTGGCTGGGAAGAATACTTCATCAACAATAACTTAGAAGTATCACTTGAGATTTTCTACAAAACAATTGGCCCAGCGAGAGACACAATCACGCCCCTAAAATCTGCTCTAAAGACACCAACTCCATTTATAGGCCACAAAATGCGACTAAAACTAAAGAAATTGAAAAGGAAATACCATGTATTTAAGGAATTCAATGCGTTAAACCAAATACATGAAACTCTTAAACTGCTTGAAGAGAAACACAAAATGATGTCACAACTTGAAGAAAATAAAGCGCTTGTGGGTAACTCCAAAACTCAGGAACTTTGTAGGATATTGTAGAAACGTCTAAAAAGCAGTAAAGACAATACTGTAAGCAGCTTGGAACAGTTGGCAAAAAACCTATACAAACATTAGATAGCAAAATCAGAACAACGTTAAATAAACTAACGAAATCAGGACAAATTACAGAACAAGATCAATGGCGAATGAAATCTAACGGACCTATTTTACCTCGATTCTATGGTAGACCAAAACTACACAAACTAAATATTCCCTTACGACCAATCGTTTCGCTTCCAGGAACACCAACATATAATCTATCTAAAGAACTTTTCAGGAAATTAAATTACCTAACAGAATCATGCTACCATTCTATCAATTCGTCAATCCAATTTTTGGAGACAATCAAAAACATTCAAGTAGAAGACAATGAAATAATGGTGTCCTTTGATGTCACAGCATTATATACTTCAATTAGTCCAAAACTAGTAACAGAAACTATGCAAAAATTACTCTATAGTGATGAAAACACAAAAACACAATTATCAACTTGGATAGAACTCATAAAATTATGCCTTACAACATACTTCCAGTTCATTACTCGAATATATGAACAAATAAAAGGAGCACCAATGGGATCGCCCATATCAGGATTAATAGCTGAAGCCGTTATGCAAAGATTAGAATTAATAGCTCTACCCATAATAAAACCGAAAATCTGGATACGTTACGTTGCTGATACATTTGTAATAATTAAGAGAAGTGATTTAGAATATACTCATAAATTAATAAACAACATATTTGAAAACATCAAATTCACAAGAGAAGAAGAATTAGGTAACAAAATCCCATATTTAGATATCTTAATCAGGAGAACCAACACAGGAGATTTAGGGACACAAGTTTATAGAAAATCAACGCACACAGATCAAATACTCAACTATACTAGCAATAATCCAGTTACTCACAAACGAAACCGTGTGCAGACATTGTCTAAAAGAAATCAGACACATTGTAGCACTTCAGAGTTGAAAAGAATGGAAGAAAAGTACCTACAAACGGTCTTCAAAAAGAATGGTTATCCACGAAATTTCATCATAAAGTGTTTAAAGTGGAATCAAAACACCAACAAGAAACCATCATCAAAGACCACAAGAAAATTCATTCTACCACACATGAGGAGAATCTCTGAAATAACAGCTAGAATACTGAAAAAGTTAGATATAGATATAGCACACAAGTCTGCCCAATCACTTCATTCGATATTATGCAAACCAAAAGATCCAACAGAAAATGGGGATTAAATTAATACCATTTACAAAAATAAATGGTATGAACTGCAACAAGCATTACATTGGCCAAAGTGGGCGTCCCCTTCGAATCAGAATCCTAGAACATAAATCAGCCGTGAAAAGACACGATATGTATTCTTTAGTATCAATGCATATAGACAATTATGGTCATCAGTTTGATTGGGATAATGTCAAAATCTTAGACAGAGGAAACACCAAAAGTGCCAGGGAATTCCTAGAAGCCTGGTACTCAAACGAAAATGCAATTAACAAACACGTTAATATAGACGAAATATACCAACTAATAAAAGTAAATCAGGCGACCAGAAGGTTTGAAATCCTAGTCAATAGAGAATGGTCAATACATATGTAAAGATAGTTACCAGGAGACGCAATTACATCACGCATGGAGAAATTTAAATCATTTCACTTTGTGCTAAATATGGCGCTGAAGATATTGTCCAGAAGGACGACCAAAGCTTCGCAACTAAACCAACCAGCTCAGAGAACACTATTAATTGCATATACAATGATCCCCAGGTTATAAGTGAACTCCTCAGTGAGTGGTTTTGCAATGACACCAGAGTGCACCTGACCCCAAATTTCCAAATGACCTGCAAAAGTAACCACAAATTAGGCGAAATAGACTTTAACATACAAGATCTAGAGTCAGAGATTAAGACATTGAAGTCCAGTGGTAGTACTAGAACAGATGACATACCATCTGTTATATACAAAAATGGTAGCACTGAAATGGTAGTCTTGTTACTTAGAATATTTACTCTCTCGCTGGAAACTGGAACTTATCCTGAAGTGTGGAAAACCACATACATATTACCTAAGCACAAAGCAGGGCCCAAAACCAGTGTATGCAACTATAGACCTATCAATATAACACATGTAATATCACGAAAAATGGAGAAAGTGGTTAAAGACCAAGTGTCAGACAACTTACTAGAACATGAACTTATCAATCCATCACAACACGGATTCCTCAAAAAGAGATCATGTGTGACCTGTCATATAGACTTTTTCAACGAAGTTACACGAAGTAGGGACAACAGAGAACTAGTAATTGTGCTATATTTCGATATAACAAAAGTCTTCGACAGAGTTCCCCATAATCTGCTAGTCAGCAGGTTATGCTCACTAGGGATATGTGACCCTCTCCTGAGCTGGATAAAATCATTTCTCTGTGGCCGAAGTCAGACAACGAAAGTTGGCTCGATAATCTCAAGGCCTAAACCAGTAAGTGGTGGTCTAGTCCAGGGAAGTGTATTAGGCCCACTCCTATTCATAATATTTATAAACAGTATCTGTGAATGCTTTAGTGTAGGTAAACCAATACTATATGCAGATGACTTAAAAGTGACGTATAAATGCAAGAACACAGATCTTGGAATAACAGTAAACGCCATACAGCAAGAATTAGAAAAAATGGATAGATGGTGTGACACCTGGCAACTCCAATTTAATGTCGAAAAATGTGGCTGGCTCTGCATAGGTTGCAACAATTTAGAACTTGACCTGACAATTCAAGGCCATGCACTTCAACGACTGGAATCTGTACTGGACCTAGGGCTGAAATATTCACATAACTTATCATTTTCTGAACATATTTCCAAACAAGTGTCAAAGTCACGCAGATTTATCGGCTTTCTACTCAGGAACTTCCACAGAAATGAGTCTAGAATTCTGTTGTACAAGGTTTGTGTGCGTCCTTTATTTGATTACTGTTCATTCATGTATAGTAGTATACGCATAGTGGACAAATTGAAAGTCGAGGGAGTGCAGAGGTACTTCACGTTAAAATTACTCGGAACCGAAAATGGTGCGAACTACTGCACTAGATATGATACCCTAGGACTAGAAACACTATGGCTAAGACGTCTGAGACTAAACTTAACACTTTACTATAAGCTTCTAAACCACTTAGTTTTTACCTCTACTAATGGCACTCGACTTTCGGATGACAACGGGTACAAACTAAGACACACTAAGGGTACAGTAGCTATCGAACAATGTAAAACAGCCACCAGGCAAAAGTTTTACTTGATTAGGTATGCACAGATATGGAATAAACTACCAATGGAAATGCGTCAAGCAAGTGCACTGGCCTCCTTCGAAAAGGTGCTTAAGGACAAAATACAAGAGTTTGCAAGCGATAGTAGTTCTAGTTCCTATCTGAGAGCCTCCGAAATTATGGGTCCATTTAATGTATAAGCTTAAATACTACACCTATATTTATAATTCTACATATATAAAACATTAACGGTTAAGATACGTACCCTCAAACAGACAAGAAATCTCGTTGGTAAAACTTCTACCCAACACAATAAGTGGAATAAAATGGACATAAACCGACAACATGAAAAAGGAATAACTCACCACAACATCACATGGACAGATGTATGCTCGTTGGGCACCGTATATACCTCACCAACTACAACCCACGTTTCGTAAGATAATGTGGTGAACTTATATCCATAATGTTGCTGAGCAGTTAATATCCTCAACTCCTGTTGGAAAAGATGAAATTCACAAACCTTCCTCACGCTAAGAAAATATCCACGAATAGTAGAAATCCATCAATTAATGCGTTTAAAGCTTATGTTTATTTACTCCCAACAACGACATTGCAGATCAAATGAGATAAACATATCACTGATTTCAAAATAACTCACCAATGAACTATAATTAAAGGATTCTGCACGCATCAAAGTTATGAATGAAAATTGACTTCAAGCTTTTTTTTCCCAGGCACTTATAATCCATCCACCAAAGACGTTGTTTTTTTGTTAATGCGAAGACAATACTTCTGTATTTCCTGTTGTGTTGCACTCACTGTCAATCTAGCAGATTTTTTCAACTGTGCACAGAAATGATTGTGTATAATTGATACACGGATGACATACGCGGTACGTTCAACGTTTGAGTTACATTTTCGCGTGATTCGTTACATAAAATTTATCTTGTTGTAATCCTTGCACAAGTACTCTACTACCTCCATACCTATAACCATTAGCTCTTATATCAAATAGTTATGGTTGATCAAAGTAATCAATCCCCTGTAAATCTGATGACTAATTTTAGGCCGTTGATTGCTATATCAAGCAACACACTCGCTACAAACAGTTATAGTGAGCCACATAACTCACTTGTATGTCGTAAGCGTCGAGCTAAAACTGAAGATAAAACTGTACTGACAGCTAGTATTAGCACTACTCGGAAAAATTCAGTACCCTCTGCTCATACAGAACCCCTACCTACACCTTATGTGCATATCGAAAAACTCCCGCCTTCAAGCTCTGTTTAAGTAATATCTTCAGAAATAGAACTCCTAAAGTTGTCTATAGCAGAACTTAAGGCTGAGTTAAGGGAAATAAAAAAAATAAATCAGTAAATCCTGGAATTTCTGGAACCAATACCAAAATATCCAAATTATCAGATCAGATCAGCAATATCAGATCGCAGGTCTGTGAACTGGCACCTCTTACTATCCTCATGAAAACTGCAAACTTTAACAAACTTGACACAGAATCGGTAACTAAGGTAGATAACCTCATTAACTTTGTTACTACAGATGTAACGAAACGACTCGACACAAAACTGAGTGCTATTGTCTACAACGTTCCGGACAATGAGGCACTAAAAAAGATACAGCGCATCTTACTTAGTGAGGCGAAAATGCCCAACTCCAATACTAAGTGCTATAGGCTGAGGAAGAGTCAACATGAAAAGTGTTGTCCTATTCGTTTTCAGTTCGACACACCGGCAGAGGCCAGAAAACTCATCTACTCCCAACATAACCAATCGCAAGCCAGAAATTACAAACTAATAAAGGTTGCGGTGGACAAGACAGTCATAGAAAGGCGCTCATATAATTATCTCGCTAAGCCTAATTGTGGAATAAATAATAGGACATTGCAAGCAGCAATTATAATAATAATAATTTGCTTTATTCCAAAACAGTACTTGTGATACAGAATGGAATTCTCAGCATTTTTACTACAGTATTGCATCCAGTTAGTACATTATCAATAAATAGAATTCTACATAGATTGAGGAAACCACAGTTCATTATTATACCCAACCCTTTGAGAGATACCGTAGAATCCACCGCACCACCCCTTTCAAACCACACAGAATTATCCTCCCAGAGAGCAACACCAACCGAAAGGCCACTAAATTGTAATCAAATAGCCAATAAAACTATACCGCCTATCACCGTAGATATAGACATGTCACCAAATAATCCCAGTAAAAAAGTCAAAGCCCCCCGAAAGTCGACGCTGTCCTCTCCTAGCCATAAGTTCATTGGTAAAAAGAGGAAAATATGACCCCGAATCATGCTAACAACAACAATGGCAGTATAAATAAGCCCACACTTCCCACGGCCAATAGTATTAGCACTCACAACGTGCGAAATCACACCATGGCACACACTGATAACCAACGCCACAACAATGCCACCCTCAATAGTACAAGTGGCAATAGTCAGAACTCGACCACCAACAACTCAGGGTATTCAGAGTATGGCACACAAACAGATTTTGATTGGATATATGGTACAAGTCTGCTGGGAACCAACCCACAATGCAGTACACACGAAACCCATACAAAGACACAACTAGTATCAAACAATAGGTGGAATAATAAGCCATGGTCATCACAAGGATCCAATCAGTTTCTGTCCCCTGCGGCCCTGTCAGCGTTGAAAAAACAGCTGCTAGGGATGTTAACACTCCTAAACCACTAGTGCTGGCTCCCCTTGCATGAAGACAGGAACAGTCTAGTTCACCCGCATCCATTAAGCACACTTGATACATGCACAAGTTTAGGTCAAATAAAGATCCCTACCCACGTTTCTAGCTTAACTAAAAATAAAAGTGCCTTAGCCTATAGCAAATTTTCAGCTTAATGGGACAAGTTAACATTTTACAGATGTGACATGCGTTGGATGCATTAACAAAAAGAATATTCTGTAACTTAATCGAAGAGGTATAAAGTTTGAAGATATAGTCTTTCTTTCAGCTGGTTGCAACGGATGGATAGAAGAGGCAGTTGTGTAATATTTACATTTTGCAGAAAACAAACTGTGAAAGATAAATCGGAAGTTCTATAATTCTTCAAATGTGTCATGGAATATATGTACTAATCTTACCGATTCTACTATTGTTCCCTCCCTTGTTCACATATTCATTGTGGCTAAGATAAGGAATTGTTCACCTGAGGTAAGATTAATTCACCTGATATGTATACATCCTTAGATATTTCTCAGTGCGCCGGAGGTCGTCGAAGGAATACAATCTCGATCATTGCATGGAAAGATCATAACCAGTTTCTGGAAGCTGTGTCTCTGCCATGTGAGAGAAACTGATCCACATATTGTGGATAAAACGATTAATGGACTTTAATTTGACTATGATGTCGCCATAAAAAATCTACAACTATAATTTTTTCACTGAAATGTTATAAACCCTTTTTAATGTGAAAATGTACTGCTTGACTGTTTTTCTTTTGCAAATATATGCATTTATGGCGACTACTTGTATCTCTCTTATTTATCATTTCGAGGACATTGCATAGTTGATAAGCAACGTAGTAATACTTGTGTGAAGTGCGTCATAGTCGTAAGCCGTTATTATTTCCTCAGTGCGTCATCAAGCCTCGCATGAAATGTTTCAGTTACATTTCATCCGGTTGCGCACAGTACAAGTATGCATTAGTGTTAAGGAGAAAAGAGTGTCAAACATGTGTTTGTGTGGTAATAACGAAATATAGTGACCATTTTTTAAAGTACTGTCAAAGTCATAGACCGTTATTAGCCCTTATGTGCATGCAAAGGTTAAGTTTTACTAAATCCGACTGCGTGAAAGATTACATTTCATCAGGGCTACCGAAAAATTATACGTTGGGCTTATGTTTGTTATGCGATCACTACATATGCATAATAACAAATGTAGGACGACAACAGTCATCGAAAATAACGTATTATAGGTATATCCTATTTAAGACAATTATCCTAGTATCATTATACTGCGCAAATTATTATTCTTTCGAAGTAAATCATTACGCATTCCAAAAATGTCTATATCACTATTCTTTCGACAAGCAAAACGAAGTAGTAGTGCAAGAATACCGTGAAAACTTTTAAGGAATATTTATTTTAATGAACGGTTTCATAACATCACAACGATTCCAACCTTAACACGAAAATTCTTCAATTGCACTTCATCAAAGCTTCCAAATCAAGTGAACCATCGCGTAAATTACAATCGTAACCTGAAAACCAACAACAGTGATACTTCTGTTAGCAAATAATTACCAATACAAAATTGTTAAAAAGCAAAGGAAATCTTAGAAAAAACTTTGTGTCTTCTGTGTTATGTTCCGAATAAATCAACTAACACTCCTCTATAGCTGTATGCTCTTCTGATTGTAACCAAATTTTCAGAACTAAGAGATTCAAAGCACCACTTCAAAATTTCGCAAAATATACTTCATTAACCTAATTATTTCGTTTTTATTAACGTAATCAACAATTTACACAGAATTTTAACATTCCACATGCAAAGAAACAACGAAATTTGATGAAAACTACGTGTTCACTCAAAATGCTGAAAAACGTCCACTTTCCACCATTTTTCTAGGTTTTTTTTGTTAAAATATGGGCAACTCTAAACAATAAGAACCCAAAACGAAACGACCTACGAACGCACAAAGGACCTCGTCAAGGACCAATCAGAAGGCTAAAAAAACGACAATAGTCGTCCCAGGCAGCACTAAGCGCTAGACAATAGGCAATAATACACATGCCCTGCGCTTAGGGGTCGCCTCAATATGTCCTTTCTGGAGGCTGGTGTCATATATCCCTAAAATCTATTGCCGGAAAAGTCACCTGATCGGTTGCTCAAGGTCATTTATGCGTTCGTAGGTCGTTTCGTTTTGGGTTCCTATTGTTTAGAGTTGCCAAAATATGGTATTGATAATGCATTTCAGTTGAAAAATACCTGAAAACACCGTAGAACAACCCAAACACAACTTCGCGATAACACATAACGACACCCTGTGTGTGCCTCTATCCATTGCCCGTGCAAAAATGCCACCAATTTCGAACGTACGCTTTGCAGCCTTTTATGGGCAGACTAGTAGTATTGTCAATAAAATGAGAATTCCTATCAATCCAGAAAACATATAACACAATTTTATTGAAAATTATTGACAAAAAAATTTACCTAGCGAAATTCCAACCAACATGCCGGATAAGTCCAGCCGTCAATCAATCGTTTCCGGCGGACGTCTACGAGTAAATCATGATGATTGAGTAGGTCCGTGCCAATGATGGGCATTGTGACGTCAGCGAGAAGGAAAATCTACTGAATAGGTTCGCCTAAACCTACGTTCAGATAGACGTATTTCCTAACAAAAGTTGCAATTGGTTTTCCATTTGCAGCCTGTAAGTTGAAGATAGGTTCCTTCTGTCGATCCGCTGCTGTAGCAGGAAGGACGCTGACTTCGGCGCCGGTGTCGACCAAATATCGAGTCTGACTGATCACATCATGGATGTAGAGTAAGCGGCTAGTGCCACCGGCGACGGTTGCCGCTAACGCGTCCGGCGGGACAGTTTCCCACAGACTTTGAGACATTGCCGCATTTACAAGGGTTACGGCAATATTTCGCCGAATACAAATCTTTTTTCTCTTCTTGAATTGTTATTGTCTGGTTTACTGGTATAGGGTCATTGTTGATTACAATTACAAATAAATTTTACAGCGTGTTATTCAAAATGTTAAACACCGGTAGTTGTAGACTTTTGGTGACACGGTTTAAAATCCATCACGGATACAAGTTAACAAAAAACGGAGAAACAAAAGAAATTTACTATATACCTATGACTGACTTCATCAAATGTGCTGCGGAAGGCTTAGTATGAAACACCAATTCTAACGAAGGTATTTCCGTTGGAAATCTGCGATCTGAGATACAGATGCTTCCTTGAAACTAAAGTATTATCATTAATTCATTGGGCTCGGAGGAAAAAAGCAATACAAAAATATACATAAATTAATCGGAATATCTAAAACCCTAATTAACTGTCCACAAAATCATTCACTTCCGCCGGAAAAGACCTAATCCATGACAACCTAGGATGATTTCCCCTCAACACTCCACTCGAGGGATGGCCCGGCGTGCGATGTCATTCGATGGTCTCCTCAGCGTGTACCTAATTCGTCCCCATTTTCGCCTACATATTTGTTGAACAGTAGCTTCTTGTTCGGTTGGATCTCATAGTTTCTTGCAGTTAATCCTTTCTGGTCATCTAATCTTCAGTATCACCAAGCGAAGGCAGCTGTTGATGAAGGTCTGCAGCTGGCTGGTGGAAATGCCTTTCGTGACGTGCAGTGCATGTTTCTGACCCATATAGAAGATTTTGAACAATGCGAGAACTACAGTTTTAGCAGAATAAAGTGGTACCATCTTTTATTTCGTTGCCTTCTCGTCAGCTGCTTACAGGGCAAAGACATTATTAAATATATCAACAAAAACAATTTTAACATACGTGCATAGAGTTCATTTTAAACAAAAATCAATCGATCAATATACGCATACACTAATTACATATATATATATATATATATTATTAAACTCTATTCCGAATAGTAATGATCATACACAATGGAGACTTTTCAGCATTTCGCATTCGGATGAAAGAGCGATGAAAAATATCCAGTTACCAGTGCAAAGAAAGACTGATAACCACTTCTTTCTGGACGCATAAATCAGGTTTCAGGCGCTTGATGGAAATTCCTTCAGCAAACTTAAGGAGAATTGAGCTCTTTTGCCTATTGATAATTTTGAACGACTTTTCGACGTCCACCTCATGACCTGTGTCGAGGAGATGCCTGGCGATGGCACTGTTTAAAGCATTTGTTCCCTTTAGAAGAACCGACTGAATAACATTGGTGTTGAAAATCTGAATCTTGTTCCTTATGCTGAGTGCAGAAGATTTCCAAACTCATCTCAGAGTGATGAACGTGTACCTTGCCTTCCTGATTCTGGCTTTGACATCTTCACCTGTTCCGCCTGCAGTCGAAACGATGCTTCCTAGATAGGTGAAGGAAGTAACTTCTTTCAAATTTCTTCCGTTGATAGAGATTAGTGTTGGTTGGTTATGAGCAATAAACTGTTCTTGAAACGTCATCAGTAAATATTACTGTATGACACCACGTGATTTAATCAAAATAAAATTTTATCCATATTGAGACAGTTTTTGTACAGAGAAGAAATATTTGTTTTCAACGACTTCATTTTCAACCTGTACAGTGGTATTTGTATTACGCAAAAGGCATTAGGTGGCACTATAAATTGCTCAGTCAATATACATATGATAAGAATAAAGATAACTAAAATGATTTACTTAGGAGGTAGATTTGAAGTGGATGACTTATTGTCTCAAGATATCTACAGGACTAAATCCAACCACTGCAAAAGCTTATGTTTTCTCCACTTATGCATAGCCGAAGCTCTAGCTATACATAGACAAAATCCTAAATTATGTGTTCAAAAACGTTTTGTTAAACCCCTTTCTTTACCTTGGCTAAAGTAATGTTCTTTTATTTTATTCTGTTTTACCACTTGAGTTCATTACACTTCACTTTCGCAGTCATTATTGTTATCGTCATTGTACTATTAATTTTTTAAGGTAATACTTGACCTATTTCAAAACCTTAACAACAAATCAATCATCTAATAGTCTTTAAAAGTTTGATAATTCATCCACTTCAACTCTATCTCCGCAGTACATCATTTTATTATTATTACTATTATCTTATTCTTATCATGTGGATACTGACTGAGCAATTTCTAGTGCCTTTATGCATAACACAAATACAACTATACAGCTTGAAAATGATGTCGTTGAAAAGAAATATTTCTTCTCTGAACAAAAACTGTTTTTAACAGTTTGAAAAAATTTGGGCATTGGATATATGATATTCATTATAATAAAGGTTTTTGTATTTCCCAATGAATGAAAAACAAAACGATATTGTTTTTACTGACGTTTCGCTATTTTATGCTAGTAGCTTTATCAAAGTATTATATAATACTTTGATATCGTTTTGTTTTTCATTCATTGGGAAACACAAAAACCTTTATCATAGTGAAAAACTGTTTTTCCTTATAAGTGGAATTTGCCCCAAAAAATGAATAAAAGACGATGATACATCTTTGACTAATGTTGTGTCCCAGTATGGCGTAGTAAATTCGAAGTTGGAATAGGCCAGTGTCATTAATTCGTCCCTGTAACAATCAGAGCTATCGAAACACAACCCAAACGTGAATATTACCCAGGAATGATTTTTTTTCATGAAGTTAACGCTTACAATGTTACCAGGTATGGTGATTTGACGTCCATAACCCATATAGTTAAATATTTTTATCCTATCCTTCTTCTGAGCTACATATCCTAGTCATCATACCATTGCTATTGTAGTACTGTTATTAAGCAATTATGGGTAAAAAATTTTCATTTCAGAGACAGTTGAAAATTACAAAATGAATTACAGTAAAAAGCTTAAGCCTTGGCTCCAGTGTCAGTACAATAAGTACAGCAAAATATGTAGCATCTCCAGCAGAAATATAAATTTATTATTTCCAAAATGTTCGATTTCTGTATGTGTGTTCCATTTTTCCTGAGTTACTTTCTGATTGTGCTTCTGAGATCAGTTAATAAAATTTCGAACTATTATGTAGTTATGACACTTAGAAATTTACTGTTTGTTTTATATTCTCTCCATAACTACTTTCCAGTAATAAGTATGATTAGGCAAACAAAACATTGAATCATAGAGGCAGCTGTGGGACTATGAATAACTACCACAAGCATTTATTAAAATTAGAATACCTTCTAAAATTACTATCCATTATCAACAAATTATTAGAAAAGGAATATTTCACCAAGCGAAAACAAATTTGATGCTGGCTTTTTGAGTAAGCCAACATACCCCTCTGGAAAATCAAACTTCAGCACATTTGTATGTCAATGACAAATATTCATCAATTCCCTTGTACTTGGGATAAAATAAAGCTACTGAATTGGTTACAACACTGCATACTGCAGCTCTGTACACGATTTCTATATTACATACTGAGACAAGGAGCTTTTTAATTATAATAATAATAATAATAATGGCTTTATTCCAAACAGTATTTGTGGTACAGGTATGGAATTTTCAGCGTTCATTGCAATATTGCATCTAATTACCTCATAAATTTTATAAGGATTTAGAAATATAAAGCAACAACAACAAAAAGAAAAAGAGAAATAAAAGAAATAAAATAAAAAAAGAACAGCATTGCATTCACATATTTAAACAGTGCACCACAGGATACGATATATAAAATTAGTCTGTAATAGAATATATGAGCAGCAATATAATAGTAACAAAGAAAGGAGAACAAAAGCTAATGGGAACTATTTGTTAGAGTGCCGCAGTAAATTGATCATGTCATGCCTAACAGTTTTCTCATAACATAACAGCTGTGCCAGATAAGGTATTGTGGAGTTTTTATACTTGGTAGTCCTGGCATATAGCTTCCTATAGTTACTTCTAGTTCTACCAGATGATATGCAAGGAGAGAGCTGTGTATAGAGAGGATGCTCAGGGTCTGACAATATAGTATTCGCTAGTTTCTTACATGACATTATATGTCTATCCACTATGGTGTTAACCAGTTGGTTTAACGATATCCCACTTGCCCTACTAACAGCTTTTAGTGCCCTACGCAGCGAAGCAAAGTCTTTCTTAAGTAGTCCTGGAAAGATTAATGGGGAGCAGTAAAGAGGGATGGGTAGAATACAGGAATTGACAAACTGAGAAAGTAAAGACTGCTTTATACCAGACTGCCTAAACTTCCTAAGGTAGAACGTTAAGCGAAACATCTTTCTAGTCACTAGCAAGATGTGAGAGGACCAGGAAAGATCGGAGGAAATACTCAGTCCAAGGTACTTGACATCTGATGTAGTTTCAACCTCTATGCCGTCAATGATAGTGGGACCATGTGAGCTAGCTAGTTGTTGAAGGTCACTTTTTCGTCTGAAAGTAAAATTTACTACCTGACATTTAGACGGATTCAGCTTAAGACCGTTTGAAGAGGACCACTGACTAATTTCCGAGAGAAAGTTATTTAATATGGAACAGTCTGACTGAGAGTTGACAGGCATGGAGACAGAGAGGTCATCAGCATACTTGACAAAAGTGGCTACATCAGAATGGGGCAAGTCATGTAAGATACTTTCTTAGTTATTTCAAAAGCGTATACACTTTGTTGGCATTTATACATATCCCAGCCTAGTGACTGAGAATTTCTAAGTCATTCAGCTTTTAAGCCACCTAAACTAAACTGATGTTTTTTACAATTAGGCTATTGTTTTCGGAACTTTATTACTTTGAAGACAGTTTCCATCACCTGCGAAGGTAATTTATCATGATGATCTAAAACCACTCAGTAATCCTCATTTATCGTTACTTTCAGTTTCGGAGCATAGAGTCTTTAAAGCAGGATATGCCATGGGAAAGGCAATGCTTGTATCAGTCAACCAGTTCTTACTTTAAAACTTAATTCTATTCGTGATAAACAGTAATAGTTATTTCAAAACTGTTATATTTCTTTCTTTTTTATATCTGACATCATTTAGAAAATCTCACTGGTCATGAAAGGCAAACTTTTTATTTTCTAAGGTATACAAAATGACCATTATGTATATTAAGTGCGTAACAATATGACTGTACACTGTTTTGTTAGATGTTGAAATTAGAAACATTGTACATGACTTTTATTTAAAAAGATTTATGTTGGAATATAGATAACTTCCGAGTTCAGTTTGAAATACAGTCTACTGCTGGCCGTTTCGTCTTCTCACTAGTCTATACTGTCCACTTTCTTCCCTCTTATCCTCATCCGAAGACTATTCTGTAACCGGTACACAGCTTCTACCAGTAGACAAGACTTAAGCAGTGAACGCTTGCAGATTATATTAGTAATTTGCAGCCGTGGACTTTAACTGTATAACCAAGTAACCGGTTAATTTATATAAATCATTATTGTATCTTTTATAATATACTGTTACACTATCATCTCATTAAGTTGGATTTTTGTTCAAATACTTGTTCTATTACTGAGCTCCTTAGAAAGTCCCCTAAATGTATTTTTTTATTTTTGGTTACAGCTTGATGCCACACCGTATTTTCAGTACAAGTATGGCATTTTCAGCATGGATATCGGTAGCCCAAATTTTCACAGGCCGACTATAGATATCGGGTGTGCGCCGGTAGGGGGCTCGAACCTAGGACCATGTGCATGGTCGGTGAGAGTCCTAACCACTGTGGTTTGTTGAATATCATATACAAATATACTATTTCTTTTCCATAACATTTCTGTAATGTCTTTAACCTCGTTATTCAGTTACTAAAAGTTAATGCATATTAGTAGGTAATGACAATCTGATGGATGTTCATTCATTGGTTTTGAAACTGTATTTCTGAATGGCATGTGCAGAAATACTACTCAAATAAGGATTAAATTTTAGGTAATTACTCTAGATTAATAATATCTTTTGATAAAATGGAACTTATGCAAAATATTTCTTACAAGTTGACACAACATATTACCATATAAGTTTATATACACCATGAAGGAATTCACATTATTATCTCATTTACAGAAAATTTGTGTTCATTCAAAATTTTGCTGAATCACTACTTTGCTTAATATAATAATGGCATAAAGAGAGAAAGAGCTGGAACGACGAAACTAATCGCTCATTCACATCACTTGGTAATTTTTTAATCAATGTTTTCTTTGTCACGACCATCACGACTGTCTTGTTCAAGTATTTTCAAAACTTCTTCAAATGTATTATTGCATGGTACAGCCAAATCACATGCTCTTAGAGGAGATACGCACTTGTCATATTCACTCGGTTCGATAATGATATCATCAAGCAGAGATGAGGGTGAACGAAGTTTTCATATGATCTCCAGCTAGACTGAACGATACAAAATGACGTCGTGGAGAAACAGGGACTTCTGGCATAGACTCAGGTATACTAAATGTGTACAGCAGAGATCCTCTAGAACCTTTGAATAAATATGGTCCAAGATAATTGGATTTACTATTGAGGAGATGAGATTTTTTTATTGAACAGCATCTTAGATACAAAAAGAGGTGTATTGTTTAGATACACGGAACTATCTGATGACATTTTAGTTTTATCTGTTGTTTGTGAAACTAAAACCAAAGGCTTCTGATGTTTTAGATTCCATTTGTTTCTGGTCATAATTTGATTTAAACTTTTACAACGTTTTAACTTCGTTAACTTTTTAAAATACTTTCATCCAAATAGAATTTCGCTCCTATTTATTCATGACTTTCACAACTGCACTGATATTTTGTATTAATAATTATTTCGGGGAAGCTTTCTACTGAACATACAGTAAGTGAATTGATGCTTTCATTTGTAGTTAGCGTACCAAACGTTTTTAAAGTTCATATACACACGTACTATGAATACTTTCAATTGTTTTATCTTTACAATAGTATCCAAGGTCATTTTATTTCATTGTTTCTCTCAAATGGAAATATGATTGGTTAAAATCTAGTTTTGTCTGTGTATTGATTGTGAAATAGCGCAAAGATAACCTGTGCGAGTGTACTATAATTGCTTTATCAACCTAAAATATACCTAGAGCCTCAGTGAATAGAAAATTCTCAAACACCTGGAAGATATATATATATATATATATAAACTATCGGGTTGCTAGGATGCGAAATTATATTACAACAAAGTAGATTTTTTTGGTGAACAGTATAAACATAATCCAGTGATTTGGAAAGAATACGAGTGGTGTTTACCAATAATTAATATTGAAATACAACAGTAAGACTATGATTCCCTAAATTATATCGAGAAGCAAACAGTGAGTCCTACAGTTTCCTCTTTCTGCGTTGTAGAATACTAAACATAATGTTCCCGAAAATGCGCTGTGCCATGATGATGAACTGATTCCCATGATTGCATGAAAGTTATTTCAGTCAGTGAAAGCTTTCTAATGCACCTTTTCAGTCAAAGGTAGGACATCTTTTGTGTTTCAGATAGTAAATTATCATTTGAGATAAAAGATATCCAGGAGAAATCTGAAAGACAAGTAAACTGAATAAGCGATGATCTTTTTAGTAATAAGAAGCAGCTATGTGCACAATAGCATCTCTAATCAATAAATCATATATGGTTAATTTAAGCGAATATATTTCACATCAATTTATATTAGTGAGACTATCCACCTGACGATATCTAAACCCAATTAGAAGAGAATGTATACGTTTTTCAACTATCTGATAGTAAATGTTATTACACACTGGTATATTCAGAATAAAAATGATTATTCAATACTACTTACCAGTCTACTGAACCGAAATAACACCATCTTATACAGTAGGTATCCGTTTATTAGTGAATATTTGTTTTCATTGGGTTTTTCTTAATAGGACAGAATTGATGGATGGATTCTCTTGGACTCAGGACTGTATATTTCATGTAACGCCACCTTCTTCAGTTTGTGGACTTAACTTCGCTTCACTGACCCTCTACCGAGCTTTCTAAAATAAAGATTCATAAACACCACTAGTCTCCTACAATAATACGACACGTCGGTCAGTAATTTGAGTAATTATTTTGATAGAAAAGACGGTTTCTAAACTTCTACTTTTTCCCTGCACTCTGATGTCCGGGTTTAACTTCTTTTCCACAACACATTCTTATGATTATCTCAAATAGGTAGGGATTACCATCCCTTCATTGCTACTGTACATTTTAAATAATTGTTTGTTCAAAACATAAAATTCCACAACTGCACCTTTTGGATAAAAATGAACCCTGTGATTATCATATTTATTTTAAGCTATTAACCTTTGTTGGCTACTTCAGCATTTCTCTTTCCACAGGTACTGCTCTGAGTCATGGCATTGATACAGTGATGCTATCCTCTACTTTAGTATTAATCGAACGCGTTGAAATCACCTTAACCCACACTTTTCAGATATTTAGAATATTGTTGGCACATTTAACAAAGATTGGAACAACCTCAATCACGAAATGTTGGTCAACCTAAAGCTGGTCCCATATAGCTGCCAGAGTCAAAATAATGCTGAAATTACCAGTTACTGTAGAATTACCAGAATATTCAAAGGCTTTGTACCTCATAAACCAATAACTATTGTAAATTCTGAGGCCTTTGTGATTCACTTCAGCACCAGTTATATCAAAGTACTTCCTACCTTCTAATAACGAAAAATATTGCGAATCCCGAATGAGATTGACAAGCGATACGTATACTATAGCTTAAAATTTTGATTCAACACATTACCTCGTAACTTACTCAATCAAAATCCAATTTCATGAATTAGTTCTCTAGTTATTTGCACTCTTTTCAATATATTCGTACTAAGAATTCATATCATAATTCCCGTCAATTACTCATAATGCAAACATGTTCACGAGTGTAGAAATGGCTTGTTTATATCTAAGAAATAAAAATTATTATTATGCTCAAAGTGTGTAACGCATGCTAACCAAACAATTACAATAACTGAGTTGCGGCCTTCTATAAACATAGTCAAATCTGAGTGGTTATTAGTATAAAGAGAATATGGCTAATATATAAACAATGTCAGCCGCAATAAAAAACATACAACTAGTGTGTAGTCACGGATAAAAACTAGCTAACTTATGCTCCCCCTCTCCCTAATGGCGAAAACCAAAGGACAGTTCCTGAAGAATAGCTGACTCTATGCAATGTTGTTTATTTTCTAATTGCTTTTTGCCATCTTGTTTGAGAGTAGGTGAAATGTATCCAACAATATATCTAAAGACAGAGTCAACTTTGGTTTACTAACGGTGTCTGAGCGTTGGTGAGACTTAATATATTGATAGGTCCATATATATCACTGCTAATTTTACATTGTACATGGCTTAAGATGGTATGACGGTGACGAAGGCTTCATTCAAAGATATATCATCGACGCTGTATCACTGACCACAGACGTCTGGTTAATCACTTAAAAAGATTTATGACATAATGGTCCGTATCAGACTGGATGAGAAACTTTTTCCGAGAAATTTCATGAGCCGGAGTCAGTGATGCAGTATATGAAACTGTTCGATAACCTGAGGAGGGACACATTTATGCATTTTGGACTCTCTAAACATCAAACACTACTGCACAACGCACAGATAGTCATCACTGGAAAAACATGTCACAAACCCCCAGATGAGTGCTTGACTACATAAGGAAAGGAAGAACTGTGAATGAACCTAGAGACCTCGGGAGATTTGCTCACGCCACTAGTGCAGAATGTTTGGAAGAAGAGAACAGTACCTACTGATTAGAAGAAGGACTACCATGTCAAACTCCCGAAGAAGGCCAAACTTAGCATTTGCAAGAACGGGTGCGGAATCATTCTTCTATCCACTCTAAACAAAATATTAGACCCCATCATCCTAGAGAAACTAAAAGATGTCGTGGATGGAAGACTTCGCATGGAAAGCACAGATAAAAACATTTATCATGATAGAACAATTTTTGGCATAGCAATCGACTCTCTACCTCAAATTCATCCATTTTGAAAAGGCCTTCAACAGCATTGACCGTGAAGTAATTTTAAAAGTGTTTCAACCCCAAACCCCTATAAACCTCACCCAACAGCTACATGGTGATTCCACACTCCAAGTGATAAACAACGGGAAACTCAGAGAAGCCTTTGAAGTGAAGAAAACGGTTTGCTTATAAAGAGGGCAGAAGCACTTTAGATTCTGCTGCTATCTGATATCATAATATTGTTTCCTCCTTAGACAAAGGGGCCTAATATGTCCAATGTACCTTCCTTGACTACACATCTGCTTTTGACTCTGTACCTAGATGCCTTCTGATAGATAAGCTTTCCCTGATACAAACCAGTCCTGGGCTGTTAACTGGTTGCATTCTTATTTCTATAACAGAATGCAGTATACTATATATAGAAGCAAATCTTCCTCTGCCTTGCATACTGAAGCTGAAGTCCCTCAGGGTGATGTTCTTTCTCCTTTTTCTCTTTTCTTCCTTCTTGCGTGACTTACCTCTTTCGGACGAAATCAACTTCGTTAAATACGCTGATGATTTGACTGTCTCACTGACAGTTACGTCCCGACCTGACTGTTCCAAACTTAACGGCTTTTTGTCTGATATTAGCTGGTGGTCTAAGCTAAACGGTCTTCCCTTAAATCCCTCTAAATATCAGACAATTAACTTAACCTTTAGGCATAAGAGTTATCTACAAGAACTGGTCTGTTCACACGATGAAATGGAATCTAAGCCTAGCATAAAATACCATGGAATAGTTCTGTCCTCTGACCTTTCTTGGTCATCCCATAGCTTGTTGATTTCTAACAAAATGCTCCATCTGACATACTACATTAATAAGTTAAGACAATCTGGAACCACTCAACCTCTGTTTTTACAGTTTGTTAACTCTTACACCTTACCTATTGTACTTTATTGCTCCCTCTAAGTCTTTCCTGGGCTACCCAAAAAGAACTATGTCATATTGCGAAGGGTATTAAGGGTTGTCAGCAGGGCAAGTGGTGTACCACTTAGTCGGCTCGTTACTACTGTAGTCGATAGACACCTGAACTCATGTGGGAAATGGTTCAAATCCATATTGTTTGACTATCAACACCGCGTCTATTCTCAACTCTCCCCTCGCATCTCATCAGGTAGGACTAGAAGTCATTATGAAAGATTATATGCTCATACAACCAAGTACAGAAACTCAACGATACCATGCATATTTGGCCCGCGTCCTATGTGATAGAGAAACTGTTAAGCGCGAAACTTACGACTTACTATGTTATTAGCAAAATAATTGGCTCTTTTGTTCTCTCCTATACCTAATCTATAGTGACATTACTTTAATTACCTCTTAAAATTTTGCTATTAATATTAGCATCATTTTACACTTTCTGTACATTTTTGACATTATCGTCACTGCAAACACAAAAAAGCTCCTATTATCAATCCTGTAATATTATTTTTCTAATTTCTGTTTTTTCCTGTTGTTGAGCAAATTAGATGCAATATTGTACCAATTAATGTGAATTCCACACAGTATCATTAGTACTGTTCTGTATCGTGCATCTAACCATGGAAACGAGATGACGGACACACGTTGGATCACCAAAGAGACTCTAGACAATGTGGACTTCGTGAATGGCTTATGTCTAATGTCATACAAAAACTCTAAGATCTAAAAGCGAAAACCAACAAGCTGGCAAAGGAGACTGGCAGCGAAGACACAATTTCAAGGGAACATAGAGAAGACAGAGGTGATGAAGACAACCCGCCAACATCAACAACAACGATAAACACCAATCACCACCCAGGGGAAAAATCTAAAGGAAGTCAGATCTTTCATATATCTAGGCAGCATCATTTCAACTACATGCAACACAGATGAGAACGTCAAAAGCAGTACCAGGAAATCAAGATAGACCTACATTATTCTGAAATCAGTGTCGAGATCCACTGCACTCAGCACTGGGAATAAGATCCAGATTTTCAGCACTAATGTCAAGTCACTGCTTTTGTATAGTTCAGAGACTTGGCTTGTCATCGAAAGAATTTTCAATAGGTTGCAGACTTCATCCAACAACTGACTTCGCTTGATAATACTGAGGATCAGATGGCCAGAGAGGATTAGAAACAAGGAACTGTGTGAACGAAGGAACCAAGAATCCAAAGTCCAACAAATATGGCGGAGGAAATGGAGATGGATTGAATACAGACTGGTGAGACCATCGGATGACATCACACACCATACTAACTGAAGAATCCCCTGACGCCCATAATAGGAAACCAAAAGACTCACACTGTTGGCCAGGTGGGATTAATAGAATAATCACACTTGGGTCAAGTTCATGTCTCTCCAAAACACAACATACATCCATGACTCAAGATGCCACAGTTAATGCTAATCAAGTCTGTTCTGCAATTAGGTAAAGGGTCATAACAGCATTTGGGATTGTATCTGTATTAAGAACTTAACACGAGCTACGGACCACCAAAGGTAAGTTGAGATTTACAATTATCGGGATTGACGCTATCTAACTTCTCTCCTTCTCCGAAGGGAAAACGTAGCATATTTGGCGTGTTGGTGACTTCATTGCTATTACATTCGTACAGGCCAACAGTACGACTTTGTCCACAGTGTCAACAACTAACGCCATGACGTCAACTGCATTTAGTCTAACTGCTATTCAAACAACCTTTCTGGTATAGTAGGAGCATTAGTTCCAACCAGTGTAGCTCGCTAGGTTATCGTAATACGCAAGGCCGACCATCACGTCAAAGTAGCAGCTACTTGTCAGGAAGAAAACTGAATATATACTGACATGAATCAATACTGAACTAAATTGTTAAACATGACAATTATTTGTGTGAAAGTAGTGGACAAATTATTAGAGTAGTTAAAACCTCTGCGTATTTCAAAGATTACGTCTTACTGAAAATGTAAATGGCAGCAATATTTCACCCTTCAAGAGGTTTCTCATTAGTATGATAAATTAATGTCACCAACGCAACAACACTGTATATGCCCGTATATTTAAACATCAGGGCAAAGTTAAACTTAAAGCACCAGTGAGTACCAACGGACAAATAACAACGAACGCACCAACCACATGATAAACACGATTTTTGCGTATAAAATACACATATTTATGAACATAATCAATTAAAGAGCATGAAAGTGTTACACAGGATGCCTTTCACTGACGGGCAACAGTGAAGAATAGGCACCGACTTCAGACGACCTTGAAACAACCAACCAGATTCTTCTAGGTGAAAAGTGGTACTTAGTTTACAAAGAAGGGTATCTACGATATATATATATATATATATATATATCTTGTTCATGTTATCATTAAACTAGTAATGATAACATGAACAAGAGAGAGGAATCTACTGTTATACCATATAAGGAGAGGACATCTAAGACCCTAAATAGGATTCTTAATAAAGCAGGAATTACAACGGCATTTAAACCTACAAACTCACTTCTCAGGGACAAGGTCTGTAAGTTGAATGACCTAGTTGACCCAATTAGACAAAATAATATAATTTACGTAATACCTGTCGATGACTGTGAGGTCAACTACATAGGTCAAACTAGTACGTTGGAGGTAGTCAGGTTATCTGAAAATAAGAATTTAGCTAAGGTAAGAATGTCCGATCGCGAGAAGATAAGTAATTGCACTGCACGCATTAACACACAATCACACAATAGGGTGGGAGGTGGTTAAAATTCTAAGAAGTTATATAGGTAGGTAGAGAGAGAGAGAGAGAGATTGATTACCGGATTCTTGTTCATCGAGTCTACACCCACTGAAGTCTCTCAATTGTTGATTATGCATAAAAAGATAAACACATTCATATATCCAAATTAAGGGTTGCTAAGTCATATGTTTAACTGCAGCACAGTTTATTTAGTGGTATCATGATGCCCACGTAACACTTCGACACGCAAAAAGGGTCTTCATTTTATCCTCCTTTGAAAGCTTTATAATATAACACGTAGCAACATTTGTAACTTTAGAAGCGCTATTTGATGTCATTCGAGCTCACTATAGCTTGTGGTTTCCTCAGTGAATAAAATGACCAAACCTTTCAGTCCTGCTATTATTAAACCAGGTATCCGTGAGAAATCCTTACTCCTAAGTACTAATATGTTTTTAGTACATGAAAAACATATCTACCATTCTCATAGTTGCACTGCAAAAGACGTCTTTTTAGTGTACCCACGTGGAAAGGAACTGTACGTATGCAAATGCTTACTCGATCACATTTCAAAGTAGATCAGCACTTATAAAAGTTAGCGAAAAATGTATTGTCTCTAGAACCATGTTCAGTTGAATAAAAACGAATGAAACTCTGACGAAAAACTGATTGAATAAGCTAGAGCCTGACACACACAGAGAAAAATCCATGAGACTAATAAGACAGACTAGAAGACTATGAGTGTGAAATATACAGATACCGAATAATAGTTGATAAATATTGGATGTAATTCCATATTAGTTTGTTTATCAGATGTATCACACAGTGAAACAGTATTATTTACTGGATGACGTTTCATACAAAATTTATTGTTCATAATCATATCATATATCATGCAGGAAATAATACTGTTTCACTGTGTGATACATATATATAAACAAACTAATACGGAATTAATTACTACCACAGTGCCCAAGTTTTACACATATACTTATATTGGATGTAATTCTTAATTTTTCTGAAGAATAATTTCGGCAACCAACATACCTTTCATAGGGAATCTGAGTTTCCTGATTATAAGCAGCATATAAAAAGTACTTGACGGTTTTTGTTCTTTGTTGTTAGCAAACTCAGTCACACATGAAATTGTTGTATATGCAGTGAACAAGCAAGAATGATAAATGGCGCGACGACTCGGAACGTTGGAGTTGGAAAACTTACTCAACAAAATTATTTATCAGCTGCATCCCTTATTAATCTACCCTTTTTCACCATGTGATTAGAAACACAACTCCCTCACAATCACTCACCTACCAGATCTAAGTCGGCCTATGTCCACTGACTTAAATCACTGAGACGGCATTACTGGCTACAATTTGAGAAATATGGTCAGTGTGGAGGGAATTAACGGTGTTTTTCATTAACTCAGGAGATGTACTTCATACCATATTTAGTTGAACATCCCACGCTAACCAATGAGTCTTCCCGGCTGAAGTTGGAAGTGATACGATTCGAAGACCGGTAAGTGCATTGTCACTATTTAAGTAAAACTCAGTCTAAAGATAGAAAACAGTGTACACCCGAAGATATCGGTAAATTCCAACAGGAGGGGATTCTGGTACATACTGCTTTCAATTATAATCAGACTACCTATGGAGTAAACATAGATAACAAGGATTAGCATATCAATTATGATTCAACATAACGAAGGGGCGCAATCTCAGGAAAAAGGAATGTTAAGCTATCGGTTCAAAAACCCCAAGAAGTTAAAGCAATAAGGTAGAAATTTGTAGCTTAAGATGGTGACGTTGAAGTCTGATCGTCACCTACTCACCAACAGACTACGTAGTGCGATTAGCACTTCAATATTTAAGAAGACCCACAAATGACAGGGGATTTGCAAATTAAGTGAGTTTGTTCCAGAAACATAGTAGAACAGGAAAGAAGCTTCGTGAATACCATGATCCCTGTCTGTCCGAATGAAGACATGTAGGAGAGCAGTAATTCGTAGGAGGTTTGACTACGTCACTTGTTGGGTTCTGCCTACTAACGAGATCTAAATGCCACTGGTCTCAATAAAGTGAATACTACAAAACTATTAACCTCTGAAGTTATATATTTTCTTCGGTTTGTTACAGCAGAAACCATCTCTACGAAGCGAACTTACATAAAGCCCAAAAACATCAAATTAACAACAATTACTGACGCATTTAAACCAGATTTGAGTGTAGTGAGGACTTACATTAAATGTTTCCATTTGTTATATCTTATGACTAATAAGTGAAAAACATAGATATCAAAACTAAACATACTTTAGAATCAAAAAGCTGTCTACATCGACATATAAGCAACATGTAACTGGTATTTGACCACTATCAATTTACTAAGTTCAGTAGGTACTTTCCAATACATAAAAGCGAGAGTCTACTAGAAGTCCTTTATTCTGATATGCATTTGTAAAACATGACAAACCAGGAGCGACTTTCAAGGAGAGAGTGTATGTCTTCTTAAGAATTATCGCACATAGGCATAGAAATAACTAGTGACTATACAATACAAAAAGCATCACAGTTAAATACATTCAAACGTGCGTAATTTAGATAATGACGATCCACTATTTTTGAATATGAATGTTGCGTGCTGTTGCTTTTCATATTACATTCTCGTGTACAGACGACTACGTCTGTTAAACGCATCTGTAGAAATTCAAAAGTCTGTTACAAAAACACCGTATGTGCAAATCTGTAATGCTTCCAATTTACAATTTTAGTGGATTACCGTTAGGATGGAGAATGACTTGGAAGCTAGAGTAGAAATAATACAGTCCTATCGCAACCCGAAAAACTTATTACCAATCACGGACTCAAACGACGATAAATGTACAACTAAAACATCAAGTATCCTGACTATTAATGCTTCAGTTATAGGAAACCATTCCGCAAATAGGACTAGAATATAACTGGCATGCAAAAGTCAAAAACAACAGACCAGAGAATAACAAAATATTTATCTTTTTCCACAAGGAACATGATATATAATCCACCTTCCGTGGATCAATAAAAAAGCACGTTCAAAGCTGAAGTTTAATGTATGGCGCATACTTTACCAATGACTTAAGAACTGGACAAACAAATTAGAACTTATTGTTTTGGACTAAGAAAGGCAAAACAAGTTGCAACAAACAGGAATATTTAAGAACTATAGATTTAAGACACATTCCATTTGAAATGGATTGGATCAAATAATGAATTTTATTTTTAGTAAGATAGTAACCAGATTCACATAAACTAAGGTTAATGCTTTACACTCATTAAAAATGAAATAATCAATGCCAAAGGGGGCATATTCCACATACCACGAAAGGTTAGTTTTCAGAGATCATTAGAAGTAAAAAAGATACAACTTTAACAACTGAGTGATCACTTCCAGAATTTAATGGATACATACCTATTTTGCAGTCCATATAAGACAGTTGGAATCCCAGGAACCTGTGGCAACACCTATACCACTGTCAGATACTATTACGCATGAGACTCGATTTTCGTGTGCAGACATAATTCCAACGCGCTCTTCTCTCAAAAGATCCCACACATGGCAATTAAAATCGTCATAACCGGCAAGCAGCAAACGTCCTGACTTTGAAATAGCAACACTACTGCTGCCACAATTTATAAAATCATCGATATACACGCCAATAGCCTGATCAGCTCGTAAATCCCACAAATGACATGAACCATCATCCGAAGATGAAGCAAAAGCATAAGAATTGATAGGGAAAAAATCGACTCCATTGACATCTTGCTGGTGACCCTCAAAGTATTGCATACCCTCTGAGCAACGAAGATCCCATAATCGACAAGTGCGATCTGAAGATGCGGAGACAAACATATTGGGCATTTGCTTCGAAACTGCAATGGCATTAACATCATTAGCATGGCCCCGGAAACTCAGGAGAATTTTCGACTTTTCGATATCCCATAGGGCACAAGTTTTGTCACCAGAACAACTCAGTAATCGATGGTCGTCTACAAAGCGAACACATGCAATATAGCCATTATGACCCGTTAACTCACGAAGGAACTCTGCAGTGCCGTCTTGAGACTTCAAACTGAAATACGATATGACATTGTCTAACCCACCACTAGCGACGAAGTTCATAGAAGGAGAGAATGCAGATCCAATAACCCAAGCTGTTTTCAAGGCAATCATATGAATCTTCTTTCCAGAAAATGTATCCCACACAATCAGTTTCCCATCTTGAGAAGCAGAGAGTAATAACTGGTTGTCTGAACCCCATTGCAAAGATGTTACTTTGGCCAAATGACCTCTTAAATGCTTCCGCACCTTGAACTTGATCCTGCCTAGTTCGGGTACGTTTTCAGTCATTTTGTAGAAATCAGTATCTGCGACAGCTTTCTGTGCATTGGTGATAGAAGCTTTGAGATTTAAGATTTCTGCATCTAACGCTTTCTCTTCCTCTGATATTTCTTCATTATATCCTGCAGACGCAATAGATCCTGCTCGGTTAGGGACTTGAGATAATTCCGAGCTGTATGTGATTTGTTGAGCTACATCCATTACAATTAATTCAAGGTATAAAATATAATGCAACAGACAATTGTACGTGAATTCGTAGAGAGAAACCACTATGACGAGGCATGATAAACATTAGCATCAAAACATGTCAGTTTCCATTGTATATCCATCGGAGAATACTAGCGAGTATATCACTTGGTGCATTAATAACTGCCTGGCCAACTTAGATGCTGTCCTAATAAGTGGTAGAAAATCAATAATTATTTTAACCAATCAGAAATATATTAGCCAAGGCTTGTTAGCCTGTCAGTGTATGAAAACTTAGTTTTCATTGTGACAATTTGAAAGTTAAGTGAGCGTGAGTGAGACATGTTAACTTGAAACACGCCTGATTATTACGATTTACTTGTGAAACGGAAGTAAAATTCGGGACAGTGCACCAATCAGTATAGGTTCAAGTGTTAGAATTTAATTGGTGGATGGCGACTAGCAGTGGAATCCAAGATGCGCATTTCGTCCTATTTGGGACTCGTATAGGTTCAAGTGCTGTCTAAATTCATATTGGTTGAGAATGCATCTGGTTTCTAAACCAAGCCGAGATTCATTCTTTTCTCTCTATATGCATAATTGATGAAAATAACTGTGGCATAAAAATACTCGTCTAATCTGACCGGCTAAAGTAAAGTTGATCTTATAAATATATGTGTACAACTTGGGCACTGTGGTAGTAATTCCATATTAGTTTGTTTATTAGATATATCACACAGTGAAACAGTATTATTTACTGGATGACGTTTCGAACAAAATTTATTGTTCAGAATCATATCAATTGATCTTGATGTCATTTAACATGGAAGTCAAACACGGAGAGTTTGTTGAATTATTCAGCCTGGACAGCATTAGCAGGTGTAATCGAACAATGATTCCTTACTATTGGGAACTACATTACATTGGGATTACATTAGGATTACATTTCTGAGGAACTCAATAATTAACCGGAAAGAAATGCCTTATTGTTCACTGACTATGAAAACAGCCTGCTATTTAAGAGCCATAGAATTATGAGCGAGCTGGTATTTGGACACATTCTAAGGCATTTGTATAGCCTAGCAACATGTCAGCTAATTTCCCTCTGAATATACACAATGTATTAAACTGATTGTCTGTTGCAATCTCAACTACCTAACCTTACTATTACAAGGACAGAATATGCATTCCTGATTTTTTTTTTCTAATCGTTGCTAATTGAGAGGAAAATGCTGTTAGCAGAGTGGGTTGTGAATACTAAATTCTGTGTCATCAATAGGCATCTGCGATTGAAAAGCATGCGTCAGTATTGAATTGAGTGGCGCAAAATGCTGAGCCTGTTTTTGGTAGTATGACTGTCTTCGTATTCCGGATGAACCCAAAACAACATCAACTTATGATGTAATCCACTGACTGTAAGCCAGTTGGCATACATAACAACACAGGAAACAGTATACCAATAAATAGTGATACTGCTCTTGATACCATTTGTTTCGCAACATGAAACATGAATAAGCTAAAGTAATTACGTGGGACTTGGACGGATTAAAATGCAAGACTATCCATTATGGAAATGGGTGTAGAGGCTCTGAAACTGTCAGCAGTCTACATCACAAAGATAATCTTAAGCGTAAGAGAAATCTATACTGTGGTCGTTTCAGGATCTCTAGATTAGGCTTTTTCACATAAATTTTTACACACTCATCTCCTAAGATTCCATTTGCCGCCCACACATAACTGAGCAACAATCTATGGAAGTAATGTCCGACTGAAGCACAGAAGTGAACATGTAGTTAAACTGTCTCTGTAAATATTATTCATTCTTTGCTGAATGACCTCACAGTCCTGCATCATTGTACTCGTCAAGGTAACATTCAATCAGCTCACTACATTCATCACACATTTACGAAGTTTCTCCTAGGTGCTAATAATTACGATCCACTGAACCAGTCACAGATGTGACTACTCAGAATAACTGGAAAGTGGATGAAGGCCAGGTTTTATAAACAGTGTTTTAAAAAGGGTGGCTTTTCAAGTTACTTGACAAAACAAAGCTTATCAGCCAATTTTCTCAAAAGAATCTCTGTCTGATAAAATTCTGCAAAATTGGTTTTTCTTACTGTATTATTCACCACGTGAACTGCACGTGTCAAAATCGATTACTCCTAACGTGAAATAAATCTCTCTTCATTAATATTAGTACTAAATATCTCATACTATAATGCGATCAATTCTATTATTCAAGAATACCTACAACCTCTAAAACATACAAATTGTCGCACGAGTTTGACTGGTTTATTTTACTCACGACTGCATGAGATATGAGGATTTGATTAGGGAGATGAATAAACAAGAACAGCGGCATAGGTGGACTGTAACCCAGATAGTATGAGTATTCGAATTCACACCTGCATTCAAGTTAGATAGGCCAACATTCATTGCTGAAATATCCGCCGAATTATGGTGTATCAGCACTGGGGGAGTTATTCGCTTCGTTGGATCATGTTGAAACATTTTCTTACTTTATTCCATTATAGATAAGATTTTATTTTGATAAATCACACAGTGTTATACAGTAACATTAACTGATGACGTTTCGAGCACAAACTATTGCTCATAATCATATCAAGTTACTCACACAACTTTTACTTCATTTATATACGAGTGAAATTGATTAGATATTTGAATAAAAATCAGGTTAAACTAAAGTTAACATAATGAAATGACACCTTGAACGATCATTAGAAAATAACTTACCATGTCATAAACCTGGATTTTTATAGTTTCCTACACTAGCATGTAAATGCTATCAAACATAAAATAGCACATTCCTTATGACTTTACTAAATGATCATCAGAATGTAAAACCTATGTATAAAGCAAAGCAGTATGCTGATATTTTTCAGAGGCCTGAAAAGCGATATTTGATACCGTGAAACAATATAACTATTTATGAACAATATTTTGTTCCTTGACAAAATGACCTTAATTAAGGGTTAATAACTGAATCTACTAGCTAACATTTCTCTATATACTGGGATATACCCGTAAAATATTGGATCCAAATGAGTTGTTTATCATTAGTATAGTAATAATAATCTCCTATTTTTCTTTATTTCTGTCATTATTTACCTCATTTTTTTCTTCATCATTGGATGTAGAGAAGGAGAGAGTACAAGAAACAGCTCACAAATAGATAAATTACTTATGCATTTATTTGTCCTATACTCACATAAAACAGGAATTGAACATTACCTTAAAATCCGCCTCTGGATTTCCAGAATCCTGTAGCCTCCAAAGAAAAATTCTCATCCTGTAATGGTAAAAAACGTGAAATGAGTAGCTTAACCAATCATATCAACTTTCTAAGTATTGACTAAAAAGAATAGAGATCAATATCTACATCCAGCAGATTAAACATAAGTTAATCCGATTAGGCCACTGAGTTTTTTAAAAAACCTCTTTTATCAGTTAGGTTGACAAAAGAAAGCAAAACCAAGAGAATAGCAGAAAGTATGTAATATTTAAAGACCACATATTTCTTATAGTTGGTTTACTTTTCTCTGTTACATTCAGTTTTTCATCCCTTCAAAATGTTAAATCAGTGTATAGCCATTGACCTGATGTTACAGAATGTGCTAATAGTCCATTATTTTTGACCGCCAATTACAATGATTCACACCCTAAATTAAACTAGGACCTTGGTATTCAAAATTATGTATTTCGGCTTTTGCATTTCACTGTCGCAGTGTTTTTTTGTAACTTAATAATCCGCCCACTTATAAGTAAGCATTACACCTATCAACGAGGACTTACAGTTTGATTTCACTTTTAATTATCAATTCTGGTGACGAAGATGCTGATATTTATGTGAACTTTATTTTTCTTCGTAAATATAAGGAGAAAGATAGACAAAAACTTCTCTTTTGTAACCATCAGTTCAATAAACTTACTAAACAACGATTTTGATGAAAATACACTGGTACAGTATGAGACTGACGACATATTATTCTACGAATAGAATAGAAACATTTAGAGAGCCATTCACCAGCTATAATGGTATTCATAACTAGAATGTTGAACAGATAGGGTTGATATTCAAAACAGTAGTAGGCATTATGCACATCTTTTATAGTTCATTACCAAGTAATACAGAAAGCAGACCAGTTGCTTCCTTGTAGCAGTGTTTGTTCATATCACAGAAACAACTATGAAATATATGCTTGTGCTTACTAGACCACCTACTGAGCTTTTAACGAATGATTAAGTCAGACTGTACATTTTAGACTGATGGTTGTACATTACCACAAATATCATTTTAAGGTGGATTGGGAAATAACGTCGATCAGAAGACAAAATCTGCCTTGAAATCACTGAAATTCCGAAGGCACTAAAAATACTCCAGCTGACTATTTGATATCTTGATAGGCCATACTTTTACTAGTGTCTTAATCCATGAAATATTGTCCAAGTTTACATTAACACTATTTTCGCTGTTGTTGCGAGTCCAGTCTTCAGCCATATGACTGGCATGCTTTGACCACTGTTACTTCAGTCTGTTTGTTCTCAATCATCATCATGAGGAACATGAATATAACAGAGAGCAGCTAAACTGAACTTAAAATATTGAAATGATTCCCATTAAAGCATAAAGAATCAAATGTACAGGAGAGACCGTTTTCCAAAAAATTTGTTATCAAGATGTATATCCTTATGTTTGATACTTTTTGAAAACTATCCCATTGGGTAATTTTAACAATGATTGTCAGGAATAATACTAATAACCAACTTATATCAAATTGTTATGTTTCGACTTATTTCACATCTGTCTGCGTTCTGTGAATGGTTTTACATATAACATAACGTACTTTATTATAGTAGAAAGTTTAGCTACCATCATTAAACATAAATATTCCTATGTAGTAGTTATTCTTATCATTGACACTGGTTATTTAGATTGCCTTATTAAATATCCGTATCAGAAATATCGGATGCATAAGAATGTGCAGCTTGATAATAAATTCATCGTACAGTCATTCCTGAATAGTTTATTCTTAGAAATAACGTGTTTTTATCTTCAATTCAAACTACAACAACTATCCCACGTAATACGACGCACCCTAAAACTAAATTAATAAAGCGAATCGAAACACAAATTTATGGAGGTTCACCTTATGTATTACTGTAAATAATATTCTGTAGCTAAAAATCAACTCCAGTGTGCACAACGAACAACGACTAGTAAGCAAGGAGTTTTAGTGGTCTCAAGAAAGATGACTAGACAGAGAAATTATTATTATTATTGTTCCCTTGGGTTCCTAGTGGAACATAGAGCTCCAACTGCACGACTCCACTTGCTTCTGTCTTCTGCTGTACTTTTCACTTGCATCCATGTTAGTCCATACTGTTTCAACTCTTCTTCACACTATCTCCTACATGTCACCCTTGGACGTCCCAATCAACGCTTCCCTTTCGGGTTCCACTCGAGGGCCTGACGCGCGATGTCACCCATTGGCCTCCTCAGCGAGTGTCCAATCCATCTCCACTTTCTCCTGCATATTTGTTGGGCGATTGGTTCTTGTTTTGTTCGTTCCCATAGTTTCTTGTTAGTGATTCTTTCCGGCCATCTTTTCTTCAGTATAGAACGAAGACAATTGTTGATAAAGGTCTGCAACCTGTTGGAAATATTCTTTGTGACCCGCCAAGCTTCTGATCCGTATAGAAGAACTGACTCGACGTTTGTATTGAAAATTCGAATTTTGTTGTTGATGCTGAGTGACGAAGATTTCCAGATTGGTTTCAGGTTGATGAATGTGTTTCTTGCCTTCCCGATTCTCGATTTGACATGCTCGTCCGTTCCTCCTGTAGTTGAGACAGTGCTTCCTAGATAAGTGAATGAAGTAACCTCTTTCAAATCCCTCCCGTTGAGGCAGAGAAATCCTACATATTAATTACGAAACACAGAATAATTGGGCAAAGAATATCCTTTTCGATAATTTCCTCTTCTGGCTCTACAATTATATATATGTTTATATACACAAAATATTCTAGAATAGTAGTCAACATCAATATTATTTTCATATGACTAACAGTTGATACAACAAAATAAAAACTGACAAAATATTTTCAAGGTTACTATCCAATGTATCTATACTGGGACATTACAAACTCAGTTGACATAATTTTTGGAGTAATATTCCAATTCTGTTTCCTGAAAACTCACCTAGTTTATTAGTTCAAAAGACTAATAGTCACTTCCTAGCCCGCGAAAAGAATGGAGGTTAGATGTGAAGATAGCGACTCCAAAACGGAAAATCAACCCGACCGCTACAGAAACTATATGAAACCCAAAATTATTTTTCCTTGGAATCGAGAATAAGAAATAACTTGGGATCGTGAAAGCCTATGGGAAGCCATTTGGCAGATGTGCCTTCTCTTGGTGAAAGCAAAAGTAAGCCTTGGGATATAGGGTGTACGTACAATGTACGAAGCTGAGAGGGTTGCTTAGGCTGCCAAAGAAGTGAAAAGATATAGCACAGAAGCGCTAAGATCCTGTAAGAGCAGGTGGAATAGATGTGAACTATCGAAATTCTCAACTGGAGAGTCAGTGATCTTTCCGGTCACCAAGACGAAAACCACGAGCACACTAAGAGAGTGACTATCATGATATCACCAACAGCAACAAAAGCTATTATGAAGTAGGGATCGATCTCCTCCAGAATAGTAACAGCAAGATTCAACTCAAAAGGAATGAGGGTGACAATTATCCAATGCTACGAGTCTAAAAACAACTCAGAACAAGAGATGAAGAAGAAGGGTTTCCATAGAAAAATGCAAACAGTGATGGACAACATCCCAAATGGTGAATTCAAAATCCTTATGGGCGACATGAATGTCAAACTGGGAGCAGGCAGTACAGGATGAGAAATCAACATGGGTTCTTAGGCTATCAGCGAAATTAATGAGAACGAAGAACTCACTGCACACTTCTGCGACTTCAGTGACTTGGTGATTGGAGGCAGCGTGAACAACCACAAGCATGTACACAAGGATAGGATGAAAGTATTAGAAACTAATATAGTTAGATGGAAACAGATGTTAATCACTGAATCGTTGTTCATCGAATCGACTCCAAAGACGTGTGACCGAAATGATGCAACGCCTATGGCGGAGATAGGGCAAATTGCAATAGACAACAATGGGGAGAGAGAAAAGTACACATAATGCAAATTCTGCAACCATGTGAATAAACTGATATGATTGTGAGCGACAAAATGTGCTTGATTCGTCATCCAGTTATTGATACTGCATTACTGTGTCTCATATCAAATAAACTTGTCTCATATGGAATTAAAACCTCAGAGAGTTTACTAGTATTCTAGCTATCCTTACGCGCGGGAAAATAGGAAATTGTGGGTATGTGGTTAACGACTCTAATCTGGAAAATCAATCCAAGGTGTTCCAGGTTAGTGTATGACATCCTGTTGTTCACTAGAAAACTGGAATTTTCATCCACCATCAGTGAAACCACTTGAGTACGCGAACTTCTAGATGATATCTTGTGCTTAACCTATAAGGGTGAGGACAGGTTTAGGCTCCTGCTAGTCTTGCTAGAATACTTTGCAAGGTATGTGGCATACATACAGACACTGATTGCCAGCTGGTTTAGTACGATATAGGTAGTCTGTGAGTCCTTTGTACCTTATCTAGTGTTACGCGTAGTCTTGTTCTTACACTGTATATATCTTCTAGGAGTAGTTCTCGTATAGTGTACCAGTAAGTGATTGGAGATGTGCTTTTCCACTCGGAACCTAAGTGCATAATAATAAATTTATTCAACAGCTATATGACAGTGGTACATATCAAATGATAGATACACAATATAAAACTCATCGAAGCCTCTGAACTGGACACAGTAGTAAGTCAAGGTTTTCTGCTATCACCAGTGATATTTCTAATTGTGGTGGACTCGGTCATGCATCAGACTATGGTCAGCAGGAGGAGAGAAATAAGTTGGACAGATAAGAAGACTCTAGAAGATCAGGATTTCGCAGATGATATACGTTTCATGTCACACAGACTAGAAAACTTGCAGGCGAAAACCAAAAAACTGGCAGAAGAAGCAGAGAGGACAGGACTTCAAGTGAAAATAGAAAAGACAGAGGTGATGGAGATAACTAACAAACAACCAACACCAATCTCTATCAACGGAAGAAATTTGAAAGAAGTTACTTCCTTCACCTATCTAGGAAGCATCGTTTCGACTGCAGGCGGAACAGGTGAAGATGTCAAAGCCAGAATCAGGAAGGCAAGGTACACGTTCATCACTCTGAGATGAGTTTGGAAATCTTCTGCACTCAGTATAAGGAACAAGATTCAGATTTTCAACACCAATGTTATTCAGTCGGTTCTTCTAAAGGGAACAAATGCTTTAAACAGTGCCATCGCCAGGCATCTCCTCGACACGGGTCATGAGGTGGACGTCGAAAAGTCGTTCAAAATTATCAATAGGCAAAAGAGCTCAATTCTCCTTAAGTTTGCTGAAGGCATTTCCATCAAGCGCCTGAAACCTGATTTATGCGTCCAGAAAGAAGTGGTTATCAGTCTTTCTTTGCCCTGGTAACTGGATATTTTTCATCGCTCTTTCATCCGAATGCGAAATGCTGAAAAGTCTCCATTGTGTATGATCATTACTGTTCGGAATAGTGTTTAATAATATATATATATATATATATATATATATAATTAGTGTATGCGTATATTGATCGATTGGTTTTTGTTTAAAATGAACTCTATGCACGTATGTTAAAATTGTTTTTGTTGATATATTTAATAATGTCTTTGCCCTGTAAGCAGCTGACGAGAAGGCAACGAAATAAAAGATGGTACCACTTTATTCTGCTAAAACTGTAGTTCTCGCATTGTTCAAAATCTTCTATATGGGTCAGAAACATGCACTGCACGTCACGAAAGGCATTTCCACCAGCCAGCTGCAGACCTTCATCAACAGCTGCCTTCGCTTGGTGATACTGAGGATTAGATGACCAGAAAGGATTAACTGCAAGAAACTATGAGATCCAACCGAACAAGAAGCTACTGTTCAACAAATATGTAGGCGAAAATGGGGACGAATTAGGTACACGCTGAGGAGACCATCGAATGACATCGCACGCCGGGCCATCCCTCGAGTGGAGTGTTGAGGGGAAATCATCCTAGGTTGTCATGGATTAGGTCTTTTCCGGCGGAAGTGAATGATTTTGTGGACAGTTAATTAGGGTTTTAGATATTCCGATTAATTTATGTATATTTTTGTATTGCTTTTTTCCTCCGAGCCCAATGAATTAATGATAATACTTTAGTTTCAAGGAAGCATCTGTATCTCAGATCGCAGATTTCCAACGGAAATACCTTCGTTAGAATTGGTGTTTCATACTAAGCCTTCCGCAGCACATTTGATGAAGTCAGTCATAGGTATATAGTAAATTTCTTTTGTTTCTCCGTTTTGTGTTAACTTGTATCCGTGATGGATTTTAAACCGTGTCACCAAAAGTCTGCAACTACCGGTGTTTAACATTTTGAATAACACGCTGTAAAATTTATTTGTAATTGTAATCAACAATGACCCTATACCAGTAAACCAGACAATAACAATTCAAGAAGAGAAAAAAGATTTGTATTCGGCAAAATTACTGGTATTATGTACATAAAGTAAGTAGAAACAAGCAAAATCGAACATTTACACAATGCAGTAAGAGAAATCGTCAGTCACCACAACTTACATCTACGTCAGGCAACACTGCTAGTCGGTATGCGTAATTTTTATGCAACCATTTGAAATTTCCAGCTTCATATTGCCATTGGTTTGACAACTATTTCTTTGGCATACAGTATACTGGTATATAATCTCAGTTAAACCTTCCAAATGAAAGTGACCGTTTATTTCAGCGACAACCAAGCAATTCACCCTTCTGGAATCCATTCACTTTTAGTGTAAATGATGATTATGTGAACTCGTAATTCAAATGCCAGTTCAATAATTCAGTTCACTGTAGAACTAATTGGGTATCAATTTATCCACATAATTTAATGGTATTATAAATGCCACAAGTTGTTTCACGATCTTCTGAAACACTGCACAACTGGGTTATTAAAATCAGGTGTTCTGTGGAATATTTCTTGTTTGAATATCCAATGGGATTTGCTAAATTATACTTAAATGTGCCTGTAACAGGACACTGAGAATGACAAGACTTTGTTACATACACAATAATGCAGATGCTCAGGCTGGATTAATCTAGGAGAACTGTTAAAAACTTACTTATTTTCGGAAACACAAAATAGGTAACTAGCTTACATCTACCACAGATTTAGATGTATTGACTATCCTCAAAAGTCAGTACTTTTCGCTTATAATTTGCAGAAAAAGCAACGAAAAACAATGATTCCAAAATATATTTTGTCTGCCTAATATATAGGTAGATAGACATATTTCCATTATTACCGTAGGTAGAAGAGAAAGAGATGAAAAATTATCGATTAATTTCATTGACTTAAATAGCAAGATTATTCTAAGAGTCACGAAAATTACCAAAAATATTCATTGATTAGTATTACACGCAATCAAATTGTCTTGATAAAAATATATTAGCTTCTAATACTTTCATCCTATCCTTGTGGTTACATGCAAGTAGATTCATTGCAATAAGAGTTTTTCTGCGGATTATTTAACTTATCAGTCATTCTAGGTCTAGCTAAATTTCTATCTTCTGATAATCTAATTAACTCCGACTTACTAGCTTGTCCTGACGGTCATTTGGTATATTATATTATTTTTCTTTATTATTATGCACTTAGGTTCCGAGTGGAACAGCACATCTCCAATCACTTACTGGTACACTATACGAGAACTACTCCTAGAAGATATATACAGTGTAAGAACAAGACTACGCGTAACACTAGATAAGGTACAAAGGAGCAGCAATTAGGAATATCTCGTTTTCAATTAGAAAGTAGAAATGCCTGGTTTATATATAAGCGCATTATAATTGAATCACTTTAAACCAAAAAACAGAATAATATTGTTTTTGAGGAGAAACAGGCAGACAAAGTGGAGTAATTATGTACAACAATAAGGTGCACACACCGTCTTTCAAAAAAATGCTAACTACATGTGGAAAAGACTAAAATATTAGAACATTGTCACATTTTTATGAACTGGAAGTTTCTGTTAGTACAATAACTGTGTACTCGGTTCGTTATTTACATATAGATTTACTTTTGACATGAGGACTTAATGTTTAATCCAATTCATAAAATTCTCGTCAGATAAAAAAATGAGTAAATAATGAGATAACGGCTAAGCAAAAATAGGATGCTTATGCGAAGTGATATTTTTAACTAATGGAGTAAAAGTTCATTTGCCATGAAGTATAGAAAACTGTTCTTCAGTTAAGTTAAGCTTTTCTCTTATTGTACGTTCCATATTTTTTTCTCGACTCATTTTTTGGACTAAAAATTTGGTATTTTTTTTAACAGAAGAATGTTTAGGATTTCGTAAATTTTGAATCGCTCTAATATCACCAGAGTTGAAATGGGTGATTTTCGCAGTATTAGTACTGTTGGACCAACCAAATCCCAAACGATCTCGTTTAAGAACAGTTGCGATTGGAAAACGCCGACCTTCTCTGGCAGCATTAAGACCACTGCCTTTAGAACAAGATTGTGATGCAGACGCCAAAGAAGCATTGGTTGATGTCATTGAAATACTTAACTCCTCGTCTACATTAAAAGCAGCATCACTCCAACCGATTCTAGTTAAAATTTGGTAACCTTTATTTGAAGGAGGGATTATAAGAGGTGATGGTTTTAAAGTTCTGCTACGCATTTCTACCACCTGATGACTGATAGATGACACGTGTTTTTCATAGTCATCAAAATCAACGCCACAAACGGTACATTCACGCGAAGTTGAAACAGGCACTGATGAATCTGATTTTTTAGCTACACATTGAGTAAGTGATTCATAGTAACTACGTGCTTCTTGACCAGAGAGTTGAACACTATGATGTTTAGGTGTAGAATCTACCTCGGATAGAATACACTTTGATTTTTCAGACGCACGAGCTGGAAGAAATGTTCTGTACAGCAGAGTTTTATCCACATTCTGAAAAAAAAATTACATAATGGATAGTACAAAATGATAAATAACGAACAAAAAAAGGATTTTGAAGAATGTTTTATTTCGAAATCGTCGCACAACAGAGCAAAGTTAAAGTGTTGATCCACTATTGCGAACGTCCCCAGATATTTCGGCTGAACTGAAGTCCATCCCAGGATTTTCAACTTGTAATCTCTCCAGTATAAGTTTCTGCTTCATTTGCTCAACAACCAGTGAATCTGCCTCCCAATTATCGACCATTAAGGAACACCAACATAAACCCAGCTTAGCTTTGACCAGGCATATGGTCACCTGGAAAAAGCGAAACCATAATAAAGAAGTAATGTTTTTCTGATGAATATCAGGAATAAGATTAAAGCTGTTCTGTTAGTACAGAAAATGATAATATAATGAGGAGAAATAAACAATACAGGTTACAGCGTCAAGTAAACAAAAGCACTATTTAGAATAAATTTATAATGTGAATAAATCTACATTGGTAACAGACTCTTACGAGCATTACCTTTAACTTTCAGAAGTCGATTTCCGTTGCTTTGCAGACTACAATAAACGTCTACATTTTTCTTTAGTACACTGAAAAACGTCCCAAGACCTTATGTTCTGATTTCACTAGCATGTTCTAAGTAAAGTGGTTTAATGTTGGACTGTATCTCAGCAGAGACAAATTTCCATATTCATTGAATTATGGCTCAAACATGTGTAAAAAGATACTATTCCTTAATCATATCTTTTTAATCCATGTTAAGTGACGTTTACATACACTTACTACTACTTATTTAGCCATAAACATAGAGCAATGCAAGGACCAAGGATTAAACTTCAGAGATATACTTACTGCTGTTGAGTGGAACACGAATATCACCGTAGTAACAGTGCTATCATTACATTGGGAATATACTAATATGAATGTATTTTTTAAATTTTTCAATAACTCCAAAACCAAAATGCACAAGTAATATGTAGTCTGTGCTGAGTAGTTAGCTGTATATTGGCAAACTGTTGAATACTTAATTAGTTCGATAGGCATCAGCATTACAATATCTGAATCTGTAAATTCCTTACATCACTAACGTGGATTATATTTTAGAAAAACCATAAGTTGACAAACTAACCTCAAACAAATTTATATAAACATACTCTCAAATATTTTCAAATTTCTGCTTAAGGAGGTCAGAATAAGTCTTCACTAAACAGAGCTATAATGTCCGAGTTCTCTAAGAAGACAAAAGAATCCTCAGGAGAGAATACAAATGTGTGTGAAACTGTAGTAAAACGGTTTTCTTTTATAGCTAAGTCAGACTCAACCGTAGACATCCTCGGTGGATACTTCAAATAATATTCTCTCCATTACACTTGCGCGTTTTCCATTGCAGTGATGCATTTCTACGCTATGTTCTACGTCATCTGTCTTCAATATAATTTTAATTTTCCCGTGGACTGATTGGAACCATATGTTCGGCTTGTACTGATATGTCGTCTCCTAGTACGGACGCTTCGATGATGTCAGAGGATTAAACTTGAAGTAATTTGGGGGATGGTAACTGACAGTGGAACCCAGGAATCCACTAAATTACTTCAAGTTAATCCTCAGACATCGTCGAAGCGTCCGTACTAGGAGACGACATATCAGTACAGGCCGAACATTTCGTTCTAATCAGTCAACGGCAAAATCAAAATTGAATTAAAAACCAATAATAACTGATGATCGTTGTACAAGAGGTGACTCAAGTAGTCAAATGGATAATGGTTGGGCGTTTGAAACGATGGGTACTGGGTTCCAGTCACAGTGTGAATACCATGACTTAAACGAAAACTAACAAAAAGTCTTCGCAACGACAGTGAACAGTGGTGGGCGACAAAAGCGGAGGTGGAAAAGGCATCGGCGTTTGGCAACACCAGACAACTATTCAGGCTTATTAGGGAAACAAGTGGCAAAAGGCAAATGATACGTGAAACAATCTCGGAGAAAAATGGCACCATAATTAGCTCTCAGGATAAACGACTGGAACGCTGGAAAGAGAACTATGAATAGCACTTTAATTGGCCTACAGCCACACTTAACCTGCCGAACATCCAACATCTCCCTGAATGGGATATAGACAAAGGTCCTCCGTCCCTAACTGAGGTTACTAAAGCTTTCACTAGTCTGAAGCAAGGCAAAGCAGCAGGACCTGATGGAATGACTCCAGAGGTATTTAAATACAGTTTACTGCCTGCATTAACGGAGGTTCTAGGCAGCGTCTGGGAATCAGAGGAAGTCCCATAGGGTTGGTGTAAGCCATTGATTATCCCCGTATATAAGAAGGGAGACAAGTCCTCCTGTGATAATCACATGGGGATTAGTTTGACTAATATGGTATCTAAAGTCCTGGGCTCAATAATCATGCGTAGACTAAGCGGTGCTCGGAAAAAACAAACACGAGAAAACCAGGCAGGTTTTAGGCCATGAAGAGGGTGTATTGATCATATCTTCACCCTTCGACAGATTCTAGAACATAGGCATTCCTACCGGCGTCCAAAAATCACTATATTTCTTGACCTAAAGGTGGCATTCGATTCTGTCGACCGAGAGGTTCTCTGGCGATGCTTGGCTGTAAAAGGAATGCCAAGAAAATACATTGCATTGATTAAGGCACTCTACTCGTACTCATGCAGCCAGGTGAGGGCTTACGGCGAGTTGTCATCTGAAGTGGTGACGACTAGTGGCGTCCGTCAGGGATGCCCATTATCCCCATTCCTATTCAACTTCAGCATAGACGTATTAATGGACTTAACCCTAACACACCTCAGCGACTCAGGGATTGACTTGCTACCAGGGAATAATCTCGTCGACTTAGAATATGCGGACGATATAGTCCTTCTAGGTGAGGACGCTGACAAAATGCAGAGTCTTCTGAACACCTTGAGCAACAATTTTCGTATGTTTGGCATGCGATTCGCCCCTGTAAAATGTAAGATGATGCTGCAGGATTGGACTTCACCGACTCCTAGATTAGAAATAGGAAGTGGAGTGGTAGAACACGTTGACCACTTCACTTACTTGGGAAGTACCATCAGCCCCAACGGGTTGATCTCCGACGAAATCTCAGCACGAACACAGACGGCTAGTTTCGCATATGCCACTTTACGCCATCTCTGGCTTAGTAGACGTGATATCCGACTATCGACCAAAAGGCGTGTGTACTGCTTATCAGTCCGCTCCGTCCTCCTTTATGGCTGTGAGACATGGCCATTAAGAGCAGAAGACATAAAAAGATTATCTGTGTTCGATCATAGGTGTCTGCGTTCTATCTCCCGCGTGAAGTGGTATAATAAGGTGAGCAATATTGAGGTTAGGCATCGAGTGCTAGGTAAGGAGGGGAAATCAATCGACGAGGCTGTTAAGCTACATCGACTGAGATGGCTAGGACATGTGTTACCTATGCCTAGTCATCGCCTTCCTCGATGGGCAATGTTAGCTGATATAGGGTCAGGCTGGAAAAGAGCTAGCGGCGGTCGAACGAAAACATGGCACCAGTCAATGAAATCCACAACAGTTAGTCTAAGCCACGTAGGAAGATGTAGACTTCCTGGTTGGGGTCCTCGGGACGGTAAAACCAATGGTTGGAAACAATTGGTGACATGGCTCGAAATCGTTCTCAATGGTGCAGATGCATCCACTCCTTGTGACTTATGATTTCCAATGAAACTGGTTTGTTCTCCGTTATTACTATTCCTTTGTCTCACACCTCTGTTTACTGTCTCTAACATGCATTTCTCCTACTTTCTTCTTTTGCTTTGTGTGCTACATGGAGTGTGGCGACTTGAACTGCCGCACATATGTGCAAAGTTCTAGGTCGAAAGCAGACAGACTATGACTGACAAAACAATGTAGATACATCCATTGACGAGGGGTAAATAGGATGAGATGCGCATCCTCGATTACACCGGTAGTCACAGTTCACCAAATTACTTGAAGTTCTACAGGTTTTTTTTACCAACTACCAAATAAATGATAAGATTTTACCAAAGCACTTTGCACAGATATGCAGCAGTTTGAGTTGCTACAATCCATGTAGCAAAAAAAGCAAGAGAATGGAGTAAGGAGAGATAATAAACAGAAGTGTGAGCAAAGAAGAATAGTAATGTTGAAGAACAACAGAGTTTTATTGGATATGATAAATCACAAAGAGTGAATGTATCTGCGCCATTGAGAACGATTTTGGACCACATCACCTATAGTCTCCAGCAATTATTTCTTAGCATCCCGAGAACCCTAACCAAGAAGTTTACACCTGTCAACGTGGCTTAAACTAACTGCGAAAGATCTTATGGACTGATGCCAAGTTTCGATTTGACCACGTTTAACTCTTCCAACGAGATTATACGTCAGCTAGTATTGCCCGTCGAGGAAGGCAGTGGTTTAGGATGCCTAACACGTATCCTAGCCATCTCAATTGATGTAACTTCACATCCTCATCGATTGGTTTTCCCTCCCCACCTAACAATCTACGCCTAACCTCAATATTACTTAATACAGGAGATAAAATATAGACAACTGTGGTTAAAGACACCTGTAATTACCAAATAACCACCACCTCTTTCAGTTTACCTTCGGACTCCAATAACTGACTACTATTCTGTCCTACTTCCATATTAATTAGTTTATTAGATATATTATATGGTGAGACAGTATTATTTAATGGATGATGTTTTGAATACCATTTGTTGTTCATAATGATATCACTTTGTTTTACTATTCTTTTCTGAAGAGATACTCTGAAAATTCTTTAAAAAAAGCGTGGCAGCTTTTAATAACTGTTGACCAATCTTTTTGGATAACGCTAAATAGAATGTTAAGATACTTTTGGAAAGGAGCTGTTTTGTTTAGATAATGGTTAGACAATGAGAAAAATGAGTACTAATTAAGGTGACGTGCAGTGTTGGATATCTGTTAGTTAGCGGTTACCATTCAATACGAAATCCGAACGTCGAGTTGAAATTTTACAGGTGGTGACTTCAAAATAAGTAATATGTGGTCCTTTATATTGTTGCACTGAAGCAATTGCACCATCTAGAATGTTTTTAGTAAATATTTACTTTGATTTCTCTTCTTTATTGCATAGAGACAATATATAGTAAGCAATGCCCACTCCTTAAGAGAAATACATTAAAGTAACCATATTCGTCGTCAAACAGTAGCACAAAAACCTAACAGAACTCGCAGCCAAGATATGTATACATACATAGGTACTAAAAATGTCCAGTTCCAATTCGACGGGCGTCTGTTCCATCAAGTTGGTGTCGCAATGGGAAGCCCCTTGGGACCACTTTTTGCAGACTTCTTCTTGTCAGACCTAGAAGCCGGTACCTTGCAGCAACATATAGAAGAAACGGATGTATACCTAAGATATATTGATGGCAATTTTATTTTCTGTGGAAGCAGATCAAAAGCTGAAGATATGTTGATAAAATTCAACTCATGCCACCCGAATCTCAATTTCACAATAGAACACGAGGAAAATAATACTATCAAATTCCTAGACGTTTTTCTTGTGAAAATGACTGATGGCACAATCGAAAGATCTATATTTAGAGAGTCTTCATGGACAGGACAGCACACGTATTTCAAGAGCTTTGTTTTAATCCAGTATAATAAGAATTTATTCAGAACACTCTTCAACAGAGCATGGAAAATTTGTTCTGACAGTACAATTGAGCATGAAATAAAAGCTCTGAAGGATATTGTATCTAAGAATGGATACCCTGAGAAATTCATCAATAAATACTCTAAAGGAATTAGCCCCTGCAAAACTATCCAAACAGTTCCAAAGAAATCTGTCTATATCAGTTTACCATTCAAAGGAGATGATGTACAGGAAGTAGTCAAACGAAGACTCGATGAAGCTATCAAGAGAACTTATTATGCTGCAAAACGTTTTTTCCTTAACACCACTAGGCGAGTGCTTTAACAATCTGGGAAAGACCAGTCGCCAATCCTCGACACTTCAAAATGCGTATATAAGTTTGAGTGTGTTTGTGGAAGCAAATACATGGGTCGTACAGAAAGGCGATTGTCTACTCACACGATGGAGCATTTGACTAAATGGTTGAAAACAGCTGAATGCAAAGTGCCAAAAACCTCAATAACAAAACATCTTGTAGACTACGGACATGATATCGATGCTGTCAAGTCATTCACTATTGTCAGCAGACCAAGAAACAGGAAGGTGCTTGCAATTGCAGAGGCTTGTGTAATTCGAGTTTATAAACCAGGTCTCTGTGTACAAAAGGAGATGGTCGTTACTCTGAATCTACCACGGTAATACTTCTTACTCTACCTCTTATTATTATTATTTTTATTATTCTTGATTCATTTAGAACTATCCTTTATCAGTAGGATTATCTTAACTCACTTCAACACTATTATTATTATTGTTATTATAACTATTACTATTGACATCCCTCTGTTTGCAATTCTTGATATATTCTCTAGTGACTAATTGTTTATCTAAGTGATGTAACTGAGGCGTCATGCACTTTACCTTAATTTTAATCTCTCATACTGCCTCTCCCCTTATCTATTTGAACATGACTTGGAAAACATTCGCACCTGTCTTTCTGTATGACTAAAAACTTAACCAAACTGCTACAAAAACTTGAACGCACAATTCAATGTAGTTTATTTGCTTATTAGTCTTATATCTCCCAATGTGATTTCAAAAGTATATATGTCCGTGTATGTAGAGTATTCAGCTGACGAGTTCTACCGAAATTTGATGAATTCATTAAATCCTGCTTTATTAACCTTTGTTGTTTGTTTTAAATTCGTAGCGGGAAATTAATGTTCAATGGGAAATTGTAGTATATAATTCAAAGTAAATAGTTTAATACTGCAGTCGTTAATATCAGGACTGCTAAATGAAGTTGAAGTACTTAAACTCTACGAATCACAGTATATAGAAATACCATGGAGATGCGGGTGAAGAGTTTCAGGACTCACCTTTTAGGCAGTAAATACCGACTTTGAATCCCGCTTTACTTACGTCAATCTAAGTAAAACCACCGACTATGATGCGCTAGCTAGTCACGAAGTTAAACTGTCCTTTAGAGATGCATAAATTTTGTTTCACATCTGCAAATCTCTCAGAGCTGAGGAAATCTGTACTTGCTTATGGTCATCTTTATAGGATTATTTGCATACAATTATAACGCCTGAATGAATGAGCGTAGAACTTGTCACAGTAGTGAACCAGTTCAATTTACCACGATTCGAAAAACTACATATAATGGACAACAGAAAGTAGAATAACATTTTAACAGAAAAACATGCGTTTAGCTGGGAAAATACATAAATGACGATCAGGGATGCTTTTCAGGATTAAAGAGGTGGCCAAGGGTGAATATATCTACGCCAGAGTCTGCAACAAATTATTCGCAACATTTCACGGAAACTTCCCAATTCAGGTAACCCACATATCTCAGATCAACAGGCAGTACTTTATAGAGCAATAACAAGGTTTGATTTGCCTATCGCTTTTTCTCAACCTGGTACTACTTCAGTTAACACTGCTTATCGAGGAAGGAGACGGTTTGACATGCATAACATATGTGCCGGTAACCTTAATCTATGAAGCTTTATAACCTCACCGACCAACTTACTTCCCTCATTTACCATTCTATTGTTATCCTCAGTCCTACATTATTGTGGTTATGAGGCTTACTGGCTTAAGTACTCGGCTTTTAGTCCATAAGTATTATTTTCGAATCCCATTTCAATTACTTCAGTCTCGGTCGGTTTTCGACATAGAACTTTGCACATATGTGCGGCAGTTCAAGTCGCCACACTCCATGTAGCACACAAAGCAAAAGAAGAAAGTAGGAGAAATGCATGTTAGAGACAGTAAACAGAGGTGTGAGACAAAGGAATAGTAATAACGGAGAACAAACCAGTTTCATTGGAAATCATAAGTCACAAGGAGTGGATGCATCTGCACCATTGAGAACGATTTCGAGCCATGTCACCAATTGTTTCCAACCATTGGTTTTACCGTCCCGAGGACCCCAACCAGGAAGTCTACATCTTCCTACGTGGCTTAGACTAACTGTTGTGGATTTCATTGACTGGTGCCATGTTTTCGTTCGACCGCCGCTAGCTCTTTTCCAGCCTGACCCTATATCAGCTAACATTGCCCATCGAGGAAGGCGATGACTAGGCATAGGTAACACATGTCCTAGCCATCTCAGTCGATGTAGCTTAACAGCCTCGTCGATTGATTTCCCCTCCTTACCTAGCACTCGATGCCTAACCTCAATATTGCTCACCTTATTATACCACTTCACGCGGGAGATAGAACGCAGACACCTATGATCGAACACAGATAATCTTTTTATGTCTTCTGCTCTTAATGGCCATGTCTCACAGCCATAAAGGAGGACGGAGCGGACTGATAAGCAGTACACACGCCTTTTGGTCGATAGTCGGATATCACGTCTACTAAGCCAGAGATGGCGTAAAGTGGCATATGCGAAACTAGCCGTCTGTGTTCGTGCTGAGATTTCGTCGGAGATCAACCCGTTGGGGCTGATGGTACTTCCCAAGTAAGTGAAGTGGTCAACGTGTTCTACCACTTCACTTCCTATTTCTAATCTAGGAGTCGGTGAAGTCCAATCCTGCAGCATCATCTTACATTTTACAGGGGCGAATCGCATGCCAAACATACGAAAATTGTTGCTCAAGGTGTTCAGAAGACTCTGCATTTTGTCAGCGTCCTCACCTAGAAGGACTATATCGTCCGCATATTCTAAGTCGACGAGATTATTCCCTGGTAGCAAGTCAATCCCTGAGTCGCTGAGGTGTGTTAGGGTTAAGTCCATTAATACGTCTATGCTGAAGTTGAATAGGAATGGGGATAATGGGCATCCCTGACGGACGCCACTAGTCGTCACCACTTCAGATGACAACTCGCCGTAAGCCCTCACCTGGCTGCATGAGTACGAGTAGAGTGCCTTAATCAATGCAATGTATTTTCTTGGCATTCCTTTTACAGCCAAGCATCGCCAGAGAACCTCTCGGTCGACAGAATCGAATGCCACCTTTAGGTCAAGAAATATAGTGATTTTTGGACGCCGGTAGGAATGCCTATGTTCTGGAATCTGTCGAAGGGTGAAGATATGATCAATACACCCTCTTCATGGCCTAAAACCTGCCTGGTTTTCTCGTGTTTGTATTACTTCAGTCTGGACAACCAAGTAGTAGTATCAGCCCTAACATAATAACTGTAGCTTGAAACATAAATTATCTGTTCCAGGTAGCTGAGCGAGTGAACACTTTTACCTACTGTGCCAATTTTCTCGAAATTAAGAAATAACTGATTTTTAAATAAGCTGAGTGACGTAATATAAGTGATGATGCTGAGTAGAATTCAACTAAAATTTGAACGAGTCAAGTTAACAACAGTGGTAATAAGAGGTACAGATTTAATATGGGATAGGACTATCCTCGATATGACGAATTCACCTTATCGCACTGCCCTATGTCTAGTAGACCTACTAGAACTAATCATTAGGCAAGTTCCCTGCCTATGACTCCAAGACTCCTTCGACTTTGTCAACTCCATTGAAAACTCTAATGCTTCTAATCAAACCATGTTCCCACTAGATGTGGTATTACTGCTTACGAACATCCCACTAAATGAAACAATATGCTACATATGCGAAAATATTGATTCAAAGGGGATAAACATTGGTATACTCTCTGACTACTTGAAGGAACTCCTACTGAGATACACTCTTCAATTTTCTTTCAGTAACGAAATATACCGACAAAAAGATGGCATAGCTATGCGCTCACCACTGGGCCCATTGTTTGGAGATTTTTCCGTGTCAAACCTAGAAAACACATATATATGTGCGTCGGTGGCACAGCGGTTAGGACTTCCACCGACCATGTGCATGGTCCGGGGTTCGATCGCGGATGCTGAAAATTCCATACTTGTGTCAAAAACAGTGCGTGGAGCCAAGCAATAATGATAAAAAATAATAAAAATAAAATGGTTGACAGCTTCGGGTATTATAAGAGGTACGAGGACGACATTTTCATTATCTGCAATAACCAGGAGAATTTGGAGGATATCCTGGACTTTTTCAACAGCTGCCATCCTACGATTCAGTTCACATTAGAGGAATCCAACACAAAAATATCTTTTCCGGACGTTCAATTAACAAGACGTGAACAAGACAGAACACTAAAGACATCCATCTATAGAAAGCGGACATTGAACGGACAACTCAAACACTTTTATAGGTGGGTGCCTCTATATCCTGAACGAAACCTGATCCGTTCACTGAGCCATAGACTCCGCAGAATTTGCACCCCTGACAATATGGAGGAGGAGCTGAACACTGAAAAGAATCTTCCCCAAAAATGACTTCCCAGAACGTTTCCTCACGAAATCTATGAAAACTAAACTACTTAAGCTGCCCACACTTTCTGATCCTCAAAATGTCTCTACTTGAGCCTACAAATAAAATGATACTCATCATAAAAAATACTGAGAAACCGTCTGTCCTATTCACTGAAGAAAACCTTCGAGGCTGAACTTCTAATAACTTCCTCTTCGAAACCAACGATTTGCATGAACGTAAAGGATAAGTTGGCCGGCCTCATCAATGCGCATCTACCAATTCACCTGCTCATGTGGAGCTAGGTATGTCGGCCGTACCCAGCGTTTGCTATCCAAACGTATCATCGAACACTTACCCTCATGGTTTTACAAAAGATAAAAAACATCTCGCAGCTCTATCCTGGAACGTCTGATAGGACCTGGACACCAAGATAACCCACAAAGGAACTTCAAAGTTATCCACAGAATACGCGGGAATCTCGCTAAAAGAGTATGAATCAAGCTTCTTCAAACCGCATTAGCGACTCACATGTTAAATCCTGAACTCTGCATACGTAAGAAGTTTGTTCAGCTGTTAAGTCTGCAATGGAGCTGATCTACCTTAACACCAAATACGTAATTTTTGTTTCTTTGTTGTATTATTTTCTTTACCCACCCCCTATTAAATCTGTATCCTTTATTGTCACTGTTGTTAGCTTGACTCTCGTTCAAATTTTAGTTGAATCCTACTCAACCTCGTCAGTTATAACTGACCTTCACTTTTTTCATAAACAGTTTAGCGAATTCCAAATTTTGTAAACACAACTAGGAAACTTACGTGTTTCTTATCGCGGAGGCTCCAGGTAGATTCATTGGCTTTTACTTGGCTAAACAAGTGACCCGATAGTATTGGTTGCTGACCGATAAAGCCGCAAGCAATTCTATTGCTTGTAATTTCGCAAAAAATTTGTTTTGCACTAACAATATGTTGGAATCGGATTTCAATGTAAACTTCTTCAAGCGTCTGCCACCAGTTACCTCATTCAAAATAAACACAAATTGCACCGGAAAATTCCTCGAAATGAACCTGTAAAAGCCATGCCAGTACGAAAACGAGTATGTGAAAAGTAATGAGTTTTGTAACTAGCAGCCACTGAAAGTCATACAGTAATGGTGAGAAAATCTACGTCAAATTATTATTACGCAACTTGTCGGTCCTGTATTGAAATACTTGGTTAATGATCACTTCTGGTCGCAACTAGTATACCTGCTGTTGTCGTCAACAATTATAAACTTAGAACAGTCATTTTAGTTGCCAGCTAAATCAATCAAAAACTCTGCAACAAATTTTTCCTAGGTGAGATATATGTACCGTTAGAGAGATAATTCAACTTGGAGTACATCTTGTAAGACAGAATTCATACGGTGATAACGCGTCACGTTTAGACCGTCAATATGTTTTTTAATAATCCAATATTGCGTCAGTACTTCTTAATTAACACCTGGTTATTTACATATCTAAGTCTTGTAAGGACCCCCCCCCCACAAACAGGAGTATTTCACCCAAGGACTCTCCTTTTACAATCATGACAACACTGAATCAGTTATATGGTAACGATGGCACAGTGGTTAGGACGCTCGCCGATCATGCACATGGTCCGGGGTTCGATACCCAGCTGACGCACACCCGATATTAATGGTTGGCCTGCAAAATTTGGGCTACCGATATCACATGCTGAAAATTCCATACTTGTAACAAAAATACTGTGTGGAGTCAAGCTATAATAATATAAAATATAAAAGGGAAATAATCAATGGACAGATTGCCACTGTCCTCAACCCAGGCGAGTATGAAGGAGTTTCAGGAGTTGTCAGCATTTCTTCCGATAATTATTCTGAACTAATCTTACTGGAGCAGTTGTAGTATTAAGTATTTAAGTTTAACCAGTACTCGTCATCTTTAAGATATGCAAACTTGAGTAAAAGCATTTTATAAACCCTGACTAGAAATTTGTTCAACCTATGGAAACCATCTTAAATGATCCAGTGTAGGATGATGAGAAATTCCAGGCTGATAAACAGGAAAAACATAACTTTGTTATTGAGAAACTTAACAAGATAAGTACATTTTTCGCATTCGCAAGTCCAAAATTTAGGAATGCCTACATCTCGATATAGCTACCACAAGCATCAGAATTTCATGGGGACTCTCAAAAGCACGAAATTATTGAATAATGAGGAAAATGAACATACGAAGAATATCCTACACTAGCAGTTAAATTCCCACCATAACTATTGGTCAGGTTAAACTCTAGATATAGGATAGCGGCACAAATGGCTCATGGAGAGGCTGAGCACTTAAAGGTCACTTATGCTCACTGTGATTGGTAGATTTTCTTTTTCAATTTGAAGTATGCGCTGAAGATGTCACCCAGTAGGGTGATGAAAGCTTCGCAAATTAACTATCCAGCTCAGAGAACACAACAACATCAAAATCATCCACCTGAGCTACAAATCTTCTCTATCATATCTAGATTTTCTTTTGCATAAACGTTGCGGCTAATACGTGTCGTACGTTACTGAGGCGGGCTTAGAAATAACAATAATAAAAGTGAATAGACATTAGACTTTTTAGCTTAAGGGAACAAGTTAACATGTGTATAAATTTCACAGATGTGATAAGCATTTGGTCCACTCACAAGGAGAATATTATTGGGTAACTTAATCAAAGAAGTATAAAGTTTGAAGATTTTATCTCTTTCATTTGGTTGTAACGGATAGATAAGAGTAACTTGTATAATATTTGCTTTTTACAGAAGAGAAAATGGCAACTCTAAACAATAGGAACCCAAAACGAAACGACCTACGAACGCACAAATTACCTTGTCAAGGATCAAGCAGAAGGCTAAAAAAACGACAATAGTCGTCCCAGGCAGCACTAAGCGCTAGACAATAGGCAATAATACACATGCCCTGCGCTTAGGGGTCGCCTCAATATGTCCTTTCTGGAGGCTGGTGTCATATATCCCTAAAACCTATTGCCGGAAAAGTCACCTGATCGGTTGCTCAAGGTCATTTATGCGTTCGTAGGTCGTTTCGTTTTGGGTTCCTATTGCTTAGAGTTGCCGAGAAAATGTGACAGGTGATTTGAAAGCTACACAATTCCTGAAATCTATCGTGGAATATATGGAAGACTAATCTACAGAATTTCTTCAGCTGTGATTTTTCCCTCCCTTGTTCACATATTCTGTGTAGCTAAGATAAGGAATTGTTCACCAGAGGTAAGATGAATTTATCTGATATGTATCCATCCTCAGATCTTTCTCAATACGGTCAAAGGAACACAATGTTAATCTCTGCTTGCAAAGTTCACTTTCTCTGAATGGATCTGGTGGTGACGAAAACTGCAAAGACTGGTCGGGAACGGGAACAAACTGATACAGATGTTGCGGACAGAGTGTTTGTTGGACTTATGATGACTAGTCATCATAGCTATGATGCAGCTATAAAAAACTCTACAACTGTGATTTTTTTCACTGGATTGTTATTCACTCTTTTTAGCGTAGATATGTACTCTTTCATTCTGAGATATTTTTAACTTGATTGACTGTTGTTTCCTTGCAAATATATGCATTTATGTCGACTAACTGTGTCTCTTTTACTTATCATTTTGAGGACATTGCAGAGTTAACGAGAACGTCAGACAAAGTAGTAATACTTATGTGAAATGCGTCAGTCTTAAACTGTTATTATTTCCTCAATGCGTCATTAAGCCTTGCGTAAAGTGTTTCAGTTATGTTTAATCTGGTTGCGTATGATATTAGTATTCACGATTGTTAAGAAAGTGGCCGTCAAACATATGTTCGTAATGTGATAACGAAACATAACCAAGCAAACGTAGGTTCCATGCGTACACGACGTGTTTTGGTGGTCTAGGCACTCCAAGTACACTCTGCAACGCACATCCTATTTATCACAAATAGTGTGTTATTCTTATGTTGCGTTTAACACCACTATCTCAAATGAAATCGTTAGGTAATAAATAGATAACTACATTACTCTTCTTGTGCTATCATTTCGTGCCAATAAGCTCTTACATTATCACATCAACGCTTAGACTCGTGCATTAGTTGACTACGTCACTAGACCTCATTGATTATTTTGCTATCATAAAATACTGTAACTCATTAGATAGGCTTTTGTTGTGCATATCGCCTGTTTAAGGTTTCCTAGCGAAAGCAATTACACAAAAACAATAACAGTACACCATCGTGACCAAATTCAACCACGTGAAAATATGACGTTTTGCGAATATTACGTCTTCTACACTGGCATCACTTCGCGACTCGACAAACAGTAAGTATTAATAGTGTATGAACGGAGTGAAAAATTTTTAAAACAATATTTATTTCGATAAATACATTCGTAGTATCACAAATATTTCATCATTTACACAAACATTACACTTTTTAATCCCATTACAATGTCTAAATGTATTGAGTGATTGAGGAAGTAAAGATCATAATCTGGAATTTAAAAAGGATAAAAATTTAGTGAGATAATGATGAGTTAAATAAATAACTTTAAACACAGTAATTACCAGTTAAACGACCGTCTCTTCATCTTTATCTGACAAAATAACCAACTCAGTTTCCTTTCTTACTGTGAGATTTCGTAAAGATCATGAAATCACAATTACCTCGATATTTAAACACCTCCTCATAATTGACGTAAAATACAGAACAGAAATTGAAATTATTTAGCATTTTCTATCATAATTGATATTTTCCAAAGAATTCTGACATTTCTTATGCACCTCAGCATGTAAATTCCATGAAAAAACAGCATGTTGTCAACACACTGGAAACTACCACTTTTCTCACTTTTGACACGTTTCTTCGTTAAAATACGATAGCCAAGTTAAACTTTAGACACCAATAACTACCAATCAATGAACGACGTCGAATTATCCAGTGAGATTCACGAACGTAGTTGAATGTTGTATAGCGCTTAATTCATTTCAATGCGTGCCCTTACAAGATTACGTTTTCAAATCTAGGAGGAGGCAAAGTTAAACTTTCGACACCAATAACAACCAATCAGCAAACGACCTTGAACGGACCAATCACATGAAAGAGACGTTTATGATAAGCGGAAATGTATATTTATAGAGAATTGCATAAAAAATGATAAAACGGTTACAGTGAGTATGTTTCCCGAACATAGGAGAGAAACATTTCCCAATTCAGTATCGGACTATCAATAGGAAAGTCACACCACATTCTATACATATATTCATCTAAATGGCTGTAAATGAGATCCTTTTGAGATCCATTTATAGCCCTTATTCTATTTTTCAATCGACCCCAAAACCCTTCAATGGAATTTGTATGAGTCCCTGTAACAGGGTCCACGAAATCACTGGAGTGGTTCACTCTGTGATGAATGTATCCCAATGATGACAATGAATCATAGCCTTTCCACTCGTCGGTATGCACAATTGCTCCCGGTTTCACAAGTCGCTTTATAATAGGTACCAGAGTAGTCGCCTTCCTGTCTGCTATTCCTTCAACAAATCCTTTTCGGAGGGACGTGTCGTATAAACCTATGACCCAAATGCTGTTCGCTCTCTGACGACAGTGGTTATATTTCTTCTTCACCAACACTGTCTCGTCCACATAGACTACTACGTCGTCCCCGCTTAACAACGAAGTAATTCTGTCCATTTTCCATGAGGCGATGTCCCTGCAGTGCTGGTATACCAGTGGTATACCAGTGAACTGTTTAGACGAGGCTGTTCTCTGTCTCGGCAGCAGCGGCTCTCACGGGCTGTTTCAGTACCCAGTAATTGCAGATGTACAAAATCCGGGAGAGATGCGACCTAGCATCAAGAAAGTGTGTCCGCGCCATTGGTATTGAATTGTCCAATGAAATTTATTCACATGAGTTGAAGCTTCTATTCCGCTTGATTAGAGATAAATGACTGCTCTGACGCTGTCGCGTTGGCATTTTGGTGGGCATCAAGTCTTCCAGTATTGCTTAGATGTGGAGTTGATTAGGAAAGAAAAGATTTGGGAATGTGGTGTTGTTATGACTATAAAAAGCTTCAGCAGGTATGCTGATGAATACGTTCATCGTCGTGCAGTTTGCTCAATGAGAGCATAGCAGATGGAAAGTCAGGTACTTTAATATCTATTATTACTCAACTGGCTCCTTTACCTCGCTAAGCCAGAAATAATCCTGGTGAAGAGGAGAGGTTGGGCATGAGGCTAGCAACCCCATCCCCATGTTCCACTGGGAAACGTGAAGGAAAAAAATTACTCAACTGGTGAAACGAGGATCTATAATACACACACATGAGTGGAAAGATTATAACTCCTTGTCAGCCCTTGGATGTTTTCGCCACACAGCCGACCATCCAAGGGGTTTTTAGAATCACATTACAGGGACCCACATCAGTTCCATCAAAGGATATTGAGGAAGGTCAAAAACAAGACTAGAGTCATTGGTGAATCTCAAAAGGATGTCGTTTATAGCCATTTATAGATGAGTATATCCAATATCGTCTTTATGAATTAGCGTAAACTAATTTGATTTCTTTGTCCTTGCTTCTTGGTTGTGAGGTAAAGGTTCCGGGTCCTCGTTAAACTTCTGTGTAGTTCGTCCCGCCACTCGACTGTCGTAGCTTTGGTTCACTCCAATAGGAATGATGGTGGGATTAATTATATGTTGCTTATAGTATACGGTGTGTTAAGGCTGTATTGCTATTGTGAATGGAGTTGGTTTTTTCACCAACTAGTCCTCCGGTGTCATCGACAAAAGAAAAGAGATAATAATAACAGATATAATTAATGTAGGTTATTTAGACTAAAAGACAGAAAAAGAAATAAAGAAAACGTAAAAACAGATCTCTAATTACATTTTAATCATATATATGTATATCTATAAATACGTATATATATAAGCATGTAACATCAGTAATGATATTTAGTGTAAGTGTTGTAGTTGTAGTAGTCAGGAGAGTAAGACAAGAAAGAAAATTAAGGTGTGAAGCGATGAGTTTAGATGTCTACTCGTTAACAGTGTATGAGTTGTCGCTACTAAGGGCGCAGCTTAAAGAGAAACAGCTCCGACAGGAATTAGAGTTTGAGTTAAAGGAAAAGTTGCTGAAGGCTAGACATGATGTCGAAATGGCCGAGCTGCATGTGAAGTTAGCCGTGGACGACAAACGGAACATTGGAAATACAAAAAGAGGCACTGTCAACCACGTTCGAACCAGCGAAGAGAGTATCAAAGACGATATCAAAAGGTTAGATGAAGCTGAGTTTAGGGATACTGAAGAAAACGAACACTCATTTTCTATCGAAGATCCTAAGGCAATCGAGTTGGTTACTCAAAGCACCGTCTTAGAAAAAGAGCATTACATCATTCCCTTGCCATGGAAAGATCCAGCAAAGGTAACGGACAATAATTATGTAGTCGCCATAAATCGGTTACGCAGTCTGAAACGGAGGTTATCGCGTGACAAGAACCTTTTAGCACGATATGTGGATTGGATAAATACGATGTTAGAAAATGATTATGCCTTTCCGGTACCCCCAGAGCGGCTAGCAGCTAATTATCGCCCGAGTTGGTATTTTCCACATCATCCCGTAAAGAAACCGAAAAAGCCAGATAAACTGAGAATAGTTCTAGATTGCACCGCAACCTTTAGAGGCTATTCTTTGAACGATAAGCTGTATGAAGGACCTGATACGATCGCCGAGCTTGTTGGTGTTCTGTTGCGCTTTCGAGAAAAGCCTATTGCTGTAGTCGCGGACATAACCGATATGTTTATGCATGTGAAGGTGCCAGTAGACGATCGAGGAGCATTACGATTTCTGTGGTGGAAAAATGGTTTTCTAGACGAAAAGCCGCAGGAGTTTCAGATGACAGCGCATCCGTTCGGGGCAACTTTATCACCCTTCTGTGCGAACTTCGCGTTGAGAAAGGCAGTAGAGGACTTTGGTTGCTTATATCCGGAAACAGTAAGAGATTTTGTACGGCACAACTTTTATATCGACGACTGCTCGGCATGCTTTGAGGATGTTGAGACCGCCAGTAGGTTTATCACTAACGTAAGTGATCTGCTAAGTCATGCAGGTTTACAACTGCTTAAATGGGTTGCTAACCGGGCAGAAGTATTAAAATCGGTAACGCTAAAGGAGCCTACCCCGACGTCTCGATTCATCAATGGAGATACAATGAGGGTAGAACGCACGTTGGGTTTAGAATGGAAGTCGGAGATAGATAGCTTTGTTTTCCCCTTCAAAATCCCGCGAAAACCTGTTACAAGACGTGACATTCTATCAGTAGTATCTTCCATCTTTGATCCACTTGGGATACTGTTGCCTGCGGCAAAGCTGATGTTGCAGTCACTCCGCAAACAAAATATGGGATGGGTTCAGTCATTGTCCTCACAAAACGGGGAAGTCTGGCAGAATTGGATAGGCGCCGTGGAGAGAATAGCGGCTTTGAGAATCCCTAGATGTATTGGACGCAATTTCGACTCTGAAAACTGCACCCAACAGTTACATATACTATGTGATAAGGCAGAAGTAGAACTCATATTGAATGATCGACCGCTTGTACCATCAACATCGGAGAGTAGAGATCATCTAACTCTCACGCCAAATCACCTACTATCAGTCTGTCGAAACATAAGTATGGAGACTCCATCAGACACTGTAAGAGAGCCGGGCACGAGGGTTATTCGGTGTAACATGATTCATAAAATCCTAGTCGGATTTTAGGGGCCGGTGTAACATGAATTCAATTCTCATCCTTAAATCAAGTCAACCTGTCCCGGATCAGCCTAGCATTGTTGCGACACAATTATCCATGCCTAACGTGTCTATCCCACCTTGTTTAATGAACTGTGTATGTGTGTTTTTACTTCGATCCGTTTAGTCAGACAGTTGGACTCATGACCCAATCAGAGTGTTTTTGTGAACTGTTATTTTGCTGACCCATGTGTTACTTTGTATTATTCTGTTGAGTTTATCTCATTTATTGATTGGTTAAGTAGCCAATTAAATTCTACCTTTGTGCCTATGCTTTGTCTATCTCTTACTTGGGTTCATTCTTCTACTGACTGCTTACCTGAACGGTCGTGTCTGATCCGGCTAGTTCGTAATTTTGGCTTTAACGTTATTCCGCTCTGATAGCGGTTCCTTGCTTTCTGTTAAGCATTGTGTATTGTACTCTTGAAACCGTTAAGGTTTGTTGTATATTTATTTATTGATTTGTTAATTAATGGTACCGTAGAAACAGTGACCGGCTTCTTGTTTGTTCTGGACCGGGATAGCCTATATCTACGCGTGACTTAATTTCAAGCGATATTGCGCTTACAGTAACGTTAAACTTGCTCATGACCCAACGCCATGTCAAAGATGTATCCGTGCAAGTGTATCAGGTGTCGCAAATACATACATAACCGCAGAATGTCTTATAAAACATTCTCTCGCCTTTCATTTTAGTAAACCTAATGTTACAGACACGCATAAAAACAAAATACCCTTAAATAATAAAGCTTTACCCAGTAAACTCAATAGTGAAGCAACTATGGTCATAGACTTAGATGCATCTTTAGAGTTATGCTGATAATACCATTACCAATGTTAAGCGAAAGGCTAAGCTCGGGCATGTACCATTAAACATAAGGTCCCCAAGTAGCACTCACACTACTGTGCATACTAAACGAAGTAACGTAACCCCGCCATCCAGAATACCTCAACTCAAACCCGTCAGTGATAGGTTTCTCAGTAGCAAGCCCAATAACCCCAACTTAAGCAAACCCAACGTACCATTAACCCAGGGAAGCTGAATAAGTCTTCATACCGCCATAAATATAACGTCAATGGAAAGAGAGGTAACCCATCGATTTATCCAAAACCGAACAGATCTTCATCCGATAGACACAACAGACGCTATATGTCTGGGCACCCTAAAAATAAGTCGAAACTCTACAGGCAGGCATACACCTACCCCGACACACTCTCCTATCTATGGCTAATATAGACGAAAGTGTGATCCAGGGACCTCTACAACAAGGAACAAGTGGGTTAGGCTTGTTCCCTAAAAGTGGCCTTCTGACTCACCACATCCCCGACAACCACCGGATACAGACCACCCAAGATCAACGATGGACTAATATTTACGAAAATAACTTAAACACGTGCGATGCACATAACTTTACTCTAGCGTACTATCCACAAGAAATACCTAACTCCCTTTCATTCCATTCAAATTTTCTCAGCCAACACGAAATTTCAGCCTCAATATTGACTCAAATAGCACACATACTGTCAAGCCATTTGTCTCCAGAAGAGAGATGCATTGTAGTCATGATGTTATGGACACTTCACACCCCCAAGGTAACCAACGACAGCACCTCTCTCTGTGTTGATACCGGCGTGGTGCTCTACTCCAGCACTGCTAGTAAGTTACCTCCATCTGAGTTAGCACCCATCAAACAATCTAATCCAGACACCATAAACCCTAAAAATAACGTTTCTAAAGATATATGCGATTTCACCGTCATTCCTAACACTCTCTTATTCTGTTTCATCAATGCTCGCCCCTTACTCAATAAAATATGTGACTTCACGACATTATCCTTAATTTGCAACCCGTCTCTCATAATGATTCCTGAAACATGGTGCACTCCTCAGATTTGCGATAACGATATTTCTATTGATAACTATTACGTATTAAGAGGTGGATGTGCTATGTATGTCAGGTCTGATATTAAGGCCACACAGTGTTTCTACCCAGAGCTCATCATAGATAACGACTCTGTCCGGGCTATTCTAAGGCTGTCTCACTCCAATTCCTATCTTATAGGTTGCATCTATCATCTCCCATGCTTAACTGTTGAAGGTGGTGTGAAGCTTGCTAGTACGTTCGCTTACGCTAATCCACAACCTCACACGGCTAAAATTATATGTGGGGACTTTAATATGCCTGAAGTAGTCTGGCAACCACTTACCTTACCAAAACGGTACAATGAAATTTTGAACATGATAGAAACAAAAGACTGGCAACAACACGTACAGCATCCTACCAGGCCATCTAAGATTTTAGGTCTAGTTTTCACTAATGGTATCATCCCCACTACCCTTCGAGTATGTAAAGAGTTTCCTGGCGGCGACCACATAGTATGTGGTAAATTCAATCCAGCATGAGTTCAACAATAAGCACCAACAAAGTATTACTCAGGAGTTACAGACATGCTCAGTGGGATGATATGAAACCATACCCACGCATCCTAGACTGGGAGCCGTACTTTACATGCAGCTCGGACATAGAGACAAACAAATTATTCTATGAAAACCTAGGATTTGCTCATGACTTCATCGCTCCAACAAGACTTGTGAAAACGAGGCCTAAACAGCCTGACTTCATCCCCGTAAAAATTCGAAACCGACTGAGTAACCATGCTAGGCAATTCTACAGATGTAGTGACTTTTCATCACTCATTACACTCAAGCAAACTTATGATTCATACGAATCTAATCAGTTATCTGAGTCCATCAAACTAGGACGCATCCTCCTTTCACGGCCTGATAATACCGAGGCATTGGTAAAACTAATTAAGTCACGAACTAACAACAACAGAATAAGTATCCCTAACTTATTACTAGATGGGGAAAAACTATGCGAAGACCTGCAGGAGATATGCGAGTTATTCAGCTTCCAATTTTCTAGCTACTTTGCTAACAGAGAAACAGTAGGTAGTCTTGATGTTCCGACACTACCAAATCACATTTTAGGTAATATAACATTCACTCCACAAAAAGTTCTTCCGCCATAGCATCATATAAAGCCGGCCCTGATGGAATTCCATCTATCTTGTTGAAAAGTGGTGGCGAGGACATACCCATTATCCTCCTAAAGTTTTTCAATCTGTCCTTAAATAATGGCAGTTACCCAGAGTGCCGGAAGCTGTCGTTTATAACCACGAGGCACACACTAGGACCAACTTCTAATATCGAAAATTACAGACCCGCCAATATCACGTCAGTAGTTTCCAGGGTTATGGAAAAAGTCACGGGGCAAGACATTGCTTCATATCTTTACACGACACCTATTACACACACATGAAGGACTGACTTACGCGGATAGGTGCAAAGTATATGGACTTCAGAGACTTTGATTAAGGTGCCTGAAACTCAACCTAACATTCCTTTTTAACCTTTTACACGGCTACATCGAAAACTGTAATCCCATAGCTTTCGACAATACAACCTTATACACTGTTAGGAATCATGAAAATACTCTATCCATAAGCCGGTACCGGACAAAACTGCGATCACGTTCCTTCAAAATACAGTACAGTGTATTATGGAACGAACTTCAACTTCCTGTACGTAGTTGCCGATCTCCTACTGAATTCCAGCGTCTCCTTAACGAGTTTCTGTCAACAAAAGAGCTTTGGTCTACTTATCCATACTTTACCCATATAGGCTCAATATTGCTCACCTTATTATACCACTTCACGCGGGAGATAGAACGCAGACACCTATGATCGAACACAGATAATCTTTTTATGTCTTCTGCTCTTAATGGCCATGTCTCACAGCCATAAAGGAGGACGGAGCGGACTGATAAGCAGTACACACGCCTTTTGGTCGATAGTCGGATATCACGTCTACTAAGCCAGAGATGGCGTAAAGTGGCATATGCGAAACTAGCCGTCTGTGTTCGTGCTGAGATTTCGTCGGAGATCAACCCGTTGGGGCTGATGGTACTTCCCAAGTAAGTGAAGTGGTCAACGTGTTCTACCACTCCACTTCCTATTTCTAATCTAGGAGTCGGTGAAGTCCAATCATGCAGCATCATCTTACATTTTACAGGGGCGAATCGCATGCCAAACATACGAAAATTGTTGCTCAAGGTGTTCAGAAGACTCTGCATTTTGTCAGCGTCCTCACCTAGAAGGACTATATCGTCCGCATATTCTAAGTCGACGAGATTATTCCCTGGTAGCAAGTCAATCCCTGAGTCGCTGAGGTGTGTTAGGGTTAAGTCCATTAATACGTCTATGCTGAAGTTGAATAGGAATGGGGATAATGGGCATCCCTGACGGACGCCACTAGTCGTCACCACTTCAGATGACAACTCGCCGTAAGCCCTCACCTGGCTGCATGAGTACGAGTAGAGTGCCTTAATCAATGCAATGTATTTTCTTGGCATTCCTTTTACAGCCAAGCATCGCCAGAGAACCTCTCGGTCGACAGAATCGAATGCCACCTTTAGGTCAAGAAATATAGTGATTTTTGGACGCCGGTAGGAATGCCTATGTTCTGGAATCTGTCGAAGGGTGAAGATATGATCAATACACCCTCTTCATGGCCTAAAACCTGCCTGGTTTTCTCGTGTTTGTATTACTTCAGTCTGGACAACCAAGTAGTAGTATCAGCCCTAACATAATAACTGTAGCTTGAAACATAAATTATCTGTTCCAGGTAGCTGAGCGAGTGAACACTTTTACCTACTGTGCCAATTTTCTCGAAATTAAGAAATAACTGATTTTTAAATAAGCTGAGTGACGTAATATAAGTGATGATGCTGAGTAGAATTCAACTAAAATTTGAACGAGTCAAGTTAACAACAGTGGTAATAAGAGGTACAGATTTAATATGGGATAGGACTATCCTCGATATGACGAATTCACCTTATCGCACTGCCCTATGTCTAGTAGACCTACTAGAACTAATCATTAGGCAAGTTCCCTGCCTATGACTCCAAGACTCCTTCGACTTTGTCAACTCCATTGAAAACTCTAATGCTTCTAATCAAACCATGTTCCCACTAGATGTGGTATTACTGCTTACGAACATCCCACTAAATGAAACAATATGCTACATATGCGAAAATATTGATTCAAAGGGGATAAACATTGGTATACTCTCTGACTACTTGAAGGAACTCCTACTGAGATACACTCTTCAATTTTCTTTCAGTAACGAAATATACCGGCAAAAAGATGGCATAGCTATGCGCTCACCACTGGGCCCATTGTTTGGAGATTTTTCCGTGTCAAACCTAGAAAACACATATATATGTGCGTCGGTGGCACAGCGGTTAGGACTTCCACCGACCATGTGCATGGTCCGGGGTTCGATCGCGGATGCTGAAAATTCCATACTTGTGTCAAAAACAGTGCGTGGAGCCAAGCAATAATGATAAAAAATAATAAAAATAAAATGGTTGACAGCTTCGGGTATTATAAGAGGTACGAGGACGACATTTTCATTATCTGCAATAACCAGGAGAATTTGGAGGATATCCTGGACTTTTTCAACAGCTGCCATCCTACGATTCAGTTCACATTAGAGGAATCCAACACAAAAATATCTTTTCCGGACGTTCAATTAACAAGACGTGAACAAGACAGAACACTAAAGACATCCATCTATAGAAAGCGGACATTGAACGGACAACTCAAACACTTTTATAGGTGGGTGCCTCTATATCCTGAACGAAACCTGATCCGTTCACTGAGCCATAGACTCCGCAGAATTTGCACCCCTGACAATATGGAGGAGGAGCTGAACACTGAAAAGAATCTTCCCCAAAAATGACTTCCCAGAACGTTTCCTCACGAAATCTATGAAAACTAAACTACTTAAGCTGCCCACACTTTCTGATCCTCAAAATGTCTCTACTTGAGCCTACAAATAAAATGATACTCATCATAAAAAATACTGAGAAACCGTCTGTCCTATTCACTGAAGAAAACCTTCGAGGCTGAACTTCTAATAACTTCCTCTTCGAAACCAACGATTTGCATGAACGTAAAGGATAAGTTGGCCGGCCTCATCAATGCGCATCTACCAATTCACCTGCTCATGTGGAGCTAGGTATGTCGGCCGTACCCAGCGTTTGCTATCCAAACGTATCATCGAACACTTACCCTCATGGTTTTACAAAAGATAAAAAACATCTCGCAGCTCTATCCTGGAACGTCTGATAGGACCTGGACACCAAGATAACCCACAAAGGAACTTCAAAGTTATCCACAGAATACGCGGGAATCTCGCTAAAAGAGTATGAATCAAGCTTCTTCAAACCGCATTAGCGACTCACATGTTAAATCCTGAACTCTGCATACGTAAGAAGTTTGTTCAGCTGTTAAGTCTGCAATGGAGCTGATCTACCTTAACACCAAATACGTAATTTTTGTTTCTTTGTTGTATTATTTTCTTTACCCACCCCCTATTAAATCTGTATCCTTTATTGTCACTGTTGTTAGCTTGACTCTCGTTCAAATTTTAGTTGAATCCTACTCAACCTCGTCAGTTATAACTGACCTTCACTTTTTTTCATAAACAGTTTAGCGAATTCCAAATTTTGTAAACACAACTAGGAAACTTACGTGTTTCTTATCGCGGAGGCTCCAGGTAGATTCATTGGCTTTTACTTGGCTAAACAAGTGACCCGATAGTATTGGTTGCTGACCGATAAAGCCGCAAGCAATTCTATTGCTTGTAATTTCGCAAAAAATTTGTTTTGCACTAACAATATGTTGGAATCGGATTTCAATGTAAACTTCTTCAAGCGTCTGCCACCAGTTACCTCATTCAAAATAAACACAAATTGCACCGGAAAATTCCTCGAAATGAACCTGTAAAAGCCATGCCAGTACGAAAACGAGTATGTGAAAAGTAATGAGTTTTGTAACTAGCAGCCACTGAAAGTCATACAGTAATGGTGAGAAAATCTACGTCAAATTATTATTACGCAACTTGTCGGTCCTGTATTGAAATACTTGGTTAATGATCACTTCTGGTCGCAACTAGTATACCTGCTGTTGTCGTCAACAATTATAAACTTAGAACAGTCATTTTAGTTGCCAGCTAAATCAATCAAAAACTCTGCAACAAATTTTTCCTAGGTGAGATATATGTACCGTTAGAGAGATAATTCAACTTGGAGTACATCTTGTAAGACAGAATTCATACGGTGATAACGCGTCACGTTTAGACCGTCAATATGTTTTTTAATAATCCAATATTGCGTCAGTACTTCTTAATTAACACCTGGTTATTTACATATCTAAGTCTTGTAAGGACCCCCCCCCCCACAAACAGGAGTATTTCACCCAAGGACTCTCCTTTTACAATCATGACAACACTGAATCAGTTATATGGTAACGATGGCACAGTGGTTAGGACGCTCGCCGATCATGCACATGGTCCGGGGTTCGATACCCAGCTGACGCACACCCGATATTAATGGTTGGCCTGCAAAATTTGGGCTACCGATATCACATGCTGAAAATTCCATACTTGTAACAAAAATACTGTGTGGAGTCAAGCTATAATAATATAAAATATAAAAGGGAAATAATCAATGGACAGATTGCCACTGTCCTCAACCCAGGCGAGTATGAAGGAGTTTCAGGAGTTGTCAGCATTTCTTCCGATAATTATTCTGAACTAATCTTACTGGAGCAGTTGTAGTATTAAGTATTTAAGTTTAACCAGTACTCGTCATCTTTAAGATATGCAAACTTGAGTAAAAGCATTTTATAAACCCTGACTAGAAATTTGTTCAACCTATGGAAACCATCTTAAATGATCCAGTGTAGGATGATGAGAAATTCCAGGCTGATAAACAGGAAAAACATAACTTTGTTATTGAGAAACTTAACAAGATAAGTACATTTTTCGCATTCGCAAGTCCAAAATTTAGGAATGCCTACATCTCGATATAGCTACCACAAGCATCAGAATTTCATGGGGACTCTCAAAAGCACGAAATTATTGAATAATGAGGAAAATGAACATACGAAGAATATCCTACACTAGCAGTTAAATTCCCACCATAACTATTGGTCAGGTTAAACTCTAGATATAGGATAGCGGCACAAATGGCTCATGGAGAGGCTGAGCACTTAAAGGTCACTTATGCTCACTGTGATTGGTAGATTTTCTTTTTCAATTTGAAGTATGCGCTGAAGATGTCACCCAGTAGGGTGATGAAAGCTTCGCAAATTAACTATCCAGCTCAGAGAACACAACAACATCAAAATCATCCACCTGAGCTACAAATCTTCTCTATCATATCTAGATTTTCTTTTGCATAAACGTTGCGGCTAATACGTGTCGTACGTTACTGAGGCGGGCTTAGAAATAACAATAATAAAAGTGAATAGACATTAGACTTTTTAGCTTAAGGGAACAAGTTAACATGTGTATAAATTTCACAGATGTGATAAGCATTTGGTCCACTCACAAGGAGAATATTATTGGGTAACTTAATCAAAGAAGTATAAAGTTTGAAGATTTTATCTCTTTCATTTGGTTGTAACGGATAGATAAGAGTAACTTGTATAATATTTGCTTTTTACAGAAGAGAAAATGGCAACTCTAAACAATAGGAACCCAAAACGAAACGACCTACGAACGCACAAATTACCTTGTCAAGGATCAAGCAGAAGGCTAAAAAAAACGACAATAGTCGTCCCAGGCAGCACTAAGCGCTAGACAATAGGCAATAATACACATGCCCTGCGCTTAGGGGTCGCCTCAATATGTCCTTTCTGGAGGCTGGTGTCATATATCCCTAAAACCTATTGCCGGAAAAGTCACCTGATCGGTTGCTCAAGGTCATTTATGCGTTCGTAGGTCGTTTCGTTTTGGGTTCCTATTGCTTAGAGTTGCCGAGAAAATGTGACAGGTGATTTGAAAGCTACACAATTCCTGAAATCTATCGTGGAATATATGGAAGACTAATCTACAGAATTTCTTCAGCTGTGATTTTTCCCTCCCTTGTTCACATATTCTGTGTAGCTAAGATAAGGAATTGTTCACCAGAGGTAAGATGAATTTATCTGATATGTATCCATCCTCAGATCTTTCTCAATACGGTCAAAGGAACACAATGTTAATCTCTGCTTGCAAAGTTCACTTTCTCTGAATGGATCTGGTGGTGACGAAAACTGCAAAGACTGGTCGGGAACGGGAACAAACTGATACAGATGTTGCGGACAGAGTGTTTGTTGGACTTATGATGACTAGTCATCATAGCTATGATGCAGCTATAAAAAACTCTACAACTGTGATTTATTTCACTGGATTGTTATTCACTCTTTTTAGCGTAGATATGTACTCTTTCATTCTGAGATATTTTTAACTTGATTGACTGTTGTTTCCTTGCAAATATATGCATTTATGTCGACTAACTGTGTCTCTTTTACTTATCATTTTGAGGACATTTCAGAGTTAACGAGAACGTCAGACAAAGTAGTAATACTTATGTGAAATGCGTCAGTCTTAAACTGTTATTATTTCCTCAATGCGTCATTAAGCCTTGCTTAAAGTGTTTCAGTTATGTTTAATCTGGTTGCGTATGATATTAGTATTCACGATTGTTAAGAAAGTGGCCGTCAAACATATGTTCGTAATGTGATAACGAAACATAACCAAGCAAACGTAGGTTCCATGCGTACACGACGTGTTTTGGTGGTCTAGGCACTCCAAGTACACTCTGCAACGCACATCCTATTTATCACAAATAGTGTGTTATTCTTATGTTGCGTTTAACACCACTATCTCAAATGAAATCGTTAGGTAATAAATAGATAACTACATTACTCTTCTTGTGCTATCATTTCGTGCCAATAAGCTCTTACATTATCACATCAACGCTTAGACTCGTGCATTAGTTGACTACGTCACTAGACCTCATTGATTATTTTGCTATCATAAAATACTGTAACTCATTAGATAGGCTTTTGTTGTGCATATCGCCTGTTTAAGGTTTCCTAGCGAAAGCAATTACACAAAAACAATAACAGTACACCATCGTGACCAAATTCAACCACGTGAAAATATGACGTTTTGCGAATATTACGTCTTCTACACTGGCATCACTTCGCGACTCGACAAACAGTAAGTATTAATAGTGTATGAACGGAGTGAAAAATTTTTAAAACAATATTTATTTCGATAAATACATTCGTAGTATCACAAATATTTCATCATTTACACAAACATTACACTTTTTAATCCCATTACAATGTCTAAATGTATTGAGTGATTGAGGAAGTAAAGATCATAATCTGGAATTTAAAAAGGATAAAAATTTAGTGAGATAATGATGAGTTAAATAAATAACTTTAAACACAGTAATTACCAGTTAAACGACCGTCTCTTCATCTTTATCTGACAAAATAACCAACTCAGTTTCCTTTCTTACTGTGAGATTTCGTAAAGATCATGAAATCACAATTACCTCGATATTTAAACACCTCCTCATAATTGACGTAAAATACAGAACAGAAATTGAAATTATTTAGCATTTTCTATCATAATTGATATTTTCCAAAGAATTCTGACATTTCTTATGCACCTCAGCATGTAAATTCCATGAAAAAACAGCATGTTGTCAACACACTGGAAACTACCACTTTTCTCACTTTTGACACGTTTCTTCGTTAAAATACGATAGCCAAGTTAAACTTTAGACACCAATAACTACCAATCAATGAACGACGTCGAATTATCCAGTGAGATTCACGAACGTAGTTGAATGTTGTATAGCGCTTAATTCATTTCAATGCGTGCCCTTACAAGATTACGTTTTCAAATCTAGGAGGAGGCAAAGTTAAACTTTCGACACCAATAACAACCAATCAGCAAACGACCTTGAACGGACCAATCACATGAAAGAGACGTTTATGATAAGCGGAAATGTATATTTATAGAGAATTGCATAAAAAATGATAAAACGGTTACAGTGAGTATGTTTCCCGAACATAGGAGAGAAACATTTCCCAATTCAGTATCGGACTATCAATAGGAAAGTCACACCACATTCTATACATATATTCATCTAAATGGCTGTAAATGAGATCCTTTTGAGATCCATTTATAGCCCTTATTCTATTTTTCAATCGACCCCAAAACCCTTCAATGGAATTTGTATGAGTCCCTGTAACAGGGTCCACGAAATCACTGGAGTGGTTCACTCTGTGATGAATGTATCCCAATGATGACAATGAATCATAGCCTTTCCACTCGTCGGTATGCACAATTGCTCCCGGTTTCACAAGTCGCTTTATAATAGGTACCAGAGTAGTCGCCTTCCTGTCTGCTATTCCTTCAACAAATCCTTTTCGGAGGGACGTGTCGTATAAACCTATGACCCAAATGCTGTTCGCTCTCTGACGACAGTGGTTAATAATAATAATAATATATATTTCGTATAAACGGGTAAGTTTACATGAAATGCATGCCATTTTTACAGGCACGATCAATTATGTTACGAATAACAATTGTTAATTAGCATACATTGTCACTTTTTCAAAAAGTTCATATTGTTGAGTTATAGTACAAGCAATCAGAACAGATTCTTATAAATGTTAATTTGTAAATATTTCACGAAGGTCACCATCGAAGTTGAGCGACAACCCGAAATTCGTTCCATTTCCCGATGATAGTTATGACCAGTCGATAAACAACATATATTTGTGTGAGTGCTATGCCTTCAAATGCTTGGACGCTATTTTAGGAATTGAAGAAAATCTGGCGCAGCTGCAAAATGGTATAGAATGCAATTATGAATAATACATTATTAAAAGTATATTTACAAGATAAATACAAGAAGCTATGTAGTACTTGAAATGATAATACACATTTACAATGTATGATGCTAACCATATTGGTCTTACCATGGAAAACTATGACGCTATGAAAATATATTTATTCTCAAACATGAGTGTTGTTTTTATCATCAGAGCAACCGAACTTTACGCGAGAAAAGGGTGTAAATGAGAAGAGGGAAAAAATTTCAGCTTCATTAAAGTGCTAGGAAGTTGAGGTAAAATAGAGTATTATAGTAATTAGGTAGAAGGATTATTGTGAAGTATATAAGTAACATTTCAGAGAGAAGTGGCTAGAAGGACTAGAACCTGTTGGATGTTTGGCGAACTTGTGTATGGCCCATGGGATAGCATCTTGACAAGAAACTGAGCTGGCTTGTAGATGTTAGGAGCGAAAGCATTGTTATTTTTTTACAAGCTAAAACTGTACAGTCATTATTGTTTTATTTTTTCAATTAATTTTTTTTAAAGTCTATTTTTTTATACATTTAGTATCTAAACTCATGTTTAGTTCTCGAGCTGCCAAAATAATGCATGTTGCTGTCCTACAGATCGGAGCGATTCACATTTGTGACCACTACCAAATCTGCTGATCAGCATGCTCCACCCTCCCTCCTTTTTTGACATTAAGCTCTGAGACCTTTTACAATGACTGCAGTTGTAATATTGGATTGCTTTGACTCCGTCCCAATCATACAGTATGCTGCACATTAACAGCTTTCATGACAAGTGCTTCCCATTAGGTCACATGGCACAATAATACCAGAGGACATCGTTAGCAATATTATCATCATACTAGTGAACAAGTGGGTTACTACAAAAGACTAAGAAATTAGGTTTCCCTTAAGAGTTATGAAGTATAAAAATAGCTAATATTAGAACAACTAAGTTATATTCTATTTATCAGAGTGATATGAGTAGTGGAACAATTAGTGATAAAGTTATGTAAAGTGGTCCTGAGTAAGGCAACTGGTTAGCAGAAATTGTTATGCTAAATTTTCACGGCCGATTTTATATGGTGTGCGTTACACATTGCAAAGTGACTCATCAATTACATAATGGAGAAATACTACATAATTTCAACATTATGAATTTTTTAGAAAATTATATGAATATGGGTAGGTGTTGACTGAAGATAGTCATTTCAACTCAAAAATAGTGCTAATAATATAAGCATATATGTAAAATATTAAAAGATATGGTTGCTAATGTAATTGTTTATGGAAATAATTACACTGACGAACTTATTGAAGATTACAGTGAAGAGAAAGTCAGTGAGTTAGTTAAACGGTTACTGCGCAGTTAGTAGTTAGAACATCTTTAAAAGTAAAAGGTAGAAGAGTTTTCAGTACTGGGTCAAATTAAGACATAATCTACGGATTAGAGTGTAGTGGATAGTGGTACGATTAAAGATAAGGTTAGGTTGAATGAGCTTGGGGAAAATGGTTGGTTGGCTGAGTTTGTTATTGCTAAGTTTTCCTGGCCACTTTTCATATGGCGTGCTTTAGACATTACAAAGTAACAGTTTGCTTATATTATGGAAGAACTATCACAACTAATTTGGGATTATACGTCCAGGATAATTATAGATAGTCTTATGAGTTTATAAGCCCGATTGATGAAATATTGATAAGATCTCCAATAAGCTGAATAACCAAACCTCAGATCAAGGCATGTGGGAGAAATTGGGTTGGATTTATCACGTTTTAGGTGCGGTACTGTTGCTGGGGCAAATGAGTTTCCTCAAATTGGGGGGATTGCACTGGGGTCTGTAGTACCAAAGTTAGATGAACAGCCCATATGGGTAAAGTATGGATAAGTAGACCGAAGCTCTTTTGTTGACAAGAACTCGTTAAGGAGACGCTGGAATTCAGTAGGAGATCGGCAACTACGTACATTAAGTGGAAGTTCGTTCCATAATGCACTGTACTGTATTTTTAAGAAACGTGATCGCAGTTTTGTCCGGTACCGGCTTATGGATAGAGTATTTTCATGATTTCTAAGAGTATATATGGTTAAATTATTGAAAGCTATTGGATTACTGCTTTTGAGGTAGCCATGTAAAAGGCGAAAAAGGAATGTAAGGTTGAGTTTCAGGCGCCTTAACCAAAGTGGCTGAAGTCTATACATTTTGCACCTATCCGCGTAAGTCAGTCCTTCATGTTTGTGTAATAGGCGTCGTGTAAAACTTCGCTGAATATTTTCAATACGAACCCTATCATACCCATTCATGAAACCGAAGACAATTGTGCAGTATTCAATTACTGGGCGAACCATGACTTTGTATAAAAGGACTTTAGCCTCAGTTGTGTACATTTTTCGATGTAACAAGCCTGTGAATCTTCGGCATTTAGAAACAAGTGCTTTTGCATACTGACTAAATGTTAAGTTCTGTGAGTAGGTAACTCCCAGGTCTTTTATGGAATTGAGGGTTTGGAGAGAGGAGTCACCTAGGTGTAACCTGAAATACGGGTGGGAGTTATTGAAATATAAGGCACAACATTTATCAGAATTGAATGGCAGTTGCCAATCAGTGCTCCAGTTATGTAATCTATCCAGATCATCTTGAATATGTGTGAATCCCTCGTTCATTGTAGAATGGGGGAAGCTGTATACAATCTTTAAGTCATCAGCAAAGAGGTATGGGGTACCATGCTTGATTACGCTGCAGATATCGTTAATGTAGATTACGAAAAGCAATGGACCTAGTACACTACCCTGAATTACTCCATTTCGTATGGGTCTGGGTGACGAGTAATTATTTGCAAATTTCACAACTTGGGAACGATCTTCCAAGAAAGAAACGAGCCAGGATAACAAGGGGTCCTGGAACCCGTACGACTTTAGCTTAAGGATTAGTCTCTTGTGTGGGACTTTATCAAAGGCTTTTTTGAAGTCAAAGAAGAGGGTTGTGACAAGCAAACCATGATCTCGCTTAGCGGTAACATCATCAAAGTAGTCAAGTAGGCAGGTGGAGCATGATCGACTTTTCAAGAAGCCGTGTTGTGCTGGAGTAAACAATTTGTGAAGGTGGAGGTATGAAGCAATATCTTGCCCTATAACTTTTTCCATAACCCTAGAAACTACTGACGTGATATTGATCGGTCGGTAGTTTTCGATATTAGAAGTTGGTCCTAGTTTGTGCCTAGGGGTTATAAACGACAGCTTCCAGCACTCTGGGTAACTGCCATTATTTAAGGACAGATTGAAGAACTTTAGGAGGATAATGGGTATGTCCTCACCACCTCTTTTCAACAAGATAGATGGAATTCCATCAGGTCCAGCTTTATATGATGTCCGGAGGGATGCTATGGCGGAGGAAATCTTTTGTTGGGTAAATGTTATATTACCCAAAAAGTGATATGGTATTATCGGAACATCAAGACTACCTACTGTTTCTTCGTTAGTAAAGTAGCTAGAAAAGTGGGAGCTGAATAACTCGCATATCTCCTGCAGGTCTTCGTATAGTTTTTATCCATCTAGTAATAAGTTAGGGATACTTATTCTGTTGTTGTTAGTTCGTGACTTGATTAGTTTTACCAATGCCTCTGTATTATCGGGCCGTGAAAGGAGGATGCGTTCTAGTTTGATGGACTCAGATAACTGATTAGATTCGTATGAATCATAAGTTTGCTTGAGTGTAATGAGTGATGAAAAGTCATTACATCTGTAGAATTGCCTAGCATGGTTACTCAGTCGGTTTCGAATCTTTACGGGGATGAAGTCAGGCTGTTTAGGCCTCGTTTTCACAAGTCTTGCTGGAGCGATGAAGTCATGTGCAAATCCTAGGTTCTCGTAGAGTAAGTTGTTTGCCTCTATAGCCGAGCTGCATGTAAAGTATGGTCCCCAGTCTAGGGTGCGTAGGTATGGTTTCAGGTCATCCCACTGAGCGTGTCTGTAACCCCTGAGTAATACTTTGTTGGCACTTATTGTCGCACTCATGCTAGTGCAAATATTGAATGTACCTAACACTACTCTGTGGTCGCTACCAGGAAACTCTTTACCTACTCGAAGGGTAGTGGGGGTGATACCATTAGTGAAAACTAAATCTAAAATCTTAGATAGCCTGGTAGGATGCTGTACGTGTTGTTGCCAGTCTTTTGTTTCTATTATGTTAAAAAATTCATGATACCGTTTCGGTGAGGAAAGTGGTTGCCAGACTACTTCAGGCATATTAAAGTCCCCACATATAATTTTAGCCGTGTGAGGTAGTGAAGTGGCGTAAGCGAAAGTGCTAGCAAGTTTCATATCACCTTCAACAGCTGAACATGGGGGATGATAGATGCAACCTATAAGATAGGAAATGGAGTGAGACAGCCTTAGAATAGCCCAGACTGAGTCATTATCTGTGATGAGCTCTGGGTAGAAGCACTGTGTGGCCTTAATATCAGACCTGATATACATAGCGCATCCTCCTTCTCTGCCATGGTTTCTGTCACCTCTGAATACGTAATAGTTATCAATAGAAATATCGTTATCGCATATCTGAGGAGTGCACCATGTTTCAGTAATCATTATAAGAGACGGGTTACATATTAAGGATAATGTCGTGAAGTCAAACATTTTGTTAAGTAAGGAGCGAGCATTGATGAGACAGAATGAGAGAGAGTTAGGGGTGACGATGAAATCGCATATATCTTTAAAAAAGTTTTCCTCAAGGTTTGTAGCATCTAGAGCAGATTGTTTGATGGGTGCTAACTCAGATGGTGGCAACGTACTGGCAGTGCTAGAAAAGTGCACTACACCAGTATCAGCACAGAGAGATGTGCTATCGTTGGTTACCCCGGCGGGTGAGAGGTGTTCATAATACCGTGACTGGTTATATTTCTTCTTCACCAACACTGTCTCGTCCACATAGACTACTACGTCGTCCCCGCTTAACAACGAAGTAATTCTGTCCATTTTCCATGAGGCGATGTCCCTGCAGTGCTGGTATACCAGTGGTATACCAGTGAACTGTTTAGACGAGGCTGTTCTCTGTCTCGGCAGCAGCGGCTCTCACGGGCTGTTTCAGTACCCAGTAATTGCAGATGTACAAAATCCGGGAGAGATGCGACCTAGCATCAAGAAAGTGTGTCCGCGCCATTGGTATTGAATTGTCCAATGAAATTCATTCACATGAGTTGAAGCTTCTATTCCGCTTGATTAGAGATAAATGACTGCTCTGACGCTGTCGCGTTGGCATTTTGGTGGGCATCAAGTCTTCCAGTATTGCTTAGATGTGGAGTTGATTAGGAAAGAAAAGATTTGGTAATGTGGTGTTGTTATGACTATAAAAAGCTTCAGCAGGTATGCTGATGAATACGTTCATCGTCGTGCAGTTTGCTCAATGAGAGCATAGCAGATAGAAAGTCAGGTACTTTAATATCTATTATTACTCAACTGGCTCCTTTACCTCGCTAAGCCAGAAATAATCCTGGTGAAGAGGAGAGGTTGGGCATGAGGCTAGCAACCCCATCCCCATGTTCCACTGGGAAACGTGAAGGAAAAAAATTACTCAACTGGTGAAACGAGGATCTATAATACACACACATGAGTGGAAAGATTATAACTCCTTGTCAGCCCTTGGATGTTTTCGCCACACAGCCGACCATCCAAGGGGTTTTTAGAATCACATTACAGGGACCCACATCAGTTCCATCAAAGGATATTGAGGAAGGTCAAAAACAAGACTAGAGTCATTGGTGAATCTCAAAAGGATGTCGTTTATAGCCATTTATAGATGAGTATATCCAATATCGTCTTTATGAATTAGCGTAAACTAATTTGATTTCTTTGTCCTTGCTTCTTGGTTGTGAGGTAAAGGTTCCGGGTCCTCGTTAAACTTCTGTGTAGTTCGTCCCGCCACTCGACTGTCGTAGCTTTGGTTCACTCCAATAGGAGTGATGGTGGGATTAATTATATGTTGCTTATAGTATACGGTGTGTTAAGGCTGTATTGCTATTGTGAATGGAGTTGGTTTTTTCACCAACTAGTCCTCCGGTGTCATCGACAAAAGAAAAGAGATAATAATAACAGATATAATTAATGTAGGTTATTTAGACTAAAAGACAGAAAAAGAAATAAAGAAAACGTAAAAACAGATCTCTAATTACATTTTAATCATATATATGTATATCTATAAATACGTATATATATAAGCATGTAACATCAGTAATGATATTTAGTGTAAGTGTTGTAGTTGTAGTAGTCAGGAGAGTAAGACAAGAAAGAAAATTAAGGTGTGAAGCGATGAGTTTAGATGTCTACTCGTTAACAGTGTATGAGTTGTCGCTACTAAGGGCGCAGCTTAAAGAGAAACAGCTCCGACAGGAATTAGAGTTTGAGTTAAAGGAAAAGTTGCTGAAGGCTAGACATGATGTCGAAATGGCCGAGCTGCATGTGAAGTTAGCCGTGGACGACAAACGGAACATTGGAAATACAAAAAGAGGCACTGTCAACCACGTTCGAACCAGCGAAGAGAGTATCAAAGACGATATCAAAAGGTTAGATGAAGCTGAGTTTAGGGATACTGAAGAAAACGAACACTCATTTTCTATCGAAGATCCTAAGGCAATCGAGTTGGTTACTCAAAGCACCGTCTTAGAAAAAGAGCATTACATCATTCCCTTGCCATGGAAAGATCCAGCAAAGGTAACGGACAATAATTATGTAGTCGCCATAAATCGGTTACGCAGTCTGAAACGGAGGTTATCGCGTGACAAGAACCTTTTAGCACGATATGTGGATTGGATAAATACGATGTTAGAAAATGATTATGCCTTTCCGGTACCCCCAGAGCGGCTAGCAGCTAATTATCGCCCGAGTTGGTATTTTCCACATCATCCCGTAAAGAAACCGAAAAAGCCAGATAAACTGAGAATAGTTCTACATTGCACCGCAACCTTTAGAGGCTATTCTTTGAACGATAAGCTGTATGAAGGACCTGATACGATCGCCGAGCTTGTTGGTGTTCTGTTGCGCTTTCGAGAAAAGCCTATTGCTGTAGTCGCGGACATAACCGATATGTTTATGCATGTGAAGGTGCCAGTAGACGATCGAGGAGCATTACGATTTCTGTGGTGGAAAAATGGTTTTCTAGACGAAAAGCCGCAGGAGTTTCAGATGACAGCGCATCCGTTCGGGGCAACTTTATCACCCTTCTGTGCGAACTTCGCGTTGAGAAAGGCAGTAGAGGACTTTGGTTGCTTATATCCGGAAACAGTAAGAGATTTTGTACGGCACAACTTTTATATCGACGACTGCTCGGCATGCTTTGAGGATGTTGAGACCGCCAGTAGGTTTATCACTAACGTAAGTGATCTGCTAAGTCATGCAGGTTTACAACTGCTTAAATGGGTTGCTAACCGGGCAGAAGTATTAAAATCGGTAACGCTAAAGGAGCCTACCCCGACGTCTCGATTCATCAATGGAGATACAATGAGGGTAGAACGCACGTTGGGTTTAGAATGGAAGTCGGAGATAGATAGCTTTGTTTTCCCCTTCAAAATCCCGCGAAAACCTGTTACAAGACGTGACATTCTATCAGTAGTATCTTCCATCTTTGATCCACTTGGGATACTGTTGCCTGCGGCAAAGCTGATGTTGCAGTCACTCCGCAAACAAAATATGGGATGGGTTCAGTCATTGTCCTCACAAAACGGGGAAGTCTGGCAGAATTGGATAGGCGCCGTGGAGAGAATAGCGGCTTTGAGAATCCCTAGATGTATTGGACGCAATTTCGACTCTGAAAACTGCACCCAACAGTTACATATACTATGTGATAAGGCAGAAGTAGAACTCATATTGAATGATCGACCGCTTGTACCATCAACATCGGAGAGTAGAGATCATCTAACTCTCACGCCAAATCACCTACTATCAGTCTGTCGAAACATAAGTATGGAGACTCCATCAGACACTGTAAGAGAGCCGGGCACGAGGGTTATTCGGTGTAACATGATTCATAAAATCCTAGTCGGATTTTAGGGGCCGGTGTAACATGAATTCAATTCTCATCCTTAAATCAAGTCAACCTGTCCCGGATCAGCCTAGCATTGTTGCGACACAATTATCCATGCCTAACGTGTCTATCCCACCTTGTTTAATGAACTGTGTATGTGTGTTTTTACTTCGATCCGTTTAGTCAGACAGTTGGACTCATGACCCAATCAGAGTGTTTTTGTGAACTGTTATTTTGCTGACCCATGTGTTACTTTGTATTATTCTGTTGAGTTTATCTCATTTATTGATTGGTTAAGTAGCCAATTAAATTCTACCTTTGTGCCTATGCTTTGTCTATCTCTTACTTGGGTTCATTCTTCTACTGACTGCTTACCTGAACGGTCGTGTCTGATCCGGCTAGTTCGTAATTTTGGCTTTAACGTTATTCCGCTCTGATAGCGGTTCCTTGCTTTCTGTTAAGCATTGTGTATTGTACTCTTGAAACCGTTAAGGTTTGTTGTATATTTATTTATTGATTTGTTAATTAATGGTACCGTAGAAACAGTGACCGGCTTCTTGTTTGTTCTGGACCGGGATAGCCTATATCTACGCGTGACTTAATTTCAAGCGATATTGCGCTTACAGTAACGTTAAACTTGCTCATGACCCAACGCCATGTCAAAGATGTATCCGTGCAAGTGTATCAGGTGTCGCAAATACATACATAACCGCAGAATGTCTTATAAAACATTCTCTCGCCTTTCATTTTAGTAAACCTAATGTTACAGACACGCATAAAAACAAAATACCCTTAAATAATAAAGCTTTACCCAGTAAACTCAATAGTGAAGCAACTATGGTCATAGACTTAGATGCATCTTTAGAGTTATGCTGATAATACCATTACCAATGTTAAGCGAAAGGCTAAGCTCGGGCATGTACCATTAAACATAAGGTCCCCAAGTAGCACTCACACTACTGTGCATACTAAACGAAGTAACGTAACCCCACCATCCAGAATACCTCAACTCAAACCCGTCAGTGATAGGTTTCTCAGTAGCAAGCCCAATAACCCCAACTTAAGCAAACCCAACGTACCATTAACCCAGGGAAGCTGAATAAGTCTTCATACCGCCATAAATATAACGTCAATGGAAAGAGAGGTAACCCATCGATTTATCCAAAACCGAACAGATCTTCATCCGATAGACACAACAGACGCTATATGTCTGGGCACCCTAAAAATAAGTCGAAACTCTACAGGCAGGCATACACCTACCCCGACACACTCTCCTATCTATGGCTAATATAGACGAAAGTGTGATCCAGGGACCTCTACAACAAGGAACAAGTGGGTTAGGCTTGTTCCCTAAAAGTGGCCTTCTGACTCACCACATCCCCGACAACCACCGGATACAGACCACCCAAGATCAACGATGGACTAATATTTACGAAAATAACTTAAGCACGTGCGATGCACATAACTTTACTCTAGCGTACTATCCACAAGAAATACCTAACTCCCTTTCATTCCATTCAAATTTTCTCAGCCAACACGAAATTTCAGCCTCAATATTGACTCAAATAGCACACATACTGTCAAGCCATTTGTCTCCAGAAGAGAGATGCATTGTAGTCATGATGTTATGGACACTTCACACCCCCAAGGTAACCAACGACAGCACCTCTCTCTGTGTTGATACCGGCGTGGTGCTCTACTCCAGCACTGCTAGTAAGTTACCTCCATCTGAGTTAGCACCCATCAAACAATCTAATCCAGACACCATAAACCCTAAAAATAACGTTTCTAAAGATATATGCGATTTCACCGTCATTCCTAACACTCTCTTATTCTGTTTCATCAATGCTCGCCCCTTACTCAATAAAATATGTGACTTCACGACATTATCCTTAATTTGCAACCCGTCTCTCATAATGATTCCTGAAACATGGTGCACTCCTCAGATTTGCGATAACGATATTTCTATTGATAACTATTACGTATTAAGAGGTGGATGTGCTATGTATGTCAGGTCTGATATTAAGGCCACACAGTGTTTCTACCCAGAGCTCATCATAGATAACGACTCTGTCCGGGCTATTCTAAGGCTGTCTCACTCCAATTCCTATCTTATAGGTTGCATCTATCATCTCCCATGCTTAACTGTTGAAGGTGGTGTGAAGCTTGCTAGTACGTTCGCTTACGCTAATCCACAACCTCACACGGCTAAAATTATATGTGGGGACTTTAATATGCCTGAAGTAGTCTGGCAACCACTTACCTTACCAAAACGGTACAATGAAATTTTGAACATGATAGAAACAAAAGACTGGCAACAACACGTACAGCATCCTACCAGGCCATCTAAGATTTTAGGTCTAGTTTTCACTAATGGTATCATCCCCACTACCCTTCGAGTATGTAAAGAGTTTCCTGGCGGCGACCACATAGTATGTGGTAAATTCAATCCAGCATGAGTTCAACAATAAGCACCAACAAAGTATTACTCAGGAGTTACAGACATGCTCAGTGGGATGATATGAAACCATACCCACGCATCCTAGACTGGGAGCCGTACTTTACATGCAGCTCGGACATAGAGACAAACAAATTATTCTATGAAAACCTAGGATTTGCTCATGACTTCATCGCTCCAACAAGACTTGTGAAAACGAGGCCTAAACAGCCTGACTTCATCCCCGTAAAAATTCGAAACCGACTGAGTAACCATGCTAGGCAATTCTACAGATGTAGTGACTTTTCATCACTCATTACACTCAAGCAAACTTATGATTCATACGAATCTAATCAGTTATCTGAGTCCATCAAACTAGGACGCATCCTCCTTTCACGGCCTGATAATACCGAGGCATTGGTAAAACTAATTAAGTCACGAACTAACAACAACAGAATAAGTATCCCTAACTTATTACTAGATGGGGAAAAACTATGCGAAGACCTGCAGGAGATATGCGAGTTATTCAGCTTCCAATTTTCTAGCTACTTTGCTAACAGAGAAACAGTAGGTAGTCTTGATGTTCCGACACTACCAAATCACATTTTAGGTAATATAACATTCACTCCACAAAAAGTTCTTCCGCCATAGCATCATATAAAGCCGGCCCTGATGGAATTCCATCTATCTTGTTGAAAAGTGGTGGCGAGGACATACCCATTATCCTCCTAAAGTTTTTCAATCTGTCCTTAAATAATGGCAGTTACCCAGAGTGCTGGAAGCTGTCGTTTATAACCACGAGGCACACACTAGGACCAACTTCTAATATCGAAAATTACAGACCCGCCAATATCACGTCAGTAGTTTCCAGGGTTATGGAAAAAGTCACGGGGCAAGACATTGCTTCATATCTTTACACGACACCTATTACACACACATGAAGGACTGACTTACGCGGATAGGTGCAAAGTATATGGACTTCAGAGACTTTGATTAAGGTGCCTGAAACTCAACCTAACATTCCTTTTTAACCTTTTACACGGCTACATCGAAAACTGTAATCCCATAGCTTTCGACAATACAACCTTATACACTGTTAGGAATCATGAAAATACTCTATCCATAACCCGGTACCGGACAAAACTGCGATCACGTTCCTTCAAAATACAGTACAGTGTATTATGGAACGAACTTCAACTTCCTGTACGTAGTTGCCGATCTCCTACTGAATTCCAGCGTCTCCTTAACGAGTTTCTGTCAACAAAAGAGCTTTGGTCTACTTATCCATACTTTACCCATATAGGCTGTCCAACTAACTTTAGTACTACAGACTCCAGTGCAATACCTCCAGTCTGAGGAAATTTCATTTGCCCCAGCCACTGTACCGCATCTAAAAGTTGATAAAATCAGCTCAATGTTTCCCACACGGCTAGATCCAAGGTTAGGTTATTCAGCTTAGAGATACTATCAGATGATGAAAAACCATAACAACAACACCCATGGTTCAGAATAACTATATTTTCATCGAAAATGTCATAGTTTCCCATGGTAAGACCAATATGGTTAGCATCATACATCGCAAACGTGTACTATCATTTCAAGTACTAAATAGCTTCTTCTTGTATCTATCTTGTAAAATATACTTTTAATGATGTATTATCCACAATTGAATTTTATACCATTTTGCAGCTACGCAAGATTTTCTTCTCTTCCTGAAACAGCGTCCAAGCACGTGGGTGCATAGCACTCACTCAGATATATGTTGTTTATCGATTGACCATAACTATCATCAGGAAATGGAACGAAGTTTGGGTTGTCACTCAACTTCGATGGTGACCTTCGTGAATGATTTGCAAATTAACATTTATAAGAATCCGTTCCGATTGCTTATACTATAATTCAACAATTCGAACTTTTGAAAAAGTGATAATCTATGCTAATTCACAATTGTAATTTGTTTTCTCCTTCATTTTATTTAAACTCGTAAGTCAGCTAGTTGAAAACATTTTAAATAATCGCGATAGTAAATAATACGATCTAGATCGAACTGATTATTTATCAACAATGAATTCAAGTAATTAGATGCAATATAAATGGTAAAAAATTTTGTTAACCCAATGTTTATTCATGCCCCCAGATATATCCTAAGCTATCAAAGAATGATGGCCAAATTTACCAATAAATGTAATAGGACCACGTGATTGTCAGTAAATAGATGTTTAGGGTTCAATTTAGTTCATAATACCTAGTAAAACGATACTGAATTCTGTTTGTTTGTTCGTATCAATGTACGAAGGCTTCATGTACTGTAAGTAACTGCTATCTTTTGATACTGGTTACTGTTTTGTGTAAGCCGAAAGCTAATTATGGTAGATAAGTTTCGTATTTTTTTACGTGAAAGATGTCTTGTTCTTATCTGCACTGAAGCTCAAATGCACTTTCGGTTTTATACTTTGTCGAAACTTCACAAACAGTCTTTGTAACTAAACAGGAAAGTTGAATTCTGGGTGAATCTAAACTATAGCAGCCCTAAACGAAACTACGTTCAGCGAGCAATCAGATGCATAAGAAGTAGAAGTGATTAATTTGAAATAAACGTCTATATACAAGTTATTCAATGTTTAAAATGGTTACGTAGGGTAATATTCGTGTATATGTTGCAGAAAAACCTCCCATTTTTTCGTGGGAGTCCTCATGGTCAGATAAAACCATTTCATGCACATAAATTAGTTGAGGTCATCAATTTCTTCATTAGTTAGCTTTGTTTAGGGTGGCTATAATTCGGAGTCACTGAATTCTGTCATGCGTCTTCACAAATACTGAATGCGAGCTCCTAGAGAGTTTGTTGATCGCCGGTTTTGTGAAGGTTTTATTCTTTTTTCTCAGATTCTCTCCGGTCAGTGTTTTATCAGAAAATTTCAAAATTTATGGTTTGCCAGACTTGATGTTACTATTTGGAAGCCTCGTGACTTAACTTTCTAGACAACGCTCTAGGATTTACGCGAATATGTTTAACCACGTGAGTGCTGTGCTACATTTTCAGTTCTTTAATATTTATTTGACTTACAAATGACTTTCAAAATAGTTTTCATAGGAATACTACGCGTGTAAATTTTTATTTTTCGTGTTTGTTTACATAGTGTATCCAAAATATTTTAAAGTGTATTAGGTTTTCAAAATTTAACATGAACGACTCTCTGTAGAAAGCTGACTCACATATCCTAGAAGAGTTCGAAGAATTGGTAAACATAGAATCCTTACTGTTGTCCTGGAATTACTTAAAAGAGTTGATTTCACCGTAAAGAGAGAGGTGTCTAATGGTGATGTCACTGAGATTTAGGGAATATATGTTCTACTGCCATATGTGTCAGAAAAGACATGACAGTACCAATGTCACCCATATCGTCGTAGAGCACTATACTTTCTATGTGACATTTAGGTCTTGGAAACAACTCCCAAAATTGGTCTAGACACCTGTTGACTTATTGGGAGGGAAAGTGAATTAGAACAAATACTTGCACAAATACCGAAATCTGGGTCTAAGGTTTACACTTGTCGCCTGTATTCGCCATCTCCAGATGTCAGCTTGAAGTAAAACAAAATGACCACCACAAGCTTTCCTGGGGTACTGAAGTGCTTTTCAGAAAGCTAGATGAAAAATAAAATCTATAGAATATGAAGTAAAGATACTGACAGTCTAAAAAATCATAATGTTCCGTTTGATGGAAAAACTATGATTTAGTGGTTAATTCAATGTGAAGAATTCATTGCCTACAATAATTTAATGTTGAGAAACTACGCTAATTCGGGTAATTTAATCAAACTTGTGTTCTTCTCGGAATATAAGGATTTTTTGATTTATGTATGTGCTATACAGTTAGCATATATACGTGTGTATGTTAGTATAAATTGTTTAATACTCCTGAGGTGGTTTTTAGCTTTTGGAAAATGCACATAGAAATCTCTTTTCCTTTCCGTAGCAATATTATGTTGAGAATATTTATTTAACTACCAGCGTGCATTTATTTTTGATTCTGTTATTTGTTTTTGTACTTTGTTCCTTGTATAATGTTTAGCGAACACATATCTTTGGGCCTTACTAAGTAGTACGTATATGTAATTTTAGCAGCAAAACTTAGCATCTTTTAGCTCACTTGCTACACTAGTTTCAAAACTCACACAAGCACTTCTGAGAGTTCAATGTCTACAACATGAAGCTGCTTTGAGATGATGTGCAAAGGATTTATGCAACATTATTTTATCAACATGTGTGAATGATATAGAAAAAAATTTTGAAATACTTATCTTAGGCGCCACTCTTATCTATTAAATTACGTCTTTAAGGCTCAGGCATAAACAAGGAAGCGCCTTTCCTAGTTAGTAAAAGAGGAAACTAATACAGGGTTATTATCTCAGGAACACAACTCCGGGTTTTCGTACTTTGACAGAGTTATGAATGCCATACATTGAACTAGTTCTCTAGGGAGATTAAAATCAACAACAGTTGCAAAATGAAATGCCATCTGATAATTATGCAACTGGCCTAATGTTCTTTGATATGTCAAATCAGACTATTATTTATCACTGAAGACAAACGAGGACGTGGACAAAATGTTTATACTGCATATCTTTCTTCATTTTGCATAAAATTATGGAAAATAATTCGAACATTGTGTAGATGGATATACTACCTTGTTTATTATTCCAAAGGGTTTATCTTTAGTTTTAGTTGACTATGAACAATCTTATTACTTCCTGAACCTTGTTTATTCTGCCATAAATTCACACTGGGTGCTGACACAACATGAAATAGTAAGCATTTAAGCATATTGTGAATATTTCAATAAAGGGCATTTATTGCTTAGTATAAGTACTATTTTTTGAGAGTTCTTGAATCTTGGATTCTTTGAAGTGAAGCTTTCAATGATACACTAATCATCATTTTAAGCAAATCTTGAAAAGATATATTTTAAGAATATATTATATCATTATTTTGTTTATTCACAACTTCTACAATGTTTGTACTAGATAAAATTTAAAAATTTGTAGTACAGGTGTCATAAAATTTTAAATGAAGTCAAAAGAGTCCATCAAACAAGAAGTGGAAAACTTTAGACTGATAATAAATCATATGAAGTAACTTCATACAAGTGCTTGTTAGGCGTGTTATCTTGATAGTAGACTACACAGATAAAAGGCTGCTCCTGAATGTTAAAGAGGCGCTTTTCAGGTAACTGCCATCAGGCATGAAACCTAAGTGTAATATTTATTTGTAATATTAGCCTGTGATGACTGAATACCGGTAAACCAGAAAACAAAGTGGGGAGAATACAGGCCAGAAATTCGTATTCTGCAGGATTATTTTTACTGTGTATTTATGATAAGTAGAACAGAATAAAAATGAACATTTATGCAGCACATTAATAGAGACAGTTAATCAATACACTTGCAGTCAGTTGGCTTCTTTAAACATTTGATATCAAAGTTACTCATGCAGACATTTTTAAGACGTTACTTCTGATCATTTAGGTCATTAGCAATAGCACATAACCATTCAACAGATTTCACCCGAACCACTTAGGGTTAGACGGCCACACTGACCACCATACGATAAGAGATTCACACAAGAGAACAATCTTTATTAAACTTTCAGATCAACTAATAATTCAAAATAACTTCTATTAGGAAATCAGCATTACTAGATACTGACTGGCGAAAGAATTTAACTAGAAATTATCGGTCTTACACTTATTTCTTCTGGGTGACCATTCAAGTATTCTAAGACAATGAATTACAATTTCATATCGGCATGCAGCCTAAAATTTTTTTAAAGCAATATAATTTGATTTATTTAACTGTTATGCTGTGTTTTATTGGTTAGTAATAAAAGTTTCAATATTTTTCAAACCGTAGGTAAATACAAACCAGAGAGTTCAAAACTTTACACTGCGATTTTCTGAAGATATTGAGCTACTCCTTTGTGAAATTATGCAATGGTTTCATTCCAGTTTTGGTCTCTAGTTTAACATAATGAGATCACAGCATGCTGAAAGTCAAGCAGCATCAGTTAGACCAAATTACAGTGAAATACCGAGGCATACGTATAGAAACAATGCATCGGTGATTTCTTCTCATATAATGGTCCCCAGTTATTCACAACAAAGGGTGTTACAGCAGGAACAGCAACAACAAAGATTTCCAACTTCCGGTTTCCAGAATCCTTCGAGTGTGATGCAGACTGGACCAGTAAGAAATACCCTATTAAATCCAAATCTGGTCTCACCAAACCAAGCGTCGTTAGGATTTAAAAGGCTGTTAGCTGAAATGCGTATGTTATGTGATATTTTGTTTGACAGGGGTCGTCAAATTTTTACTAAATATTTTAAAGCCAAAGAAATTTTTATTAACTTATTAAGCACATATGAATAATTTAGTTTCTCAAACTCTTTCGACAAAGTTGGTATGACCTGGAAGTGGAATGTCCTTTAGTAAGACAAAGATTATAAATTTTGCCCATTAAGATTAATTCAGTTGCATTTCATCACCGTATTAAAAAAAAGTACTCACTAATAAGACTGAATCATGAGTTCTGAGTGCAGAGATAAGCAAGAATCAAACGTCTTCAGATTAAATCATTTCTCCATGGTGAAACATATCAATAACATTCGTGAATACATACTGCTTGCAGAATTATAGCTTGGGAAAACAATAACAGGTGCGATAACTTTAAGCTAGTGTGTTCATTCAGAGAGTCCAAAATCCCTCCTACTGTGCTGATAATACCCACTGCATAGCTGACTACATTCACCATCACACATAATTATTTCTTTTCAGAGCATAGTTTTTGCTTCTAAGACTTTAAAGAGCCTGAATTGCAAAGTAAATTGCTGTCATTCTTTCTGAGTGGTGTTGTATGTTGACTTTGAAGTATTTTTGGCCATAATCCGAGCCAGATGCTCTTAAGTGGCTATGTTTAGTTTAGTTTTACAAAATTCTTGAATTTCATAAGTAATGTAAATATTTAAAAATAGTTTGTATTTATTCAATTTTCCAATTTTTTCTTTTATAATTGACACTAATTAACTGTACTCAATACAAAATGATATATTTTGTGTAAATAACAGGGCAGCATCACTTTCAAGGACAAAAATCGAACTGTGTCTAGCCATATATTCTAATTGTCAATTTTGATTTAGTTATGTTTTGTGGGTTGGTTGGTTTAATCGCGAAGCTTTCGTTGTCCTTCTAGACAACATTTTGCGGTGCAATTTTTATTATGAAGGATACAGCAAGAAACATTAACAGCTCAATATTAGACCACCTGGTCCGAATAGGCCATAAAACTAGCATTGAAGAATCCTTTTCTATCATCTATCGGGTACTGAATAAACTGCCTAAAGTATCTAGGTACCGAAGACTCCAAACAGCAGATACTATTGGAATCCTCCGAAAACAATCGGTTCTTTGTGTGCAGAAGAAACAGCTCCAACTAATATTGATGTCCTGGCCATCTATCGAGCCAATAAATTCATGAATTTTCTATTATAACTTTCCCTAACTTGATTGATATTCAGTGAAAAGTTATGTTGTTGCATAATGCCATGCTCAAAGATGCTATTGAACTATAATCTAATGATATTGTTGATATGATGTTGTTTAAACATGAATGTTGCTAATAACCCTAATTCTTTCATTATTATGGAAATTTAACTGCAGAAACTGATGAAAAAGTAACTGAAAAGAATGTTCTTTGTTCAGTAATCAGTCTTTTGAAATGGATTTATTTGAATTCTCCATGAATGATAAAATTGTATCTCCTGACAGTCACTGTCGTGATTGTTTATTAAGTGACAAATTAGAATTTGAGCAAAGAATATTCTTTGCTATCATTTGCTCTTCTGGCTCTATAGAGGATTAATGGTCTAGGAGCTAGCCTTGTTTCAATTTAAAACAATGACTAGTATTACTCATGTAATTCTCTTGAAAACACCTGTCAAATTGTTCACAGGAGATATTTAGTTCATTACGAAAAAAATCACCGTTTAGACATTTAGAAGGCAAAATGATTCAGCAGAGAAATATTTAATTTTCAGTTAGCTTCTCTTCTATGACTCTACTTTATCATAAGTAGCATTTTCAATGCGATACAAAAGATTTAACAACGTATTGGTAATAAGTTTGTTAGCAACGGTTAGTCAGTACTAACATGTTAAAGGGTTGATAACTAAACAAACAATTAATGCAGCAGTTCATCACAGCGCAACCAATAGGGCCAGTCGCTAGTGAGCACCAGGCACTTAACGTGGGGTTCTAGTGAGAAGGTGTGACCAGTGGGGTGCAGCACGTTGAAGGTGAGGCAGTAACTCATTGAAGAAGACATTGCGAAGTGGTCGCGTTATGTCATGAATTGGCAGAAGTTAGAATTTATGGGCTGGCCATTGGATTAGGTCCTGCAGCTAATCAAATACTTATCACTTATTTCTTTCAAAAATGTCGAAGACAATCGTAATTGACACACTTGAGTTGGTTCATTCTGTAGTGAATTATGAATCAGGCAACATTCTTCTCAGTCGACTTTCTCTATGTCTTAAAAATCTATTTAATGAAGCACGGAATAAATAGGGCACTCATTCGTTGTTTAGTGGAAAAAAATGGCTAAAATAATGTCATTTGTCTTCTTCAGTTTATGTAAGTATGGTGATTTTATAATTATGTGAATGAATACTGATCTACCAAAGCCAATTAAGTCGTCCATCATTTAGGTGTACTATATTCTAGCTTTCACCACCGGTAAAATGATAGGAAAAATAATCATGCTGATAGGTGACATTAACTTTAAACAGCAACACTACATTCATATTGGCTTAATATACAGATTTTTTTTAAAAGTGTTATGTGTCAAATTTAGAGCAATGGATCATAGGTATTTAAAGTAAGAACATGAATTAGTATTTACCCTATAAGCATCTTCATCTACTATTTTCTTAACATTATTGTTAAGGAGTGCAAACGTTTGAAACTTTTCAGTCTGTATTTGTGGAACTTATTTTTTTCCAAACTGATGGCAATGTTACTTTTGCGGCTAAGTTTTAAATAAAGCCACACTGTGGTTATCATCGATGTGCTTCTAAACGACAAGACCTAAAATAGGAGGTGGATAGTAATTGAATAGGTGCCTGAAGCTGAAGGTTACCATCAGTTACTCTATATTCATAGAACCAATATTTTAAGAGGTGAATTTTGCAGACAAAATTAAACTATAGGATCAAAATAGGGAAATCAGAATCCAGATGTGTCAAAAGTAGTTTAGGAAAGCTAGTAGTAGGTAAGTTCAATCTAACTACTTTGCTGTATTAATCTGATAGTCGAGAATCATGAACTCCATATGACATTCAGTTTTTGATATTCATCTGAAATTGAAGCGATATTTTACCAAACCTCCATATTAGTATGATGGCGTTTTGCCGATATTTCAAGTTTAGTTATTGTTATGGGAATTCCAATAAACATCGGAGGGCAAATAGCTTTTGTAAATTATCAAGAAAAGAAAAAACGCATATATTTTATTTTAATGTTGGTAAAGTAGTCAATCTCGTACAGAGGTGCCTTTGGCTGAAAAATTGTCTGATAGGTTTCATAGCTGGAAGAAAAGACACCGACATCATTTTGCATCTTTAAGTGTCTACTTTCTTTGTGACATGAGTGATGTTAACTTCTGTGAGTTCACTCCATTCCTACAATGAAGTGAATATCAAGAACGAAACCATCTGGATCGGAGAGCACAATACGAAACATCCTATGTGATGACACTTATTAATATCTAATTGTTGCAAGAGCTGGCTGGCTGGATTCAACATAGAACTTGGCACCGAAGTGCAGCAGTTCGAGTTGCCACGTTCCAAAGAGCACACAAAGGTAGACAAGAAAATCAGTGAAGAGAATCAATAGAGTTTTGACAAGTATAAGAGTGAAACAGAATGAGTAATGGTAGAAAGGAATATGAAAGATTAGAGAGACTGAATACATCTGCGCCATTGACAACGATTTTGAGCCATGTCACCTATTGTCTCCAGCCATTGATTCTTAGAGTCCCGAGGGCCCCAACCCGGAAGTCTGCATCTCCCTACCTGACTCAGTTTAACTGTCAGGGATTTCATGGATTGATGCCATGTTTTTGTTTGGCCACCACTTACTCTTTTCCAACCTGCACCTATATCAGCTAGTAATGCCCGTCGGGGGAGGCGATGGCTAGGCAGGCGCAGCACGTGACCTAGCCATCTCAATCTATGTAACTTTATAGCCTCTTCGATTGATTTTCCCTCTTTGCCCAACACTCTACGCCTAACGTCAACATTACTTACCTTATTATACCACCTAACGCGAGAAAGAGATCGTAAACATCTGTGGTCAAAAACAGACAATCTCTCCATGTCTTCCGCTCTCAATGGCCACGTCTCACCGCCATAGAGAAGGACGAAGCGAACTGCTGAGCAGTACACACGTCCCTTGGTTGATAGCCGGATGTCACGCAAGTGTTGCAAGAGCGCAAATAAAATTGATGTTACACTAGTGAAGTTAGTCAATCTCTAGCTAGCTTTTTATAACTAACTGACTTTTAAGAAGATATTGATGGAATTCATTTGGAAAGCATGAAATCATAAGATTGTAGGAATCCAATTCAAATAATGCCATACATAATGCTTGATAACAGTAATTTTTCATGGATTTTCCCCTTAAATACGTAAAAAATTGTTGTACGTACATCCACTTACTGCTTATCAGTTTTATGAATTATCACATTTTATTGTTATCAAATGAATAATGACTCATGTAGATCAGCATGAACTGGACAGAATTTAAGATGACATCATTATGTTCAAAAAGGTTTACTAGATTTTATGCACAGAATGAATAGCTTCAAAAACACTTACCTGGTCTCGGTAACATATACAGATCAACTGTAGTTTTGAAATCAAACCCAACAATTAGCAGACGAATGATATTTACTAGAATGTAGTGAATAAGAAGTGGCTATACTAATTCATTCTCATTCTTTTAAACGATTTACACCGGATTTTAAAATTTAAGTGAATCCGGAACATGGTGAACAGCCCTCCAACGCGTCAATTCATAATAAAATGTTAACTTTTACCCAACAGAACTTTCTTTTTAAAATGTTCTGCAGACACACAGAGATTTGACTGTGCATTTTTAGAGAACAATGTTAATGTATTGTTGAAATATTTTATTAGCTTGTTATTAGTTAATCGATGATTTTAACCTCTTTTGCTAACAAAGAGTAGAATCTTCGACACAATTAGGTGGAACACCAAATACCATGTAATAACTCTGAGCTCAGTTATATTGGTTAGACTAGTATTTCGGAGTCAGCCATGGTATCAGAATATAGGAATTTAGCTAGATCTAGAATTAATAGCTTTATAGGGTAATTAATTTAGAAAAAATGCTCATCTATAGCTATACATGCAATTGAAAATAATCACGCAGCCGAATGATATAAGATAAAAGTTTTGAAAAGTAATATATTTAGGACGACAGAGATATTTATCACTGGATCTTTTTCATCTAGTGAACACTCAATAAATGCAGTAGAAGGGATACAATACCGAGGAAAATGGTATTAAAAAAAAGAGGGAGTAAGAGCTTTATTAAGCAAGTTAGGAAGTAGTGTTAATAAATTCATTTGATTATGTGCAATGAGTAGTGCTCGGGATGTTGTCCAGTTGCTAATACAGTACCACTGTTCCTTGCCAAATATGAAAATTTCGAATCCGTTTAGCAGTTATAAAGGAGGAAGGATCCGCGAAAGGTGGCTGAAACAATCTTAAATATCTAAACCAAGTTTATTATTTACATTTGTACGTAGGAACCGCTTTACCATCTATGGTTAATTAAAGTTCCTATCATTCTTTATTATCAAATTTTCTGAGGCAGGCCGAGTAATTCGTATGTTAGCTCAAAACTGGTAAAACAATTTTTACCCACTTTTAGGCACGAAACATTTCGACTCCATTCGTTTTGCTGCCTATCGTACTGCAAGCAAACTTCGATTTATTCAACAACGAACATTATGTAAGTTGTGTTATTTATACATGGAGAAATTATTGTACCATTTATAATACTCATTATCAAATATTTATATCTCCTATATTTTGTAATCATACTCTCACATTTTCTGAGACAAAGCACACCAACACTACATTATATTAATGAAGTCTGAATAGTTTCAAGATTCAATTTAGTAGAAAGTAGAGAATCTTTCAAGCTAGTTCGTTTAACTAGACACTATATGACATCTCCACCCTTATCTAAAAGTAAAATTTCCTAGAGAATGTTCTCAACCTTTCAGTACCACTTTAATATACCGGAAATACTCATTCAAACGTTTAGAAGAAACAAAAGTTTCAGCAAAGAATATTCTTTTCGATCATTTGCTCTTCCGGCTCTGCAGTGGATTAATGGTCTAGACTTGTAAGCGAAAGGTCCTGGGTTACGATCCCAGTGTGTGTTGAGGAGTTCCAAACTAGAACAAAACAGCTGTTCAGTACTCCCAGGTTTTCCACTAGTTCTGTAACCGATGTCAGGTCATGATGAAATCCTCAAAATGATTAAATGCCTGCCAACCAACACTTGAATATTGGTGTTTTTTAAATAATATCGATTTGTCATGATCAGTGAAACTACAGCTCAAGGAAGATGCATAAGTTAAAATAAGTACAAAAATGTAATCGTAAATAGAATACCAAATAAAATCAAGGAAATCTCCACAACAAATTAAGGGTCATAAAACCTTGATAGCCAAGGTAAGGAAAGCATCTCAACCTGTTTCTTTTGGATAAATAGATTAGACTTCTTAAATGTAGATTCCAACAGCCTCAGCAATATGTAATAGCCGAACTCTTGAGGTGGAATTAAGATTAGTTGGTATAGGGTAGATGACTGTGAAGGCCTTGTTTACATCAGTTTTGTGTTCTGTATCTACGAGATGAGACATTACAGAACTACGAATCAACTTTGATTCTTCCTTACTTAATCACACAGGACGGTGTTTGAAAATCCGACTATAAACATGCCTAGTTGCACTGCCTACAGGGGCAGTCATATTGGTAGGTGCACATAGAAGAAGAAAAATTTGAATCCCGAACGCAAAATAGGGGTAGTTTTGAAGAGACAGCACACTCCAGTGTCATTGGATGCTCTTTTTTCCACATTCCTTAGGCGTTGTGTTAAAATCTCACTGATGTTATCCTCGAGGAACTGAAGTTGGAAGAACAAGGCTTCTTTGGAACTGTTGGTATTTTGGCTAGCCTTGACTTTTGATTCATATTCTTGTCAATGAATTTTACTGGGTAACCGTTCTCACTCAGAAGCTGTTTAATGATATTAAGTTCTTCATTAAGACATTCGTCTGAGCAGATTGCTCTTGTTCTGTGGACCAAGCACTTTATCAGTTTGCTTTTGTATTTCAAAGGTATGAAGCCGAAAAAAATGAGTATACTGACCCGTCGATGTAGGTTTTCTATATACACTTCTTATTGTGCCGTCCTCTTTTCTGGTCATAAGGACGTCTAGAAATGAAATACTAGAGTCTCTTTCTTTCTCCATGGTAAAGTTTATTGCAGGATAAACATCGTTAAATCTGTGAAAGTTGTTCTTTGCTTCATCCTCATTTTTCACAATCAAAAATGTATAATTCATGTAACGACAGTGGAATTCTAGTTCAATTATCAAATCTGTCAAATGCATACCTTGAACATGAAAATTTGAATTGTTTCTAGTTTGTTGTAGAAATTTCGTTAATTTTATTTTATATTCTATTAACTATTACATATTTATGCTTGTCATTACTTACGTTTCTAACCAATGTCAACTCATGTTGAAATCCTGAAATCAGTGAAATTCCTGCAAACCAATATTGGAATATGCGTGTTTCTTGAACTGTTTTTTCATTGTTGTTGACAAATCGATATTATTTAAAAGGCCCAATATTTTTAATGGCGATTATTCTAGTATATTCTTCATATATGTAAATATATATGTCTAGATAACTGTTTTATCAGTAGAGAAAATTGTCAGAAAGAATGTTCTTTGGTCAAATGTTTGTTTGTCTTCTAAATATTACTTTATTAAGAAACATTCTATCACCTTGAAGAACTAAAATCTATCGAAATAGCTGAGACTCTTATAACGGTACTTACTGAGTAATTATGTTATTTGCTACAACCTGTTATGGGATCGGGAGAACTTCCAACTGGTTAAAAATACTTTTTCATTTACTTGGTTTCTTCCGCTTTAATTGAATACAAAAAAGTATGATTCAAGAGAGTGTAAGAGGCAAATATTACTTGCAACAAGGCGAAAAGTTCGTTGGTTTCTAAATAGTATATGAGTTCGTATTCTTTTTACAATACTTGGATAATTACCTGAATAACTGATTGAATTATTTGAAACTTAAATAATTTTAAATCACGCTTCCTGACTATTACAGAGAACGATAACTTTGCGATTTTATATTGACTGTCTTAAGAAGTTTTCTATCTCATTTTGGTGAGCTATATTCAAATTTAGGGGTTTGGAAATTTATGGATTAAAATATCCTTTTTAATGCTCTATGTTTGCACTCATTATTGTATTTTTCTAAGTTTAAAACCTAATAACACAGTAAACAATAAAATTTTCTTAATATTGATGCCAAAGAATAAAATAATAATAACAATAGTAATAATAATAATAAAAATAATAATAGTCGAATAGTATCTATGATTTGTTTAATCGACAAAACATTTACCACTGGGATTAAAACTAGTTTCATGGTAGTAATATAACATTTAGTGAAATCCGAAAAACTTGTTGGTCCTTCTCAGAGTACAAACGATTAGCATAAGTTGAAACATTCATGTAGGTGAAGGTTGCAGCTTGAATCTGATTTTTCTCCCAGTTTCAATCATTCACTTTAATGATTTTATTATTGTGAAAACCCCACCTAAAAGAAAGGTTACCGTAAATGTACTGAACTTGAAGATACGTTTTATTTTCGCTGAGGAAGGAATGTTTTCTAATTTCAAGCTGAAAAGGCTTTTGAGGTTTGCTGGGAAGTTAGTGAAGTCTATCCGTTTCGATAAGACTAACTTTTGTAATTCTATGTTAGATGACTAGCGACCATAGCCTGTTCCCTCCATATGGCTACATAGCACTGTAAATAGACATTCCTTTTCGGCGTTCAGCATAAAAAATCTGTTTGGCGTTAGTGTTAATCTAAAGAAGAGATTTAAGTTTAAACGTAATACAATATAAGAACACACAAAGATGGGAAATCGATAGAGTTAGTGTAGTCATTGTCCAATATTTTGTGATATCTATGAACGAACTATAAATCCAGCATTTTTCTATACGCTAATATATGCAGTCTTTAGTTTGCTCAAATTTTACACTCCAGTAGTTATAGGTTTGTGCATAGATGAGTGATACCAGTATAGATCTATTAAGTTATGAAGGATACAAATCACTCAGTGTACATACAATACTATAAATATAAAGATAATGAACACATTTTAAATATTTTCTGCACAGTTGATACATTTCGGTTAGGAAAGAAAGACTAAACCTCAAGTATAAAATGACCGCATTCTATTTAGCAAGTGTCGTCGGCTGCAGCTTGTCGAATATTACAATGGTTATGAATTCTATCAGTCAAGTTTGCAATGTGGCCAGCATTCTAGGTGGCTTTCCATCATGGTCACTTTGAATGGTTGATATTGGATGGTTGGAGGCAATCGGCAGGAAGCCTTGGACCTAGGTTTCGTGCCAGTTGGCACTTGTCAGGAAGGGGTATCTGCAACCTTGAAGGAACTCATTTCCCTTCTGAGATTCGAACCCACGTCACTCATTGCTGCATTTACTGAACTTATCGCTTAGTTTTATTGAGTTGAATTAAGTTTTATTTAGATGGTAATTTTTATAAAGGATATAATTTCATATTGAGTTTTTATGTTTTATTCAGACGGCTCATTTATACTCTAATTTTATTTTCTTAGTTGTTGTTGGGTGTATGATGTAGGATTTTTTTAAACTGGTTTTTATGGTATTCACATTTGACCTCCGTCGGGTATGCAAATCCCTATGTTCTCAGATGCTAACAGAAATTTAGTTGAATTGATTGCTAATATTTCTTCTTCGCTAATCTTCCATCTAAAATGGAACGTAGATTTGTACTATCTAATAAAAAGATCATCAGTTAACATCTGGACTCCAATCATCATACAGTTTTTTCCCCAATAATCAAGTTCCTCTATTGACCATTACCATTATATGCGCACGTGAGAAAAGAAGTGGAGAAGACAGAATTTCAAGTGAACATAGGGAGGGCATAGGTCACAAACTTACTTTACCAGTAACAAATACCGACTGCTGTAAGTGGTAGAAATCAAACGGAAGTCACATCTTTCCCTTATCTAGGCAGCACCATTTTAACTACAAACGACAGTCATGAGGATTTCAAAGTCAGAATCGGATCGTCAAATAAAAGTATATACTACTGATTGATTGAAATATGTGGTTGCATACCACTTACATCAAGTAGCAGGACCTGTTAGCCAGACAGAAGTGGTCTAAACACCGGACGGATTGCTCGTTTGTGGCCGAGCTCATCAGCGGTGCATCCAGTTTGACTGAGCTCAAACAGCCTGATGAATTCAAACCACCTGATTTCCGGCTAGTTACTTGGGCCAACTAGTTACACCTGCTGGTGTGAGTGCTATTTAACTACTTATATCGATTAATCAGTAGTATATAGTTTTATAAAAATGTGTTTGTTTTCCTGATTACCATTTGTGGTATCAAGCAGATCACATACTGTAATCTGGATAATCTCGTTTTTCAAGGAAATTATGACGAAATTTCAGCTCGTAGAACTGTGAAAGTTGTGAATTCGCATCACGAAAAGCATTTCCATCAGGCTGAAGACTTACATTAATAACAAGATCAGATGGCTGGCCGGAAAAGACAAATGACAAAGAGTTCCTGAAGCGAACCAAGTGAAAAAGGATATGCAAGTTTATTGGACACATTCTGAGGAGATAAAGAAAACATCGAATATATATATATATATCAACAATTTTTCTCATTATGCTGTCACTTTGATATTTGTTCACGATCCGTCTCAATAGTCTGTTAGATAAAAACAAATCACATATCACAGGTTGGGCTTCAACCAATCAGAATCCAGCATGCATTTAACGCCTACTATTCAAGGCGTGTGGTTGGATCAATATATGCAATATACTTTGACCTCTTGGTTATTTTTTTTTGGAAATGCAAGTTCCTAATCTTGCCGTGTGAGTCTTCTGGATTTTAGTACTTCGGGTTAGGATATACTCGACTGGGAAATTCAATATCATATATTAGCATCATAACAATACATAGGTATATAATTCATACAGTTCTAATTCATCAGACTGAGAGGATATCTTGACTTCAATCTACATGATCAAATGACCAGTTATTCTGCCTTTTATGGAAATCATGAAAGAAAAAATTACATCCTTATTGTGAAAATAAAGCTTTATTCTCCTCTGTAGAGACATAAAACAGATGAAATATTACCTGCTTAAATTTGATTTTCTTTCAAAAGAAACATAAAAAAGCACAATAGAGATACAGTGAAATCTCACTTCGATAAGTACCCAGCCACAATTTTATTTGCACGTCAGGTTTATGAAGCTGATTATTCTTAGTAAATTCACAGCAGCGGACATTCATAATAAGAACCTAAGTCAAAAATACATAAAAATATACCTTACTATGCCACTTAATTGGCTCATTTGAACGTCGGTGTAGCGGACGAAATGAATTTATACACAGTGTAGTAATTGAAAAATCATTCTGACAACTACATTAAATCGCTCAGGAAATAAGACGCCCAGGGGAAATATTCTCAGATGAAGACCTTCTTTTACCGAGATTCCTAAAGTAAACAGAGACTTATTTTTCTAGTAAATATACTTAAGTTTGTCAAACTGATTCGATATTAATATATCATGATTGAAATGAAAACCTGCATCACCATAAAACACAAATCAGTTTCAGTCATTATAGTTTTTCACAAGTCATCCTATGGATGATATATCACATTACAACCACAGGCGTGTAATGGATCACAACTGCTACGTGAGTGGTTGTGACTGCGCATAGTGTTAGCAGATGAAGACGGGTTCAAAAGTGTAACGTAACGGTTAAAAAATGAGTGCATAGTCCAATGAACTACGGAGCCACATTTCACAAATATATCACTCTGTCAATCTAAGGTTATGTCATATAACCACTCTTTTATATCTCTTTATGCTTATGTAATCATATTATGGAAGTAATAGTGAGGAAATTAGTGTCTAAGGCAAGTATGATGAGGTAAAATGAAATGCTAGTGACTATTCTTTCCCTTGAAGATCCTGTACTACAGTAAACATTTCTCAGTAAAGTTCACTATAAACCATGTACTGATTTCAGTTTCGATCACTAATTGTATTCAGTTAGAAAACTGTTGTAAACTGGAGGTTGCTACACAGCTGTTTCGTCTTTGTTTGGGGTTTTCAGCAGTATGCACTTATGACCTCACCAGGGAGAGATCCTAGGAGCTTCACAGTGCAAGGATTACAGATTGAAGCTGTCTGGAGTTCTAGCGGGAAGTCGTGACCAGCGGGACCACAAAGTTGAACGTGAGGACAGATACTGAATGATAAAACTGACTGACGCTCGCGCTATGTTGAAAATAAGCAGAAGTCAGAACTGATGGGCGACTGGGTGCCGTTCTAGTGGACGAATGCTATTCGTGTTCACCGTGCAACTTGAAGGTTTTAGGTTCGATTTCAAGTGGGGTCATGGACGCGTGCTGATGAAAATTCTTAGACAAGGACGAAACAGCTACCCAGTACTCCCTGGTTTACAGTGGTTCTGTAATCGAAGTCAGTTCGTGATCAAAAGTGAAATCGATCAAATCCCTGTGAAAGCGACACTTGAAAATTATGCATTGTGTGAAAATTTCATATACAATCTCCGTTTTGTAAATTAGAAAACGGAAAGAACAAACACTGGAGCAGAATAAAATGAGTCCTCTTTTTCAGTCTCTTTTCGTTTACTTACAACATGTAACACTTGATACAGTCATTTGTAATACAAGTTTAACTTTTGTTTATCAACAGTAATAAGTCCTCCAGTGGAGTGAAAGCACCAGAGCGAAATAAAATATAAGGTTGATTAGTGACATTAAAGTATCGCCATATATGTCTACATATATTATAAGAATAAAGAGTCTTGTAGAAATTTAGTGTTGTTGGTAGCAACAATTTCTCAATAAAACAATAAAATGCGGTGAGTAGAAGTCAGGAGAACGAAAACTAAAGTCAAAGTCAAAAGAAGACAGGGAATTAGAGTGGATGCAACGTGAAAACAAACAGTTGCCAAGGTTGGAGTTATCAGTGTAACTAAAGTCGAACGACAGACTTATTTAGGACACAAACCTGCTCACCACTTAAGTGGTTATTCATCATACTCATAATATTATCACCTTTGAAATCAAAGCTAAAAGCTGGCTTTTTGCCAACAGTTATCTTTTCTTGTTTATTACATTCAGTCTTACTTCAATTGTTGATGAAGCTTTGTGGTCAACCATTTTCTTTCAGACATTTCTGAAATAACATCTATTCACTGCCTAGTTCATCAGCTGAACATATTCTTTTTGCTCGACAGAACATCATCCTCAGAAGCGTTCGTTTGTCATTAACTGCATCGAAGCTGCTTAAATGAGGTACAATGTACCTTTGATATATTTAACTTCTTGAATGTCATTCTGGATCTAATAATAAATGGCACACCAAGAAGACTAATTTATTGCAAACTATTGTCATAACTTTAATTCAGTTTTAGATTAAGGATGAAATGCGCATCCTGGATTCCACCGCTAGTCACCATCCACCAATTAACTTCTTATTGTCATAACTGTTACTTTGAAGTCAAATATGCTTCTTTGCGGTACGTTTTAATAGATAGAAACAGCTGATCTGGTCTTCAGTATTTAGTGTAACTTTAGATTTGCTTCGAATGTCAAAAACTTCTTTCCAACTTAGCGGTTTTCTGAAAATAAAATTATGGAGACATTTAGGATATAGAACTTTGAAGAAATGATGACCCAGGAAACATACTCCGTTTGTGCTTTTGTAATTTTTATGTAAATTTTATTTCATCATTTGAAACATATGAAAATGTTTCGATACTTTTTATCCACAGTTAATGTCATGGATTTGTGGAAAGTAGTAGAAACGTTTCGAGAATTTGGTTTACATCAACTGAACGATCCTCAAGCGAGCCTGGATTATGCAAGCACATTCCGTTTGCTATCTCGCATATATTCGTATATTCCTACAAGCATCTTGGATATAAATAATCAAACTGATGATACACAGTCTGGTCACACAGTTGGGCCTTCCTTGCTAAATGTAGCAGCTGAGATTCTCTTTGGTTGGCTTGTTTATGCCTTAGACTTATGCGCAACTGGTCGTTTCAATGTAAATGGACTTAAAGTCGCCCTGTCAACGTTAACTAATGCGAGACCAGCTGACAAATTCAGATGTAAGCTAACTTTTATGTGTAAGGGTGCAAAAGTATTGTTTCATTCTATTTATTATATACAATATATATCAGTTCTCTTGACGAGTAAAACACATTAACCGATGTTGAAATAAAAGCAGCCCCTCACAAACGCTATGGTAGGTTGCTGTTTCTCGCAGCACCTCGTGGTGTGGTTTTACTTTTTGGTTTGAAATTTCAAATAAAATTTGTTGCTCAAAAATATCGAATGATTTCTATCAATTTCATCGATTTCGTCAACTCATATTTAAGACCCTGTTTTCCGAACTCAGAAGGTTAAAATGAATTGAATATCATTTAGACCAAACCAACAGACTTTCAGACTGTCACTTTTAAAACATCGTAGTAATAATAATACCTTCATTATAGATAAGATTTTATTTTGATAAATCACACAGTGTTATACAGTTAATATTACTGTATGACACTGTGTAATTTATCAATATAAAATCTTATCTATAATGCAGTTATACTCTACCACAGTGCCCAAGTTTTATACCTATATCAATATAATACCTTGTTTTCTGTCACATAACTTAAAATCTTGCATGCATGATGGTTTTGGTGGTAATTTTCATATGCCTTTTATTCGTAGAATTTATCTCTGAATTAACATATTTCAGAAAATCATTCAGCCAACCTCTTTATCCACTATTATTCAGATGTTGGATAAATTTTTGGTCTAACAAAATTTGATAATAGCCACAGTATTTTTTCCAACAAATGCAATAAACTGAGGTCCATTACGAAGTAATGAAAAATAAAGAAAATCAAAAAAAGTGATTCAGCGAAGAAACTCTTTTCAACGAATTTATTATCAAGCTGTACAGTCGTATATATATATATGGTTTTTAAGAAATTATATCCGATGAGGGAGTTGAATCAGAGGTGTGAATGCATAAAATAATAATAATAGTATGAAATGCAGTTAAAATTAAAGTGTTTTTGATTATAATCATAGTTAAATGTCAAGTGGCAAAACAATTAATGTCATATATAGAATAATTCATAGGATGGATAGAACTTGGAAAGGGTGTGCAATTATAGGATTAGTAGACAAATCGAATAAAATAAAAACGTTACGTAATATTGTGTGAAATTTGATAACATAGAATTTAATGTTGCAAGACAGAATTGATTTAGAATAACAAGTGGAACAAGTGAAATAATACCGGGGACAGTTCAAATTGAGAATAGTAATAGTAACAATTGACGTAATAAAGGAAGAGCATACAAATTGAATAGACAAAATGAAAAAAATTAGTAGAGCCAAAATATGATTAGGGATTACCATACTCTATCATAGAGGGATTAAGACCATGAAAGTTGGAGGGGTTGAACGAACTTTTTCTGTACACAGAGATCTGGCTTTTCTGTTTCGATAGCCAAAGCTTCAGCATCACAGATGAGTCGGGTACGTACTGATTTCGGTAAATTACTTTTTGCCTTGTAGATGACTTTAAAGGCGGAGGCTATAGAGATAGGGTGATCATTATCGACCAGATGTTCAATGATCGTGCTTCTTATTGCTCCATTTCCATCTCTTCGTAACCATGCAGGATAGTGTTCTTGCACCCTCCTGGACAAAATATTTGATAAACTCTAGTCACAGTGAATTCATAAATGTAAGGAAAATTGATAGCTTATTTCTATGCTGTGGAACGCGTTTGGAGTGTCCCTGGTAGAACGGTAATGTCCGCCAAGCAGGAGATAGTTGACACTGAATTGTTTGTTGTGAAGTAATCAATATATGAAACAAATACTCACCTTGAAACTTAAAGACAATTAGCCTGATGAAATCATATCAACATGTATATGCCAGTCGTTTCTAGTATTTACAGTATGGCATATATTTATCAGCAGGGAAATTCGTACTACTGATAACCGGAGTATGTAGCTGTTACTCAGGTAGGTGTCTTCCACCCATACCAGTTTCTCAGCCTACCATTTATTTTTGTTTTCTTGCTATTTCTTTCTGTTTAATCCACGGGGATGAATTTTGGCTGTTCCTACAGTAACAGTCTAATAACAAATCTACTGATAACGTGGTATCTGCATTTCGGAGCAATTATCAGAATAAATTAAATTACTGGTAATTTAATTAATTTAGTGTTTCTTCCCTATTGGTCTGAGTATTCAAATATTAGATGTACAAACATCCACATTTTAAATATTTTATTGTGAAAATGAATTTGACTTGTTTGGACTACTATTTCCTTTTTGATTTTAGATCATTTCACTCTCCTGTCAGATCCATCTGGTGCTTTAGTCTTTTCAAAGTTTGAAGCTTATTTGCAGGATTTGTTAAAGTTGCCAATAAGTGTTTTTGAAGGCCTAAATTTTTATCACACATTACAAGCTACGCACACAATGTTCACTGGAGTAAGTTGCTAATATGCTTCCCTCCATTGATATCTCCACAATAGTTAGTTATGATTTGAGCTATTGAAAAAGGATAATAGTATTTATTCTCATTATATTCCACTTATGTTGATACGATTTTATTATTATCTCAATTATAAAAAGAATAATTTTAGTTAGTACATTTTGATTTCTGAATATAAATTATGTAAATGTATTTATCTTCATACTTGGCCCTTATGAATTTCAATGGAGAAGTTAATAAGGATTTTGTTGAACATTTCGTATTTAAATGAATTATTACTAGCTGTGTAAAAGGAACTGATACAGAATACAAATAAATTCTTGATGATCAGTTACTTGCCTGAAAGTGAAATATAAGTTTCATGATGAAAACTCAACCATCTATTAAATGCCTAACCTCAAAGCTTAATTATTTCGTTATAAACCAAACAGTGATAGCGCAGTTTTGTGTTTCTATTTACTAGTTTTCATTGATCTGATCTGCTTACTCTTAGAATCTACAAAATAAGACGTGATGCTTTGAGAGCACATCTAATACACCAACATCACTCAATAGGAATCCCTATGATATTGGTGGTAATGTAGTCATTTTCATATTGCCCATTCTCCAAAAAGCAGCGGAATTTCCATCTATAGTTCACTAAAAAATATAACCATAATTAGCATCTGTTGTTGAAAATATATAATCAGGTTATATGCAGTTTTTTCTTTTTCATAGTACTATTGAACCTTTTCTGATGTAAAACTGTGAATTGGTAAAATTTATTATTATTTAAGATATTTGATAGTGTCTTAGAAGTCACACTTATTATTACCACAACTAGTGGTTAATAAGTTCTTGCTTCTTCCAGCTGCAGAAGTGAGCTGAAAGGAGGAAAAGGTTTCTTATTAGTTAGATCCAGTAGTTTATTGATGCAGAACATAAGATAAATTCAGAACATGCTTGAGTTGTGGAACCCTATCCACTGGAAAACCTATAAACCATTAAGTAATAATTTTATGTGACCTCAATACTGTATTTTCGAAAATATAATAGAATCTAGATTATAAATATTTCGCCATCGAATTTTGTGGTTTTCGTTTTCGCTAATTGCTTAATTAGACAACATTACATTCACCGTATCATTAACGCTTGTTTTGTTCGTACCATATAATGTTTGTTTCCCAACTGTTTAAAATTACTTTCACTGTATATTGCAGTTTTATGATCATTCTTCTTTTTTTCGAAAGCGTGCAAAAAATGTAGTTCTAGAGGAATTTTTGGATCGTATGCTATCCGATCAAGGACCACAAGTATTAGTTTGGCTTACAGTTTTCCATCGGTTATCCAGTGTCGAGAATGGTAAGCGCCTTTATTCAGAACTAAGTTTAAGGAATAAAATGTTTCTGCATCATAAATGAACCAGTTGAATTTAAATGGTTTTCAGTATTATGTACTCATCGACATTTGTTTACGACATCTATGTGTTTTGTGGCTTGTTCAACTCACTGGGCTATCTAAATGTATCATGTTTACTCCATTTCATATTATTCAATCACATTATTGTCTAAGAATCGCAAAGTACACTGAGACACCTTTCCAAATAGGAATCAACGTATTACTACTAATTTTCTGACGGTAATAGAGGAGACATTTTAGATTAGTGGGGCATGCCTCGGATAAGACAATATAGCATAAGTTGATTTATAATCGTTTATTATATCAATTGAAGATTTAGCACAAGGAGTAAATACCATTTATAAGAACCTTGCTGAAAATTCTGTAAAATGTATTAACTCAATTTTCAGAATAAAGCTATTATTGTTATCCTCTCCGGGGAATAAGTCGAAACGTATATATCTATACTTATATAATATGATTTTATTAAAAATGACTTATGAATAAGTATGTAAATCCCTTTTACATTATCGAGTTGTGCCAAAATATCAAACGGAACTCTCAGTTGTATTATAAGAAAGTATACTTTGTCAGACTATATTACCGTTTTAATACTGAGTAGTAATTGTTAAAGTCTTTGCTATATAACAATTACAAGGTGAAAGTTGGAGAGATATTCTGCGTTTTTTTTTGGGACAGTCCTAAATTTATATGAAATGCATACCTATATACTAAACTGGGAATAATGTACAGGATGCACACATTTTGACAGCTTACATTCACTAAAATAAAATTCGCAGCTATGGCTTTTGTTGTTTGCATTTTTAAATAAAGTGAACTTGATATTACTCCTATTTTCTTTATAGATTTTTATTGTACGAATGCAGTTTTTGTAAATATATGCGGACCACTATGTTGTTTTTCCCCAAAGGTATTTAAAATCAAGTTACATATATGTACCGAAGTCAACAGATCTTTTTTATTGTAATTAGGCACTTATTATGCACAAAGTCTGAAACTCTGCGTCATTTTCTCAAGATACAAAAAAGTATTACATGTAACATCATAAAGTATATGCAATATATCTTAACAGAAGTCAGAGTTATTATAAAATAGAAAGACATTGTTTTTATTATAGTACGCAGACACAACTAGAGCTGTGTTAAATTTAATTATCATATTTGTGTTAAATACTTTATAAACATAAGTCGGGAATTGGTTTGAAATTTTTAAACTCATGTATTACATTTTTGTCACGTAACCATGATTTTACCTGCGTTAGAAAAGCTTCAGCAATAACAAAAACGGTTTTTGTTTCTTATAACAAATGACTAGAATGCACAGAATGGCTGAATAATAATCCACCGATGAATAATCCACTGTGCATGAAGGTTATGTGCTACTAGACGCGAGAAGATAGTGCTACTTCATTTTATGATCTCCTGACATGTGATAAATCATCAATGTTTAAAAAAATTAACAATATTTTTCTCTTTTGCTAACATATGTAACCGTCAGGTATTGCGTACTAAAGTATGTGCATTTTACCTTCATAGTTATTCTCCGTACTGTCAAAGAAATTGAACACAAAGCTTCTGAGCTCACTTTGGAAGTTTAATTTACCCAGTTACAGTGTATCATTTATTTGAATCTGTGTTATATCTTTAAAACTAAATATAAAAGCAGAACACACTAGTATTTGGTAGCAGAAATGACAAAATGACGCATAGTCATGGGAAAAGATGAAAACCCTACACTGAAAGCTTAGCTAGCAAAATTTATTTGTATTCTGCCTCTTTTGTCTTCATTTTATGCTTTCTATATTGCTTTGGTATCGTCTTCATTCTTCCTGTTTCAAACTTAATACATCACCTCGCTATTCAAGATTCTTGCAGAAGGTGTTATCAAAATACTACTTCTCAGTCCTCGTCAGTAGCACATGACACATGGAAAATTATTGTGAAACAAAGAAAAAGTTGGGATATGAATATTTTGTTTAAGATGATAGTTGTAGGGAAATAAAATACTGATGATTTATTTCATATATACTTGTGTAGTCGCTGAAAGCTTCATTTTGTAGTCTTCCAACTATTTGGCTGTATTTGTTTTACTTCATTGTCACTGTTTCAGAAATAAAATCGAAGGCTTGATTAACAAAAGAAATATGAGGCCTGCTACCATTGCGAAATACGCAGTGTATGCAAAAGAAGTCGAGAACTGGGAGGGATACTTCAAATGCATGCATGGTGATCATAAGGTGTTTTGCTAAGTACACTTTTCAAAGATTATGTGGTGAACTTGCTGGATTTCCAATAAGGAATCTAACTAGGGAGTAAAAAAATTTTTATTGGGTTGAATTAGTGCTATATTGCGAAATACACTTTTCATTAAAATTAGATTTTGATGACAATAATGTTTGCCACACAGTACTTACTGCTGATCATCTGATTTCTCGAGGAAATATTCATCTTCAATAAGTGAGCTTCTTTCAGCTTGCTGTCAACCACAATTAAGTGAATTAACTCTCCGTCAACAGCTGAACACCAACAATCAAAGAACAAAACTTTCTAAGCCATCTCTATCATGCGAAAATCTGCTAAATTTCCAATCATTTGAAAAAAATCCTACTCATCTGTATTTCAGGTTCGGTCGGTTTAGTGAGCGATCTTTATCTGTACAAGTCTCTGAACTTTTGTTTAATTAGCACGATATTATATAATACATTGTTGAATTCTAAATGATAGCTAAATTCAACTTCTCATCTTTCCATATCAGATAACCTTGTCTCATGTTGCACATTAACACGCTGTTAATAACTGCATTTCTTTTAAAATAAGTTAAAAAGTAGTGTGAATGTATTCATATGACTATGAGCAATACACTGAGCTCAGAAAATAATCCATTTATTAATACTGACTCAAAGCATTTTATATTGAATAACCCTGTCTGGTATGGAATTATGTTCTAAAACAGTCTTCAAATTCTATTCTTAAACGAACTCAAGTCTTTTCATCCTTACAACCGCTGACATTGTACAACTGGTTTTCACTAGTCCAACATAAGGATACGATGTATCTGCGATTATTAAGCTATCGCATTTAAAAGTAGCAACAGAACACGCACAAAATTTTACCATTCTTGGATACGTCTGAAATGAAAAACCCGGTTTTCCCATTAAGGGTTTGAATATATACAATGATAAAAAAATATATTAAGTCCGAAGGTATATGTATCTTGTCAGCATTATAGTTACCATTTTACATTCAGATAATCACATTCTGAGATACAAATGCTGATACTTCATTTATTTTTTTTTTGTTTTGAAGTACGTCATAATGTACGTTGTGAAGGTTGTAAACGTGAACAAATATGCGGTTTACGATATAAATGTACTCGATGCCCTCGTTATAATTTATGCCAAGACTGCTTTTGGGTTGGTGTCACTACAGATCAACACACAAATGCACATGATGTTAAAGAGTATAGTGCAGCTTCAGTAAGTGGATTAAATATATTTTTTAAAATTTAAAACTTATAGAAATAATTGTACCGTAAACTGGTGAACTGAGTAAAGCTGGCAGTGTGTTTTCCGATATATCGTTACTGTTGTCAACATTGTTATTTCTATTCATATTATTATTACTAATGTTATTATTGAAGAAAGATACTTAAGAACTTATTTCATTTTTAATATTTAGTTATACATAAATATCTTGATTTACTTTGAAATTTTCGGTGAGTTGATACTGACTCTTTTTTTATAAGTCTTTATTTGTTTTCTTCTGCCAAATGAGACACCTTTTACTACTGACGAATGAAAAGAACAGCTAAAATACACTTTAAGAGAGATTATTTTAGAATATCGTCTTTTTGAAGATTTACAAGTCAGTGAATGGAGTGATATCTGTTGATTAATGTACATTCGTTTGTGACATCTTCGTATTCTGGAGAGTAGCAATTCCCTTCTATCTGCGTTTTAAGTTTTAAGCGGTCATCAACTGCTTTCTGACTGATATGAACTAAAATCCTCTTATAGCTGTATATGGAGATACATGGTCAAGATAGTGGCGCTGACAGCTGACTAATTTTGTGACCCTAAAACTCTGTCAACATATATGTACATGTAAGGCGACATTTAGAGATATTACAATATATTGACAAAAACTGAAAGGACTGATATAATTCGGAAAAATGATTTGATTTTTATTTACTTACAATTCCACTTTCATAAAGCAACGAAAACAAACAACACATAGGGTAGCATATATTGCATGGGACCCGAATTCATGGGCCATTGGATCGCGCCCCAGTGGCTCAGTAGTCTTCGAGCTCGCCTTGTAACCAGAACGTCCTGAGTTCCAACCCCGGTGGATGCGTACTTCTGAGGAGTCCCAAATTAGGCTGACGAAACAGCTTTCCAGTACTCCTAGGTTTTCCAGTGATTCTCTAACCAACGTCAGGTCATGATGAAATGCAGTAACCAATAAGAATACGAATAAAACTTCTATCCATTGTGAATTATACATGGCATAGGCTGTAGACTATCAGAAATACCGACTACTTCATGCATTTTAAAATATCACTCATTAACTTAAATAATCAAACAATACATAACCATGAACGTCGTTTTCTTACTTATCTTAATATCACCGTTCAATGAATATGTATTAAAACAAGTACTTATTCTCTATATCAGCATGCTGGTATCAGTTAATTCGGATTTTTAGTGAAACCTGATTTCCTTTGAGAAAAGTTAGCTGCGCTTTCCCTGAATTGAACACAATTTCATAGTACTTTATAATGTTTATTATCATATTAAAAGACTAGGCTAGATATCTTTTGTTTTATTTCAGAAGTCACATTCTCGTCAATTTGGGCATTCTCTGAGGAAATCCTTTCAGTTTGGACGGTCTCTGTACAGTTCAGTATCTTCAGGATTTGTCAATACAGCTCCTTTTGCAGGAGGGCTCAGTGAACGACAAAAGCTTTCAGGAATCCACGTTAACCGTCGTCCTCATGTAGGATCCATTTTTGAGTGGAATTCGGGACCTGCTGCATCAAGTGTTTTAAATACTTGCGTAAATGGTAGTATCCCAGCTGGACAACTACCAACTATGCCATTAGATGTAACGACAAGCATTTCTGTTACGTGTTCTGTAATGCGACCCCCTGCAACCCAGAGGGTTGTGGCACCAGTAAATAGTTTATGTAGTCCACTACCAAATCGACGCCTACAACAACTCAATCCGTTGTTTATGTTGAATAGGTCTTCTGTGGACACACCCAATGTTTCATGTATTCATCTACAGCCTACGCGAGTTTCTACGATGTTTAATCAAATAAATGAACTCAATCAGGGATCGAACAATGCGGAGAAGAACATAATGGCTGCTACGTTTTACCCTAACACAATGCAGCAGCAGGATGTGATTACTGTAAACTATTTGAGATCAGGTGAGATCTGCAACAACCTACATTCCTATCCCAAATATCAAAAGGATATAAAAGGTTCATCTTCATTTTTAAAGCTATCAAATTTCTTGAGACGTCAACTGATATCTTAGTAATTTTAATGTGGTTTTCTAAAGTGAAGAACTGCAGTGACCTTTTTTAACTCAGTTTGATTGGTGAAAAGAATATATTGACTTATTATTATAAAAGATTTTTATGTCCCAATGAATGAAAAAAACGATATTGTTTTTGCTGAAGTTTCGCTATTTTATGCTAATAGCTTTATTAAAGTATTATTAAACTAGATTCTGGTATTAGCAAAGCTATTAGCATTAAATAGCGAGACGTCAGTATCAACAGTATCGTTTTGTTTTTCATACATTGGGAAATACATAGAGTTTTATAATAATATTGAATATCATACACCTAATGCCCAAGTTTTTTCAAACTGTTAAAAGCGAACTTCGTTTGAACATATGGAATATATTAACTTATTATCCAAACTTTTTATTATCTCTTCATGAACGTATTTTAATATACAGCTGCAAAAGTTACAATAAAGACCTATCCAATCAAAAGCTTAAGCAAAAAGGTGGTTTCAGCGAATAAAAATGAAGTGACATAGCTCCATCTTCTTAATCACTGTAATTTGACCCCTGACAGAAAATAATTCTGGAACTTTCCCTCCCCTTTGTTATGCAGTCACAAATGTACAATCCAGCATACGATTTGATCGAAATGAATAGTCTTTAAAGGCTTCAACCATCGTTTTGTTTTCTTATGATCAAATATTTGTAGATAAATTCCCGACCATCATCAAAGTGTACTTATTCCTGTGAAAAACTTAAATAGAACATGAGTTCGAAACGCGAGTGAATAGTATGAATGTGTTTAGCTAGAAAAGCAAAGGTCAGTTAAAACGATAAATCTAAGTTGTTTGAAGTAAATGCAACTGACAACAAACGAAAATGCTCCCAGAAAGACTGTATGAGGGATGCAGAAGATAAGCATACTTGAACGATATATGCTTTTCTGAAAGTAATAATCTGAATTCGGGAATACCATTAGTCTAACGAAAAAATATATATTTCAATTCGTTAGTTAAGGTAAAAGAAACAAAGAGTTTAGGAATCAGAAACATCTGAAATCTTCATGTAACTCTTAAGATGTCTTTCTTCTCCAAAAATGTGTAGGTGTTTTGGCGCACAGGTATTGTGCAGGTTATTAGAAGAAACGTGAATTCAGTATACCTTGCGCCATTGTTTAAATGACACATAGAATTATATTACAGACTATTTATAAGAGGCATATTGCTGTGATTATTATATCAATTGTCAATTCACCACTATGTTTTTATTTCTTCCCCTCACCTTGTAGAAAATGGTATACCATACTCTGATGTACCTTATGTTAACCAATATGTTTCAGATACAAATAATCCACCGAGTGCAAGTCACCAACCGTTGTCATCGTAAGTGTTAACTTTCTATTTTCTTACTCCTGTAAACGAAATAGTCTTCATTAATTGTATCACAAAAACTAACGTTGGTACGAAACTTTAAACTGGATTTCAGCCGATGCTGCAACCAACCGAAGATGGAGCTTGAAGAAAACTAATTTCTGTCCAGCAGACACTGCGGTTAATATAAGATCTTAATATTCCCATTACGATAATTATAGAAAACAGTTTAAGCAACTATGTAATTTTGGTAATTTCTAATCAAGCTTTGCATAATGAGCAGAAACTACACTATAAAATATCGACCATAGACATTTCAAACCAGTGTGATTAATAGAATTAGAATTCTGGGATTAGTTGTGTTCTCTGGGCTGGTTGGTTTAATTGGGAAGCTCTCGTGTAACGACAGCAGGCAAGAGTCAGGCAACAGATCATTTATTAAGGAAATCAACGCATATTTATATATTTCATGTACATCACTATGGATATTTAAACAAACAAACACAGTCTTCCGATTGTTTGTTTCTCACGTAAAGTTAATCTTTCATCTATTTGTGACTGTTTCTTGAATGTCAAATCCTCTATCTGTTAACTGCATCCGCCTACGCAAAGTCTGCTGTGGTCGGTTTTGAATCAATCTTTGTTCACATTTTCTCACGACAAATCTTGGGAACGTAAATATTGACGTAAATTACTGTCTACCAATTTGGCTAGTAGACAGCTCTCACCACACTCGTAGTCTTTCTGAACAACATATTCAGCTCAAGTTTAAGCATAAAAGGAACTCATGTGAATTCTCCATGAAAGATAGAATTGTGTCTCCTGTCACCTATCTTCGTGACTGTTAACGATTTGCATCTTTTTGATCACTTTACATTGAATTGGAATTTCAACTTTTTGTCACATGCCTTTCTTTTTATTAGTTGGACAGTTTCTTCTATATTGCTATGTTTCTTCATCGCTGATACAATTGAGTACCAGGCTTCTAGGAATTCTCTGACATTTGAATAAAGCAAGAACAACAGTTTTTGCAGAATAAAATGGTACTATCTTTTATTTCGTTGGCTTCTCATCATCTGCTTACATGCCAAAGTCATTATTCAATATATCTACAGAAACAATTTTAACATACTTGCACAGAGTTCATTTTAAACAAAAATCAATCAATCTATATATGTATACAGTAATTACACACATATATACATATACACATTATTATTAAACACTATTCCGAACAGTAATGATCATACACAATGGAAACTTTCGACACTACGTAATCAGATGAAAGAGGGGTGAAAATATCCAGTTACCAGAGCAAAGAAAGACTGATAACTGCTTCTTTCTGAACGCATAAATCAGGTTTCAGGTGCTTGATGGAGATGGCTTCAGCTAACTTGAGGAGAATTGAACTCTTTTGCCTATTGATAATTTTGAACGATCTTGAGACGTCCACCTCATGAGCCGTGTCAATGAGATGCTTAGCGATGGCACTGTTTACAGCATTTGTTCCGTTTAAACATAGGCTCTTTGGTACATGTCCAGAAAATCGTAGATATGCCCTTCTTTCTGTTCTTTCAATGTAAATGATCCTGCACTCTGCGTGTTTCCTCAACTTAAAATTTCGACGTTATCCTATTCAAATCGATGTCCATGATTATCTACATGCATTGACATAAAAGAATATAAATCGTGTCTTCTTACAGCTAACTTGTGTACTTGGATTCTGACTCGAAGGGGACGCACACTTTGACATATGTAATGTCTGTTACAGTTCATACAGTTTATTTTGTAAATTGTATTAATTCCAAATCATCCACCTGAGCCACAAATCTTTTCTATTATTTCAAGAATTAGAGTTCAGGCAGATAAATTCGTGGATAATAATCGAGGTGATCACAGTAACAATTATAGTGGTAACAAGGATAAATTCATGCAAGTGTCTATATAATCTAGTTATTCAATCACCGTGAATATGTGTGTAGAGTGTGTATAAATGAAATTCATAATTCACAAATTTTTTAGGAATTCATAGTGTACATAGTTTGAGGGGGGAAATTTTCACCACAGTTTCCTTTGAAAACCAAATTATTCAGATCACAGGACGTGATTCGCTTGACATCATAAGTGATAATCAAGAAAGCAAGTACATTTTCACAAAACTGTATACTGCTGATCGATTGAGATGAATAGTTGTTTATTACTCACATCAACCATTATGGCTTGCCAACCAGATCGAGGTGTTCTAAACACCGGACGGCCATCTTGCCCGTTTGGAGCCGAGTTCATCGGTGTCCAGTTAGACTCAGCTCAAGAAGCCAAATCAGTTCAAACCACTCGATTTCGCCCAAGTAGTTAGGTAGTTGTTTGAAAGTATGACTTATTATTATTTCCTTTAATTCCTAGAGGAATACAGGGCTTCAGCTGCGCGTCTCCATTGCGTTCGGTTCTCTGCTAGAGTCTTCACCTGGCTCCATGTCTGCCCACATGCTTTCATGTCCTCTTCACATGACCTCCTCCAAGTCACCCTCGCACTGACGACCAACTCGCCGCTTCCCTTTCAGGTTCCACTCGACGGCTTGTCTAGTGATGTCACTTGATGGTTTCCTCAGAGTATGGCCAATCCATCTCCATTTCTTCCTGTCTATTTGTTGCACAATCGGTTCGTGGTTGGTTCGCTCATTGCCGGAGATCTCTGTTGCTGATCTTTTCTGGCCATCTGATCTTGAGTAGTATTGAGCGAAGACAACTGTTAATGAAGGTCTATAGTTTGTTTGAGATGCTCTTGATGACGCGCAGTACAAGTCTCTGATCCGTATAGTAGCACTGACTTCACATTGGAGTTGAAAATCCGGACCTTATTTTTGATGCTGAGTGCTGTTGACCTCCAAACAGATTTGAGAGAAGTGAAAGCTTGGATTGCTTTCCCGATCCTCACTTTGATGTCCTCATCATTTCCGCCTGTAGTTGAAACGATGCTTCCCAGGTAGGTAAAAGAGGTTGTTTCTTTCAGGTTCCTCCCATTTATGCTGAACATTGTCTGTTGTTGTTGCTGTTGTTGGTGGTGTTGGCCAGGAGTCTTCATCACCTTTGTTTTCTCTATGTTCACCTGAAGTCCTATCTTTGATGCTTCTTCTGCTAACTTGTTGCTTTTCGATTGCATATCTTCCAGTTTGTGGGAAATCAGACATATATCATCGGCGAAGTCCAGATCCTCCAAGGTTTTGTGTGACTCCATTGTATGCCTGCTTCCTCATTGCCCGCTGTTTGTTGCATTATCCAGTCTACTGAAATCAGGAAAATCATTGGCGATAGTAGGCAGCCTTGTCTTACTCCTGTTCTCACTTCGAAGGGTTCCGTGAGTTTCCTGTTGTGGATTACTTGGCATGCAGCATTGTCGTACAGCTGTTGGATGAGATGTATAATTGTCGGTGGCACCCCGTTGTAGCGAAGTAGTTGCCAAAGTACCTCTCGATCGACGCTGTCAAAGGCCTTTTCAACGTCCATGAAGTTGAGATAGAGAGGTGACTGCCATTCCAAGCTTTGTTCAATGCGGATCCGTAGTGTGGCGATTTGATCAATACATGATTTGTTTCTTCTGAATCCAGCTTGTTCCGTTCGAAGTTTTTCATCCAGGGCATGTTTGATTCTCTCCAGGATGATGCGGCTTACTATATTTCTTGGGAGGGCAGGAGCATAATTCCGTGCCAGTTCTTGCATTGACTTAAGTCTCCTTTCTTTGGCGGTTTGAATAAGTATCCTTTCTTCAAATCCTCGGGTACCTTGCCCTCTTTCCACACCTTCTCCAGTAGTGGCGTCATCAAGTCCGCTGTTGTCTCCGGGTCCGTTTTCAATGCTTCTGCTGGGATTCCATCTGGTCCTGCTGCTTTTCCAGCTTTTAGCAGCTTGATTGCCTTCAGGATTTCTGTTCTCATCGGAGTGTTGATGTCCACTGATAGTTCCGCTTCCGCTGTTGGTGGGCGCGTTGTAGGTGGCGACCGATTTAGAAGTCTTTTGAAGTGTTCATCCCAGTGTTTCCTTTGCTCCACTTCTTTGGTGATTGACTTTCCATTGTCATCCTTCACTGGCTTAATTTGTGTCGAACTTTTACCCGAAAGGTACCTAGTTGTTCGGTAGAGTGTTACGAGGTCTCCTTTGCCTGCAGCTTGTTCTGCTTCACTTGCCATGGCTTCATAATACTTTCTTTTGTCTTCCCTGGCACTCTTCTTTACTCTTTTGTTCAGTGTCTTGTAGCTTGCATTCAAATCCTGTTTTTGTTACTCGTCGGTGCACCGGATAATCTTTTGTTTCACCATCCTTCTCTCTTCTATTAGTTTCCAAGTGTCCGTAGTGAGCCACTGTATGTCCTGTTTCTTCTTTCTACCCAGAATTTCCATGCAGGTTTGACTCCACACCGCTTTCAGGTTGTCCCAGTGCTTCTCAAAGCTGACCTCTTCGCCAGTGTTGATTTGTGTCTCGGCTTTGTCCTTGATGCTTGCAGTGAAGATGTCCTTTGTGTCCTGGTCCTTCAGTTTCTGAGTGTTGAACTTGGCTTGTGGTCTATCTGCAGCTCCTGCTTCTACAAACGCTTTTAATTTGATTTGGACTGTCGCTTGTACGAGATAGTGGTCTGAGCCAACGTCTGCTCCTCTTCTTACTTTTGTGTCCAGTAGGCTACGCCTCCACTTCCTTGAGATTGAGATGAAGTCAATTTGATTTTTGGTTCGCCCACCTGGTGACACCCATGTAGCCTTTTGGATATCTTTGTGTTTATATACGCTGCCACCAATCACTAGTTCATTGAAGACACAGAAGTCGGCGAAGAGTTCTTCGTTTTCATTCATTTCTCCGAGAGCTTCTTTACCCATGATGAGTTCTCTTCCTGTGTTGTCTGGTCCCAGTTTGGCGTTCATGTCTCCCATTAGTATTTTAATGTCACCAACTGGGGTATTGTCCATTGTTGCCTGTAGTTGTCTGTAGAATTCTTCTTTCTTTTCGAGGTCTGCGTTGTTTGTGGGTGCGTAGCATTGTATAACTGACACTTTCCTTCCTTTGGAATTGAATCTGGCGGTTATTATCCTGGGCGAGATCGCCTCCCATTGCATCAGTGCCTTCGTTGGCGTTGGTGATATCATGATAGCCAAGCCCTCGGTGTGCGTGTGTTTGTTTGCTGATAATTAAATATTTTTCAAATTTATAGTATCTTATCACATTATCGCATCGCCTAATGAACACACAAACATACTCCTTATTTAACTAAGTAAAGTATTCACAAATAAGATATACTTTATTGTCAGTATTATAGTGAAGTCCGACTGAAACTGTAATCAAAACTGAATAAATTTCACCCATAACTCATGACACAGTTTCTCATAGTTGATTATATTCAAATTATACCGTGGTCATTAAAGGTGGTCGTTAGATTTGATTAGAGACATGTTTGAGTACTAAGAGATTAGAGCTGTTTATAGATATGTAAGACTGCTATTCTTCTCATTATTTCATTTGTGTTCTTAGTGCAAGTCTTTAGCACTGCTAAAATACAGTCATTATTCTTCCTTTGATAAAAATATGCCTTTATGAAGAATAGTTGTGTCAGATTCCCGAATTTCTATTGATTTCTAGTCAAGTTTGTTCCCTATATATTTGGAGGCTGCTATTCGTAACGAAGTCCGTTTCTTTTTTTATTTTTCAATTATTTTCTATTCATAAACCTCATATGAATGCCTGGAAATGCATTCAACATTAAATCTGTATGCCACGTAGTTTATTTCAGTAGGCTGAGAATTCGAGTAAAATGATGTCATTATTTTGTATTCTTTTTTCATTTTTACCAATCATGTTATGTTTTTTTGTCTGTGCAATGTACAACCTGATGATACTGTTGGTGACTGCAACAGTTAAGTCTATTTGCTGCGAAAATAAATATAATCATTAAAAAGACATAGGCCAGCAACGATTAATCTTTTCTTAACTTCACTTTGAAGCTATACAGCTATGTGGTGTTGTAAAATGTAATGCAAACACCTGATATTGTTAGTAAAACATATAAAACTACATGTCAGCAGAAATAATGAATAGATTACGAAATTAATTTAAGTAGTCCTATGTAATCTAAAAAATAAAGTGATGAATATCGCTTTGAAATGACTACCATTAAAACTACAAGCTCTTTGAAACAGGAACATTGTTCAAAATAGTAAGTGGTTCAGAATGTAGGTAAAATGTAAGAGGAAAAAGCCAAATGAATCACTTACCAAATTACTGCACAAGCTAGACAAAGAAAAAGTTTGAGGCCAGGATAGTGAAAGATATTGAAGATACTTCTCTATACACAGTTCAGGGTTTTCCTTATGTATACCAAGAGCTTCTGCCCTGATTCGAAGATGTTGCCATGATACCCTCACACGAATTTGAAATACTTTATATAACACTTTGATGAACTTTTCTTTTGGTGCAGGATGATATGTAAGAAGAAGGTACGCAAAATTAGGTTATTAGTTTGTTTAGTTTCTCCTGTTGACAACCATTTTATTTTTTTATGATTTATAATTTTTATGTTTTTGGTTTTTTATGTTATGTTGTCAAATGATATTATCAATCTACCTTTGTAGGCATTTCCATGACATTTTAGAACGCTACCTAACTGTACAGCTTTGAAGTAAAAGTTATGAACAGAATATTCTTTTCTGACTTGTCTTTTTAATTTATCTCACATGGATATTTTTCAAGCCTTTAGAAATATTAAAGTTTTTCGTTCAGACACCGTTAAAATGCACATACTAATGCTACCTAGTTTCAAGTTAAATTAAACCAAAAACATTTGTGTTTAACTCTAAGTAATGGACATTAGTGCATACCTTTTTATTTGGTTTGTGTTTATTGTAAATGACTGCAATATTGCATTTAGTCTGTTATTATATCTGTGTTGTTTTCCTGTTTTTGCAAAATTTATGTATGTAGATCATCTTATCCTCAACCTGTTACATATGTGAATCAGCAGTATCAACAACAGCAAGAAATATCAAGTGCAACATCCCAAGTACTAACTACACAGACAATAAGCACAACATCAATAAGTAATAATAGTTCATTTAGCACGAATACGAAAGTCAGTTTTTCAATGAAAATGCATAACATGGATCAAAAGTCTAGCGAAGAACACGCCTTGATTGCTAGATACGCCGCTCAACTGGCTGCCGCTTCCTCTCTGAATCAGGAATTCGATGTAAGTTTAAAATTTAGGCTACCACATAAAGTTCAGAATAGACACTTAGTAGGAAAAGAATCTCAGAACCTAATTTTTCAAGCATATGTCGCATATCACTTTCAATGTCAATTGATGACAATTGCAGGTTACTGATGACTTTTTATGGCATACTAATTTTATTAAGTTTGTGGACATTCATTGGGCCTCTAGTAAATATGTCTGACTAAAATTAAGACAGATTTAAGCAACTGAATTCCTGTGAGTATTCCTCATAATGACTAAATAAAATGGATGTGTACACAGTTCAACTAGTTCACTAATTATCCTAATTTGCACTGATGCTAAGGATAAAATTTAGCATCTTAGACTAACAGTTTGATTCAGTCTTTGAATATGAAATGTCCAATAGCTGTTGTCTAAGACAAGGAATACTCTGTTCCTTATCCAGAGAAGCGTTATCTAATATGAAAAGGTTTACGTACAGTAAAGTTGTGTGAGTGACTTGATATGGTTATGAGCAATAATTTGTGCTCGAAACGTCATCAGTTAATATTACTGTACAACACTATGTGATTTATCAAAATAAAATTTTATCTATATAAGTATAAAACTTGGGCAATGTGGTAGAGTATAACTCCATTATGGATAAGATTTTATTTTGATAAATCACACAGTGTCATACAGCAATATTAACTGATGATGTTTCGAGTACAAACTATTGCTCATAATCATATCAAGTTACTCACACAACGTTTTTCCTTCCATAAAATTTTATCTATAATGGAATCAACAAATCGCTTTTTCATTCATGTTTTACATATGCGTAAAAAAAACCTAATATTTTTCTGGTAGCAGACATTAAGAAGTAAAGTTCTGGAAGAAACTCGGTATAAGCATCCCTAATCTTCCGTAGCAAAGTCATAGACAGCCTACGGAATATAGTTAGTCCCCTTAAAAGTAAATTGTTAGGTGTTTTGTCTGTAGAGTTGAGTTTATAGGTGTACAGCAAAAATCTTATACGCATTAATTTTAGCGCAGATTTCGTAGGCAACGGGCGCAAGTTAAAGAATTATTGTAAAACAAGGAGCAACAGACAACTGTTTCAACCTAATTTCGGAATCTTCACAAATACGCACCCACGATCCTGCCAGATTCCCAAGCCAGGACCTTCAGTTTGATAACCAAGCGCATGTATCACTGAGTCTCCGTGTTGACTTTCAATATCTGATTATTTGACCAGTCAGCCAGTGAAGTCAGTGAGCGTCACCTCCACGCTGGACACGACGGTCACTGCTGCCTACGAATGCTCATAAGACATTAAAGAAACGCAAAGTAAAATCACTGAATGCCAAGAAAGAGAACAATATGTAGTAATTGAATTTGAAAGAATTTGATTGGTTTCAATATGGATTATTTCATTCTGAGGTGAAATCAAATCAGACAGTTAGAAGAACTGTAAACTTCAGTTAGTTATATTACACCACAGAATAAAAGAACATCAAAAGAAACTGCTTATTCCAGCTGAGACGGAAACTTATGGTGGTCGCACTCTCTGTCACGGTGGAATTATTAGCTCTGGATATATCTATGAGATGAAGAAAATTCGAGATTATGCAAAACGCAAAGAGAAAAGCTCCATCTATGCACGGCAAAGTACACACTGTCACACATAAAATTTAACAACCAGCATAATGGTGTAGAGCATGAAGTCCACAGATGAATCTTCACTTTTGGATTTAACAGTCAAGTTGTGAGGCGAAATTGATTCAAAGTATATTCTGTTTATGCTAAAACGTTTTGAAACTACATTTAGGATAGCTATGAATAATATGAATATTGTTTGAAACAGTATCCAGTGATAATAGGGTTTTGCTGAACCCCTAAGCATAAACTAATAAAATTACCTTTCATTTTCCAAAACTTATGAAATAATACTGACAAATCAGTGAGTAATGAGTGAAACCAAAGCAAAATGCAGCTCAGCAACTACTCAGATTTGCATAAACTTAACAGCAATGAAATCTTTTATATGGAAGCTGGGTATGCAGTCTGGCTGACCAAACTTTGGTAGGTGGCAGAGATGTGGCAAGATTCAAATCTGCTGAATAAGTACATGAAAATTACAATGTATTAAGGGCCTTATTGAATCAGTTGCACGCATTTATACTTAATCTTTTCATAAGCATACGGTTGAGTCCTTCTCAACTGCAAACTAAAATACTATTTATGAAGGTTATAATTGTGTTCTCCTACGTATGTTCTTTATATGCATATATGTACATATATATAATTCCGTGTTCTTTTGATCAATTTGGAGCTAACTAAGTTTTCAAAGTTGAATGTTAATGTCTACTACCGTGGTGCAAATATGAAGGTTCGCAGAACATCAAGGAAATAACACTATCTTTCTGACAGTTGTGGCTTAATCTAAGTTATGCAGATATTTGCTAGGCTCTAACTTCCGTTACGAATTGTGGTTTTTTCTATCCCTTGAAAAAATTTTGTTTCAATAACTTATACAACTCCAAAATAGAGTCTTTATAATTTTGCACACAAAATGGATGTTATAAAGTTACTCGTCCACTCAGGAAGTAAGTATACACATATCCCCTTAAATAAAAAAGTATGTCCGTGACGGGCTTGTGTTTTACAAATAACTCTATACGTAACATTTTAAGAAATAAATATATCATATATTTACAATGACATTTTAATTTTACGGATCTTTATTTTAAAGAAACTAGGTGATCTTGTTGATTCAACGCAAACGCAAAAACAGCTGATTGCACAATTGCAAGAGAAAAACAGGTAAATCTGTGCTGAGAGCACGCGTATTTTTATTCAATAAGTTCAAAACTGCTTGCAAATATTATCAAAGACGTACATTCATAGGCCAACTTATTAATTACCATCCTTTTTTAGAATCCTCATCATTTCTTCGTGTTTTTTGCAATGATAATTATGATGTACTCATTCCCGGTTGTAAAGTGTCAAATACACCTTTCCATAATTTGATACAATTATTCACCTTTGAAGAATTTGAATAAAGCAAGAACAACAGTTTTTGCAGAATAAAATGGTACTATCTTTTATTTCGTTGGCTTCTCATCATCTGCTTACATGCCAAAGTCATTATTCAATATATCTACAGAAACAATTTTAACATACTTGCACAGAGTTCATTTTAAACAAAAATCAATCAATCTATATATGTATACAGTAATTACACACATATATACATATACACATTATTATTAAACACTATTCCGAACAGTAATGATCATACACAATGGAAACTTTCGACACTACGTAATCAGATGAAAGAGGGGTGAAAATATCCAGTTACCAGAGCAAAGAAAGACTGATAACTGCTTCTTTCTGAACGCATAAATCAGGTTTCAGGTGCTTGATGGAGATGGCTTCAGCTAACTTGAGGAGAATTGAACTCTTTTGCCTATTGATAATTTTGAACGATCTTGAGACGTCCACCTCATGAGCCGTGTCAATGAGATGCTTAGCGATGGCACAATTTAAAGAATTTGTTTCCTTCTGTGTGAACCACATGAATTTTTTAAATAAGTTCTTGATGTCATTTGATGCAACCTTTTTGTTCATAATTATTCCAATCAATGAAACTGTTGAGATTATTTGTCAGCAGTCTGATCTTCTCCCATTCCCAGAGTCGAAATTCAATCTCCTAGTGCTTATGTGTACCACGGATGTGCACTTCCAACTGGACAACACTCTTTACCGCCAAATAGATGGGGTAGTTATGGGAAGTCCACTTAGCCCTATTTTAGCAGTTGTATTCATGTCCAACCTTGAAAGAACAAAGTTGAAGCATGCAATCGACGAAACAACTTCCTACTATCGATATATTGATGACACATCCGCGGTGTGCAACAATGAAATTCATGCTTCCCACTTACTCAGATAATTCAATGGCGCACATACCAATATTGAATTTACTATGGAACATGAAAGTGATGGAGAGTTCCGCCTTCTCCACATTGCCATGCAACGCCTAGAAGATGGTAGTCTTCAGAAGTCAATTTATCGAAAGCCTCCATGGAAAGGACAATACTTACATTTTAATAGCTTTTGTCCAAATAGCTTTAAACGTGGTCTAGTCAAAACTTTGTACTATAGAGCAAGGAGAATATGCTCTATAGAGAAATTAGAGGAAGAATTTGAGTTTCTTGAAAAGACACTTAAAAGCGATGGGTACCCTCAAAGGTTCATCAACAAGTATGGAAGATCTGAAGTCACAAATGTAAAACAAATCACAGTGGGAAAAAAGCCAATCTACTTTCGGCTTGATTATAAAGGTGAAAACATTGCAGCAATGGTCGACAGAAGGCTGAGTACATCACTAGCCATAGCCTATCTTGCAGTTAAGCTCGTTCCCGTCTATCGAACAACTTGCTCCTTGGTGCAATCAAAAATCGATAGATATCCTTCTCATGTTAACTCCAACTGTATATACAAATTTACATGTATCTGTGGGAGCACTTACATTGGAAGAACAGAAAGAAGGGCATATCTACGATTTTCTGGACATGTACCAAAGAGCCTATGTTTAAACGGAACAAATGCTGTAAACAGTGCCATCGCTAAGCATCTCATTGACACGGGTCATGAGGTGGACGTCTCAAGATCGTTCAAAATTATCAATAGGCAAAAGAGTTCAATTCTCCTCAAGTTAGCTGAAGCCATCTCCATCAAGCACCTGAAACCTGATTTATGCGTTCAGAAAGAAGCAGTTATCAGTCTTTCTTTGCTCTGGTAACTGGATATTTTCACCCCTCTTTCATCTGATTACGTAGTGTCGAAAGTTTCCATTGTGTATGATCATTACTGTTCGGAATAGTGTTTAATAATAATGTGTATATGTATATATGTGTGTAATTACTGTATACATATATAGATTGATTGATTTTTGTTTAAAATGAACTCTGTGCAAGTATGTTAAAATTGTTTCTGTAGATATATTGAATAATGACTTTGGCATGTAAGCAGATGATGAGAAGCCAACGAAATAAAAGATAGTACCATTTTATTCTGCAAAAACTGTTGTTCTTGCTTTATTCAAATTGCATAATTTGAAGAGATGGTTGAAAGCAGTTTCATTATAACTTCTGTTTAATTTAATGGATTTGTTTCTATGCATTTTATTCTGTTAGTTATTTACAGAATTATTAGTTGACGTAGGACATACTGTGCACAAATATGGCTGCATAATTGCGACAACGAAATCACAGAGACCTAAGAAACAACTGACAGCATTGAATACAGGCATGTTCAATTTAGAAAGTGGTTTGTCCTTCTGTTGAATCCACTAGTTGACAAGTGATTGGCTACACTAATAATTAGCTATGAAACTAAATGTAGTATTTCACTGCCCGTGAACGCTGATAAGTAGTGTGACTGCAGTTCTAAACTCTGTTCAGTGACAACATCTGTACTTTATGTAGAAATTAAACGCTATCTGCAATGGCGAAATACTAGAATGATACGTTTTTGTGTTTTTAAAACATAACAGACAAGTTTAACCACTCTTCATATATCAGTGCTCAACAAGATCACTTCTGCACTATGCATCGTATTTGTGAGTCAGAGATCTATATTGGCTGTTAAGGGATTATAAGTACAAATATTATACTATTCCTCATACGACAGGATGCCAGATGTCATCCTGAATAAAAAGACTATTTTCTGTATTAACGTATCATTTGTTAATACTGCAGTTTATGGATCTTACGTAATTTGTCAACAAACGTAGTTTAAATAGATGTCTCTTTTATGATGCGTATCATTTATACTGTCAAGCAGATCACACAGTATTATCTGAATAATTTTTATTTTCCTAAGGAAACTACAATGAAATTCCATCTCTAACTGTGTAATTTACAAATTTTGAAATTGAGACCTCTCCTTTAATATACATCTGACGTAATTTAAGTAAAAACAGTCTCACTTTTTGTTTATCTCTATTTGAGGAAGGTGTGTTTGGCCTATTTTTACTACTTATCGTTATTTCAGGAAAATACTGAGAGAAATCGAACGTTTACGTATTGAACAACAGAAACAAGCAGCATTCATAGCTGCCGCTGGTTGTCTCAAAAATGATTCATCTCAGTTAAAAGACTTATTTAATGAAAGTGCAGACACATTAGGTCAAGAAAATTTAGCACAACATTTAAAGCCAGATAGTGTAATATCATCTGTAGCCAGTGCTTCGGCGAACGCAGAAAATCCTCGTCTGGTTGCTGATTTGAAGGCGATACGTCAAAGGAAAGATGAGTTGGAATCCCGAATGAACAACCTACAGGTATGCGTTGATTTTAAGGTCTCAACAGTTAAATATTACAACATATTAATCTCATAATATTTTTAGAACACAAACTCTTAATGCGACTTTTCACTAATAATTCAGTGTTGATACGTAAAATGATTACTCAAAAATCATACCTGATATATATTTGTAACTGGATGTTTTGTGCATATGAAAAGTACATATGAACAGTAATTTCCTTAATGTGATGTCATACACATTTAAACATAAATATATATATTTTGCATTCAGTCGTATGTGAGTGCTTGCTGGGCTTCACTTTCATATTTTCATATAGGCTTACTAAACATCAAGCATTCTGTGAAGAAAATATCCAACATTATTATGAAAAACCTATTTTCATTCTTGTTTTTATTCCTTTACGTTCCCAGTGTAGCATAGGTCTTCGAGCTGGAGGTTTGAAGTTTCGGTAGCAGTGGTATTTGTTTTTACGGGATGGGTTTGCTAGCTTCATGCTCAACCCTCTTTCCTTACCAATCTTATTACTGGTTTAGCGAAGTAAACGAGCGTATTGGTAGGGGATTGAACCCGAGGCCACATGCGTGGCCGGCAAGCATTCTACCGCTGTGTCGTCGACGCACATTTTCATTCATTACTCAAAGGAAAGTCGTTTATTTACACATCCGTCACTTACAGCAAGTTTTAAAACCTTAAGCATTTTAATGGTTTCCTTTAAGTTTCTATGGAAAACGTCTTCACTGTTGAAATGAAAAATAAGCTTTATGTACATTCCGTATGATATACAAACACGTCATAAATTTAGAGAAATTCTGGGTGTTCAACACTGTGTTCAGTTTTATGAAGACAAAGCGTGAGCAAATAACTTTCTTCTCTTTAATACAATATGTAATAGCAAGCACCGTGTATAGTGATCTTTCACCTTCTACCTGAGTCTATCACAGTTTGCCTGGGTTGTATGGTATTTTAATTACTTGCATTGACAGTATTTCATTGCACGTCATTTATTAACTGAGAAATAATGCAGAATATTCTTTGAATTTAGGTCATTTCCGATTCCTGTACATCTATCTTTATTTTTTTCACCTAAATGTAAACAGGTTTGAGAAACTGATGTGCACATGAAAGTGGCTATCAATGAGAACTACCAAGAATGAATATTATTCTTCTTTTTTAACTTTCAGCGTAGTCGTACTGACTTAATGCTGCAGCTTGAAGCACTCGTAAGACTTTTATCTGTGAGCACAGGGTTCACTAATTCACATGAAAACAATCCTTCAATAGTCTCGGATCCATCCCTGTTATATGAATCGAACGGTATTAGCCGAAATGGGCATGGTTCACGCCTGGATCAGAAATCACAAGACTATCCACCTAGACGAAGTACAAGTCTATGCCATCCATCAGCAGGAAGAAATTACTTGGAAAATTTTCGCCCTGCAGCAACACCAGTAGGTTTAAATACTTGTCAACAGTTTTTTAGTTTCATTTATGTTCCTACGAGCTTTGTTATTGGCTGATTTTCTCTAATAAAGCAGATACTTTTATATGTAAGCACCAAATATATTGGTAAGAATGCCTTAAATTTGCTTGTCCGTTTGCTCAAGCCATCAGTAAATCACAAAGCGAATGGAAGATACTTTCATTCATCCCCGAAGTGTCATAAAAGCATGAATCACTACCGTTTGTTTTCTTTTCAAACTACGTTATATATAACTACACTTAATTCCAGATCCTTAAAAAACCCATAGTATATATATTATCAGATTATCCCAAAGCTCGAGTCACCTAATCTACAGAACACAGTGTGCTTTAAATTCTCCATAAATGTAGTTTTTCACAGAAATACATCAACTGATAAAAAGTGATTGGTGCATTAGTTGCTCTAATTGAATTTATCTACTTTAAATCCATTATTTTTTAAAGCTTTCAAGTGTTAAATTCATGGGATGATAATATTTTGCTATCAATAAACCAAGCGAGGTATGAAGTCAGTGCTACTATACGGATCAGAGACTTGGCGCGTCATAAAGAGCACCTCGAACAAACTACAAACCTTCATTAACAGTTGTCTTCGCTCAATACTCAAGATCAGATGGCCGGTCAGAAAAGATCAGCAATAGTGACCTGTGGGAGCAAACCAACCAGGAACCGATTGTGAAACAAATAGGCAGGAAGAAATGGAGATGGATTGGCCATACTCTGAGGAAATCATCAAGTGACATCACTAGACAAGCCCTTGAGTGGAACCTGAAAGGAGAGCAGCGAGTTGGTCGTCCAAGGGTGACTTGGATGAGGTCATGTGAAGAGGAGATGAAAACGTGTGGGCAGACATGGAGCCAGTTGATGACTCCAGCAGAGAACCGAACGCAATGGAGACGCGCGGCTGAAGCCCTATGTTCTTCTAGGAATTAAAGGAAACAATAATAATAAACCAAGCGAGGTTGATTGCTTTCTATTTTTTTATTTACAAACAACGAATTTTTCGGTTCATTATTGAATCGAGTTTTTTTTCAAAGAATTTTTCGTTAACATCTAGGCCGCTAATAATTTTGCGTTAATTCATTCAGAAGCTTTTCCAATGTCTTTTGTTTACTTCTAAATATATCTGATATGATGGTGAAATTATGTAATTTTTATTTTATAAGATATGATATTTTGCAATCGGTAAATTTAGCAACTTTGAATGTTTTGGTTGAAAAACACCCGAATGTCCTTTAACTTTTAACAAACACATATATTTAGTGTTATCTGTAGCAACTTCTAGAATATGTGTTGTTAGAAGTGGACCGGTTTCAACTGAAAAACTCTTAAATTAAGGGTCGGGTATATAAATCTAGAAGTAGAACTTAGTTGATCAGTTCATAATTCCTGTAAACGTATTTATTCTGACAGAATTTACTCCTAACACTAATGTTTTGTCTCAACAACATTCTATTTCATTTCAGTCTACATAAATTGAAGTATTGATGTACACTACTCATATTTCTCAGCAAATATTCATTATCACTTCCTTTTCTTTTTCTAAAGGAATTCGGGGATGTCCCACTAAAGGAGTTCTCATTCGATAACGGTTATGGTGCTCATCAAAAACCTGGTTCATCAGACATAATGCGGAAGTCTCTCTCGCCATTAAAAGCGATTATCACCGAAGACAAAGGGTGGCAACGAAATTTTCAGAAATATGAAATGCACCCACCAACATCCGCTTTATATCGGTAAAAAAAAGTTACATTTTATTGTTTGCTTCTTCTTAGAAATATTATGTTTAAACCTTTGCCTCATTATAGGAATCGAAATTTAGATAAGGAAATACACATCGTACCTCCAGTTTAAACGGTACCTATAATCACATAGGAAACTATTTCAAATTACAAATGAAAGGAAAACATGTTTGTAATTAAGTAAGCAGTTTGGCTGTGTTGAAGTCATAACTCATAACTTGTAGATATATTTCAGCATGAATAAATAATGGAGAGTGATTCTTATTCACTACTACTGACCTTGTTTCACTACCAATATTACTATGTAAAACTTAAAATAGAAACTTAATTGACCTTCCTTTTTGTCCGAAGACTTTTAGAGTTAAAACACAAACTGGACTGATGATACGGCTATAATTAGTGACAAACTTAAATAGGCCTGAAGATAAAACGAATAAAATCAGTAAAATCAGTGAATTAATATTTTGCCATTCGTTTGAACACAGAAAAGTGAATTCACTTTAATATCCTTTTGAGTATACTAATTAAAAACAAGTGTCTAGAAAATAGAAATAACGTATTCCAGTCTCACTAATGGTATGTATCAGTGACTTTGTGTTCATATCTTGTTATTAGATAAGCAGTTTAATACGAAGTCATTGAAAATATTACAGGTGAAGAAAGAGATAAACTGAAGAAAAACAACTGAAATCAACTGAAATCACTTTTAGTTTATTATGCTAAAATCGTGAATATCACACCTCTGTTTACTGTCTCTAATATGCATTTCTCCTACTTTCTTCTCTTGCTTTGTGTGCTACATGGAGTGTGGCGACTTGAACTGCCGCACATATGTGCAAAGTTCTAGGTTGAAAACAGACAGACAGGCAGTACTAAAGTTCATATGACAAGATTTTCACTTTACTCATATATGCATTATTATCATTTTCCTCTTAAATCTTAGAAAATTTAATCCTGCTTCAAAAATTTGGTGTAGATATGTGGATGACACTTTCACACTGTTAAAAAGAATGTATCTCTGGTATCCTAACACATACAAATTTAATAGTAGAGGGAATGAAACTTATATTTGATTCAGAAAATAAACAAGTAGAATTAGCTATGTTAGACTGGAAAAAAAAACAGAAGGTAAACTATGTACTAAATTTTATAAAAGACCAGCGTACTTTAGTTCACCTAGTCCTTTATTTGTAAAGAAAAGCCTAGTTGAGTGTTTAAGAAACCAAGCGGTACCTCTAATTCGTACATCAGAAAACCTAAATAATATTCCATAAAATTCATTAAGATCACAAAAGCTCACAAAAAAGCAAACATTGTAGTGGAACTGTAAGAATTTAAGATATCTTCAACTTCATCATATTAGGAAGAAACATCCGTACCTCTGTGTAGAGTTCTTAATAAAGCAGGAATTAGGTTGTAATTTTGACCTACAAACTCACTTAGGGAAAAACTCCGTAGGCAGGAGGACTCTATCAACCCAATTAAACAAAATAACGTAATCTGTGAAATACTCTGCAGTAGACATGGGGTTATCAGCTTATAAAAACATAAGAATTTAGCTAGGTGTGGAGTGATTCAGTTTTTGATATTGCATAACCATGCGTTATCCCAAATGAGCTTATCTGATATGGTATCATGATGACTGTTTAGTGGATGTTAACAGATTCCCATGTTTGTTTTTTTAGTCCTTTACGTTCCCAGTGGAACATAGGGCTTCAAGCTAGAGCTTTGAAGTTTCGGTAGCAGTGGTGTTTATTTTACGGGATGGGGTTGTTAGCCTGATGCCCAACCTTTCCTCTTTACTAGTCTTGTTACTGGCCAAGCTAGGTACAGGAATGGGTCGCTCGGGGATCGAACCCCGGACCACATGAGTGGTCGACGAGGATTCTACCACCATGTCACCACCGAATTCCCATATTTTGTACTTCACAACTTTTAGTACAAGTTAAAAAAATTATTTTTTATCTACTTCGTAGAGAGTCGCCAGAACTACACCAGAACGCCTCCGATAATATAACGGAAAAATACAAAGACTTTTCATATAAAGGATCAAATAAGCAACATGGAGCTTCAAAAGTACATTCTAGTGGAAGAAGATCATATCTAGGAGTAAGTTATGTGACTAACTTATAAACAGAATCTTGTGGTTATTTCATTGCCTTGAAAACCTAATATTAGTTCATACTTAGTAAATATAAAAAGTTGTTTGCTGTATTACACCTGTCGATTCTGATGTATCAGCATTAGTTATAAGTTTATTCACTGATCCCAAGACAAGATGGTAATTATTTTAATGAATACTAATGTTGGTCAGTAGACTAGTTTGATGTGGCAGATAGGGTGAATGTCATGAAGCTATAAGATAATTTCTTTTGGTGTTGCATTAGGAACAAATATTAACATTTAATGATGTTGGTGATGATAACTAGGTAGTGTTTTCTCACACAGACAAAAAGATTACGATTCAGAATCATAACGTTTGACTCAAAAATAAAGTCACCAACAAAACAGTTCTGCGTAATTAAAGGTCTTCTAGAATAAAATGTTAAAATAGCTATTGATGAATGACAAAATTACACTTCTAAAACCTGGAATATCGTCAGTCTTAAGATAAAGTGATCTGTTCCCTCAGTTTTTAGTGAGAAGATATTTTTTATATTATTAGACAGCTGAATGTAGTCGTCAGGAAGCCTTGGACCTAGGTTTTGTGCTAGTTGGTACTCGTCAGCAAGGCGTATCTGCTGCCTTGAAGGAACTCATGTTCCTTCCATAATTTGAACCAACGTTAGCCAGCGCTGCATTCAGGGACGTTATTACTGAGCTATTCGGGTTTAAGATGAACCTCTTGTAGGACTGTATTGGATACTTTGATTGGATATTTAGTAGTAAGTAACCAGTGTCATCCATCTAGTCCTAATAACAACATTTCAGTGTAATGGTGGAAAGCTAACTAGCTTGGGGGTCACATTGCAAATTCTACTGATAGAATTCAGTCTGCAGCTTTTCTGCATTCTTTTTTGGCCTAAATAACGTGCCAACAGTTACACCAACGTGCACTTGTTTGATTAAACTTTAAGAATTACTCAAATCCAGAAACCCGGAGTATCACTGAAACCTATGCTTCTTATAAAGAATCTTCCACAGCATAATGTAACTCAAAGGTTGACGACTATTTTCAAATCTACGCTCTAACAAATTGTGTTATACATAGTGAATAAGTTTAAATTGATAGATCAAATAAAATATATCCATATTAGGGACAGACTGCTGATGACCTTGGGTATGAATTCTCTCCCATAAATATCCCATCGGACGAGAGTATCACTTAAGTAACCTCACCAAATTAGCTAATTTTTTTATCTGGTTGTGTCCTCTGAGGTAGATAGTTGATTTGCGAAGCTTTTATTGCCCTACCAGGCAACTTTTGGTTCACGTACAGAATACAGGTTATATGTTCAAGTGATATCATGTTCATGCAAAACACACCACTTGAAAAGAGAAAGAGAGGTGGGAACCGGGTGGGCATGGAAACAAATTCAAATCATAGTTTTCACAAGTGAAGTTGAAAAAAGTGAAGGCCAATGAAAAAACAAAATCTATGTTGTCAAGCCGAACCAGATCCATGGGAAATGCGGAGGTTGGACCAATTTCTTTTAAACACACCACCCTGGCTTTTCATTACATGTGGTAAGGTCTTCTGCAGCCCACAAAAGTCAGAAACACACTGGTTTTGTTTACTTTGGAAGTGACTCATCATTTAGAGTCATCTCTATCAATAAAGGTAACATGTATGATTTATTCTAATAGGCTTTATCAAGTGAAGAAAAACCAGAATTGTTCAGCCATAATTCAACAAATATTAGCAGATTACAATCAAATGGTTCGTCGCACCTTGCAAATCATTCTGACAGTGGATCTGATGCATATTTGTACTCAGATCCTGAACTATGCTTTACAACCACATCAGCATCATGTCCGTCACAATCTAGTTCATCAGTGGTACAAAAAAGAGCGGAGTTATCACCTCTGTCACCTGCTTCATCAATGGCATGCAAAGATTCCAACAAGTCAAAATATCTCCTAGATCGCCTGCATGATAGAATCATGATAACAACCACAATCGTTGATAACTATGAATATTCTGGTCTGCAAACATCTTCAATGTCACCATTGTCGTTTTCTGCAAAAGAATACATGAGATGTGCAAAAAATGACTCTAGTAATTTAAATATTCCAGCAGCAAGAAATCCCTAGTTCGGAAATAAGAAGTGAGTGTTTCGTTCAAAATAAGTTTTGTAAATGAATAATGAATTATAAAAGTTACTTCGTATCACTGAATCTCAGATTTTAAAGCATACGATAAATTAAATTCTAAGGTCCTAGATATTCAGTCTCACTTCTTTTGATAAAATATGTTGTCATTTTGAATATCTATTATAAAACAAGCTCTTTTATAGATTCACACTGTTTTTATTCAAAAACGTATTTCACTTTACCTATTTGTATATACTTCCTAACCATTCACGAAATGATTCGGTGATTGGTTACTATAGTCCCTAAAACAATTTTTGATTACTGAGACTAAAAAAACGTGTTCATGACTATAGCCAATCGAATACGCTGAATAGATGCACAGAAATGGAAGTAGATGATTGAAATTTATTTTTGGTAAGCATTTACCGTGAAATAAATTCATAACTAATTATTGCATTGCTATCTCAACACAAACAATAGATTATGTGAACTTCCTAATAGCAGTTAATATTGGAATTTATATGGAGGAAAATCATCTTTAAATATGATGATGTTTAAAGCAATGAGTTTAGAGAAGTTTGGAGGCAATTCTCACCGTATTACTTTGAGTCAGTCAACCATTTTATTCTACAAAACAGTTGTTCTTGCATTATTCAGAGCGAATTAAGAACTCTTCAGCAGTAAAATATCTTAGTATTTCTTAGGATAAGACCTATAATTATAAGTCAGATCACTAGCGTTCTAATATTTATGCTGGTTTGCCTGATGGTGATTCCGACATTGGAATCTTTTTCTCAGCTGACAGATGATAGAGGCAAAGGTTGTTATCACTAGCTTGAGAGGTGAAAATTAATTTTAAAAGAAGTTGGTTAAATACACTATAGCGATGAGTGATAGAAAATAAAAAAATTTTCAGTATTGCTTTAAGTGCAACAGTATTGTGATTATAACGGTGGGTAGAATAATCGAATTCTTTGCTTCTAGAATATTTCCACGATGTCAACATTGCTAAATTTTCAGTCATTACCCGTAATTTTTGTTTCTTAATCCATGTTAGCTGTATGTATGAAGTGGGCTCACCAGTACAGTCTTTATTACAAGATTTAAGTTGTTTTCCTTTTTAGAACGACGGAAAACTGACAAGAGATATCCATATCATCAGAAAATGTTTTCTCTCGTGAACGCTGCTGAAAAAATAATTTTGATTTTATTTCACCGACCTTTCAGTTTCTAGTGGGATGTAATCATTTAATTCCCCAAAGAATAATTTTGCTTACATACTTTTATACAAATCATCATTTATATTTAATATAACACACATATATAACAAGAATAATAGTAAAGTATTGAAAAGATATACTCTACCTCTTGGTCTTCTACACCATGTTCGGTCCTATCAATCTGGATAATGTTTATTTCTGTGATATTATCATTATTATTATCCAGTTAAGTACAACAAGTCATTTTCAAATTAACTTCATCTCACATTTTGTGTAATCTTCCATGAGAAGCAGCTATTCTGAATATATCTATAATCCGTTTTTATTTCCAAATTTTTCTTCCATTGTCATGTCCCATCAAAATGCACTGACATCCCCAACAGTAGCTGTGACATTTATACTAACATATATGAGTGATAGTTGTGCAAATACGATTTTTTTGTGTTAAATTTTACACTCAAATCAGCTATCAAAGATGATTATTCAGTTGTGGAAAACTAGTAATTTTGTGTATTTGCGTATGATTGATTGATAGTTTATGGTGATTTCGATTTGCGCTGAAGTTTTCAATTTTACTGGATGTAGGAGATCAGTATAAGCTGCATCAATGATGGTTATGACTATTATCATTGTTGTTCCATTGATTTCCGTGTGGAAGATACGGTGACAGAATCACATTTGTATTTCAATATATTCCCTGCAGACCTTTTATCCCCCCACCACGTCACCCTGGGATCCACGCCTAATTCTTCGTTTTAAATTCTATTTCCAATAGGAAGGTCTGCAGTATGATGGCACACAATGGTTTTCTCAGCGTGTTTCTATTCCATTTCCTCCTGCATATATTTTGAGTGATAGGTTCTTGGTTGGTTTGCTCCCAGAACACCTTGTTCTTAATCATTTCTCTCCATCTGATATCTGGTATCATAGACCGAGACAAACTGTTAATGAAATTTTTATCCTGGCTATGTTCGTACTAAAATTAACACCAGTTGTTAAGATGGACTAGTTTCATCTGATTCATTATGCACGTAAACATCATTGGGAGCATTAATTACTGAACAGAGAAATAGTCGTTTTAGATATAGGTAACATTTCTTATCCATGAAACACGAATTCGCATGATCATTAATTTGTTCTTCAACGAGTAGATAGGAACGTGTTGATATCACTGCTAGTGTGTATTTCCCAGTGTATTATTATTGTTCCACTAGGTTCAAAGTGCAACATAGGGCTTCAAAAACACATCACTTTCTTCTATTTTCTGCCATCCTCTTCAGCTGGGTCCACGGTTGACCATAATCTCTCATCTCTTCCTCACACGATCTCTTCCATGTCACACTCGCACCAACGACTCACTGGTCACTTCCCACTTGGATTCCACTCGAGGGCTTGGCGCACAATGTCATTCGATGGCTTCCTCAATGTGTGCTCGATCCATCTCCCTTTCTCTCTTACATTTTTCTTGCGCGACCGGCTCTTGGTTGGTTTGTTCCCACAGTTTCTTGTTACTAATTCGTTCTGGCCACTTCATCTTAAATATGGAGCGAAGGCTGCTGTCGATAAAAGTCTGCGACAAACTGTTGGAAATCGTCTTCGTCACACACAGTGCAAGTTTCTGACCCGTATAGAACTGACTGACTCTCACATTTGTGTTGAAAATCCGAATCTAGTTCTTTATGCTGAGTGCAGAAGATTTCCAAACTGGTTTCAGGTCGATGAAGGCGTATCTTACCTTTCCGATTCTGGCCGGCGAGCTTTGACATCTTCGTCCGTTCCGCCTGTGGTTGATACGATGCTTCGTAGATAAGTGAAGGAGGTAACCTCTGTCAAGTCTCTCCCGTTGATGGTGATTGGTACTGGTTGTTGTTGCTATTGGTTGGTTATCTTCATCGCCTCCGTCTTCTCTGTGTTCACCCAGAGTCCTGACTTTACTGCCAGCCCATTCAGGCAGTTTGTTGCTTTTCGCCTGCCTCTAAGTCTTCGAGTTTGTGTGACATTGAACATAAATCATCCATCCGTGAAATGCAGATCTACTAGAGCCTTATTATCAGTGATCCAGCGTAGTCCTGTCTCCTCGCCCCCACAGTCTGACGCATAATTCAGTCCACCACAATTAATAATATCATCGGTGATAGGCAGACAGCCTTGTCTTACTCCTGCATTCACTTCGAACGCCTCGCTGAGTTTTCCGTTGTGGATCACCAGATACGTGGCATTGTCATATAGACAGCTATTGAATGAGGTTGATAAAGATTTGGGCACTGCGCACCGTAGTGTTGAAGTAGTTTTCAAAGTACTTCTTGGCCAACGCTGTCGAAGGCCTTTTCGAAATAGATGGAGCTGAGGTGGAGATTTGGCCGCCATTCTATGCTTTGTTCGAGGACGATGCATAGAGTCGCAATTTGATCAACACATGATTTGCCTATCCTGAATCCAGGTTATTATGTGCGCAGTTCTGCACCTAATGCATCTTTTAGTCTCTACGGAACAACGTGACATGGTATTTTACGCGGCATGGACAAGAGCATGATACCATGCCAGTTCTTATATAGACCTAAGTCGCCCTTCTTTGGTAGCTTGACGAGGTAGCCTTTCTTACAGTCAGTAGTCACTTTCCTTCCTTCCAAACATTTTGCAATAATGGCGTGAGCACATCTCCCGCAGTCTCTGGTTCTCTTTCTCTCAGCTTGACGGGGAATTCCATCTGGCCCAACTGCCTTCCCAACTGGACTTCAGTAGCTTGATCGCAATGAGGATTTCTGCTTTGTTTGGAGGTCCACTGGCAGTTGTGTGCGTGCCGTTGGTGGTGTTTCTGGACGAGTTGTAGGTGATGGTCGATCCAAGAGTCCTTTGAAGTGATCAGACCATTGTTTTATTCGTCTCTCCTCTTTGGTTGGTAGGTTCTCTTGACCGTCTTTTATAGGTTTCATCATATGGGTTGGCCTCTTCCCGGATAGACACTTGATTATTTGCTATAATGTTCTGAGGCATCTTTCACCTGCGGCCAGCCTGTTCTGCCTCATTTGCCGGCCAGTGTGTGATGGAATTGTCTTTCCTAGTGCTATTCTTCACTTCTTTATTCAGTGGGATGTACACTGAACTCTCAGCTGCTCCTTCTGTTTTCCATCTTTGCATTGGTCCATCCTCTGTTTCACCACTTTCCTCTCTTCTATAAGCTTCCACGTATCCATTGAGAGCGAATTCTTGTCTTGACTCTTCTTTCTTCCTAAAACAGTTTTACAGGTTTCCTTGAGCATAACCTTCAGAGAATTAGTTCCAATATTCTCCCTTACAGGTGTCTTCAGTAATGCCAAGTAGGGCCTCCGATAGCTTCAGTGAATGTGTCTTTCATAGTTTCGTCCTTCAGTTCCTGAGTGTTGAACTTGAATCGTCGTCTGTTTCCAGTTGCTTTGACGGCTTTCAGCTTGACCTCGAAAATACCTTCCACTAGGCGGTTGTCTGGGCCAATACTTGCCCTTCTTCTCGATGTTGTGTTCATTAGACTGAGTCTTCAATTCCTTGAGGTTGAGATGAGGTCTGTCTGGTTCTTGGTATGTCCATTGGATGAGATCCACGTTGCCTTGTGTACATACTTGTGCTGCCTCCGATCACCAAATCATTGAAGGCGCAGAAGTTTGCATGGAGTTCTCTGTTTTCGACTCTTGATCAGTCCACCTCCTGTGTTGCCTGCTCCGGATTTCGCATTCATGGTGCCCATAAGGGTTTTGAAGTCACCATTTGGGATGTTGCCCATTAATGTTTGCAGTTGTCTATGGAAACCTTCCTTCTTCTCTTGTTCTGAGTTGTTTTTAGACTCGTAGCATTGGATAATTGTCACCCTCATTCCTTTTAGAGTTGAACCTTGCCGTTATTATTCTAGAGGAGATCGATCCCTACTTCATAAGAGCTTTTGTTGTTGTTGGTGATATCATGATAGTCACTCTCTTAGTGTGCTCGTGGTTTTCGTCTTGGTGACCGGAAAGATCACTGACTCTCCAGTTGAGAATTTCGATAGTTCACATCTATTCCACCTGCTCTTACAGGATCCTAGCGCTCCTATGCTATTCCTTCTTACTTCTTTGGCGACCTGAGCAGACTTCTTAGCTTCGTACACTGTACGGACACTTTACATCCCAATGCTTATTCTCACTTCCACCGAATGCATTTTAGGCAGTCATTTAACATTTTTGCAATGGATGTGTGTTTACAAAATGAGAAATGGTGTTACTGCCGATTTCATCAAGATGTTGCATAATAACACATTTTTCGCATATGCATAATGCAGTGGATTCGTCGAAATATATGTGCTAAGCTTAAGTACTCACGAAATACTTTTTTCATTTGAATGTGACTCGAACGAAAGACGTCTTGAATGATAGCTGGCCTAGTTACACGTAAAACTATTTAGGTACCTGATTTTCTTATCATATGTGATCGGTGATATGTGAGGTCATTACCTGGAAAGGTTAAATGACTCTATTCAAAATTAAGTTTATTGTCATTCAGGCATTAGTTTTCGCTTGCTTACCCTCTATGTTATTTTTATAGTTATTCATTCTCTGGCTACTTTATTTAATTCCTAAGTCCATTGTAACTACAGGGCATACCTTCTTTTATAATAATGATATAATATTGGAATCTATAAAATGTGGTTATTTGTTACTGTAGGTAATGTCTATAAAATGTTATCTCTTGACTAATATGTTATTAACCAGAATTTCTTGATGAGACGTCCAAAGACCGAATGCCTCCAAAATTTATTTGTAATATAGTAAATTTCTGAAGTTCATTATATCTTTACGTAACTTATTTACCTTTATTTCACGGTTTTGGCAAAACATTTCCTGAGAATCAAATAAACTGCTACGTTTTGTAAGTTCTGTAGATATGACTAGTGACACGTAACTGTTCGAAACACTATACATATATATATGTGGTTGTTGTGTTCTTTGAGATGGATAGTTTAATTACGAGGACTTCATTATTCGTAAATACAACAACTTCAGTGCTGAATTCAACGTGAACTTGGTTCTGGGGATTCCCTATGCTGGAAACGTTGGTCCCTTGTAATGACCTTCACTGTGATTCTATGTCCACACAGATTTCCTTACGATCGTGTCCACTTATTCTGAAATTGATCCTCTCGTTCACCTAATATCTATGGGCCATTCTGATATGACTAATTAGTAATGTATTGGTGAATTCGCTCTATATCTATATGAATTCCACTTTTGTTCTAAACGACTGGGTCGTTGAAGGCAAGCAACAAGTGTTAATAAAGAAGGATTTCAATTAGATGGTCAAATTTCTGTAGAATCCACTACGTAACAAAATGAAATGAGTTATGAAAAGACATCAGAGTAAGACAGAGGCAAATAGATTAGTTTGTGAAAATATTAATATTGATAATACGTAGTTTTAACTAAGAGACAGTGAAATACTACCATGGTGGATTCAAATCTATCTCTTAGCACATTGGAGCCTGTTTAATTTTTTTAAATACGTAGGCCTATGTGATTACAAGGATATTTTCACCTATTTGTCTTCTGACTACGGTTAATTATTTGAAAGAGTCCAGAAAAAAAATTTAATTACTGAGCCGTTTTTTAATTTTTTGTGTAACAACGGTTTAGGCAAATAAACACTGAAATTTCTTACTATCTGCTTATTGGCTCTCACATGTCCACCTCAAGTGATATACATAGTTGGAAGTGTATGCTATGTGATAAAAACGTCGGTGGCTTGATTAAAAAAACACTTTACACTAACTAATGATTTTCCATAATGGAACTAACTTATGGTAACATTTTATTTTGGCTTTACTTATTTCATATATATATATATATATATATATATCACTCCAAAGTGAATAATCCTTTGATTCCTATTTTTGTTGTAATGACACAAATTAAAGGGCAAAAGTATTAGGCATTCCATCAAAAAGTAGAAAAAGTAAACTAATCATAAGCTAAGAACATTGCACCTGATATTATTATAAGAACTTACATAAAATAAGCATTTCAGAATTAAAGGTAATCGTAAAGCATTCTTGACTGCATTGTCTATTCATAATACAAATACTAATGTGGCTTTTTCTTTTAGTTGCCTTAATAGATTATAGATATTTTTGTCCTTCTAAAATACACAGTTTTGACATACGTGAACTCTGTGAGCAACAATCTTTTTTTCTGTATATGCAATGCAGTATAATACGAATGACATCTGAGACTTCTTTTTTTAACCTTTTTATTTTTTACTTTCCGTTTTGCAGAATATACAGTGAATGATTTCCCATGCATATAAGGAATAAAAAAAATTACTTATCGATATTTTGCGTAGATCCGATCCATCTTACGTGAAATATAGTAACAAAAATGAATTCCAAGTTTTGGTTCTTACTAGTATTGAATACTTGGTTACGTTTGTGAAGAAACGGTGATGAGTGACCAGTTTAGTAAATACATAAAAATTTATATAAATATCCTTTGAAAGATAACAGCTGTTAGACAGTATAAGTAATGTAGAATCAGCTCATTCAGTCCCAGTTGCTCAGGGGACTACTTAAATCACTGGGTTAACAGCTAATTTTCCAGAGAGAACAATGCGTCAGATTTATTCAATTTCACTTTGTTGTTTCACTAATTAATTTCACTTCTGGAGAACAACGTATAATCGGGTGATTTTCTAATGGTTTTCAATATACAGCTAGGTAGATTTTGAGGAGATTTTGGGATTGGATCTTCTTTGAGATTGAACAATATTCTGCCTAATGATATACTGTAGATTATTTTACCTGAAGATACTGTATGTACAGTAGATGAAACGAATCTGAAAACCATCCTCTTCTTACTCATCATCTCTTCGGGTTCTTAGTAGAACATAGGGCTACGAGCTTTATGCTTTGAATTTTGAATAACACCTTTTTTGTTTTTTTACCAACCTGACACTCAGCCTTCCTTTTCATTTTTATAATAGTTATTTTCTGTTTTCAAGAATTATTTATTTATTATGGTCCACAGAAATATGTATGACTTGGTTTTAGGGTAGAATTCAACCACAGTAGGTGAAAGTGAACATCATCAGATAGGACAGAATTTTAGAAACAAATCTGAATAAGATCCCCCAGTCAACGCTACAGTAAGCAACAACCACTGCTTCAGTGAAGAATATTTCTCTAACTATGAAAACAGTAATCCTAAATTCCGTTAAAACTAAGGTTCTTTCGATTCAAAGTAATTAGCATTGTGGATTTTATCACTAACTGACATCAACTAAAGAATCACTGAAAAGACTGGACAGCTACTTCGTTCTGGTCTGGGATTATCCAGCCGTACATATCTTTGACAATAGCAGGGATCGAACTCGGAATCCCTAAGTTACGAGCCAAGCACAACTACTATTCAGCCAGCAGATCCGAATTCAATGAACCGTGAGTTTTAACTCCAGTCAGCCAGCCAATACTAGCTCTGCAGTTATTTTAGGTTTTTAGTGTTTCTCTGAAT